>CAKJTW010000012.1:46662500-47862500 GCA_917880005.1 Nanger dama | reverse complement strand
CCACAACTACTGAGCCTGAGTGCTGAATCCTGCATGCTCTAGGACCTGTGAGCCACAACTAATGTGCTGCAACTACTGAAGCCCGTGTGCCTAGAGCCTGTGCTCTTCAACAAGAGAAGCCACCGCAACGAGAAGCCCTTGGATGGTAACTAGAGAGTAGCCCCCGCTCACTGCAACTAGAGAAAGCAAAGCAATGAAGACCCAGTGCAGCCAAAAACTAAATTTAATTTAAAAAATAAGTTTTATGCATGTCCAAACTCCTCCCCACCAAAAAAACAAATAAACAAGCCATCATAAGCAAAGGCAAAAGACAAATGATGAACTAGGAAAAAGAAGTACACCTCCCATCACTAGCAAAGTTATAAGCAGCCCAATATATAGAGAGCTCCTAGAAATCAAGACAAAAACTGCTAACATCCCAGTAGAAGAGTAAGCCAAGGACACAGTCAGTTCACTGAACAAGTAATACAAAAGAAGTAACGTGTGCATGATAAGCCACTTCAGTTGTGTCTGACTCTGTGACCCTATGGGCCATAGGTCACCAGGACCCTCTGTCCATGGGATTCTCCAGACAAGAATACTGGGGCAGGTTGCCATGCCTTCCTCCAGGGGATCTTCCTGAGCCAGGGATTGAACCTGCGTCTCTTACATCTCCTGCATTGGCAGGCAGGTTCTTTACCATTAGTGCCACCTGGGAAGCCCAAAGTAATGTGTAAAGATGCTTCACCACACTCATAACAGGGCAAATGTGAGTTAAAACTGCACAGCACTACCCCTTTTCACCTATCAGATGGGCAAAAATCCAAATATTTGACAAATGTGGTCTGGTGGTGAGGCTGTGGGGAAACAGGCAGCCTCATATGTTGCTTATGAGAAGGAAAAACAGAGGGCAAAATCTGTCCGAATGACAATCTGCCCAAATGACTGTTTAACCCAGCAATCCCACTTTTGGAAGTCTATCTTCAGATATAACTCACATACAAAATGATGTATGTACATATTGCTCTAGTCAGCATTGCTAGCGGCCCACAAGGAGCCTTCTTCAACACACTTACTTCCATCTGCTGGAAACCTGTGGTACAAATTTACAATATCTGTGCTATAAATTGGCATCTTTGTACAGTGCACAGCTTGAACAACTATGCATGGCAGCCCTAACGAGAGCACGCATTGTAATGGCAAAAGACTGGGAACACAGCGAGTGTCCATCAACAGGGAATAATCAGAGACTTCCCTGGTAGTCCAGTGGTTAAGACTCTGTGCTTCCAATGCAGGGGGCATGGGTTGGATCCTTGGATAGGGAACTAAGATCCCACATGCCTTAAAGCATGGCCAAAAAAAAAAAAAATAGGTAAGTGAAAATACCAATAAGAATAATAAATTATTTTTGAAGAAAAATGGGAAATTATCATTCCCTGGTGGCTCAGACGGTAAAGCGTTTGTCTACAATGCAGGAGATCTGGGTTCCATCCCTGGGTTGGGAAGATCTGCTGGATAAGGAAATGGCAATCCACTCCAGTACTATTGCCTGGAAAATCCCACGGACAGAGGAGTCTGGTAGGCTAAAGTCCATGGGGTCGCAAAGAGTTGAACACAACTGAGCGACTTCACTTCACTTTGAAGAAAAATGGGAAATTATCAAATAAACCATAATATATATGCAAAGTGGAATACTGGACACCTATAAACAATAATCAGGACACTCCCTGTGTCTCTAGAATATACTGCAGGACTTTCTTGGTGGTCCAGTGGATAAGAATCCACCTGCCAGTCAAGGGACATGGGTTCAATCCCTGGTCCCAGAGGATTCCACACACCACAGAGCAACCAAGCCCGTGGCTACAACTACCAAGCCCACATGCCCTCGAGCCTGTGCTCCACAACCAGAGAAGCCACTGCAATGAGAAGCCCACGTACCACAACTAGAGAGTAGCCCCCACGACTGGCAAAAAGACTGTGCAACAACGAAGACCCAGAACAGCCAAAATAAATAAAAATAATAAAATAAATAAAATTATCCAAAATAATGGGCGGCTGAATCATATTTCATTACATGTGTACACACACCACCTTCTTTTTTTGGTAGTACTTCTACTTTTTAAAAATTCCAGATTTATTTTTTAATTGAAGGATAATTGCTTTACAGAATTGTGTTGGTTTCTGCCAAACATCAACATGAATCAGCCATAGGTATACATATGCGCCCTCACACACCACCTTCTTTATCCATTCATCCATTGACAGACACTAAGCCTGTTTCACACCTTGGCTATTGTGAATAATACTGCAATGAACATGAGGGAGCAAATATCTCTTTGAGATAATAGTTTCATTTCCTTTGGACAGATATCCAGAAATGGGATTGCAGGGTCATATGGTAGTTCTAGCTTTAATTTCTTGAGGAATCCTCTATTCTGTTTTCCATAGTGCACCAGTTTACAGTCCCAGCACCAATGGTCAAAGCTTCCCTTTTCTCTACATCCTTGCCACACTTGTTCTCTCTCTCTCTTTTTTTTTTAATAACAGCCATCCTAACAGGTGTGAAGTGATATCTCATTGTGGTTTTTTTGATTTGCATTTTCCCAATGATAAGTGATATTGAGCACATTTTCATGTACCTGTTGGCCATTTGTATGCCTTCTTTAAACATTGTCTATTCAGGTCCTTTGCTCATTTTTAAATAGATTTATTGATTTTATTGTGTTGGAGTTATCACGAACATTTTGTGTGCACTGGATATCAACCCCTTTATTACGTATGTGGTTGGCAAATATTCCTCCCATTCTGTAAGTTGCCTTTTATTTTGTTGATGGTTTCCTTTGCAGAGTAGAGTCCTTTTAAAATGATAAATGATGCAGGGGACTTCCCTGGCCGTCCAGTGGTTAGACCCCATGCTTCCACTGCAGGGAGCACAGGTTCGACCCCCAGCTGGGGAAGTAACATCCCACGTGACGCACAGCGTGGCCAAAATAGATAGATAGATGATAGATGACATGACTTTAGCTCCTGCATAATGCTTTCTAGTTCTCTTGCAGCCATCCCCCTCAGACTCTCGCTGAAAATCTGCTGGTCGAGAGAGTAGGGCTGGGACTCCCCAGAGCAGGCCTGGCATTCAGGAGGTGCTCATTGACTATTTATTGAGCTAGAAAGTGAATGACCCTGGGGGCAGTGTACTTTGGAGTCAGACTGCCTAAATTTGAATCCCAGACTTGTCAATTAGTTGTGTGACCTTAAATAGAGCACTTCCACCTCCCTGTGCCCCAGTTTCCACTTCTATAAAATGGGAATAAAAAAATAGTCCTTACTACCTCATGGTTGCTGTAAATTACCATTCATTTACACATAGGACCTGGCACAGAGTGAGAACATGATACATATTATCCCTTCTCCCTAAAGCTTAGGTAGCAAGGTAGTTATGACTTCATCTTCCATTGCAGGGGAGCAGGTTTGATCCCTGTTCGAGGAGCTAAGATCCCACATGTCTTGGGACCAAAAACCCAAAACAGAAAAAAACAGAAGCAATATTATAACAAATTCAATAAAAACTTTTAAAATGGTACACATTTTAAAAATCCTAAAAAAAAAAAAAAAGAATCTGTGAGGGATTGCCAGGGAAGGTAGGGGTCCCAGGGGTGGGTGGCACAGATGCCCAGGGAAGCAGGCATTGCTAGGGATGGGGGAGGACATGGCCAACCATGGCAAGTGCTGTCAAGATGAAGAGTCAGAGGAGAGATTGTAGGGTGGAGAGATCCCTGATGATCTTAGTTGGTGTAGTTTCAGGAGAGTGACAGGGACAGAAGCCAGCAAACCTCAAATGAGGGAAGGAGTGGGAGGTGAGAAAGGAGTGAGCAAGTGCAGACAGCTCTTGGGAGGCGTGGCTGAGAAGCGGGGAGACAGAGAGGCAGGGAGGCATGGGGCACTTTATACTTAACTTGGGTGACCCTGGGCTTATTTAAATGCTGATGGACAGCAGCAATTGCAACCCTTAGGATAAAATAAGAAGCCATAGGTCTATACTGATATAAATGAATGAGCAAATGCATAAACAAACAAGTAAATGGAGGGGAAAGGAAAAGCTCTTCCTTACAGTAAAACGGTACCTAATCTGTGCGGAAAAGGGAATCTTCTTACACTGTTGATGGGAATGTAAATTGGTGTGGACTGTATGGAGGTTCCTTAAGAACACTAAAAATAGAATCACTATATAATCCAGCAATCCCACTCTTGGGTATATACCCAGACAAAACACTAATTCAAAAAGATACCTGCACCCCAATGTTCATAGCAGCACTGTTTACAATAGCCAAGACATGGAAGCGACCTAAATGTCCATCAGCCAATGAATGGATAATCCCAGTGGTACGGGGACTTCCCTGGTGGTCCAGTGGTTAAGAACCTGCCCGCCAATGCAGGAGATGTGGATTCAACCCCTGATCTGGGGAGGTTCCCTGTGCCTCAGAGCAACTAAGCTTGTGCACCACAACTACTGCGCCTGTATGCTCTGGAACCCATGCTCCACAACAAGAGGAGGCACCACAATGAGAATGTGTTGTCCCACACATGGCAACAAAGAGTAGCCCCAGCTGGAAAATAGAGAAAGCCCATATGCAGCAGTGAAGACCCAGTGCAGCCACAAATAAAGACATAAAAAGAAGATGCGGCACACGTATACAATGGAATACTACTCAGTCCCACACATTAATGAATAATGACTTTGCAGCGACATGGATGGGCCTAGAGATTATCATGCTAAGCAAAGTAAGTCATAAAGAGAAAGACAAATACCATACAGTATCACTTATATGTGGAGTCTAAAATATGACACAAACGAACACATCTACAAAAACAGAGACAGACTCGCAGACATAGAGAATAGGCTTGTGGTTGCATGAGGGGGTGCGGGGAAGGGAAGGACAGGGAGTGTGAGATTAGCAGATACAAACTATTACCTATAGAATGGATAAACAACAAGGTCCTACTGTATAGCACAGGGAACTATATTCAACATCCTGTGATACTCCATAATTAAAAAGACTATATATATATGTGTGTGTGTGTGTGTGTGTGTGTGTGTGTGTAAAACTGAATCACTTTGCAGTACAGTGGAAATTAACAGAACATTGTAAATCAACAATATTGCAATAAAAATTTTCTAAAAGGTATGTAATTCCCAGGTGGCACTAGTGGTTAAGAATCTGCCTGCCAATGCAAGAGACACAAGAGATGTGGGTTTGATCCCTGCATCAGGAAGATCCCCTGGAGTAGGAAATGGCAACCCACTCAAGTATTCTTGCCTGTAAAATTCCATGGGCAGAGGAGCCTAGCAGACTGCAGTCCCTGGGGTCACAAAGTGTCGGACATGACTGAGCACACACACAATAAAGGTAAAGGACATCAGAAATTTTAAAAACTATCTCTTATCAACTGCCAGAGTAATAATCATTTGACATATGCATTTCTGATGGATGCCAACCTGAGTACAGGATATTTACAGTCTCAAAGCACATCCTCACAAGGTACCAAGGGAACGATAGTATCATTCCAGTGGAAACCGTGGTAAACACCTTCACCAAGTGAGCCGAGCTAACACAAACTGAAATGTGAAGAGCTAATAGCACGTACCTCCTGATATGATACACCAAGGACATAGTGCTTCTCTTATATTCCTGTCAAAGTCTATAACCTCAGTCGAATCACAAGGAAAAAGACAAGCCCACACTAAGGGCCATCCTACAAAACAACTGGCCTCTATTTTTCAAAAATGTCAAGTTCATAAGAGGCAAAGACAAACCAAGGAAGGGTTCTGGATTGAAGAGGGCTAAAGAGACAGGCATCACCAATGCAATGAACGTGAACTTGGGCAAACTCTAGGAGATGGTGAGGGACAGGGAGGCCTGGCATGCTGCAGTCCATGGGGTCGCAAAGAGTCAGACACGACTGAGGCACTGAACAGCAGCAACAAAGGGACAGGATGCCTAAATTCAATCCCTGATCCTAGACGGGATTCTTGACAAGGAAAAAACTTCCTTCAAGGGTGAAAATCGAATAGAATCTGTAGGTAGCAGCATTGTGTCAAAGTTAATTTCCTAATTTGCATAAATGTTTTGTGGTTATGTAAGGGAATGAACTCATTCTCATTACCTGAAGTATTTAGAGGTAAAGGAGAATCATGATAGAGTAAACGAGGTAAAAAGTTAACATGTTTGCAATCTGGGTGAAACGGTATGCAGAAATTTTATGTAATGTTCTTGGCAACTTCTCCATAAGCCTGAAGTTATTTGAAATGAAAAAGATAAAATAGTGATGGAAAAGATCTGGCAGTAATAATAGATATAATAATGGGCAATATCTCCTGTATTCTGTGTTCCAGGCACTATCCACTGTTCACCCACTGCCCACTCTCATAGCAGTCCTTTGAAACAGTTAATGTTATTATCTTAGCCCCATTTCACAGATGAGGAGCCTGAGGCTCAGAGCAGATGAGTGACTTACCTGGGGTAGAAAGGATGGCAAAGCCAGGTGGGTGGACTCCTGGATAAAGCTGGTTCCTGCCTCTCCCTCCTAACAGTCTCATTATTTAGACATGCAGCGGTCATTAGTGACTGCCTCTCCCATTAGTCTATAAGCCCATGAAGGCAGGGCTGTGTCTGTCTCAGGCATTGCTCTGTCCATGGTCACGGTACCAGCACAGGGCCCAGTGCAGAGGAGAAACCCAATGGATATTTATCAACTGAAAAACTGATCTCTATTTATAACAATGATAAAATTATGACTATTAATAATGATAATAGAAATACTGGTTCTTATTTGTAATAATGCATTTCATCTTCAAAACAGCTCCAAGGAGGGCTTCCCTGGCAGTTCAGTGTAGCGGGGAAAGTTCAGTCCCTGGTTAGAGGACTGAGAGCCCACATGCTGCTCAGCCAAAACAAAAACAAAACCCAAGGGCTTCCCTGGTAGCTCAGTGGTAAAGAATCTGCCTGCTAATGCAGGAGACATGGGTTCGATCCCTGGTCTGGGAAGACCCCATATGCCACAGAGCAATGAAGTCCATGCACCACAACTACTGAGCCTGTGCTCTAGAGCCGGGGAGCCACGGCTGCTGAAGCCCACACACCCTAGAGCCCGTGCTCCACAACAAGAGAAGGCACTGCAATGAGAAGCCCACACACCTCAACTAGAGAGCAGCTCCTGCCCGCCCGAACTAGAGAAAAGCTGGTGCAGCAATGAAGACCCAGCACAACTAAAAATTTTCTTAAATAAATGAAATTTTTAAAAAAACACCAAAAACTCCAAGGATGGTTCTATTCCCATTTTACAGATAAAGAAACGGAGGCGCCCAGAGGAGTCTCTTGACCAAAGCAGGCAGCCAGGCAGGTGCACAAGTGGCCCTTGGCACCCCCACCCATCCACCTCCCGGCACCCACCTTCTGGAAGTCCTTCTTGGAGATGAGACCACGGGGATCAGTGACATAGTCCTGGAAGGCCTCAGAGCCCACGATGTCCTTGAGTTTCAGGAACATGTCAAAGAACTTGAGGATCATCTCCACGTTGGATGAGGATTCCACAAGCATGTCCACCATCTGCCGGGCAATCATGCCGTTCACCACGTTCCCTGCGGGCAGCCCCCCAGTCAGTGTGACCCCAAAGCACCTCCTCTCTGGATCCCATGTGGCCTGCCTCCCCTCTCCAGCTCAGGAGCTGCCAGGATGCCCTGTGCTGGTGGAACTTCCCAGCCAGCTCTGACCCCTCCCCAAAGGGTCACTTCCTGCTCTGCAACAGCATCAGGTATGAACCTGGCTGACCCTGTCTCCGTCCTCCTCCCCCTACAGCTGGGGGAGTCATCAATAAAGATAACAACGGCATCAGCTAACAGCAGGTCCCAGATGCCATGGCAACTGCTACATTGACGTGACCTCATCTTTGTAAGGAACATGTGTCCCTGTTCATTTGTACAGATGAGGAAAAAGACTCAGAGAGAGTCCACACTCAGGGTTCCATAGCCAGTGAGGCGGTGGGGCGGACTTGAACCCAGAGAGGCGAGACCTCAGATCTCACACACCTAAGTCTTTCCCAAGTCCATAGGGGCCAGGGAAGTCCGTAGAAGACTGAGGTAGGCTGGAGGGCAGACAACAGGGAGAGGTGGAGACTGTGGTAAACTGGGACACTGTGCTCCCCACCAAAGCAAACTGGCTCCAGCTTCTCTTTAAACAAAATTTCACTTATATTTATTTATTGGCCACACCACATGGCTTGCAGGATCCATGACTAGGGACTGAACCCAGGCCATGCCTGTGAAATTGCCAAGTCCTAACCACTGGAGTACCAGGAAATTCCCCAAACTGGCTCCAGCTTCCTTTTGGACCTTTCAATTTTCATATAATCTCAAATGTATTAATGCATGAAGTTTCCAAGAGTACAAGGGAACTTCATGTATTCCAGCTTCATCAATGGCTTACATTTTGCCATGTTTGCTTTATAATACCTCTCCTTCTATTTTTTTCACTGAATCATTAAGGAGTAAGCTGCAGACATGAGGCATTTTACCCCAAACATTTCCACATATATATTCTAAATGATGAGGACATTCTCTTATCTAATCTTAGCGCTGTCATCAACATCAGATTGAATATTATTTTGTTATTTAATCCAATTCAGCTGACTTTTGCCATGTGAGACTGTAGACCCTGGGGATTGAGTCTTTCAATTTTTCAAAAACAAAATGTTTAAAGGGATTGCTGATTTTTAAATTTGATTTTTAAAATTTAAATTTATATTTATGATTTATTTATTTTTGCTGCACCATGCACCGCATGTGGGACCCTAGTTCCCCGACCAGGGATCGACCCTGTGCCCCTTGCACTGGAAGACACAGAGTCTTAACCATCGAACCACCAGGGGAGTCCCTAAATCTGATTTTTAAAAGCTAATGACTAGTTACCAAAAATTAAGACATTGTAGGAGGATTATTCACTGCCAAATGGTATGTCATAGCAAAATGTTTTTAGAAACCTTGAATGTGGAACTTCCCTGGTGGCACAGCGGATGGGAGTCCACCTGCCAGTTCAGGGGACACAGGTTTGATCCCCGGTCTGGGAGGATCCCACATGCTGGGGAGCAACTAAGCCCGTGCACCGCAACTACTGAGCCTGCGCTCTAGAGTCTGGGAGCCACAATTACTGAGCCTGTGTGCTCCAACTACTGAGCCACATGCAGGAGAGCCGCACACCGCAACTACTGAGCCCACGAGCTGCAGCCACTGAAGCCCGTGTGCCTAGAGCCTCTGCTCCGCAACCAGAGAAGCCACCACAATGAGAAGCCCGTGAGCTGCAATGAAGAGTGGCCCCTACTCGCTGCAATTAGAGAAGGCTGTGTGCAGCAATGAAGACTCAGTGCAACCAAAAATAAATAAATGATAAATAAACACATTAAAAAACAAACCCTGAATGTCCATTGATAGGGTTGTGGTTAAATGAATCACTGTATCACAACACAACTGGTAATATGCAGCCATATAAAAGAATGAGGATGCTGTTATGAACCTCTATAGAAAAAGTCTTTGTCTGCAAGTTAAATTATTTTATTAGTTAGTAATAAATTATGGTTGCTTTAAGCCACTACATTTTAGGAATATTTGCTAGGCAGCAAGAACTAACTGACACATTCAGCAAATAAATAATGATTCAGGGCAGACGTTTTAAAAAGTGTCCTGGCCACCCACCTGATTAAGATTTCTCTGGGCAATCAATAAATTATCATATGTACATAGGACCTGGCACATAATAAGTGCTCAATAAGTGTTTAGAGAGCTTATTACAGTGGTTTAAATGCATTGACCCTGACATGATGTCAGATGGGGTTGAGGCTTACACTCTCCCGTGTCTGAGGGCCATTCTTGAGCTTGTCTGCACCTTGGTACCCTCCACTTACCCCCAGCCACTGGGCATTTACCTTCTAGTAGTGACAGCAACATCACCACCATGTCCTTCTGCAGATCCAGCAGCTCCTTCCAACAGCTCGATCTGGCTTGAGTCCTAGGGACCCCATACCCCAGCTACGTGAGGGTTCTTTTGGCAGAGATGCCTCCTCCACCTCCAGCTGCTTCCATCCACCCAGCAAGGCCTAAGACCACTTTTCTTCCCCCATCTTACCTCTGAGGGGACCCGAGTCCAGACATGTTCCTCGGAAGCAGGGCAAAGGGCAGAGAGACAAGATTGTGGGGGTGGGGTCGACTCTTTGGGGAAAGTGAGCCCAAGGGGGGATGTGTAGTAGCAAGGGCTGGTTGACACAGAGGGGTAGGAGGAGGATGGGGCTGCGAGCAGATGCCTGGGACCAAAAGAGACAGACAGACAGGAGCAAATACTGGGGACACCGACACAGATCTGGGAAGGGATGAGAGGTCCGCACTGCACCTGGCCTACGGTGGGAGGCTGACCCATGTTTGTTGACTGAATGTGTGATGAAAAAAAGTGAGACTCTGGGTTCAGGAAGAAGGCTGCAGGATACAGCTGGGGGCTCTCTGGTAAGCCTTTTGGGAAGAATGTGGGGACACTTTGCTTCTCCTGATATAGTGTCTCATGGAGGGCCCACAGAAGTGTCCAACATGATCGAAGTTCTGCCTCATGGTCCCTATTTGTATGAAGCTGAACTACATAAAATTGCCAATATTCAGGCATGTTGCCAACAAAGTGGTAATTTCATAAGGTTCTACCTAATAAAATGGAAGAAGGGTAAGGATACCAGGTAAATGGGATGTAAGACTCCTCTTTGCTAGTTGTAAGGCTTGATGTAAGGCTACCCCATGCTAGTTCTTGAGTTGCTAATTCTAATCCTAAAGTGTGTGCATGTGTGCTAAATTGCTTAAGTCGTGGCTGACTCTGTGCAACTCTATTGGACCGTAGCCGCCAGGCTCCTCTGTCCATGGGATTCTCCAGGCAAGAATACTGGAGTGGGTTGCCATTTCCTTCTCCAGGGGATCTTGCTAACCCAGAGATCAAACCCACATCTCTTATGTCTACTTTCATTGGCAGGAGGGTTCTTTACTACTAGTGCCACCGGCGAAAAGCCCTCTAATCTTAACACTTTCCCATGATTCCAAAGCTCTGCATTCTGACTCAAAGATTCCAACATTCCAGGATCTCAGATCCTGGTGAGTGCCTGTGGTGTGTGCCTGCCCAAGACACCGCTACTTAATTGATTCAACAATCCTGCTCTCAGAGAATATAGGACTAAACTCACCTTCTTGGTTCTAGGGGTGAGTATTGGACCAGGTCTGGCCAATCAGAACTTTCTTTTCCCTGACCAAGGTGATTGGTTCAGGAATGGGCATGTGACTCTGTAGTCCAATAAGAGTATGGCAACTCTTTTCTTGGAGCTAAAGAGGGTTCTTTCCCCTCTGAAGCTGTCAGAGGGGCTCGCGGAAGTCCAGGACACCATTCTTTCCAGCCCCTGGGAAGTGCCTGCTTGATAATGAACCAGAGAGGAGACAGACATTTCTACTAACAGCATTCTAGACCCTGGATATGATCTGATCTGTGATTCTGTGATGTGAGCTGATAAGTTCTTCTTCTTCTTTTTTTTTTTTTTGTAAGCCACCACTTTGCACTGGACTTCTAGCTTTTGCAATGTAACTTAGGCCATGGCTGATGAATTAATTCTGTAAGATTTGGAAATCTCTACAAAGATACCAGTATTCTCTAGAGTTTTAAGATTACAACAGCTTGACTTCAACTCACTCACACTGAGAAACTGTAGTTAAATTCAACTCCTTTCAAAAGGTCAGATGACACCAGACAGGGTTTCTGTCAGCCCCTGTGGCACCTTTGAGTTAATTAGAAAAAGCTTCCCTTCCTCAAGACTCTTCTTGTTGGGAAATTATAAAATATAGAATATTGCCACCTGCTGGAAAACTACTGGAATAAACACATCGATGTATTTACTTAGTATGTGTAGGTTCTGGATGGTGCCCTTTCAGATGCTGAGTCCTCCTGCAGCGCATTTGGCAGCCTTGAAATATGTTTACCAGACAGAAGCAGAGCAAACGGACAAGCTGTTTGTGAGACACTGACAAGACTGCAAAGGGGTGGGGGTGGTGGGGCAAAGGGAGCACGAAGATGCTAGAGATGGGGCTCGACAGGGACCTTACATCATGGGTGCCCTGGATAGGAGTCATCTGCCGCAAGCAGAATAAAGAACCAAAACACTGCTTCAGCCTCAGGCCCAGATCTAGACGCCAACCCTTTTCCTATCCCCATCAGTCAATTTTCCCGGCCGGTTCCAGAGCGGTTCAACATCTTCCTTCTGGATGGGCTTTCTGCATGACCCCGCCTCCTCCCCTCCATCGTCTACCGGCTGATTATCCATCCGACTGGTGTGAACACCAACCAACCATAGAGGAGTTCTGGGCCAGAGGGGGCGGGGCCCGAACGCAGACCAATGGAACTATAGATGGATAACCAGTCGATTGGCGGTGGAGGGGAGGAGGCGGGGTCATGCAGAAAGCCCATCCAGAAGGAAGATGGGACCCGTCTGGAAAGCGCTGGGGACCCTGGGGTGGAAAACTGAAGGGGCAAAACTTGTAAACGTGCCAGTTAGGGGGTGTCCGAAGGCAGTAGGATGAAGAACAGAGAGGCCCGAACCTGCGCGAGCTTCATCATCATGTGCGCAAACACATGCAGGAATCCCACCACGGCGTCCCAGAGGCGGCTGTGCGCTAGACTCTGCTGGTTCCCAGTGCAGGGGCCCTGGGTGGCAAAGGTTCTACGTGAGCATCAGGTAGGGCGAGGGATGCGAGACTGCCCTGTCTCCCCCAGAGAGCGAACCCTACCTGGATGTACTCGGTGAGGCTGTTGAACACCTGTTTAGCCACCGACATTGCCTTGGAAAAGTTCCTCTTGCCTTGCTCCTCAATGACATCCTTGCCGGAGTAGTACCAGTAGAAGTCGCTGATGGACTCCTGGCGGGTAGACGCAGTGTGAGCGGCTGCTGGGGCCAGCTATGGCCCAACAGTCCCCGGCCCAGGTCACACCTGGACCGCCTCACAGCCTCACCTGTAGCCGCAGGAGGTAGTCCACGGTACAGATGATGATGTTAATAGTGGTTGTATTCCCTGTCTGTGTCCGTAGGTAATTTTGGAAATCTAGGGAGGTGAAAAGTTATTCATTCATGGAGCTCGAGGAGATGGACAGTGGGTCCTTTATTCATTTATGCAGTAAATATTTATGGAGTGCCTATTGTATGTCAGAAAGCATATAATCATTTCTTTAATAACTCTTTATCAGTACCTACTATGTGTTAGAGGAAGATGGAGGATCATTTATCCATTTTGTGTAATAAATATTTATTGCGGGCCTACTATGTGCCAGATGTAGTGGAAGGTCAATCATTTATTCATTTCCCCCAAAATATTTACTGAGCATCTATAATACAGCAGGGGGAAATGGAGATTCAACCTTTAGCCATTCACAAGGTTTTTTTTTACTGAATGCCTACTCTGTGCTGGAGAGATGGAAGACTGGTTATTCATTCATTTCTCAAAAAAAATTTATTGCACAGCTACTGAGAATCAGAGGAGATAAGCATCTGTCATTTATTTGTTCATTTAGTTAATATGTATTGATCCTGCACATACTATATGCTAACGATAGATGAAGATTGGTCACTTATACTTCAGTACTATAAGTTTACTGAGCATTTACTCTGTGCCAGGCACTGTTCAGGGCTTCCCAGGTGGCACTAGTGGTAAAGAACCTGCTTGTAATTCAGGAAACACAGGAGACTCAAGTTCAATCCCTGGGTTGGGAAGATCCCCTGGAGGAGGGCAGGGCAGTAGCCTGGCAGGTTACAGTCCATAGGGTTGCAAAGAATTGGGCATGAGAGGAGTGACTTAGCACATATGCAGGCACTGTTCAAGGCCCTGGGGATACAGGAGTAAAAGAAAACAAACTCTCTGCCCTTGTGAAGTTTCTATTGTCATGTAGTAATTTTTCAATCTTTTCTAACTGCAACCCACAGTAGGAAATACAGTACATGTTTATTTTGAGGCCCAGGAGGGCTGTCTAATCTGACATCCACATATACCTGAACCAGTACTTTCACATACCCTTACTACATGCCATGTGTGCACGCATGCTGTCGCTTCAGTCATGTCTGATTCTTTGTGACCCAGTGGACTGTAGCCTGCCTGGCTCCTCTGTCCATAGGATTCTCCAGGCAAGAATAGTGGAGTGGGTTGCCGTGCCCTCCTCCAGGGGATCTTCCCAACCCAGGGATCAAACTCGAGTCTCCTGTGTTTCCTGCATAGCAAAGGGGTTCTTTACCACTAGCACCACCTGAGAACCTCAGTATGTGCCATGCATTCTGCTATTTTGTGCCCTGTACTAGTTAACTAGAAAGAATTCTGATCTCAGTGCACTAAATGTATATTCTTAACCTCCCAACCTTGATTGCACATTAGAGACACCTGGAGAATTTTAAAACTCCCAGTGCTCATAACTCATCCCAGACCAATTAAATTAGACTATCTGGGGTGAAAACTGGGTGCTAGTGTCTTGCAAAGCTCCCCAGACATACCAATGTGCAATTAGAAATGAGAATCTTGGCGATAAACTTGACTCACGACCACCTAGTGAGTCAGTTCCCACTATCTGAAAAACGTTCTATGGCAGAAAGCTTATAATTTGAGCTGAGTGATGGCTACTTGGGGGCTTATTAAACCATTCTCCCTTCTTCAGTGTGTGGCTGAGAAGTTCTAGAATAATAATTATGATGATCATGGTTGTGATGGAGGAAGCTCAGGGGTTGGAGGAACCCAGAGGAGCTGCCTGACCCAGACTGGGTGATCAGGGAGGGCTTCGTGGAGGAGGGGACCTCTGAGCTATGACCTGAAAGATAAGTAGGAGTTGGCTGCTCAAATTCCTCACTGTGTGACCTCTCTGTGCAGCAGACTGTGTCTCGGTTTTCCCATATGTAACATGGTGGTCACAATAGACCTACTTTATCAAGCTGTCCTGAGATTTTAATGTGTTAGCATATATAATGAATTTAGAACCCTGCTGTGTTCTAAATTTAGAACAGGTATGTTAAGTGCTCAATAAACAACAGCTTGTGGACTCTTAGTTCCCAGACCAGGGCTGGAACCTGCACCCCCTGCAGTGGAAGCACTGAGTCTTAACCACTGAATCACCGGGGAAGTCCCAACAACAGCGGTTCTTAAGGGGCCTTAAAGAGTTGCTGAGGTTAAGAGTTGCACTTTGGAGCAGTGATTCTCAAAGCACCAGTCCAGACTAGCAGAGTCAGCGTCTCCCAGAAACCTGTCAGAAATGCAAATTCCTGGGCTCCATCCCAGAACTACTAAATCAAAAGACTTGGGATGGGGTCCAAAAGTCGATTTTAACAAGGCCTCCAGGTGATTCCTAGGCACACTTGAGTCTGAGAACAACTTCTATAGACCCATTTGCCAAATGACCAATTCATCAGATTATCAAGGCAATGAACACAAGCTTCAGCTAAATCCTTTCGATGTTATAGCGATGTGTTGCCCAGGATGGCTTCAACAGCCCCTTGGAATTTTTTTTCTCCTGGAGTTTTACTTCTACCTGACTTCCTTCTGAACACTTCACAATCACTATTTCAGTCTGAATGCCCTTTTGCCTGGTTTCATGTGATAGATGAAAAGTCTACTCAGACATTCACGATTTTATAAGCAAATTGATAGGCTTTCCCACCAACCTTGTTTTCTAATTCCTTTTTCTGTGTTCATTTAAATCAGAACATAAGCCTAAATGGTTAGCTACAACTCCCTGGCTTTTGTCTGCTCTGAATGACACTGAACACTCAAGACATGCAAAGCCTCTAAGATTTGAAAGATATTTCAAACACTTATTGGACTAGACTGGTATATGAATCCACAAATTTGGGCAGAAGGCTGGATGGCAGATTTGGTGGGAGAAAGAAATCTCACTGGAAGAACATTCTTATTTCTAAAAAGTCACAGACCCAGGGGCAAAAATTCATTTTAAATCCCAAAGACTGATTCCACCTTCGCTAAAGAAAGAAAACCTTAGTCACCTGGCACTAAGGTATGTAACAGAACTTGAAGGAAAACTAGCTGTGGAAACAATGATTCATGCTTTATCTTTTGTTGAAAAGAAAAGTGTGAAAATTAAAGATGTTTACCAGTTACCTTCAAGAATACTAGCCAAGGGGGGTGCAGGTTCTATGGAAGTTAGGTTTAGAATCACTCCCATTCTTGTCATGAAGGTTAATTTCTGGGCAGTCTGTGGTTTCTTATCACCTGCTAAGTGTTATAACCACAACTTCGAGACTGTACATGTTTGTCATAGGAAACTGCATTGGGTGGGATGTTTGCTGTTCAGAATTTCAAACTGTTCCTTTAACGTTGTACACTGTGTGCCACGTGAGGTGTCATTTTCTCACCAGTGATGTATTTAATTAACTTGCTGTGTCATCTTTCATCTGGTTATATTGTCTGAACCAGAACAAAAGTTGTGGAAACTCAAACTTGTTTAAGTTAGGCAAGAGAATGTGAGACTTCCTTCTGGCAAAGTATTTTATAAGCAAAATTAATAGGTCGTTCTAAGAGATTCATTTAGAAATGCCAGGCAATTTTTCCCTCTGCAGACCCAGAGTTAAAGGAAATCCACTGCATTTACTGAACTTTGGCAGCTGCTGCAAAATGCCTGTGGGAAAATGGCATGTGGCGAACTGCTCATGTGTGAAAATTGATTTTTGGCCAAATTGGGTTTTGGCAGATTGCTTTGGGGGAATTGGACTGGTTAGAGGAGGTGAAAGGGAAACAAAGTGGCTGGATTTCTGAAATTCAAGGGAAATTTAGGAAGGTGGGCAGACAGGGCTTGACACTGGCTAAAAGTAAAGAATGAAGGACTGTGGGGCCGAGGACAGTGGGGCCTGGAAGGGTGGTGAGGTCATCACTGATCAGGGGAGAATGGGACTGAAGGTTAACTCAGGCGACCCTTCCAGACCCATCCCAGACCTTGGCCGCCTCTCCATCTCACCCTCCTTTCCTCCTCACCGTTATTGTGACCCTCGCAGAGCAACTGCAGGAATCGGAACAGGTCCTGGGTGAATTCATCATCTGCCATTACCTTCTCTCCTGGGTGGAAGAGGGGGTAAGGCATGGTCCAGAAGACATCAGATGTGCGAGGACATCAGAAAGTGTGCACACGGCCCATGCACATTGCACACACATGCACAAAGAGCAGGTGCGCAGGGAGCAGCAGCCACCATTTTTAAAGACACTATGAGGGCCATGGGAATCCATGACACCAGAGGTCCCAACCTCAGAGTCCAGGACATCAGCAGAAGGAGACTGAGGGGCCCTGAGTCATGAAGCTGCGGCCTCAAATGTCTTTATACAGTATCAGTGTCTCCTTGATGTCACCACTTGTGTGACATCCAAGAGTGTCTGTCGACCTAGAAGAGGTTTGGGCTGCTGATACCTCCCTCAGCTCCCCTCCAGGACTACGGGGGGGTGGGGTGGGGGTTGGTTAATGAATTACGGGGGTTGAAGTCACTTTCACGCAAAGGCTATGTGCAGGAGAGAAATGAGCAGGAGATGCGGTCGAAAGCCAATTGGCTCAGATGTCTTAAAAGCAGCCATTCCAGGAAAAGCAGAGGGGGAGGAGTGTAAACATGGACCAATCAGAACGGGCATCTGAAAGGAGCCAATCACTGTAGACTATAGGGGCGGGACGAGCGAGGGGAAAGCTAGATAGAGAATGTTCGGGCCAACCAGAGCAGGCGCAGAGGAGGCACGCACACCAATCAGAGTGGATGCTTGGGGGCAACCAATCCGGTTGGTGGATAGGAACAGCAGACTCGATCAATCTGGGGTCGCGGGTGCAGAGAGCCGGGTATGTGGGAGTGAGGTTCACCCCACCTCGGGACTGCGAATCTGGGTCTGGAACTCCCAACAACATCCAGCTGGAAAAGGATCTTTGCCATCTTCTCTTGCTTCTATTTTACACATGGGGAAACAAGCTTACATAATGTAAGCGATTTATTCGTAGTTTCATGTGTTGTTAGTGGCTAATCTGGGACCCGACTCTTGGTTTCTAGAGCCCTGATCTCAAGATTTTCCGCCGGCATGGTACCTCCCTCCCCTGGATATCCCAGATCCTCAGCCACCAGGTGGAGGGGGGTGGTTGGGGGTTAGAAGGGAGGGGTCGCAGCAGCATAGCAAGGAATGGGCTCCGGGAATTACCGTTCTGGCGGTTGATGACTGAGGCAGCCAACAGGATGGGAGGAAGAAGCAGAAGAAAAGGAAGGAAAAAGAAAGACAGGAGACAGAGAGACAGAAAAAAAACACAGTGATACGGTCAGGATTGAAGACATAGAGACAGAAACAACCCATAGAGAGAAAGAGCAGAAAGGAGCAAGGAAGCAAAGAAGAGAACAAGAAGATGGTGAAAGCAGAATGGAAGAAAGAAGAAGGAAGAGAAAGAGAGATGGACAGGTAGAGATTGAGAGGCAGGAGGCAAGGATCAGGGCAGAAAGGTTAGACACGTCACAACACAGCAAAGAGGAGACTCAATTAACTGGATTAGGGACATTAATGAGAGAACAGCAACCCGGGCTGGAGACTTGGGTATGTGGAGGGTGGGATCCATGTGGTGATGGGTGAGAGAACACAGAAGGACACCCAGGGGGTGGGACCGGGGGAGGGAGACTCTGGAGGAATGGGAGCAGGGCAGGACTGGCACCAGTGCAGGAGGGGGAACCTGAGGATGCTCTTGGGGAGGAAGGGTGTTTGCGGGGGAAGGGAGCTCTGGGCAGTGTTGGGGGAGGGAGTAGATCCTGAAGGAAGGGGATGCCCCCAGGGAGAGGGAAGCCCCAAAGGGCCTCACCAGTTCCATCCTCATTCACCATGCCCAGCCCCTCTGCCTTGTTCTGTCTCTCGAAGGCATTGAGATCCAGGACACTGAGGGAAAGAAAAGAAAGACAGTGAAGATGCGATGAGGCCTCTGCCCTCCTCTATTCCAGAGCCTGGCAGCCCTCCCCATGATGGGGGAGGTGGTAGAGAGTAAGCTGAAATCGAGAGGAAGCAGAAACTAAGAGTTGATAGAAGCTATGCAGTAGCAGCTGTGGGGTAAGGTGGGGCAAGGATGAAATACATAAAAGCTGAAATCAGAAGGAAACAGAAACCATCAATTAGCAAAAGCTTCAGAGAGACAGTGAAAGGCAGTCAACCACAAGAGGAGAGCGAAAGCAGACAGCACTGGAGCCACAGGAACAGGGGTCATCAGAAAGAGCCCCAAGTCCCTGCTACCTGAGTGCCTCTGAAGTCTCAACTACCTTCCAGCGATCTGGATCCTTAACATAACTCATTCTTAAAGTCTGCGGCATTTTGCCTCCTTTATTGTTCCATGTGACTCCTTATAATAAACTCCCTGTTATCTGAGCTGGCATGAGTGGGTCTCTGTTCCTGGAACCAAGAGAACAAAACTAGAACTGGAGGTGGTACCAGGACTGGGGACGCAGCTTAATGAAAAATGTGCACTGGGGGGGCTTCCCTGTTGGCTCAGTGGGATGATCCAGTGGTTAATAATCTGCCTGCCAATGCAGGAGACACGGGTTGGATCCCTGATCCAGGAAGGTCCCACATGCCTTGGGGCAACTAAGTCTGTGTGCCACAACTACTGAGCCCACGTGTGAAGCCACCACAGTAAGACGCCCATGCATTGCCACTAGAGAGTAGCCCCTGCTTGTCACAACTAGAGAAACGCTTGTGCAGCAACAAAGACCAACACAGCCAAAGATAAGTAGATGACATTATTTTTTAAATAATATGTGCACTAGAGCCCACCTGCAGGTTTGCATCAGTGCCTGGATACTCTGGAAGAAGCCAACTTCCTTCTTGTCCTTCAGGTAATCCAGCATTTTCTGCAGAAGGGTAGGAGGAGTGGGGGACCTGGGAGTCACACAGGAACCTCCCAGCCCTCTTAGCCCTCCTCCCAAGTCCCTTCACTTGTTACCTGCTGCACATCTGCATTGCCTCCATTTAGGATGGAGATGCCCAGCTTCAGGGTGGAGGACACCATGGCGCCTGTCTCTCCTGGGGGAACGGGTTGCAGGGGGGCACCGCGGGGGGGCAAACAGTGTTCTGCTCAATTTGGAATCAGTGCTCTCCGCCCACCAGAAAACAGCCACCCCAAGGGGAATGTCAGAGAAGTGGGCAGAGGAGTGTGCAAGGTTGATCAGAGGAGTGTGCAAGGGTGTGTGGGCAGGGGTGATCAGGATTGAAGGAATTAGTGAGAAATTGCAAGGCAAGAGGGCAAACCATATGCAGGAGGGGTGGGAGGGTGTGCCTGCTGGGTCCAGAGGGGGTGGGCGGGCTGGGACAGGACGGGTGTACGCAGGGGGAGCCAAATGCACACGGAAGGCACCTTTGCAGGCACTGATCATCTGCAGCACCATCTCCGCGGCCCCCCGGGTGTGCAGCCGCGCCTGCTGGTACAGGAGACGCTGCTTCTCCATCTCTTTTTCCTGCAGCAGAGCCCGGCCCACATTGCTAAGTGAATCCAGGCCCACCAGCCCAGCCTCTCCCCCTCACAGCCTTGCCCTCACCCTTGTTCTTCCTGATCCAGCCACATCCCCTGGCTCATTCCTTCAACTGTAAGCTCCTCTGTCCCCTGGGATTTAGATCTGTGATTTGTCTCCTCCACTGAGCACAAGGCTGGGCCTGGAGTGGTCGTAACGTGGCCCCACATGCCTTCAAGGAGTCAATGGATAAAATCCCAGGGATCTGTGAACACGGGTGGTGGGGGAAAGGTCTATGTTTATGTTTCCCAGCCTCTGGCTGAAATGTAGCATTTCCTTCCATTATAGATGAGGTCATAAATCATGGCAATGGTAGCAGAATCTGTGGTTGTGTCATCCCTCAGAATCACAGATGTTTGCATACCACATTATATTTGAAGACATCTTGAAATGTCACTTATGTTCATCACCACTTATCAATTACAGTAGCTACTGGATCCACTGTTAGTTCTTGTTATTTGGTAGATTCATAAAGAGGTACAGATATTACTGTATCACAAAATTTTTAAATAATATTTTAGTAACTATTTTAATATCTTATTTCTTCTGTTGTGAATTCATTTTGTACACTTAGATACATTATTCCAAGGGACTTCACTGGTGGCCCAGTGGTTAAGAATCCTCCTTGCAATGCAGGGGACATGGGTTCAGTCTCTGGTTGGGGAACTAAGATCCCACATGCTGTGGAGCAACTAAGCGCACAGGCCACAGCTGAGCCTGAGCCACAACTAGAGAGCCTGGGTGTCACAGCTACTGAGGCTCATGTGCTCTGGGGCCCAAGTGCTTCAACTACTGAGCCACAGCTAGAGAGTCCATGCGTTGCAATTAAAGACCCTACATGACCCAACAAAGATCCCTCGAGCCACAACTAACACACAATGCAGCCAAATAAATATTTTCTAAACATAAATACACGATCCTAAGAAAAGATTCGCCAGATGCCCAAGGGGACCCTGACACAAAAAAGGTTGAGAAACTCGGGGAAATGCTTGCTGATCACCTTAATGAATGAAAGGATGGGCTCATTACATTTACTGCTTTCTCACTGTCCGGCCTTTGCTTATGCTGTGCCCCTACCTGGAACACTTTCCTCTTTTTTTCTTCAACTGGCACATTTCTTTTATCTTTCTCTGCAGACATCCCTTCCTCTGAGAAGCCCTCCCTGAAGCCCTTCCCCCAGGCTGGATCAGGTGTCTTGCCAGGGTCCCCATGACCCCCTGAACTTCCGTGGCTTCTCTCACCCTGACCCCACTGCTTGTGCCTCTATCTTCCTGCCAGGACCATTTGCCTAGCTCCCCTCATCACCACCATGGATACTTGATGCTGTTATTGTCTGCCTGGTGTAGCTGTCTCCCCCGTGGACCTGCTTGGTCACGGCTGGACCCACAGCACTGCTCTGTGAACACACGCTGAATGAATGGGGGATGGTGGAGTCAGGGTCCCCCACCCCTTTCTTCCGGGACTACTTGATCCCACCTACCTCGAAGGAAACCTCAACCTCCTCTTCAGCTTCGCCATTCTCCCCTCCCTCCTCCAGGTGGCAGCTCTGGGGATGGGGCATCAGTTAGAGATGATGGTGAACAGAAAAGATACCCCAGTCCAGTCCCAGCCCTTTCAGTGGACAGGCATTGCAGCTGGGCAGGGATGGGGAGGGAAGGGAACCTGCCCTAGATGGGGGCAGGGCCTCACCTTAGCCATGATATCAGCATACGCTATATACAAGTAATCTTCATCCAGTTTGCTGAGGAAGTAAGTGGGGGAGACAGTCAGGACCCAGTATGGAGGAACTCCATCTTATAAGCGCCTCCAGATTTCCTTTGGAAAGTCAGGCCTCCCCATGCTCAGGCTGTGTGGTGCTGATGGGGTAGGCTCTCCATTGCCAGACTGGGCATGTGATCAAGGCTGAGCCAACTGCTACCTTCTATCTGCTTGACTACTATAATAAGTAAGAGATGGTCATGTGATCCACACTGGTCCAATGGAATTCATTCTGGGAGTTTTGCTGAAGCTATTGATAGAAGTGCTCCTTTTCCACTGGGATTGTTGTGATGGTGTGATGGAACCCTGGAGCTTCTGGGGCTATCTTGCCACCTGACAACTGGTTGGCTCACCTGACAACTATGATTAACCACTTCCTTGCGTCTCCTCTATAATACTAATGATAGCAGAGGTAATGGCCAACATCCATTGAGTTTACTCTAGGTTGGTCTCTATTCTAACTGTTGGTACATAATAACATTAATTCTTATAATAATCCAACTAAGTAGATATAGAGTTGACCTTTGAACAATACAGGTTTGAACTGCATGAGTCCCTTATATGTGGGGTCTTTCCCCCAATAAATACTACTACAGTACTACATGATCCATGGATGGAGAACCATGGATATGGAGGGCCAACTATAAGGTTATACATAAATTGTTTAATGTGTGAAGGGTTAGTTCCCCTTTATTGTTGTTCAGCCACTAAGTTGTGTCCGATTTTTAAGAGACCCCATGGACTACAGCACACCAGGCTTCCCTGTCCTTCACTATCTCCTGAAGTTTGCTCAAATTCACGTCCATTGAGTCAGTGATGCTGTTTAGCCATCTCATCCTTTGTCGCCCCCTTCTCCTTTTGTCTTCAATCTTTCCCATATCATGGTCTTTTCCAATGAGTCGGCTCTTCACATAAAGTGGTCAGAGTATTGGAGCTTCAGCTTCAGCATCAGTGCCCCTAACCCCTGCATTGTTCAAGGGTCAGCTATATGACTAGTCCCATTATACAGATGAGGAAACTGAGGCACAAATAATTTTCTTGGCCACTGTCACAAAGTCTATACTGGAATTCAAACCTGAAGAGTCTAACTCCAGAGTCACTGCTTTCCCAGAGAATAGAAAACAGAACACTTGGCTTTCCAGTCTACCTCACAGCTGGTGGTGGTGGCCTGATGTCAAAATTTTAGCCAATGGGCCATGTTCCTAAGCCCACCATGGAGAGTGTTCCTTGGCTAAAAAGATTTGGGTTTTCCTTAGAGGAAAGCCTTTCTCCTTTCCATCTGACATGTAGTCATGATGTCTGGAGGTTCAGCATCAATTTTGTAGCTATGAGGCAACAGCTTAGAATGGCAGGACAGAAATCCTGATTGAGCCTGGGTCTCTGTCAGTGTCACTATGCCACTGCCCAGCCCAGGACTCTCTATCTCCTGACTTGGTGTTCCATGAGAAAAACAAATCTCTGTGCCTCATTTCCTCATCCACACACACAAAGTTGATAATAATATCTATCTCATAGTGTGAAGATGAAGTGAGAGGATCTCACCGTCAAGTGTTTTAACATGATGCCTGACACATGAAAAGCTTTTGATAAAGACTGCCTGTTGTTACCGTTAGCAGCAGAGCCCTTATTACTGCTGTTTATTCCCAACACTGCCATTGGCCCGTATGAAGCTTTTGTCTGAATTAGAAGTGCCCTGTTCCTCACTGCCATCTGTTGGAAATGCATCACAATAATTTGACCTCACCCATATAATATACTGCAATATACTGATATTATGTGAACAAGACATTTTCTCCTAGAATAAGCTTAAATTGATATTGCGTGTGGTGTGAACCCTTCAGAAGAGATGCCCCTGTGAAGTGCCCAGTCTGCACAGTGGTACAAGGTGATTCTGCCTGTCCTAGTTAAATGACATTAAAGGATCAGCTGTGGATGTCCCCCCTTCCCAGGACACACAGGTTCTCTCTTGAGGAGCAAGGATTGGGGTGGGGAGAGGTAGTGGGTCCTTCTTGGGGACCCAGGAAGGGTCTCACCTCTTTTCAGTCAGGGCGGTGCGGCTGAAGTGCAGGACCAGCTGGTGCAGGGGGTCTGGCTTCTTCTCCTCCACTTCCTCCTCCTCCTCCTCCTGCTCCCCAGCTTTCTGGAGGGAGGAGTAGGGCTTTGGGTAGGGGCTTCCAGAGTCCCCACCTGTCTCCCATATAAGCCCTGCTAGACTGTTTTTATTCTCTTCTCCCACATCCTGCATCCTCCCCTGGTTCTTCCCAAGCCAGGGGCCCCTGTTCCCACATCGCTCAGTGTGAAGGGTGACCCCTGGAGGTGGGCCCCAGCCCTACCCATCTGCCCCCACACTCCCAGGCAGGCCCCAGCTCACCGAAAGGTCATCTATCATGCGGTCCTCAAAACTGTGGTCTTCCGTCAGGATCCACGCCGCCTTGTAACTCTCCAGAAACATATTACAGGCCCGGTGCCTTCTCAGGGGAAGATTTGAGGCGTCAGCAAGATTTCCCCCATGCACGTCCCTAGCACCGCCTCCCTAAACATTCTGCCTCCCCTAACCATTCCGCAAGACCCCACTGGGTGCGCACCCCATCCTCTCTCCTCCTCACCCAC
The DNA here is from genome assembly GCA_917880005.1 of Nanger dama. NCBI lineage: Eukaryota > Metazoa > Chordata > Mammalia > Artiodactyla > Bovidae > Nanger > Nanger dama. The sequence continues at coordinate 47,837,552 of CAKJTW010000012.1, read as the reverse complement.
CGATTCTCCAAGGAAGCTTAGGCTCCCTTCCTCCATTGGAGGCGGGGTGTCTTACGTGGGCAGGTTGTACAGAGGGGTCATGCGGAAACAGGCGACTACTGCCCTCCGGCGCTGCTTCGACAAGAGCTTGTGCCACACGGCCTTCTTGGACTTGTAAGGGTGCTCGATCTGATGGCAGGATTATGTATCATGGCTCCAGATTCTGCCCCTGGTCTGATTCCCACTTCCAGCTCCGAGTGAAAATGCCCATCTGTGCCCAGTCCAAATTCAGGACGATTCACAGGGCCGAAGGAACACCCTGGCTCCGCCAATAGAGTCAAAGTTCTGACCAATTTTCGGCTTGCAGACCAATTAGTTCCCTCATAGGCCCCGCCCACAGACTCAGGACCGCCCCCTTAGGCCCCGCCCCAATCTCAAGACAAGCCCAAGGTCTTGCCCACAGATCAAGGCGTCTCCACCGGGCCTGACTCTCAGACCCAAAGTTCTGCCCCGGCGTTGTCCCTAGGCCCAAGATTGCGCGCCAGGTCCGATTCCCATATCAAAGCCTCCATTCTAAGTCTCGCTGTAAAATTCAAGGCCCTTCACCTACAAACGTTTCAAGATCCGCCCTTTGCCCCGCCCAGAGGCCCGCGGTTCACCCGCAGGCCCCGCCCACAGGCTTAAGGCCCGCCCCAGGCCTCGCCCAGAGACCAAGTTTTGACCACTCAGCAGTAAGACACCTGCTCCAAATGGTAGAGCACCGCGGACACTTCCTGGACTCTGCGCACGATTTTCTCCGGATCGTCAGCGTCCTCCTCGCGGCCTGGGAGGCCCCGGTACAGGGCCATCTGCCAGCGCAGAGAAGGGGAGCCTTCCACCTGAGAGGAGGAAGATCGTCCGGCATGAGGCCTCTCCCCTGCCCGCTCCCTCCTCCCTCAGCCGGGCTTCTCGGAGGGCCCCGCCCCGCCCCCCGCCCCACGGTTCAATGCCTTGATGATTCACTGAGGAATTGAGTACGAGTTAAGGTCCTTCTTTCGATGCCTGGCACCGATGTAAGGGCTCAAAAGCTGGCCGTGGCTGTTGCTATTATCCTGACGCGCCCCTTTCAGTTGCAGATTGAGGAGGCAGAGGCGTACCTTTCCCTGAAGGTGAAGGTTGTTTTGCAGATATTCCCGGACCTCCTCATCTGTGTCTTTCTGGAGAGACAAGCCAGGCTGGGTCACTCCGGAGGGCCCAGCATCCTCCTTGTCCTACAACTCTCTCCCCTCTAGCCCCACCACCCCAAGATCCAAGAGAGGATTCAAGAGAAATGAAAAGGATCCAGAGGTCAGGAATGGTCAGAGAGAGGAGTCCGAGTGGCCACTGAAGGCACCTTGAAGAATCAGATTTAGAGGGGCCTCGTTGGGGTATGAGAGGAGGTAGGAGTTGACATGAGGATATCCTCAAAGGTGAGAAAAGGAGGTCAGAAGAGGGTCAGAGTGGGGCTGGGAGTAAGTGGGAGATGGGCAGGGAGTTTTTGAAAATCAGAGGTAGGTGAGGGGGATTATAAGAGATAGCAAGGTCATCAGAGGTCAAGGGGGTCAGGCAAATCACTTGTCACTGGTGGGGTTCACACAGAGACTAAAGGAAGGATCAGTAGGGTGGGGGTTCTTTAGGATCCCAGGAGAAGGGGTGCTCAAGAACCAAGTTAAGGGGTCAGAAGGGCCCAGGAGGGCTCTTTGGGATTTCAGCAGGCCTCAACAGGTCCTAGGAAAAGCTTGAGGTCCTGAGGGAAGGAGGCTTTAGGGTTCTGGGAAAGGGAATACTTGTGATACTTGGAGAATCAGTACTCTTCAGGATCCTGGGGATTAGTAGATCCTCAGGGTGCTTAGCAGGGTCCTGGGGGAGGTTCTAAGGGTCTTGGGGCAGGATCCTGGGAGAACTTCTTGGGTCCCTGAGGCTGAAAAGGATCTAGGGGGAGTTCCCATATAATGGATAAAAGGGGGCCCCAGGAGCCTCTTTGGGGTCCCAGAGGGCTTAGAAGGGGTCTCAGTCTCTCTCTGAGCCTAGGGAAGAAGTCATTAGGATCCTGGGGGCTACTTAGGGTCACAGAGTGCTCACTGGGCCCCTAAGAGTCTTTGGGGCTCAGTTGGGTGTTAACAGACTCCAAGGGGAGAGATCCACAGGGTCCTGAGGAAAAGAGAGAGTGAGGTGGAGAGCCCAGTGGGAATCCAGAGGTTCAGAGGAGGGCCAGTGGGATCATGAGGGGCTCTGTGGGTCCCAAGGGACTTGGGCAGGTCCTGGCAGAGGACCTGGAGGAGTCTCAAGGGGGCTTAAGGTGTCTCAGGTGGGATCTTCAGGATTCTAGCAAGTTTGGCAGAGGTGGGATTGGTGTTCAGTGGGGTTCCTGAAGGTTTGATGTGGTCTTTGGGTCCTAGGGGTCTTAGTGGCCTTCCTGGGTTCCAGTGGGGTCCCAGTTAGGGTCCTTAGGATCCAGAGCTCTAACAACATCCCAAGTGTGGCCCTCAGCATCCTGTGGGAAGGTTCAGGGCATTCTAGAGGGCCCAGTGAGCCCTCAGGGTCCTGGAGAAGGACTCAGGAGGGTCCTAGGGAAGGCCCCTGGGGGTTCGCGGGGGTTTAGTAGGGGTGCTGAGTGGGGTGCTGAGTGGGACTCAGTAGGGTGCTGAGTGGGACCCTGGCAGTTCCCAGAAAGGGGCTGAGCAGGCACCAGGGCATAGCGGGTCTTGGCCAGTGTGATGAGCTCCTGGTCAGTGGGGGCACACATGTTCAGGCCGATGGGCAGCATCTTCTTGAGCGTGGCCACAATCAGCGACGTCTGCACGGAATACCGGTCACCCCGGCGCTTCTTCTTGGTGCGTTCCTGGTCCGAGCCACCCGACTGCGGGAACACGGGGCTCAGTGCCAGTCTGAGTCCCAGCCTGGCCTCTGCCCCAGCCCCAACCTGCCACCACTGTCCACACTCCAGCCCCTCGCCTGAATGTTAGGCAGACCTTCCCCGATCCCAGAGCCCGCCTCAGTTTGCACCCCAGACCTTGCTGTTCGTTCATTTCAGACCCTGAGCCCTGACCCCAGAGTCTCACAGACCAAAGCTTCTATCCCAGATTCCCAGCTTCTATCCCAAATCCTTCCAGATTTCCCCCAATTCCAGGCTTCCACAACCTCTGGATTCTTCTCCCAGAATCCCCTCAGAACTTTCACTAGGACACCCCTCCTGTCCCTACAATACACCTACAACCCCCACCTCAGAGCCCCAGACAGAGTTCCCGAGAATGAAATGAAGATGTAGAACAGGGAAGAGTCCCAAGAGACAAGAGAAGTGGAAAGAAAGAGATCGAGAGAGAGACTGAGAGGCTAAGATGAATAAGGAGACAGGAAGACAGAAGATACAAGAGAGAAGACAGGTCCAGAAAGATCTGGAAGCAGAAACACGGGGCACAGAGTCCCACAGCCGTGTTCTGGAGCCTCAGGTGCAGACCCACAGGCAGGGCCACCCCAGTCATGCCAATGAAAAGCCCTGGCGGCAAGCTTCAGCCAGAGCCACATCCACGCCGGCTCGTGATACAGAGTGTGACCCGTGTGCCAGCACATGCGGCATCTCACTGGGTCCTCACAGAGCTTGGGGCCGGGGGCCACCGACCAGATGCCTTCTAAGGCTCAAAAGGGTGAGACACTTGCCCAACATCACACTGCCAAGAATCAGGATTCTAACCTGAGTTGGTCTAATTCCCAAGTCCAGGCCTTAAACCCAACCATGCACGTGCCTTTGCACACCCATTCCCCTTGCCTGGAACCTCAGTCCACAATGCTTTGAAGCTTTGGGGAAAGCTGAGAGGAGAGTTTTTATTTTGATTTTTTTAATAAAAGTAAAAAAAAAAAAAACTACCAAAAGTTGAGGGTTGGGAAGAGAACGGTTAGTGGGAGGAGGGGTGAAGCAAGAGAAAGGATGGGGCTGAAAGCCAAGGCTGAGAGGCAAGGAACAGGGGAAGGGTTTTCTGGAGGCAAAGCAGAGGCTGGGGTTGGGGGCGGGTGGGTAGAGGGTATTAGCCAAGAGCCATGCAGAAGGTCCCAGACGTGGGGCTGACCTGTACATCTCCCGTCTGCTGCATCAGGGTGCAGACAGAGACAAGTGTTACCCCAGTCCCTCCAAGAACCCCAGGGCCCCTCCAAGTCTGCCCTACCCCAGCTCCTTTGCCCCACCCTGACGTGCATCCCCCGGCTGGGGAATTCCAGACCTTGCTGAGGGTGGTGGGTTTGTCCTTTTGACCTTGCCCTTTAGAGGGCAGTTCAGGGAAGGCTAAGGGGACAGGGAAGGAGGGTGGGGATGTGGAATAAAGGAATAGGAGGAAAGAAGTGGGAGAGGTGAGAGGAGGAAATTGGGGTAGAAGAGGGAGGTGGGGAGGATGGAGTAAGATGAGGTGCTGGGTGATGGGGAGGAGAAAGCAGGTAGGGAGGAGGGAGGAGATGGAGAAAGAAGAGGGAAATGGGGGAGGAAGGAAAAAAACAGGAGGGAGAGGATGGAGCTGAGAGAAGGGGGAGGTGGGCGGGAAGGGGGATGGGGAAGGAGCTGCTGTGAGGGCTTCAGGGAACGTGACCAGGACTACCAGGGCGGACGGGGTGAGGAGGGTCAGCTAGGAAGCCCGAGGCTGTCCCCCCTTCCCTCCCGGCTAAATCCTCCTCCCAGAGCAAAGTACCCACCTTGGCCATTTTGCTCTTGTTGTCGGCCGTCAGAAATGACATGTTGTTGATCTCATTCTGGACCACAAAGTTCTGCTCCTCGCGCTTAAAGTTCTGGTGGGGGAGGCAGTGTTGGGGATCAGACAGGGTGGGGGAGGGCCTCTGGGCAGCAGCTGCTCGGGTTCCAGAGACCTGGGCAGGTGGGTGGGGACTCACGTGGGACTTGGACCAGTAGATGAAGATCTCGCCCACCATCCTGAACAGCTCTTCCGCGCTGGGGTTGGGCTCGGTCAGCCAGTGTGCCCTGGGCAGGCCGGGGAAGGGGCTGGTGAGGGATGAGGGCAGGGACTCCCAGGGAAGGGGGCAGCAGGGAGACATCTCAGGGGAGGGCACCCAGAGACTCGAACGGGAGAGTGAGAGCTTTCTAGGGTAATCTGGCCATTCAGATGATTTATAAATTATAAATGACAATTTCTGAAATTGTTTTTCTGTCTCTAACCTTTTTTATTGAAGTATAACATATGTATAAAGTGTCCAGTGAACACACTTGGTTTGGGTAACCACCAACCAAGTCAAGAAATAGAACATTTCTAGGGACTTGCTTGGTGGGCCAGTGGCTAAGACTCCATGCTCCCAGTGCAGAGGGCCTGGGTTCAATCCCTGGTCAGGGAACTAGATCTCATATGCCACAACTAAAGATCCTGCATGCCACAACTATGACCAGCACACCCAAATAAATAAACAAAAAAAATTTTTTAAAAAAGAACATTTTCAGTCCCCAGAAGTAACCTTGCACCCTCATCCTCTTCTTGAAAGATATCCTTATCCTGGCTTCTAGACCATGAATTATCTTTGTCCTTGAACATTACATAAAAAGATGATATGATATGTACTCTATTTAAAATTTTCTGGTTTCTTTCATTCAACCTGATGTTTGTGAGATTCATGCTACAACAATCTGTTCAATTTCATACTGTGTTGAATATACCTCGCTTTACTTGTCCAAAGTTTTCGACCCAGCACTCCTACTCCTAGGAATCTACCCTGCAGTAATGCCCATTCATGTGCACAAAGATGAGCGCGCAAGGATATATAGAGCATGCACACTACTGTGTGCTTCTGCTCCTGGGGCAGACATAGCTAATCAACCCATGAACCCTTTCTTACAAAGCCCTGGTACAACCTTAACATCTTTTCCAACCAAGATGGAACTTGGAGTTGAAACTGGTTCAAGCCCTGGATCTGGCTGCACCTAAGACTTCATAATATTTTAAATGGTGTCTCTGATTTCAGGCAGATGTTTTAGCAACTGATTGATACCTGAGCTTGCCCTTTACAAAGACTGATGTTTCTGGGACAAATTAGGCTGGCAAGGTCTGGATGGAGACCAGTGATGGAGGAGGGAAATACGGCTCCTTCTGGCTAACACTGCAACCTTCACAGGGCCTCAGATTCAGGAGGTTTAAAGGAGCAGAAAGGGAGCAAACACAGGCTGGCTTCTATTGGTCCATAAGCAACATGGGCTGGAGGTCAGAAGGTGGGGTGGGATGAAGTGGGAATTGCAAGTATATAGCAAGTCAGAGGCCAGAGGTCAGAAGGAGTCCAGGGAAGCCAGAGGCCAGGCTGAGGGGGTGTGGGGGACAGCTGGGGACATGCTAACCTGTTGTTGTCCACGTAGCGGATGAGCAGCGGGTAGAGGGCATACAGATCCCGGCAGAGCACAGAGAACTCATCCCGCACCAGGAGCTCGCCCTCCTCGGCCTCTGCCTTGGCCTCCAGGCGCAGCTGCTCCTCCTCGGCCACCACCTTCCCCGCCCGCTTGCGCAGCCGCCCGATGGTGGGGATGAAGTGAGAGTGCAGGAGCTCCGGCCGGGCCCGGCTCACGATGGGCTGGGCAAACACTGCAAGAGCAGGCGGGGTGCATGGGCTGCTGGCCGGCTGCTGACTCCAGCACCTCCTCTATGACCTCTCATCCACCCCTGACCGCTGTTCCCATCCCTGACTTCCAACCTGTACCTCTGACCTGGAAACTAACATCGATCCCAGCCTGACCCTCATGTCTGACCCCAGTATCAACTTACGATCCCATGCCTGACCTCAGACTGTGACCTCTGACATAGCTCCTGAATCTTCATCCCACCCACCATAACCTTTGACCTGAAACTGTGATCCTCTAGCCTGACACAAGTCCTTGACCTCTGACCCCAACAAGTGAATCCTAACCTGATACCCTATCCTAGCCCATGACATCTCACTCCAGTCTAACCTCTGACCTGGTCTATACCCAGATGGAGCTCATGACATGATTTCTGACTAATACCTCTGGTTTCTTACCTTCTCTGGCCTCTTATCCTGGCCTCTGCCCCCAGCTCTGATCTCTAGCTTGGCCCTGATCCAAAACTCAACCCCTGATATGGAACTTATGAACCAGGAATCCCAATCTTTTAAAGACTCATTTCTTGACCCTGGACTCAGAACCCTAAATGTCCATATCAGGGACCCCCATGTTTGACCTGGTTCTCTGACCCTTTGCATAAGGAACTCAGCCTTCTGACTCAGCTCCTAACCCTTTCCAAGGCTCCAGAAATTCCAAATCCAGCCTGGAAGATTCCCAGGATCCATGCATCCATCTCGGACTCTATAACCCTGAGATTCAGGCTCCTGGGAATGATCTCTGGCCTTGTGATCTCGAGAAAACCGAGATCTGACTCCTCCCCATTCCCAGAAAACCACAGACCCTGAGATCTCCCTGAGATCCAGGGACCCGAGTCCCAGGACACTGGCCCCAGTTCTCTGGACCCGCACGCCCGCCAGACCCACCAGCCAGCCGCTTCATCCAAGTGGCCTCGTCAATGCCCAGGTTGTTGACGATGATTCGCAGGATGTTCCCCAGCAGCGAGTTGAGGTGGTCGGAGGTGACGGCTGTGCAGGGTGGAGGGGCCCCGGCAGGTAGAGAGGGTGGGGGTGCCTCGGGCCCGCGCTCCCACCAGCGGGGCAGGTAACTGCACAGCATGGGCAGCGTGATCTCTATGACGTGCGGCATTTCCGTGTAGCGGGCGCCCGACTCAGCCAGCCCCCCAATGTCGGCCATGAGCCGCTCCAGCACTGGGATGTCGGGACACATCTCCTCCACACTGTTGGGGAGCCCCAGGACTGGGGTACAGGGTGGGGGGTCAGGGCATGCCAACTCATGCCCCGACCTCAGTGTCCATACCACAAACTGGTGTCCCCACAAACTCTGGGGTTCCCCAATCTGAAGCACCCGCAAGCTGGGGAATCCTCAACACCTCAGGGCCCAGACTGGACCCCACTACCTTCGCAATGGGTCTCCTTGGACCCCATGTGGGCGGAAGACAACCCTTGGCAGACGCCCCAGCCCCACCCCAGCCCCACCCCACTTACTGGCCCGCTCCCGGGGAGACTTGGTGGTGTACACTGAGCAGGCGTTGTATTCATTCAGCTGTGGCTCCAGGAACGCCACTGGCATGGCCGCTGCCAGGCGGGCCAGGCACTCTCCCAGGGCTGGCCGCAATCTGGAAGAGAAGGCTGTACTTAGCTTCCAAGGCCCCTCTGCCCAGTCCTGGATCCCAGTCCCGTCCTCCACAGATGCCTCTCCCAGAACCCTCAGGAGCAGAGCTGCCATTCACCAGTGGCCACCGATGTAGCCATTTCCCTGGGTTTCCTGAATGTCCTCTTGCTCTATCGGTGATCTGGGCTCAGGAGAGCCCATTTGGGCACTGCCAGCCGCCCTCTCCAGTTCCCCCAGCATGCCTGGCTGCCGTGGGCCTCCAGAGTTACTGCATGCCCCCGCCAGCGGAGAACAACCTAGCATCCTTGTGCCAAGGGCCTGTGGCCACCTTCACTGGCCTTCCTCTGAGCGCCCTCACGTGGCCATACTGAGGAACTGCAGATGCCACCGTGCGCATGTCTTCTGAAGACAAACCATCTCCCAGCTTTTCACTCACTCCTATCTTCTCCTGAGCCCTCACGTCCCTGAGCCCCGACAGTCCCCACCCCAGCCCCAAACTGTCTCTCTCCTTACTTTTCCACGTAAGGGTTCCTGGTGGTCCCCAGAGAGTAGATACTGCACAGTGTTCGGTAGCAAGAGACCTGGACGTCATCCACTGAGTTGAGGAGGAAGGGTGGGGTTAGGGTTAGTCCGGCTCTCCCCTAACCCCCTCCTTGTCTCCAAATGACAGAGGAAGAGCAGGGGCTGTAGAGCCAGCTTGCAATTTACTAGTTTTGGCCTCAGTTTCCCTCTGTAAAACGTGGATAAATATAATATTTTCCTTATGGAGTTGCTGTGAAGATTAAACAATACTCGGAAAATATTATTAATTATAATACTTAATATAATTATAATTAATACTCAGAAAGCAACTGGGACAGGGCACACAGCAGACATTCAATAAAGGCTAGTTTTTCTTTCCTTGGAGAAGGGTCATGGATCTCTTTGATGGTAATGCTGGACACTGTCTCCAGAATATGCAAACAGACATCCAATCCTGACTTCAGTCTCGGTTATCCACACACTCCCTAGGAGGCCAGGTTAAGAACCTCATCAACTTCCTAAATGTCATGAGGGGGCAGGGGAACTGTTCTAGATTGAAAAGAGGCGACAGAGACATGACAACCAAATGCAGTGAGAGCCCTCGGTGATTTCTGAATTAAAAAACAAATCAAAGCCATTCTGAGGGTAATGGGGAAATCTAACCATAGTCAGGTTAAGAGTGATACTGGAGTTGTGGTTACAGGAGGAAAGGTTCTGCAACATCTAGGTGTTGCAGGCTGAATATTTAGGGATGTCACTGTGTGTGCAGCTCATATTCAAGAGTTCAACAAAAGGTTTGGAGATACCTTCATCATAAGTGGTGGTGGTTTAGTCGCTAAGTCATGTCCAGCTCTTTTGCAGCCCCATGGACTGTAGCCCACGAGGCTCCTCTGCCCATGGGAGTCTTCAGGCAAGAATACTGGAGTGGGTTGCCATTTCCTTCTCCAGGGGATCTTCCCAACCCAGGAATCGAACCCACGTCTCCTACACTGGCAGGCGGATTCTTTACTGCCGAGCCACCTGGGAAGCTACACTCAAAGTGAAAGGCAAAACAAAGGGACAGCTAAGCCCAAGCAGCTCAACTAGAGAGAAGCCTGTGTGCTGCAATGAAGACCCAACGTGTATGTGTGTGCTAAGCTGTTTCAGTCGTGTCTGACTCCTTGTGTCCCTACGGACTGCAGCCCGCCGGGCTCCTCTGTCCATGGGACACTTCAGGTGAGAATACTGGAGTGGGTTGCCATGCCCTCCTCCAGGGGATCTTCCCGACCCAGGGATCGAACCCCCGTCTCTTATGTCTCCTGCTTTGGCAAGTGGGTTCTTTACCACTAGCGCCACCTGGGAAGCCAACACAGCCAAAAGTAAATAAATATGTTTTTAAAAAGAAATATACATGTAACTTGCTTAAGCTACAGTGAAGGAGGGTCTTTTGTTAGATCTGTGGAATGAATATTCTGATTAACTCATTCTGTTCCCTACCAATTTACTGAACCGAATGCACACTTTGCTTACAGCAATGAAACCTCCCAATAAACGTAACACTGAAACACTTGCAGACTCTACCAGGCACACTGGGATGGATGGTGTTGGTGGAACTGACACCCCCAGCCCCACCCCGGCCCCTGGGATCAGTAGCCCTTACGGATAACATCGTCTCCGAACTGATGCTGGGCGATGTGCTGGAAGAGGGTGGTGAGGACCGGCAGCAGGGCTACGGTGGTGTAGGTGAGGTTCTGGCCCACGCCCTTCACCTGCGTGCGCGCCTGCGACACCTTGCCGAGCCGCAGGTTCTCCACCATCTTCTCAATGTCCTCCGAGGCACTCTCAAAGAAGGAACGGAGGCCAGCCTTCACGATCTCGGGGCCAGACTTCATCACGGTCCTAGGAGGGAAGTGGGGGGCACTCTGCAATCTGAGATCTGAGACTGCAGAGAGTCCAGGAGAACAGGGGCTGGGACAGTGGGGGGCAGGGGTAGAATGGGAGTGGGCACCGTGACCCAGGGCCCCACCTGGCATCCAGGGAGCGTGCCAGGATGTGAAGACAGTTGACCACAGCTGGGGCATCCGTGCCTGGGGGAGCAAGGTGGGCCTGGGTGAAGGAAGGGTTATGACGACAGCACCTCCCTCTTCACCCACCTCAACTCATCTCTCTACACCCACCCCGCCCCCACTCCATAGGCCCCTATCCTTTCCTCATCCTGTGACCCCTCTGCCAGTCCCTCCCACACCCCAGCCCTGACCTCTGGGCCATCACTGTCTGGTGAGGAGTCTGGGAACTCCAAGGTGGCATGGCCCAGAACTCTCCCAGCCACTGTCCCATCCCCAGGACTACCCACTCCATGTCCAAGTCCAGAGGAAGAACAGTGAAGGTTGTTCAGATTAAGACGTGAACCTGGGCCATATCTCTTCAGGGTGAGGTTGTGAAGAGGTGAAGAGAGGGAAGATTGGGTAGAAGGGCTTGGGGAGCAGACCTACTCACCAAAGAGAGAGACTCGGTGACGGACAAGAGCCGCAAGCTTGCAGAAGAGGCTGAAGAAAGAGAAAGGAACAGGACAGGGGAAACAGGGAGCAAGGACAAGAGGGGACACAATTAGAGGAGGAGAGACAGGGAAGACAGGGAGGGAGGGACAGAGCCAGGAGGAGAAAGGATGATGGGGGAGAAAATGAAGGAGACAGAGGGATGGGGAGGGGCAGGGAGGTGAACCAGCTAGAGAGTCGCAAGCAGGAACAGGGATGCTGGGGATGGAGAGGCTGATCTGCCTTTCTGATAGGATGACCGATTCATCCCAGTCAGCCTGAACGTCCCGTATTCTGGGGGGCACACCAGGACAGTTTGTTACCCTAGCCCTTGAATCACCTCTGCAGGTAGACTGATCAGTGCCCAGCACCCAGGACAGAGCCTTTAAAGTCCAAGATTGGGAGAAAAGGACCCAGGATTACAACGCAATGAGGTCAGGGGTCTGAGTCAGAAGTCCCTGGGGGGCGCACCTGGTGATCATTTCCTTCTCCTTGTTGGAGGCGTGGCCACCACTGCCCAGCACTTTAGCCGGGGTGGACAGGAAATAGAGGCAGTGGTTGGTGAAGTACTGGTTGATCAAAGGAAGCAGGATCTGGGGGCATGGGGAAGAGATAAAGGGGATTAGGTGGAGGGCGAGGAAAGCCCACCAGTCCCCAGCCTCCTTCAGCTTCTGTGGCCACCTCTCACCTTGGCAAAGAATTTAATCTCCTGTTCATGAGGGGACTTTTCCACTCGTCCACTGCTGACCACGGCCTCTGGTGGGGGAAGGCAAATAGGGATCATGGTGGCTTCAAGTCTAGGGAACTCAGGGTTTTCTGATGGGGCAGACTGAGGGTATGACGGGAGATAAGCTCCTGGTATGAAGTCACTGCTGTCCGCTTTGAGGTAAACCTCTCTTCCCTGTTTTCATCTGATCCCAACTCCTTGATCAATCCCTTCCTGATGCTGAAAATGGAGAGGAGGACAAACTGGAATGGGGTAAGACCATTCCCCCTCCTCACCTGGCACTGAGTAAATATGGAATGAATAAATGAAAAAAGAAGTCAGTGTAGACAGGAAGAAAAGAATTTGTGATAGGTGAGGAGGGTAAATTTTAAAAGCTAAATTTAGCCTTTTTTTTGGCTGCAGCACATGGCATGTGGCATCGTAGTTCCCTGGCCAGGATTAAACTCGTGCCCCTGCATGGAGTCTTAACCACTAGACTGCCAGGGAAGTCCCCTAGATTTAACTTTAAAATAGAAATCCATTTCAATCATCATCATCATAGTGATAATTCATATTATTAAAATACTACTACTAAAATAATAATAAAATAAGGCTTAATTACTAAACACTTGCTATGTCTCTGACACTGTGAGAAAAATCATTGTAAAATCTCCTCCCAACATGGGAGGCCTGGCCGGTCCTTTGACCCCATTTTACAGATGAGGAAGTTGAGGTGCAACAGCTTACTTCAGGTCATTTAGCAAATAAGGGACAGAACCACTGCTGGTCACAGTGAACAGAATCCCCATTTCACAGATGAGGAAACTGAGGTTCGGGAGGAAAGGGAATTTCCAGGAGGGTTTGCAGCACAGGGGTCCCACTAGCATGGGATTTGGGGTGAGATGTGTGAGTGAATCCTGCTGGGCCTTTCACTTAGCTGAAGGGAATTTGGGGGTCCCGGGGTGGCTCTCTGGGGGAAGCTGGGATTACAGGGGCCCCACTTGTGACTCTTAGTGACATATAAGAGGCATCTGCAAGACATCTCAACAGCCTCAGCCTTCAAACTAGGCCCAGAATCTCCCAGTTCTAAATCTCTTTTGCTCCTGACCCCCTACAGGCAGTCAGAGGGAGCCTGTGAACACCCAAGGCAGACCAGGGTCCTCTCCTGCTTAGACTGCTCGCAGGGCACCATCTCACTCAGAGTAACAAGCCACAGTCCTCACCATGGTGCAAAGCCTGGTGTGATCTGTCTGTCACCTTTCTGACCCCATTTCCGCTCATTCTCCCCACCCACCCCAGCCACCTCACTCTGCTTCAGCCACATGGACCTCCTAATACATCTGCAGCCTCTGCACGGGCTGATCCTCTGCCTAATTTACTCTCCCCAGATGACCAAGTACTGCTCTCCCTAGCTTCCTGGAATATTCTATCTACAATTACAACCGACCCACACTCCCAGCCCTCTTTACCTGGCTCTAGTGTATTCCTCTCTCCATAACACTAATCACTTTCTAACACACGAAGTGATCACGTTATTTCCAACATTAACTGTCTGAATCCACCACGGGAATGTATCCACCACGGGAATGTGAATTGCCGAAGGACAGGGATCTTTATTTTGTTCATCGTCCTATTCTCAATCCCTAGAACAATGTCTAGCTCAATGACTAAACGGGAGGGCGCGAGGACGGGGACAGAAATGCATGAACTGGGTCCTTAGATGAAACTGCAGCTAAGGAGGGCACAGGGAGGGGAATTCTTCGTACCCAGGTGGGCGATAAACTCCTGAGATATGTCCATCCAGCGCAGCAACTGCTGCAGGAAGCCGAAGGCGAACCGTTTCTCAATGGAAGACGTGTCCAGTTCCATGTCCTTAAGACCTCTGCGTGCAGGCGGAGCGAGGGGTCAGCTCAGACCCAGATCAACGGTATTTCCCGCCTCTTTCCAGTTTCCCTGGACTCCTCCAGGACGCACCTTCGTTTTCCAGGTCCCACCCTTCTTAGATCCCTCTCCTCTGGCCCGACCTCTGCCCACAGGCCACACCCCTCTGTTCCCGCCCCAGCCCCACCCTATCAGCTTCCCCTCTCTGGCTCCGCCTCCGCTATTTAGGATTCGCCTCTCCCAGTTTATGCTGGGGTTCCGTGTGTAATCCCTACCGCTCCCGACCCGGCTTCCAGCCCTCTTGCCTGGTGACCGCGTAGCCGTTCATCTGCAGGAACTTCAACAGCTCCTGGGCCTTCTCCCGATCTCGTGCTTTCTCCTTGGCCGTGAGCGTGTCGTAGGGAACCAGCAGGGGATGGGTCCCACCACCTGGGACAGCGAAGACCAGAAATTAGAGGCGTTGGTAGGAGGGGGGGAACCCAGATCTCTCATTGGTAGGAGGGGGAACCCAGATCTCATTGACATGGTTCCTGAAGTTGAAAGTGTGCATACCTAACATTGCTTTCATATGATCCCCACAGCCTCCCCACAGCCCTACAGGAGTAAACACTGATCATCCTCACTGTAGAGACGCAGAAAAACTGGCTTAAAACTCAACATTCAGAAAACTCAGATCATGGTATCCGGTCCCATCACTTCATGGCAAATAGATGGGGAAACAATGGAAACAGTGACAGACTTTATTTTCTTGGGCTCCAAAATCACTGCAGATGGTGACTGCAGCCATGAAATTAAAATACGCTTGCTCCTTGGAAGAAAAGCTATGACAAACCTCCTGCTGCTGCTACTAAGTCGTTTCAGTTGTGTCCGACTCTGTGCGACCCCATAGACGGCAGCCCATCAGGCTCCCCCGTCCCTGGGATTCTTCAGGCAAGAACACTGGAGTGGGTTGCCATTTCCTTCTCCAATGCATTAAAGTGAAAAGTGAAAGTGAAGTTGCTCAGTCTTGTCCAACCCTCAGTGACCCCATGGACTGCAACCTTCCAGGCTCCACCATCCATGGGATTTTCCAGGCACGAGTACTGGAGTGGGGTGCCATATGACAAACCTAGACAGCATATTAAAAAGCAGAGACATTACTTTGCCAACAAGGTCCATCTAATCAAAGCTATGTTTTTTCCAGGAGTCATGTATGGTTGTGAGAGTTGGACTATAAAGAAAGCTGAGCGCTGAAGAATTGATACTTTTGAACTGTGGTGTTGGAGAAGACTAATCAGTCCTGAATATTCATTGAAAGGACTGATGCTGAAGCTGGAACTCCAGTACTGATGTGATGGCCACCTGATGTGAAGAACTGACTAATTGGAAAAGACCCTGATACTGGTAAAGGTTGAAGGAAAGAGGAGAAGGGGACTACAGAGGATGAGATGGTTGGTTGGCATCACCAACTCAATGGACATGAGTTTGAGCAAGCTCTGCGAGTTGGTGATGGATAGAGAAGCCTGGTGTGCTGCAGTCCATAGGGTCACAAAGAGTTGGACACGACTGAGCGACTGAACTGAACTAAGAAACACAGAAAGGAAGGTTCAATGGGGGTGAAAGCAATCGTTCAAAGTCATGCAACTCTAACCCAGGCCCTTAGGACTCCGGAGCCTGTGACTAGGGGAACTGCAGAGAAGGGGAGTGTGTGTGGGGATGGGGTGGATGCCCTCACCCTTGGCTTCCAGCTCCTGCTTCTTTTTGCGTCCCCACGTGTTGTGGTAATTTTCCGCCAGTTGTTCCGCCATGGCCTAGGAGTGGATGCAAAGGGGTCAAGGGCCACATTCGGAGGATGTTCTCTAGCCACAGACACCTCCATGTTCCCAAATAAAGGGCCAGAAGACTCACTTGCAGCTCCCGAGACAGGGTAACTCCACTGAGATCCGGGGGTTGCGGGTTGTAGCCTTCTCTTGCATCATAGGTCTGGGGTGACAGGGGAGGGGAGTGGTGATTGGTTCACAGGAAGCCCAGGCCCCAACCCAATTCATCCCCTCCTCTAAGACCTTTCCTTAAAGGCCTGCCTCTAAGCTACCCTCTGCTCTTCTGCCCTTTGCAGTTTTTCAGGCTCCAGATCTCTTAGCCGGCATCCCGCTCCTGGCCTCCCCGCTACCGCTGACCCCACTTCCTTCCCTTGGCCCTTTTCCCTCTCTTGACCCCACATCCTACCTGGCCCCACCCCTCCTGGCCCCGCCCCTTCTCCTAGCCGCTCTCCACCCCATCATGACCCCACCCCCTGCCCCAGCCCCGCCTCCACCTGGGCGCTTTGGGATATCTTCCGGGTTTTCTTCTTCTCCGTCTTCTCCTCCTCACCCTCCCTGGCTTTCTCTATCGTCCATTCCCAGGCAATCATGGCCTTCAAGGACTCCTTTATGGGCCAGCGGTAAATCTCTTTGTCCTGGGGTGCACAGGAGGAAGTGGAGTTAGTGGAATGGGGTGAGAGGAAGGGGGAGGTAGGACCTCCTGGCTCAGCCTCATTGGCCTCCAGGGTCCCAAGAAGAGAAAAACCCTGACAATATGTCTAGGAATTGGTCCAGTCCGAATTCAAAATCAAGTCTCTTACCTGCCCTGTAACACAGGCTCTCAAACAAGCTCTCATTATCCCATTCTACACATGAGACTCAGAGAAGTTAAGTTGTATGGTCAAGGAATCAAACCCAGTCCCTCTGACTGTTTCTAAAATTAGAGACACCAGGAGTCTGTGATCTACGGGAGGCAGTCAGGTTTGCCAGAAGGCAAAGTCCATGGAGCCGACTCATTAGAAAAGACCCTGATGCTGGGAAAGATTGAGGATAGGAGGAGAAGGGGGCTACAGAGGATGAGATGGTTGGATGGCATCATTGATTCAATGGCCATGAGTTTGAGCAAGTTTGAGACAGTGAAGGACAGGGAAGCCTGGCGTGCTGCAGTTCACAGGGTCCCAAAGAGCTGGACGCAAATGAGCGGCTGAACAACAGAAGCCCATGGGTGAGGAACTCGAATCCACAAATCCAGCTAGATCCAAGCCTATGAAGCTGCCTCCTCGAAGCCCCCCAATTTTGGACCCCCAACTTTGGGCCCCAAGGTTTGGTCACCTTCTCTGAAAAGGTCTTGTAGGGCCTCAGCATGGGATGGGTCTTGAGTTCCTCATCTATGTTCTCCCCATAGGACCAGTTGTTCTGGATCTGAAGGATGAGATGGGACAGGTAGGGACAGTGTCACTATGGAGTTGAGGGTGGGAGCAGGATGAGGGGTGGACACCAGCCTGGGGGACACTGAAGGGGAGCCCTGGAGGGGTTGAGGGCTCCAGGAGGAGTTATGGGTCTCAGGGAAATCTGGGGCCCTCTAGGAGGGTCTGGGTCCGGGGGAAAGCTGGGGTCTTGAGGAAGGTGGGCAAGGGTGGGGAATTTCTGGGGAGGGGAGGACCCTGATGCCGACCTTGTCGAAGGCCCACTTCTCGTGTGTGTACTCAGCGAACTTGTTAATGAAGGAGTCCAGCTTCTCTGGGATGATCACACTATTGGGGGAATGGAGTCAGCAGATGTTGGATCTGGCCCTTTCTTCCATTTCTGAAACCTTCTCCTTCCCCCAGCCCCCCACTGCCCGCAGGCCTCACTTGAGGGTCTCCACAGGCCGAGGATCAAAGTTGCCTTCAGCATCCACCGTGGCCTTTTTCTCAGCCTTGGATGAGTATGAAGCATCCACGTAGTCCGGGGGCAGGGCCCCTGCGATGGCACACAGGCAGGGCATAGCCATGCGGTACAACTCTTGATCATATTTCTGGGGAATGTGAGGGGAGCGGAGTGGGTCACTGCAGGCCTGGATGAGCCTTCCAGTTCTGGGCCCCAGGACTTCAAATTCACCCCCTCCAATAATCAATCCTCTTTCTCAAGCCCTCAGCCCTGAAGTATGGTCTCACTCTAAAACTCAAACCTCAGACCCACCCGGACTCTCAAAGCACTTCTAATGGAGTCTCCCATCCCCTCTTCCATGATATTCAAACCAGAGACCCAACTCATAGATCCTCCTAGATCCAAACCTGCAGAACTGCTTCCCTCCTGAACCCCCAAACTGGGAATTTCATTTTGGATTCCTGACTTCAGATCCCAAGCCCTCCAAACAGGTTTCTTTCAGGAGCCCTGGGTGCTCAGACCTTATGGGCCAGCGAGTCAAAGATGCCCCAGAAGAGTTTACGAGTGAGGTGCAGCTCTTCCTCCGAGGTGACCCCAAAGTTGGCCCAACCTGTGGGGAGGCAGTAGTACTTCCAACAGCGCTCATAGTGGTTGGTGAGGAGCTGGGTAGGAGCAAGAGGGGGACACACGAATGAGGGGGACATAAACAGGGGAAGACAAATGAAGGCCTAGGGAGGCCCAGGGTGCCACTGATTTTAAGTTATGAAGGAGGTGTAGATCATGCAAATGACATGCTAATAAGAGAATGGTATGCATATTGGGAAGTGATCCTGGACAGTTTATTATGTAAATTTGGCACTCTTATTCAGAATCGGGATGGGCATTAAATCAAAGCTGGATTTGCCTGGTGTTGCTTTACGCAAATAAGCATGAGGATATTAATCCATGGGAAAGGTCGTGTGCAAACGGGCATAAGGATGAAGTGATCTGTCCTTATGTGAATTAACATGGCAAGTAGAAACATACTCAGTACTCCATGCAAACATATGGTAACTGGGGAGACAGTCTCTACCATCCAATATGCAAATTTAAAATAGGGCTGATTTAGATGTATTGTGCAAAATAGTTAAGATATGTGAGTTGGGGGTATCTCCTTAGGCAAAGAAGCATGTAAATGAAAAAATTATAGACGAGACAGTGTGCAAATATGCAGGATAGCTGTGGTACTGTTGATTCAAATAAATGCTCTCCTTTGAATAGCGGAAGGCTGGTGGTCTAAACACGCGAATAAGCATACTGATTAGGAAAAGCAGTGGGCCCCACACAAATATATGCTAATTAAGGGGGCTGGCTCACTGTTGGGCGAATTAAACTCTAATTAGGGAGTGCTAGGGGCACCAATGAAGCAAAGTGAACGACCTGGGAATCCTAGTATGCAAATAAGAATATTAAAGAAGTTTCTATGAGGCCTGCTGCCCGAACGTTTGCAGGTTAAGCGGCCCAGGCGATGTGATACTAAAAGTTCCATAGTCAGAGCATAGAGCAAGGAGGTGGGTGGAGCATGGAAATACGCAAGCTGAAGAGGGCTTGCCCTCACCTTGAGCGGCATCTTGGCGAACTCGTTAAGGATGGGCACGTCGAACACCAAGCGCCGAAGCAGGTGCTGCAGCATGGACGGGCGGATGTACCTGCGGGGACACGCACAGGACGGGGTTATCTCTCCCCAAGGCCCGCCCCGCTCGTAGCTCCGCCCACCCGGGTCCCGCCCCACCTGCAGAGCGCCATCAGGCATTCCTCAATGACGTCGCGCTGCGCCTTGGTGAGCGAGCGGCCGCGGGACAGGCGGTACACCGTGTGAAGCATGGAATCCACCATGATGGCGCGATGTTCCGTTCCCGCAAACAGGGGCGCACACTTGGTGATGAGCGGCAGCACCGCCAGGCACAGGTAGCGGTTCAGCGCCAGCGCCATCTCCGTCGTGCTGAAAGTGGCCTGGGGCGCAGGGTGGGGACATCAGGTCCCCGTGCGTGCTCCTGGGGTTGCCCTGGCAACTCAACCACCTGGGCCTCTGATCTTCGCCCCAAACCTGCTCCTCCCAGTCTCTATTACCCTTATTACTTTGGACTAAGAAAATTTCAAACATATACAAAAGTCCAGGAGTCCATTAATGAACCCTCATTATCCAGATTAGATTGTTCTGCAGGCGTTCCCATGACCCATCTCAACCGTGGAGGCTGGGAGGGTGGCCAGGCTACTCACCGTGTCCAGCGAGGCAGCCGCCCGCATGTCGGGCAGGAACCCCACGTCCAGGACATGCAGCAGGAAGTCCTGGTTCTCAATGCCATATACCCGGTCCAGGAAGAGCACCATCGACGCCTTGTGATCGGGCACAAAGGATGCTGACATCTTTGGTTGCACCAGAGCCCCATCTGTGGGCAAGGAGACTGGAATCAGGGCTGCCCTTGGGGACCCTCTGCTTCCTCCCCAGCATCAGTCCCTTGCTGAGTCCCGCCCCTCCGCACCTTTGCCCAGGGTGGGGATCTGCAGCGGGAGGCTGATGATGCCCACAAGGTCGTCCAGGGGCACAAGAGAGCGCAGGATGGCACGAATCCGCAGGGCCTCACCCTTGCCGGCTTGAATTAGCTGGAGGGGGGGAGGGGGTATCTCATCAGGCACCCCATGCCACATTTGGTCATTCCATCCCTTCCTGACCCACTGGCACATAAGTAGGACCTTGTCTCCTGGAGTGAATGCTAGAATTTCCAGCCCTGACCCCTCTGCCTGCACTGTTCGCCTGCAGCCCTGACAACTGCTGCTCTCAGTGCCTGGTCTCCCCTACTGGACTGGGAAGTCCATGAGAGTGGGGCCACAGGCTCTCTTGGTTATTGGTGTGTCCCCAGCGTTGCCTGGCACAGGCCCACCCACACAGCAAGAGCTGAATCAATGTTGCTGAACGTCTGAAAGAAGAGGTTCAAGGTTGGCCATGCCCCGCGCCCCAGCCTGGGCTTCAGGTCTCACATGCATCTCTGGCGCACAGCGTCCCAGCAGGTCAATCAAGGCAGCGTAGAAGGACATGATGGCGTGTCCCAGGTGCACCCGGTTTTCTTCGGGGGCTCCTCCCCGAAGCTGCAAGGGAAGGAGGTGATATGAGGAAGGGGGCGGCATCAAGGGGCTTGGGGAGGGTGGTTTGTTCTGTCGAGGAGAGGTCGAGAGACTCACTGCTCGCGCCGCCCGGTCCCTACGGACGCCTGGGCCATCCCGCGCAGGGTCCTCGGAGATGCGGATGGCCTCTTCGATGGTGGCCAGCAGCCCCGAGCCGCCCCTCACCCCTCAGGGCAGGCCCAAAGCACTCGGGCTTGCGAATCAGCAGCCGCACCACCACATTGGCGTTCTCCTCCACACTCTCGCCTGATGGCACAGTCAGGAGGCCTCTTGAGCCACTGCCCAGGGTCCTCCCTGGGCAGCCCTCAACCTGGCACCTCAGGGGTGAACTCCAGGCCCCCGTTGACCTCTAGACTCTGCCCTATGCCCACTAGGAGGCAGCCCTGCCCAGGCCAGGACCACATCCGAGGGAGGTTTGACCCGTGACCCCCCTCCCCTCGCCAGCCTTCCGCCGTTACCGCCACCTCCCGCCTCACCATTGACGAAGACAGCAAAACGCAGGAAGTCCAGGTAGCGCTCGCCACCACAGGGGTTCCAGCCGATGTCTGGGTACCCTTTGGCCAGGAGCATGGGGCAGCTTTGGAGGCCACAGCCAGCCAGGTAGGACACCACCTGAGTGTAGAGGGAGGCTCAGCCAGGGGCTCGACCCACACCACCTTCCTCCCCAAGGCGCAAGTCCCTGTCTACTCCGGGACCTCTGCCCGGTTGTCTCTGGATCCCTCAGCCAATAAGCCTCATCTTCCACCATCATTTCCCCCTGGACCATCTCAGCCACCTTCTCCTGGGCTCACTGTTCCCTTCAACCCCCAGTCTGTTCCCTACACAGTCAGACGGACCCTGCAAATACTGTGATGCCATCTCTCTTAGGGCTATGCCCAAGGACCCTCCATATAGCCTGCCCTTGTCAACTCCCTGCCCTCACCTCCTAGCACTCACCCTGTCTCTCTCTGCTACAACCACACTGCTCTCTTTGCTGTTTATCAAACTTGTTGAGTTCACTCCTGCTCCAGGGCCCTTGCACTGGCTCTCTCCCAGCTTGGAATGCTCTCCTTCCCCCTCCATGTCCGTATGGCCCCTGTCTCCTTCAGAACTTTACCTGACTACCACTTTCTCACTGAGGCTTTCTGTGACCACTCTTGTCTAAATTTGGGCACACCCTTCTGACACTTGATATTTCTCTGTTTTTTCCTCCTTAAATTGTCACTAGCTAATACACCATGCATGTGTGTGTGCAAGCTCCGTCACTTCAGTTCTGTTGGACTCTTCGCGACCCCACGGACTGTAGCCCACAAGGCTTCTCTGTCCATGGAATTATCCTAACAAGATTACTAGAAGTGAGTTGCCATTTCCTCCTCCAGGGGATCTTCCCGACCCAGGGATCAAACACGCATTTCCTGCAGCTCCTACTTGGCAGGCAGATTCTTTACCACTGAACCACCTGGGAAGCCCTAATACACCATATGTTTTACTTATTCATTGTGTTTATTTTCCATCTTCCCAACTAGAATGTCAGCTTCACAAAGATGAGGATTTTTGACCGTCTCAATCACTGTCATACCCCTACTGCCTTGGACAGGTCCTGACACATAATAGGTGCTCAATAAACATTTGTTAAATAAATTATTTAACTGTCAGAGAGTGTGTACTGTTTTGTAAATGCTTTTGTGGGTTAACTCATTTAATCCTCAGAACAACTACATGAAATTGTTTCTGTTAAATTATTCTACAGATGAGGAGATGGAAGCCTGGAGAATTAAGTCACTAGCCCAAAGCCACACAGCAAAGGGGGCAGTGTGGAGAGTTGAACCTAAGTTGCTGAACTCCATAGCCCTTGCTCTTCACTGCTATACACAGAAGCAGGGAGGCACAGACGGCCAAGAAACGTGCCAAGGCCACATGGCTGGGGAGGTGGGGCGTGGATTTTCACTCAGCCCTGGGGTCACAAAGAATCAGACACAACTGAACAACTAAGCACACACACACACCATGACTGAGTGACTAGGTCCTGTTCCTTCTCTGAGATTATTCCCCTTGTGATTCAGTTCTGGACCCTGCACAACAGCACCCTTAGGGTGTATCCCAAATCAGCAGGTGCCCCAAGAGGTCAGGTACAGGCCAGGCCTCTTCCCTCCATACCTTCTCCAGATCCTGCTCCTGCAACGCCAAGGCCAGCTCGTTGTTGTCGATGACAGAGGCAGCTGCCACGTCCAGGGGAGTGGAGCCCTGCATGCCTGTGGGGGCGAGAGACAGTGAGAATGCTCATTAGCGGTGCCTGGCTGACTGTCTGACTTTTGTTTATCTCATCTCCTCCAGGAAGACTTCCTTGACCACCTCTTTCCCATCCTGGGTCAGGTGCCTCCTTTGACACGTGCTTCCCCCATCCCAGGCCTGAGCAGTCCAAGCTGTCTTGGTCCAGGATGGGTTTGTCTTCTTCCCCATTCCACTGTGAGCCCCATGAGGGCCAGGCCCAGGGCTGTCTGGGTGTCCCCAGCACTACTCATTACAGGGCCAGATTTGGGGTGGGTTGAGTTCTCCAAGTGGCATTAGTGGTAAAGAACCTGCCTGCTGATGCAGGAGACATAAGAAACGTGGGTTCGATCCCTGGGTTAGGAAGATCCCCTGGAGGAGAGCATAGCAACTCACTCTAGTATTCTTGCCTGGAGAATCCCATGGACAGAGGGGCCTGACGGGCTACAGTCCATGGGGTCACAAAGAGTCAGACATGACTGAAGTGACAGCATCCACACACGCACATTTGTTGAATGACTGAGTGAGCCAGTGGAGGGTGGGGCCCGACCTGGATGGACTGCCAGGAGTGGGCTCAGGGCTTCTCACCCAGACCGATGCCGCTGTTCTCCAGCAGGTAGCTTAGGTGGTCGAACATGGAGCGCTGGTTCTGCCGGCTGATGCGGCAGAAATAGCAAAGGA
This sequence comes from Nanger dama, assembly GCA_917880005.1. Taxonomy (NCBI): domain Eukaryota; kingdom Metazoa; phylum Chordata; class Mammalia; order Artiodactyla; family Bovidae; genus Nanger; species Nanger dama. Next base: position 47,814,011 of record CAKJTW010000012.1, on the reverse strand, counting down.
AGCGGCAGCAGCTCGTCACCATCTTGGGAAAGCGGATCTCCTGGGTGGGCAGGGCGGGCCAGTGGTCAGTGCCTGCCCCCCTTGGCCCCCTCCCCTGAGCTCCCTGGCCCACACAGCCCCCTTACCTTGGATTCACCGCCCCCAAGGACGTTCACCATGACCTCCATGACTGTCTCGTGCATGCCCAGTGCCCTCATCAGGTTGGGGTGTTGGTAGAAGACTTTGTTGTTCATGATGTTCCTGTGGACAGGCCGAGTGCATGGGGTCAAGTCCATGGAGAGGCCCCAGACCCTTGGGGCAGCCATCACCATGACTGTGGTAAGAGTTCACATTTACTGAACTCCTAGTTTGTGCTCAGCACCGCTCCCTTTACTGATCTGAACTCATCCAAGCCTCATGTCCACTCTGGAAGGCAGGAACTATAATTATCCCTGTTTCACAGACAAGAAAACCAGGCAAAGATCCAGGGCGGGCTCCCCTGGGGCAGACATCTTTAGCTTGTTGCATGTTGTATTGCCAAGTGCCTAGAAAGGGCCTGGCATATAGTAGGTGCTCAACAGATGATTGCTGAGTGAATGAACGAGGCACACTTGACACTGAGTGAGTGCTCAAACCTATTATTATTGCTATTGGGCTTCCCAGGTGGCTCAGTGATAAAGAATCCACCCGCCAAGCGGGAGATGTGGGTTTGATCCGTGGGTTGGGAAGATCCCCTGGAGAAGGAAATGGCAACCCACTCCAAGATTCTTGCCTGGGACAACGAGGCAATCCCATGGACAGATGGGATTGGGCTACAGTCCATGGGATTGCAAAAGAGCCAGATACAGTTCCTGGGGTTGCAAAAGACTGGGATACAACTTAGTGACTACACAAAAATACACCAGTTTGGACTGGTGATTCATTTCATATATGATATTATATATGTTTCCCAGAGGGATGGTATGGGGAGGGAGGTGGGAGGGGGTTCAGAATGGGGAACATATGTATACCTGTGGCAGATACATGTTGATGTATGGCAAACCAATATAATATTTTAAAGTAATTAACCTCTAATTAAAATAAATAAATTTATATTTAAAAAAAATACACCAGCTCACTGAAGCCACACCACGACTCCGAGAGGTAGGTGTGGCTCTTTCTCAGTTTAGAGAAGAAGAAATGGAAGCTCAACGGGTGCAAATCTTGTGCCAAGAGTCACAAGCAAGTAGGAGAGGCTCCCCAGGAGTGAGTGGAGAGGTAAGGGAAGACAGTCTAGCAGCTGGGAGGAGCACACCACCCCTAGGACTGGGCAGAAGTGGGGAGGGGCACGTTACTGCATCCAGAGGACGCGAGTCAGGGACAAGCTGGAGCCCAGAGGGCTCCGGTCAATTCCCGCGAAGACAAGCTGAGTCAGGGGAGGGGCGGGGCTCAGTATGGGAGGGACAGGACTCAGCGGAGGGTGGGGGTGCTTCAGCGGGGAGGGAAAGGGCTTCAACAGGGAAGGGGAGAGGCTCAGTAGGGGAAGGGCGGGGGCCTCACCCGATGCTCTGGATCATGAGGTTCTCCTCCTGGGGGCCCATCTGCACTATGAGCAGTGAGCGGATCTGGCCAAGGCACTCGAGCAGGCTCATGGTGTCCTCCACGGAGGAGGGAGAGATGGTGTAGGCCCGGGGCAGGGGCGCGCAGCAGCTCCCCGAGCCCATCGTACTGCCGGTGCAGGAGGCTGAACATGGCGCGGACCAGCTCCGGGCTCTGAACGAAGTCCTCTTGGGCCCAACGCACCACCGTGTGGGACACCAGCTCTTGCAGCGACTCTGGGAACGAACACAGGGTCTGAACGGGCTTCCAGGACAGGGCTATGAGCCAGAACAATGCAAGAGGGGCCCTTCTTGCCAAAGGGCTTCTCAGTTGCTACCCCTGCCAGGACTGGGCAGATGCTGGCAGACTGTTCTATGGCCCTAAGAGTCTCTGTCATCTTCACCCTATACCCAGACCACAACAGCCCCCTTTTCAAGAGGAAAGTATTAGAGCGCTATTAGGAGCATCTTTAAAAGCACAAATGGTAATTCCTTTAGTTCTGTAGAGTGAAGTGAAAGTCACTCAGTCGTGTCCGACTCTTTGCGACCCCATGGACTATACGGTCCATGGAATTCTCCCGGCCAGAATACTGGAGTGGGTAGCCTTTTCCTTCTCCAGGGGATCTTCCCAACCCAGGGATTGAACCCAGGTCTCCTGCATTGCAGGCAGATTCTTTACCAGCTGAGCTATCAGGGAAGCCCTTGTTCTGTAAAAATGCAGGCAATTTTGGGACTTCCCTGGTGGCCCAGCAGTTAAGATTCTGCGCTTCCAGTGCAAGAAGTATGGGTTTGATCCCTGGGCAGAGAACTAAGCTCCAATGTGCCACAAGATGTGGCCAAAAAAGCCAATTTTTCCTCATGGGAGACAACAGACACAAAGAGAAACTGTGAGGACATTGGTGGCATTTGAAAATAATGTCAAAAATGAACTGTTTTCTTTCCCTGGTGATGTCCCCAGGACTTTCTTCCCTTACATCCAGCATCCATGTCTCTCTCTGTCTCTCTTTCTCTCCCAGCACTTTTTCTTCCCAGGATTTCTGGGGAAAAAGATAGATGTTTCCCATGTCTCAGAGTTAGGAGAAACCTTCTTGCACTGGCACTGAATGATGACCTGTGACATGTCCTACCCTCCGTCCACCTGCTCTATACACTCTGGACCCATCACGTCAGACTTCATATTCAACGCCTCTCCTGCTCACTTGGCTCCAGCTATGCTGGCCTCTAAATGCACCAAGGATGTTCCTGCCTCAGGGCCTTTGCACCAGCTGTTCTTTCTGTACCAACCATCTTCTCTCAAATCTTTGCATCTTCTGCCCCCATTCTAACCTTTCCATCTTTGTCCCTCTTCCTCCCCTACTCAACTTCATTTTTCTTATTAGCATCTATGGTCATTTGACATTATGGTGTGTGTATATATATCTCTTTGTAATATTCTAAACTCCTTCAAGGTAGAGACTTTGACTCTTTGTTGTTGTTTGTCACTAAGTCGTGTCCAACTTTTTGCGACCCCTATGGACTGTAGCATGCCAGGTTCCTCTGTCCTCCCCTGTCTTCCAGGGAGTTTGCTGTGTTTAGTCGCTCAGTCGTGTCCACCTCTCTGTGACCCCATGGACTGTAGCCCGCCAGACTCTGCTGAAATTCATGCCCATTCAGTCAGTGATGCTATCTAACCACCTCATCCTCTGCTGCCCTTTTCCCCTCCTGCCCTCAATCTTTCCCAGCATCAGAGTCTTTTCCATTGAGTCAGTTCTTCACATCAAGTGTCCAAAGTATTGGAGCTTCAGCTTCAACAACAGTCCTTCCAATGAATATTCAGGGTTGATTTCCTTCAGGATTAACTGGTTTGATTTTTTTGCAGCCCGAGAGACTCTCAAGAGTCTTCTCCAGCACCACAATTCAAAAGCATCAATTCTTTGGTGCTCAGCCTTCTTTGTGAATCAACTCTGTGAATCAACCATACATGACTACTGGAAAAATCATAGCTTTGACTATATAGACTTTAGTTGGCAAAGTGATGTCTCTGCTTTTTAATATGCTGTCTAGGTTTGTCATAGCTTTCCTTCCAAGGAGCAAGCATCTTTCAATTTCATGGCTGCAGTCACCATCCACAGTGATCTGGGGCCCAAGAAAATAAAATCTATCACTGCTTCCACTTTTCCCCCTTATATTTGCCATGAAGCAATATATTCCCCAGTTCTAACAATAGTGCCAGGCCCAGAGTTGGTCCAATAATTTATGAAATGTTATAGAATAAACTCTGTAGCAATGTCAGGGACTCTGTCCTTGTTATATGGTGCTAATACGTAGTTTGTATAAAGACCTACTAGCCCAACATTTATCATGACTGCTTTCCTATCCCTCAGCCACAGTAATTGTTTCACCAAGAAATAAAATAAAAACAGTGAAAAGCCTTGGAAACTACAGTGGTGCAGGAGTTGCCCCCAGTCCTAGGTTGGAGGTGCGGCTCCCCTCTGGCAGTCATGCGCCACTTCAACACACACATTGTGCAGCCCCCCGAGTTTGGGCCGCACCTCCAGCAGGCTTCCTCTCTCACCCCACTCTCCGCTCCTCCTGTCTCATTAATACCACTTAACCATCCCTTATGCCACTCCAGGGGCCTGTCTTGTACCCAGAAGCTCCCTAAGCACAGGGCCGCCTGGCCCACCCCTGTCTTTCCCTGGTGGACCCAATACTCACGGGGTTTGCGCTCCTCGGCAGGTGATTCCTCCTCCGATTTCTCCTCCTTCTTCTTCACCAGCCGCACCTTCTCCAACAGGCTCATCAGGCGACTTCCCAGGGTGGCTTCTTCCTCTGGTTCCTCCTCTTCCCCCACCAGTTGAATTCCTGGAGGTAGACAGAAGGGAAGGCATGTCATTCATCTGCTTGCTTATTAATCTGCTGAATCATTTACTTCTTAATTCATTCACATATTCACACATTCATTTCTCACTCATGTGTGTGTGTTCATGGGGTTTTTCATTTATTTCTTTATATGTTCATCTATTTGTTCACTTATTCATTTTCTTTGAATTGTTTGTCTTTTAAATCAACTATTGCAAGTATCTTCAAAGAACTAAAGGAAACCATGTCTAAAGTATTAAAGAGAAGTATGACGACAGTGACTCATCAAATAGAGACTCCTGATAAAGAGGTAGGACTTTCCTGGTGGTCCAGTGGTTAAGAATTCACCTGCCAATGCAAGTGTCTTGGGTTCAATCCCTAGTTCGGGAAGATCTCATCTGTTTCAAGGCAACTAAGCCCAAGGGCCACAACTACTGAGCCACACTCTAGGGCCCATGAGCTGCAATTGCTGAGCCCACAAGCCTTAGAACCTGTGAAATAAGAGAAGCCTCCGCACTGCAACTAAAGAGTAGCCCCTACTCACTGCAACAAAGACCCAACACAGCCAATAATAACAAAAAGAAATAGATACAAAAATAACCATATAGAAGCTGAAGTGACAAAGTACAATAACTGAAATATAAAAATTAGAGTAGCACAACAGCATATTTGAGATAGAAGGAGAAAGAATCAATGAACTTGATTCATAGAACAACACAGGTTATCCAGCCTTAATAAAAGAATGAAGAAAAATTAACAGAGCCACAGAGACCCATAACAGAGCCACAGAGACCCATAGTATACCATCAACTATAACAATGTATGCATATGGGAGTCCTAGAAGAAGAGATGAGAATGGGGCAGAAAATTATTTAGAAAAATAATGGCCCCAAAGACTGAAATTTGATGAAAAATATTAATCTACACATTTAAGAAACTCAGCAAACTCAAATGGGATAAATTAAATGAATTCCACACCTACATACATCATACTCAAACTGCTTAAAGGCAAAAGCAAAGAGAAATATTGAAAGCCAGCCAGATAAAAATGAGTCATCACATACAACAACAATCTCAGTAAGATGAGCTGACTTCTTATGAGAAACAATAGAGATCAGCCAACCATCCCTCAAGCCATCTTTCTTTTTATTCATCCAACCAGTCAGCCATCTCTTTACTCATTCCTTTATTCAGCTATTCTTCTCTCCATCAATTCACACACTTGTCCATTCACTTATATACCAGCAAATCTGGAAAACTCAACAGTGGCCACAGGCCTGGAAAAGGTCAGTTTTCATTCCAATCCCAGAGAAAGGCAATGCCAAAGAATGCTCAAACTATCGCACAATTGCACTCATCTCACACGCTAGTAAAATAATGCTCAAAATTCTCCAAGCCAGGATTCAACAGTACATGAACCATGAACTTCCAGATATACAAGCTGGATTTAGAAAATGCAGAGGAACCAAAGATCAAATTGCCAACATCCACTGGATCATCGAAGAAGCAAGAGTGTTCCAGAAAAACATCTACTTCTGCTTTATTGACTATGCCAAAGCCTTTGACTGTGTGGATCACAATAAACTGTGGAAAATTCTGAAAGAGATGGGAATACCAGACCACCTGACCTGCCTCTTGAGAAATCCGTATGCAGTCAAGAAGCAACAGTTAGAACTGGACAAGGAACAACAGACTGATTCCAAATAGGGAAAGGAGTACGTCAAGGCTGTATATTGTCACCTTGCTTATTTAACTTATATGCAGAGTACATCATGAGAAACGCTGGGCTGGGATGAGGCACAAGCTGGAATCAAGATTTCTGGGAGAAATATCAATAACCTCAGATATCCAGATGACACCATCTTTTTGGCAGAAAGTGAAGAACTAAAGAGCCTCTTGATGAAAGTGAAAGAGGAGAGTGAAAAAGTTGGCTTAAAGCTCACCATTCAGAAAACTAACATCATGGCATCTGGTCCCATCACTTCATGGGAAATAGATGGGGAAACAGTGGAAACAGTGACAGACTTTATATTTTTGGGCTCCAAAATCACTGCAGATGGTGACTGCAGCCATGAAATTAAAAGATACTTGCTGCTTGGAAGAAAAATTATGACCAAACTAAATGGCATATTAAAAAGCAGACACATTACTTTGCCAACAAAGGTCTGTCTAGTCAAAGCAATGTTTTTTCCAGTAGTCATGTATGGATGTGAGAGTTGGAGTATAAAGAAATCTGAGCACAAAAAAATTGATGCTTTTGAACTGTGGTGTTGGAGAAGACTCCTGAGAGTCCCTTGGACTGCAAGGAGATCCAATCGTTCCATCCTGAAGGAAATCAGTCCTGAATATTCACTAGAAGGACTGATGCTGAAGCTGATGCTCCAATACTTTGGCTACCTGATGCGAAGAACTGACTCATTTGAAAAGACCCTGATGCTGGAAAAGATTGAAGCCAAGAGGAGAAGGGAATGACAAAGGATGAGATGGTTGGATGGCATCACCGACTCAATGGACATGAGTTTGAGTAAACTCTGGGAGTTGGTGATGGACAGGGAGGCCTGATGTGTTTTAGTCCATAGGGTCACAAAGAGTTGGACACGACTGAGAGACTGGAACTGAACTGATAGCCATTCATCCGTGTGTGTGTGTGTGTGTGTGTGTGTGCTCAGTCATGTCTGAATCTTTGCAACCCCATGGACTGTAGCCCACCAGGCTCCTCCTCTGTCCATGGAATTTCCCAGGCAAGAATACTGGAGTGGGTTGCCATTTCCTCCTCCAGGGGATCTTCCTACCCCAAGGATTAAATCTGGTCTCCTGCACTGACAGGCGTATTATTTACCACTAGCGCCACCTGGTGGCTGGGGCTTCCCAGGTAGCTCAGCTGTAAAGAATCCACCTGCAATGCAGAAGACTCTGGTTTGATTCCTGGGTCAGGAAGATCCCCTGAAGAAGGGATAAGGGGTAACTCCAGTATTCTTGGCCTTTCCTGCTGGCTCAGTTGGTAAAGAATCCACCTACAATGCAGGAGACCTGGGTTCGATACCTGGGTTAGTAAGAGCCCCTGGAGGAGGGCATGGCAACCCAACCCAGTATTCTTGCCTGGAGAATCCCCAAGGACAGAGGAGCCTGGCAGGCTGCAGTCCATGGGGTCACAAAGAGTCGGACACAACTGAGTGACTAAGCACAGCAAAGCGCCATCTGGCAAGCCCATATGTACATCCCCCCAAACACCCACATAAACATATCCTTCCACATCATCCACCTGTTCACTAATATGTTCATTCATTCAGTCATTCATTTTACCAACAGTTACTTCACAAGAACTGTAGATATTTAAGACAGGAAATCTTAGGAAAACTTCAAGACAGGTCTCAAAAGAAAGTTTGGGAGGTGAGTTCTCTGATCTCCTCTCGTACCACAGTGTGTCAGCAGGTCTTGATGAAATTCGAGCAAATCCTGTCGGACCTCTTCAGGGAGAGGACATTCTTCCTCATCCTCAGCAGTTTTGAAGTGCAATAGCATGTTGATCTAAGGAAGGTCAAAGATTCAAGTGAGAGACCCCAGAGCAAGAACTCTGAGGTTGAGCATCAAATATCCAACTGTGAGTTCCTGTCTAAGCTCATGAATCAGTGAAGAGTATCTGGGCGACTAAAGGTTCAAAAGGAGTCAAGGTCAGTCTGCAGTGACTCAGAAGTCTGGTTCAGAGAGAGGTAAGAGAGTAACAGAGCTTTCCTGGTGGTTCAGACAGTAAAGAATCTGTCTGCAGTGAGGGAGACCTGGGTTTGATCCCTGAATTGGGAAGATTCCCCTGGAGAAGGACACAGCAACCCACTCCAGTATTCTTGCCTAGAGAATTTCATGGACAGAGGAGCCTGGCAGGCTACAGTCCATGGGGTTGCAGAGTCGGACACAACTGAGCGACTCACACACACACACGAGAGAATAACAGATAAGTGTATCAATAGAGTCAGAGGTCAAAGTCAGATTTAGAGGTTGAGTATCATCTGTGATCAGGGCAAGGGGAGAGGCTGAGGTTGAGGGGTAAACAGTAAGGCCAGCTAGGGTCAGGGGTCAGAGGACCTGCTCCTGGGGTGGGGAGCGGAACTCATGAGTGCGTCGGGCTGTCTCAGCTGCAGTCATGGTGAAGGCTTTCATGAGGATGGCGTAGCGGTCCCTCTGGTTGGCCTGGAGCTTGTCCACATAGCGCTCTGCAAAGGCTGCCAGAGATTCCACACGGTGCTGTAGCTCTTGGTCACAGAAATACTCCAGCAGGTTACACATCTGTGGGATGATAGCCATGTGTAGGCAGGATGGTGGTGAGACCATGAGGACTTCCTTGAAACTATTCTTGCCTTCCCTCCCCACTCCACAGCCCTGTTCGGGTCAAGCCACCACTGTCTCCTGCCTGGATCCTCAGGCAGCCATCTCCATGGTCTCATCCCTCTAATTCACCTCCCACAAGGAAACCAGAGAGCTCATTCAAAGCCAGCAGCACTCCCCTGCTTTATGCCCCTCTGCAGCTCCCCACTGCCTTGGGTCAAAATCCAGACTCCAGCCCCAGCAGACCCAGCCCAGAGGGATGGAGGCTGGAAAACCAGGAAGAACCAGCTCACCTGTAACTTCACAGACTCAGGCAACTTCATCTGGAGCAGCCCCTCCTCCAAGTCCTCTTTTTCCCCCTCTGCTGTCTCCTCCTCCTCTTTTTCCTCATCTTCCTTCTCCCGTGCCTCTTCCTCCTCGTCCTCCTCCTTCTCCTCCTCATCTTCCTCTTCCTCCTCCTCTTCCTCCTCCTCATCCTCCTCTTCTTCCTCAGTGAATACTTCAGGCTCAATCATCTTCAAGATCTGTTTCACATCCTCATCGCCAAAGATGCCCATCACCTAGGGGACAAAGACTGGCTCTGTCACTGCAGCCAGCGAGGCTTCCATAATCTGGGCCTCACTCCCCAGACCTGATTCTCCAGCACAAGCCAGGTCCATCGCTGCATTGACTGGATACAGTTCCTGCTACAAACAGGAATGGCATCCCCCCTGTCCCACCATCCACCTTCCTTAAGATCCCCCAGATCCATACCTTGTGTCCCATCTACATGGCCCAGACCACATAGCCAAACATGAGCATCTCTCCCTTCACAAGTGAATGTCCTTTCTCCCAAACCTGAGCATTTGTGACTCTGGGAAAGGAAACATCCTACATCTGATAGAGGCCCTCATCAGTTCAGTTCAGTTCAGTTGCTCAGTCGTGTCCAACTTTGCGACCCCGTGAATCGCAGCACGCCAGGCCTCCCTGTCCATCACCAACTCCTGGAGTTCACTCAGACTCACGTCCATCAAGTCAGTGATGCCATCCAACCATCTCATCCTCTGTCATCCCCTTCTCCTCCTGCCCCCAATCCCTCCCAGCATCACAGTCTTTTCCAATGAGTCAACTCTTCGCATGAGATGGCCAAAGTACTGGAGTTTCAGCTTTAGCATCAGTCCTTCCAAAGAAATCCCAGGGCTGATCTCCTTCAGAATGGACTGGTTGGATCTCCTTGCAGTCCAAGGGACTCTCCTCCAACACCACAGTTCAAAAGCATCAATTCTTCGGCACTCAGTCTTCTTCATAGTCCAACTCTCACATCCATACATGACTACTGGAAAAACCATAGCCTTGACTAGATGGACCTTAGTCAGCAAAGTAATGTCTCTGCTTTTGAATATGCTATCTAGGTTGGTCATAACTTTTCTTAGCTCCCAGTATATGCCAGCTCTCAGTTAACATAATGGAGATGCTAAGAGATGGAAGGAGAGGGGGTAAATGAAAGGGAAAGAGAGAGATGAATGAATAGGGGAGGACTGGGTGACTGGTTGGATAAATAGATGGAATAGCAGAGGTGTGAAGGAGAGGTCTATGGATGGGTGGATAATGGATTGAAAGGTGAAGGTAAAGGGGGAAGAAGAGATGGTGGGTAGATGGATGACAGGATAAATGATGTTTAGAGACATGGGTGGATACATGGTTTGATAGATGCATTAGCAAGTACATGAGTGGACAGGTAAATAGATAAATGCATAAATAACCATGTACTGGGGTGGGATGGATAGATGGATGGGTGGATAGATTTGTGTGTGAAAACTGGATGGATGTTTATATGTAAGAATCATTAGATGGGTAGTGAATGAAAGAGTACATGAAATAAAGAATGGATAGAAGGATGGAGAATGAGGGAATGAGTGGGTAAATAAACAGGTGTAGATGGTTGGATGGATTTGTGGGTACTTAATATTATGGATAGAGAGATGCATGGATTGACAGATAGGTAGGTGGAAGAATGGATGAATCTGTGACTGGGTGGATGAATGGATGCAGAGTGGAAGAAGGATGATGGTTGGCTGTATGAAAACAGATTAATAAATAAGTGGGTAGGTGGATAGATGGATAGATGAAATGGTGAATGAAATGATGTATGAATGAATGGACAACTAGATTGAAAGTTGGATAGATGGAGGCAGGGATGGATGGAGAGGTAGACAAATAGATAATTGGGTGGAGACTGGAAGGATAAACAGATGATGAACTTTCGGATAGGCAGATGGGGGTATGTTTGAATGGACAGATGGATGGACGGAAAGGTGGGTGGAGGACAGATGAATGGTTGGTTACATGATGGAACAAAATGAAGATGAATAGATGACAGATGAATGGATGGAAGGAAAAGTGAATGAGTAATGATAAAAGGATAAGTTGGAAGGTGAAGGGTGTATGGATGGAGAGATGCATGGATGGTTGGATTCATAAACGGGAGGGGAATGTATGCAGGTATGGGTGGATGAATGGATGTATGGATTTGGTAGCCAAAGAGACCGGAACAGAGGGAAGCAGGAGGAAGTCCTTACCAGCAGGGTGGACACCAGCTTGAGCACCGGCACAAACTGGAACTCCACGGAGCCCCCGACTGGGTCACGAGCGTGTTGCCCACCATCTCGCACCGCCTCCCCAGCATTCGGAGTGCTTTGTCCCGAAGAGCTTCCAGAGGGATGCTGGGGCTGAGGCGGGCCGGGGCTTCTGCCGCCCCAGCAGCTGGCAGGGCAGCCACGAAACACGGGGCTGAGAAATGGTGTGGAGGCCGCAGCGAGGTGGTAACGCCGACGCCAGGAAGCCCGTGGCGGCGGGGACCGTTATCCGCTCTCTTTCCGGGTGGGAAGAGAGTGATGGCGCGGGTCTCAGGCGTGAGGGGCACGATGTACTCAGACAGCATGGAGCGGCGGCTGCGGCAGGCACTTTCGAGGTGGATGCTGATGAGGAGGTCATAGTAGCCTGCACGCAGGGGGCCGGGCAGGTGAGCGTCCTCCAGGGCGTGCAGCAGCTGCGCCTGGTCCACATGGCTGCACAGAGCATGCGCCACGCGGTTGTTGCCCAGGGCGCACACAGCGCGGTACAGGCGAAGGGTGTGCGAATGGAATCGCTGCAGGTCCAAGCGCTCAGACAACTCCAGAATGTCCATGCATCTGTGGTGGAGAGGGGCCACATTCAGAGACAGAACAAGCAGAGGAGGTGGGGAGACAGAGATACAGACCTAAGAGGCAAAGAGTGCTCAGGAGGGTGTCGGTGGCCCTAGAAGGGAATCCCAGTGTTCTGCTGGGTCAAGATTCTGTGAAGTCTGTGGAGCTGAGTCTAGGAGACTTTTTGATGGTTCTGGAAGTCCCTCACTGGTCTGGGGACTCCCTGGGATACATTTGGGGTTTATAGGATGGTCTTGTACCCTGGGAATCTAAGAGTCCAGGGAAAAGATCTGGTGACTGTGAGATGTAAATGGGATTCCAGGTTGGGTCTAAATCCTGCTCTGGTAAGTCTGAATACCCTGGATATATTTGAACACCACCAGAATGTAAAGTTTATCAGGACAGGACATTCCTGCCTGTTTCATTTGTGTATTGTTTGTTTGCTATATTCCCAGCACCTAAAAAGGACTAAACACAAAGGAAATCAATCCTGAATACTAATTGGAAGGACTGATGCTGAAGCTGAAGCTCCAGTACTTTGGCCACCTGATACAAAGAGCCGACTCATTGGAGAAGACCCTGATTTTGGGAAAGATGACAGCAGGAGGAAAAGGGGATGACAGGGGACGAGATGGTTAGATGGCATCACTGAGTGAATGGACATAAGTTTGAGCAAACTCCAGGAGATGGTGAAGGACGGAGGAGCCTGGTGTGCTGCAGTCCATGGGGTCGCAAAGAGTCGGACACGACTGAGTGACTGCATAACAACAAATGTGCTCCATAAATATTTGCTGTAGGAACAGATGAATAAATGGGTGCATCTGGGGCCTCTGAGGATGGGTCTGAATCCTGCTGGGCAGGTCTACGCATTGCTAGATGTCCGTTTACAAGAGCTCAGTGTCTCCATCCCGGAATGCTGTTGTCACACAGGAGGGGCTCAGACTATTTGTCGAATGAGTGAATAAAGGAAAGATGAAGCATGTTGGAAGCCTCCTGGGATCAGTCCGGGATCCTGGCCACATTTAGAGTCTGTAAAAGCTTTGCTGTCATCCATGAGAATACTCTCTAGCTGGGTGTGTCTGGGTCCCCTGGAGTGAGTTAGAGATTTCCATGGGACACATCTGAAGTTTCCCTGCATATGCCCGAGAGACCCTAGGATGCATCCAAGCCTCTCTGAGTAATGTTCAAGACCCTCTGAGGTACACTTGAGGCCCCTGGGGTGTTGTGTGGGATTCTAGATGTGGATCTGGCTCCCTGAGATGGATCTGGAGTCCTCTGGGGTGTTATCTGGACATGCTTGGGTTGAGTCTGAGTCTCTGGAGGTGAGTCTGAGCCTGCTGAAATGGATTGAGAGCCCCCTGGTGTGCTATCTGCGGAAAATAGGGTGGTCTGGGGCTACTTGGGGCGTCATCTGGAGCCCCCGAGGTAGTGGGGGAGGGGGTACCCAGTGGGATCCAGACCCCAGAAGGCTTGAGGTACCCGCCCCAACCCTGGGCGCCAGAGCTGGCCCTGACCGGTTCTCCTCGGGGACGTGCAGCGCCATCATGGTGAGCGGCTCCTGGCACTGCACTGCCCAGCCGAGCCGCTCGCCCGCCCGCCGCGTCTCCACCTGCAGGAAGTGGTTGGGCATGCGGCTCCAAGACACGGGCATCAGCATTTGCACCTCCAGCCGCGGCGGGCACTGCGGCGTGGGGTTCTTGCGCTCGCTCAAAAACATGGCGGCTGACAGCGGCATGATGTTCTGGGGGGCACAGAGGAGTGCACAGGTCAGGATTCCCAGTCCCCTGGATCCCCGCCACCCGTTTCCAGGAAGACCTCCCAGACTGCACTCCCGCCACACACACTTCAGCCTGACCTCCCGCACCTCCTTCCTCAGCCTGCCCCCCTTCAGGCCCCATCACCGACCTTCTGTTTCCCCAACTCAAACTGGATCACGTTCTGGTGCGTGGGGAGGACAAAGACGGCAGGGAACAGCTTTGTGTTGGGTTCCACCTGGCAAGGGAAAAGAGGGCAGGGTGAGGAAGAGGATGAACTGGAGGTGGTGTTGACTCTAGATCCCAAACTCTGGAGCGAGTTGCCCCAGCCTGATCCTGCTGGTGCCTACAGATCCAAAGGGCATAGGAGGCTCTACAATGGCCCTGAGGTTGCTGATGGACTGTACCACCTCTGATCCAGCAAGGACAACCTCCTCAACCTCCTCCACCTCCTCAGGGGAACCTCTCATCTGGGACTTTGCAGATTCATGATGGAGGTATATAGGCCCTCACTATACAATTCCTTTAATTTTGTTGTGTTCTTAAACCTTTAATAATCAAATGTTGAAAAGGAAAATACCATTTTAGAATTCTGGTCCATCCTAGGGTTTTCCCTGACTGGTGAAAAGGTGGGGACTGGTACCACCCAGCCCAAGACGGAATACGAACCTCTCTCCAAGGTCAAGGCTCTGCTCTGTCTCCCTCTTTCTGGATGTCAGTAGAGGGTCTCGCAGGCCCCTCCCATAGCCCTAATACAGCTCTGGCCTGTCATGAGGTTGTTTTTGGTCCTGTCTCCCTGGGGTCTGTCCTCTTGGTGGGCTGTCCTGGGATGCTAGGTCATGAGGATGCTATTGCTAAGTTGCTGAGGGGGCTGGGCTCACCTGGAAGAAGGTGTTGCTCTCTTTGCCATTGGCAGTAAAGGTCATTAGGCCAGTGGCCAAGTCCACCAGGCAGCCAATGACAAGGTCCGTGTGGCTGATCCGGCCCTGCTGCCCAGGGCTTAGGAAGTCTCCGCCCCACACCATGTAGCAGTTACTGCACTTGAGGCTGGAGGACACAGGCGTGGTCAGCACACTGATCCCCAGGCGTTCTGAACCCCTGGACACCCCCTTCCCTGAGCTACCAGAATACTAGGGCTGAGTCCCACCCCCAAACATCCACTACCTGCAGACCTGAGCACTGAAACCCCTCATCCCAGACCCTGAGCCCCTCGGAGCTAGAATTCTTAGGAGCTGGTGGTGGATTCTGGAAGGAGAAGAAGGAAAGGGAGCAGAAGGAGGGAACAGAGAAAGGAGGTAACCTAGAAAGAGGATGGCAAGATGAGAAAGGAGGGGACTTCTCTGGCGGTCCAGTGGTTAAGAATCTGCCTTCCAATGCAGGGGTTGTGGGTTCGATCCCTGGTCAGGGAACTAAAATCCCACATACCCTGGGGCAAAGTAAGGTGCACACTGCAATTTGAGAAAGCTTTGCGCGCTGCAATGAAGACCCAGAGCAGCCAAAATTTACCAAAAAAAAGAGGAGGAGGGAAAACTCAGAGTAGGAGCCATGGGGGAGGAAGATAAGCAGGAAGACAGGAGGAAAGGAAAGGGCGGTGCCCAGGGTGACTGCCCCCACAGCCCCCACCCCTGCCCACACCTGCTGTGGATGTTGCCTTGCTCGTCTCCCATGGTCACTGTCACTGCGCGGACCTTGCTGAGGTCGAAGTTCATGTCGTGCTGGTGGTAGTCAGGGGTGACCCAGCCTACCCACACGCAGCTGGGCTCCTGGCCGGCAAAGACCCTCACAGAGTAATAGTACTGGAGAGGCAAAGGGGAGACCGGCAGTCAGTGGGCTTCCCTGGGACTCTGAGTTGGTTTCCTGGATTCTCAGTGTCCTCTGGGGGTTGACAAGAAATTACTGCATTTGAGACCTTCTCTTTCTGTGTCTACTGATGTATTTCTAGATCTGGGAAACTTTTGGGACAGTTTTGTGATACCCTCAAATTTGGGTCCCTCCCACCACTAGGCTATTTGTCTCAGAAAATATTTCAGATTTGGGGAATCCCAAAACTACATTGGGTTTGTGTGAACTCCAGGAGTTGGTGATGGACAGGGAGGCCCTGGCGTGCTGCAGTTCATGGGGTTGCAAAGAGTCGGACATGACTGAGTGACCGAACTGAACTGAACTGAAAACTACATTGGGATTATTGTGAATTCTGGCTCCCAGGAATATACTAGTGAAAGTGAAAGTGAAGTCACTCAGTCGTTTCTGACTCTTTGTGACCCCATGGACTGTAGCGTAACAGGCTCCTCCATCCATGGGATTTTCCAGGCAAGAATACTGGAGTGGGTTGCCATTTCCTTCTCCAGGAGAGCTTCCCAACCCAGGGATTGAACCCAGGTCTCCCGCATTGTAATGCAGATGCTTTACCATCTGAGCCACCAGAATAGCTGTTAAATTTGGGGGTGGAGAGTTTACAAGGGTGAACCCAGATATTGGGGTCCTGAGTCTGTTGGCTTATCCTTGGGCTCTGGGGATCCCTGGGAGTTAGGTCAGCATGCCTCGTGACTTCATTGTGTTCCCTGCAACTTTTAGGCCCTTAGCTATATGGATTTAGGGGTTCAAAGGGTTTAAATTGATGTGTACTATATTTTGTGGTTTCCAGTAGGTACTGGGGTATCCCCAGATAAGGACAATTACTGGGGATTATGGCATGGCATTTGGAAGTCTGCCAAGGGCCCTTGGTTCGCACCGTGGTGGTATTGAGGATGATCTCGGGGTCATCACGGTCGTCAGCAGGTACCACTTCATGAGGGAGTCGGGGCAGAGTGGGCGTGGCTGGTGGCTGGTCATCATAGCGGCCTTCTTGGCCTTGAACAAGAACCTGGGGGTGAAGAGGAGAGGCTGTCATGAGGCTCACTCTCCAGCCCAGTCCCCCAGCCCTCCCATCACAATGTTCATGCCTTCACATTCATCCTACATATGTACGTACGTATGTGTGTGCGTGTGTGCATGCTCAGTTGTGTCTGACTCTTTGAGACCCCATGGACTGTAGCCCACCAGGCTCCTCTGTCCATGGGATTTCCCAGGCAAGAATACTGGAGTGGGCTGCCATTTCCTTCTCCAGGGGATCAAACCCACGCCTTCCACATTGGCAGGCATCGGCAGGCAGATTCTTTACCGCTGAGCCACCAGGAAAGCCCCACATCCATCCTAACTACACCCCATTTCTGATACCCAAGGCCTCGCTGCTAGAGGGCTGAAATCCAAGTTGCGTCAGAGGTGCCCACCTTGGAGGATCTCTGTGTTTTTCGGATGTCGGGTTACCCAGATTTAAAGGTGCCTCTGGGAACATGGAGGTTGTCTTGGGAAGTGTACAGTGGTCCTCCCAAGTCAGCATGTCTCATGTGGGTGCTAAAGGCATTTGGGAAAAGACAGCCTTCCTTGTGGCACTGTCTTATACATTGAAGGCATGTGGAATCCCTGGAGCACCCAGCAGGCAGTATGTCTCCTCAAAACTGTGACAACCTAAAATCTCCCATCATTTCCACACATCCCCTCAAGAGACACAGAAATACATCCCACTGAAAACCATTGCCACCATAGGGGAAAAGCAAATTTGGTTTCAATCCAAGTTTAATGCCCTTTGAGGGTCTCCCTTAAAGTTAGTTTTTTTGGGGGTGAGTATATTTGAGACACAGAAATGACCCCAATTTAGAAGACCAGTGGTGTTCATTGGAATGCCTTGAGGGCATAGATAACTTGACCAAGACTCTGAGGTCCCCTTTAGTGTTCACAGATAATGAAGTCCATTGGATGAAAAGCTTTGGGACACAATAGGTACCCTCAAGAACAGTGGAGTTCTTCATAGATATAGTGGAGCATCCCAATTTTATAGTCTCAAGAAAATTAGAGTATCCCAGAGAAATAATAGCCTTCACTTGAGACATAATAGGATCCCTTAGTAATCTGAATCCACCTAGCACATATGGGGCTAGTCTGGGATACAGTGGGGTTTCTCAAGTTACTGAAGTTGCCTAACCTAGGGGTCCCAGGACAGACCCCCCAAACCCCACCCTGCCCCTCCCTTGACTCACCCTCTCTTCTTGTTCTTCTCCGTGGTGGCATCCTTCTCATTCTCTGCCCTGGCAGGCTGGGCCTCCACCCCAGCCTGGGCAGGACCCCCAGGTGTCCCCTCCTTGGCAGTTCCTTCTTTGTTCCCCTCAGCCTCAGCCCAGTGCCCAGCTGAGCGGCGCAGGTTTTCATAGTCGGGATCAGGTTCCGCTGCCCGGGCCTCATCCTCTGCAGGAGGCTGCAGGCCAGGGGGTGCCAGTGGGGTGGCCCCTGCAGTGCACCGGAAGTGCTGGTGGAACTGGACCGGAAGGCTCAGCCGGAGAAAGAGCATCTCCACCAGACTGTTCTGGGAGCCCCAGGTGCGGTGGGTCAGGCGCAGGCAGGGGGCGTATCCACAGTGCCGTCCACACGAGTTACCTTTGGGGGCAGCAGGAAGCCCTGAGCCAGCAGGCTGGGCTGGGCCATTGGTCCTAAACCTTGTTACACACAGAGTCACCATTCGGCCCTAGAGCACCGTGTGAGACTCAGCCAGAGACTCACTCCTCTGGGTGGAGGAGGCTCCTATGGGACGCACAACCTGGCCATGGGTGCATTCACCTTCTGTCTGTCTGGACACCTTTGTGCATGAGCAGCCCTGGTCAGAAACTGGAATCACTCAGGAAGCTTTCAAAACCTGCCTGTGCACAGGATTCACTCCAGCCTAGGCCATCCATCCATCCACCCTTCTATCTACCCACCTATCCATTCATCCACCCATTCTTTCATTCTTCTATCCATCCAACCATCTACCCACTGTTCCACCCACCCATCCAAGAACCCTGCCACCCACCCATCCATCTATCCACTCCACAAATATTTACTGAGCACCTAGTGTTTGCCAGGCACTTTTCCAAGTGCTAGGAACATATCAGTGAACAGAACATGGGCCTCACCCTCCTGCTTTCTTATGGAGACCTCTTGGGGAGAGCAGCCCAGAAGGATCAGAGTTTTTTTTTTAAAGGTTCCCCAGATGAATTTTTGTTAAGTTTGTTGTTTGTGGAAATA
The DNA here is from genome assembly GCA_917880005.1 of Nanger dama. Classification (NCBI taxonomy): domain Eukaryota; kingdom Metazoa; phylum Chordata; class Mammalia; order Artiodactyla; family Bovidae; genus Nanger; species Nanger dama. The sequence goes on along the minus strand of CAKJTW010000012.1, from coordinate 47,795,279 downwards.
CAACACTCAGAAGAATGCACACATCCTAAGTGTACAACACTGTGAAGTTCTAGAGAGACACGCCTGTGTCTCCCACACTCAGATGGAGGAATGGACCACATGACCAGTCCCCTGGAAGCCTCCTCAGTGCCTGCTTGGTCACTACCCTCTCAAAGATAGTGAGGGAGTCTGATGAGGAAAATGCAACAACCTGGCCTAAATAAGGGGCAGGAGCTGAGAGAGGGACAGGTGTCTGGCCTGTGAACCCAAAAGACAGACTCAGATTTTCTGGAGACTCCATAAACAACTAGAGCAGTGCCCTTTCTTTGATGCCCCACCTCAGGTTGACCTCATCAAGGACCAGTTTCCAAGACAGACCTCTGTGCTCCTTGTCAGCCAATGAACTCACCCCAAAACTGTGCAACCAAAACTGTCTGCAGAATCTTTCTCTCCTCTCTCTCCTTTCTCTCTTATAAATTCTGTCTGGAGACTTCCCTGGCTGTCCAGTGGTTAATATTTTTGCAATGCAGGGGACACAGCTTCGATCCCTGGTTGGGGAACTAAAACCCCAACTCTGTGTGTGTGTGTGTGTGTGTGTTTAGTCATGTCTGATTCTTTGCAACCCCATAGACTGTAGCCCACCAGGCTCCTCTGTTCATGGGATTCTTCAGGCAAGATTCCTAGAGTGGGTAGCCAGTCCCTTCACCAGGGGATCTTCCCAATACAAGGGTCAAACCCTCATTTCCTGCATTGCAGATGGATTCTTTATGGTTTGAGCGACCAGTTCAGTAAAATCCCACATGCCCTGGGGGCAACTAAGCCCACATTGCAACTACAGAACCTACACTCTCTGGAGCCCACACACCTCAACAAAGATCCCCCGTGCCACACGACACAGCCAATAAATAAATTAATTAATTTAAACAAACCCTGTTTTGCCTCTGCTCCTTGACGAGTCTACTGACCATCTTCCTCCTGTGATTTGCATGCTAAGTAACTAAATGTCTGATTATTCACTCACAGTAACGCCCTCCTGACTTAGCATACCACAGAGTAGCGTCCATCATCCTTGAAATGCCTATGGATGGGGTCCTACAGTATGTGTTTTTTTCGTGTCTGGCTTCTTTCAGTCAACATTATGTCTGTGAGATTCGTCTGTGTGGTCGTGGCTGGGTTAGTTGATTCATTCTCACTGCTATCTAACATTCTGTTCTTGGGGTTGAGAACACCATCTGCCAGTGGCAAGTATCGGGAGGGTCCTATTGGGCTTCCCAGGGGGCGCTAGTGGTAAAGAACCTGCCTACCAATGCAGGAGACCTAAGAGACTCGGGTTCGATTCCTGGATCAGGAAGATCTCCTGGAGGAGGGCATGGCAACCCACTCCAGTATTCTTGCCTGGAGAATCCTCATGGACAGAGGAGCCTGGAGGGCTACAGTCCTTAGGGTCACAAAGAGTTGGACACGACTGGAGCGGCTTAGCACGCATGTCTACTCCACCATCCTCTCCCACCCCAGGCACCTCTCTAGTCTTTGTGCCCCCATTCTCTCCACCTACAACTCACTGTCAAAAGGAATCTTTCCAAAGCTCAAATCTAGACTGGATAGTCCTCTGTTTAAAACCCTTCTATTTAAGATGAAAAAAATAGAATAAGAGTCAGGGATGGGGGCATTCCCTGGTGGGCCAGTGATTAGGACTTGGTGCTTTCACTACCACGGCCGGGATTTGATGCCTGGTTGGGGAACTAAGAGTCTGGAAGCTTTGAAGCTCAGCCAAAAAGAAAAGAAAACACTCTTCTGTTTTTACCTAGCCTAAAATGCTTCCCCACAAATTATTTATTAATTACAAAGGGAAACACACTAACTTGATGGTGGTAACAATAAACATAGAGTCAGAGTTAATATAATCAGCCATAAGACATAGTGCCAAGGTGTGCCTCTCTGAGATCCTGCAGCAAGCAGAATACAACCTCATTGCTATGATGTTCCTGCCAAGTATGTGTAACCGGAACCTAATCGTGAGGAGACATGCATGCATGCATGCTAAGTAGCTTCAAGCACGTCCAGCTCTTTGCGACCCCGTGCACTGGACTGTAGCCCGCCAGGCTCTTCTGTCCATGGGATTCTCCAGGCCAGAACACTGGAGTAGGTTGCCAGGCCCTCCTCCAGGAGATCTTCCCCACCCAGGGGATCGAACCCAGGTCTCTTATGCCTCCTTGCATTGGCAGGCAGGTTCTTTCCCATCTGGGAAGCCCGAGGAGACATGAGACCTACCCAAACTGAGGTATATTCTGCAAAATAACTGGTCTGCACCCTTCAAAAATATCAGTGTCATAAAAGACAATGAAAGACTCCAAAACATTTTATATACATTAAAGAGACATAACAACTAACTGTAACGTGTAACCCCGGCTTGGATTTTGGACCAGAAAAATAAAAAGAGATATTATTATCACAATGAACACAGTTTGAATATGGATTATAAATTAGGTAATAGTATGTATGGATGTTAAATTTCCCTATTTTCATATCTGCTGCTCTGTAAGAGTATAGCCTGTTCCAAAGAAATGCATATTGAAATATTTAGGGATAAAGAGGCAAGATGTCTCCAACTTATCTAAGTAATTCAGAAAAGAGAGAGAGTGTATGAGAGGGAGACTGGGGCTATGTCTAGGAAGAGAAAACTGATGATCAGAAGGAGAGTCATATGCCCCAGGTCACAAAACAGGGAAAAGGCCAACTCAAGTCCTGTCTGATTGTAAAGTACCAGCTGAAGCTCAGCCATGTGGAATTCAAGTTCTTCCCAGGTTGAGAAAAGGACCATCACTTTGGTCTATACAGGGTTTTTATGGTCAGAATATGACGCGGAGTCTAACCTTGAGAAAGAAAGGCACTAGGGTCTAAAAATTAGGATACTCAGATTAATGAAGAGTTACTAAAAATAAGTAACCCCTGGGACTTCCCTGGTGGTCCAGTGGTAAGAAACCCACCTTCCAATGCAAGGGACATGGATTCAATCCCTTAATTCCCTGGTCAGGGAATTAAGATTCCACATGCAACGGGGCAACTAAGCCCGAGTGCCACAACCAGAGAAGCTTATGTGCCGCGACAAAGACCAAGCACAGACCCTCCCCCACAACAAGTAACTGCCCCTCAAAAAAACACACCTAGATACAATTAGTAAGGAAGGTGCCAAAATGTGCCCAGGGATTTATATTTCTTTAAGCCTTATTGTTGGCTCAGCAGTAAAGAATCCTCCCTGCAATGCAGGAGCCACAGGAGACATGGGTTCAATTCCTGGGTTGGGAAGATCCCCTGGAGGAGGGCATGGCAACCCACTCCAGTATTCTTGCCTGGAGAATCCCATGGACAGAGGAGCCTGGCGGGCTACAGTCCATAGGGTCGCAAAAGAGTTGGACATGATTGAAGTGACTTAAGCACCAAGCAGAGACCCTTGGTAGGATCAAATTTTTATAAGGGCTGAAAATTTCCAGTGAGGTCACCTAATTCAGCTTCTCTTTCCTCCCTTTCCTATTTTGTAGGCAAGCTACCTGGAGCTCAGAAAGGTGTGTTTTTGCCAAGGTTATACCCTACAATTAAAATTACCTAAATTAAAAGACACTTGCTCCTTGGAAGAAAAGCTATGACCAAGCTAGACAGCATACTGAAAAGCAGAGACATTTCTTTGCCAACAAAGGCCCATCTAGTCAAAGCTGTGGTTTTGCCAGTAATCATGTATGGATGTAAGAGTTGGACTATAAAGAAAGCTGAGCACCAAAGAATTGATGCTTTTGAACTGTGGTGTTGGAGAAGACTCTTGAGAATCCCTTGGACTGCAAGGAGATCCAACCAGTCAATCCCAAAGGAGATCAGTCCTGAACATTCATTGGAAGGACTGATGCTGAAGCTGCAACTCCAATACTTTGGTCACCTGATATGAAGAACTGACTCATTGGAAAAGACCCTGATACTGGGAAAGGTTGAAAGAAGGAGGAGAAGGGGCCAACAGAGAATGAGATGGTTGGATAGCATCACTAACTCGATGGACATGAGTTTGAGCAAGCTCCAGAAGTTGGTGATGGACCAGGAAACCTGGCGTGCTGCAGTCCATGGGGTCGCCAAGAGCTTGGCACGACACAGCGACTGAACTGATACCCTATAAGGCAGCCCTGGGGGCCACCATCCTGACACTCACTCCTACAAGGCTTGTGGTCTAACACATTAACAGAAGATGAAGAGAAGCTTGGGGAAGAGAACTGTGGCGAGAATGAGGTGTGGAAGCAGGTCTGAGGGTGGTGAGTGGGGTCGGTCCTCACCTCATAGTGCGGGTGCTCAGGAGGCACGGCCTCAAATTGAGGAAGGCCTTTGCTGAACCAGGTAGTGACCGGGCGCTGCATGTTGATGGCAAATGGCTCAAAACCTTCCTGGAGGCCACAGATGGCAAAGAACCGCAGGGAGCTCACGTCCTGGCCCAGGTTCAGGTGACCCACCTGGCCAGGTCCCAAGCTGCACACGGGCAGGAAGCCTGGTGGGAGGGGGATAGACGGGCAGGGGTGAGGGATAGGTGGGCAACGCAGGGGCAGCCATGGGGAGGATGTCATGGAAAGAGGGGATGGAAGAGCAGGGGGCTGGAGGGGATGCTGTAGGGTCAGGTGAGACGGAAGAAAACCAGAGAGGGGGCCCCGAGGCCGGCCCTCACCATCCCCAATCTCGATATCACGGAAGGCTGTTTCTGAGCCAGAATCAGACATGAGGACCTCGCCATTGAGGGTGAAGATGATGGTGTTCTCTGTGAGGTCAATCATGCAGCCCACGACGTCTCCCGACTGCCAGGGACGCCCAAACGGTTCACTGCCCAGGTGCCAGCGCTGACCCTGTGAGGAGGTGAGGGGGAGACGTGGTGTGAGAGACATACAGAGAAGTGGAGAGATACGGGAGCGAGGGGAGACATGTCAAGACACACACGCAAAGCATCACGTCCAGTGCGTGGGGGACAGAGGGAGGGTCAGCCCCACAGCGTCCCCCTTCTTCCCCACACTTGCATCCATGGTCCTTGGAAGGTAAGGGTTAGGCATTCAGGCTTTCCCTTCCCAGCCATCTCTCTATCTCATCCCTTTTGCCTGGGTTCTCTGTTGTTTTCATGACTGGGGCTGTAAAGACCACCCAGGTGGTCTTGGAGGGTTGGGGGAAGCAGAAAGTAGAGGAATGGAAAGGAAAAACTAACCTATCAATGTCCCCCATATGTACGTATTCTATAGCCATATGCCCCCAGAACATGAATAATGAGATGGAGAGATGGATGGGAAGCAGGTGTATGGCTGGATGGGAGAATGAAATGAAAACTGAGAGTCTACCTGGGTTGATGGAGGGAAGGAAGAAAGTACAGACAGATGCATAGGTCTGTGTGGGAGGTGGATAAATAGATGACGTCTGTATGCATTAGATTATTGGACAGATGAATGGATAAATGAAACAATGACTTATTAGATAGATGAATGAATAAATGAAATCACAAATTAGTTTAAAAGGTGAATGGCTAAACTGACAACTACCTGAATAGATGGAAACGTGGATGCCTAAGTGATTCTTTGGACAGACGAGATGGATGGGTGAAATGACAGATGGATGGTTGGACAGAGAGATGGATGTGGATGGATATATGCATGGACAGAGGTAGGGGGAGGATGGAGGGATGAATGGGAAGGTAGGTTCAGGGATGGGCGGACAGAGTGAGACACAGATAGAGAGGCAGGGCTAGACTGCATGAGTGTTGGAAGGATCACAGAGCCTGGCAGAGCGGAGCCAGGGAGCTACTCACGCGGTGCCCATTGAAGACATAGGACAGGTCATCCGCTCCCAGCTCCACGTCTGGGCGCAGCTCGGGCCTCGCCCAGCCCACTCGCATCTCGCCGGTGGTAACCGCCTCGAACTCGAAGTACCAGCGGCCACTCTGCACCACATAGGATTTCTCTGCCCGGAAGATGCGCACCCGGTCCCAGCGAGACTGGCTCTCCACCTGACCTGCACATGGGGCCAGGCAGAGTAAGAGAGGCTGGATTGGTGGGGGAGATCGGGAGAGGTAAGGGCCTTGGGGGGCTGGGGGGAAAGGGACAGCTTTAGTGTTAGAGAAGAAGAACTGGGGACTCTCAGAGCAGTCACAGAGAAGTAGGAGAGACCCACTGAGACTTCTCCTCTGTCCCTCTAGCAGTCTAGTTTCAGAGAGGAACTAGAAATAGAGACATGGAAGGAGAAAGTTGGGTCGGTCACGGTCATGGTCTGCGGTGAAGGGTCAAGATTAAGGTCGATGTTAAGAATCAAGGGCTGAAAGCAGGATCGGGGAGAGGGGGTCAGAATCAGGGTCAGGGAGGGGGATAGAAATTGGAGTTTGGGTCAGGGGGTTGAGGCTGGGGTCAGGGGTCAGTGATAGGTCAGCGGTCAAGTTAGGAATAGTGCTTAGAGACTTTCTGAGTGCTTGGTTGGGTGGCTCCACGTTGTAGACATAGTCCAGAGGTTAGGGGTCAGGGGTCAGAGCTGGGGGTCAGGAACTGGAATCAGGGGTCAGGGTAAGAGTTCACTGGGTTCCTGGTCTGGCTGCTCAGTGCTGCAGCCATAGCCCAGGCAGAGCTCGAGTCAGGTCAGTGGTCAAGGTCGGGTTCAGGCTCAGGGACACAGTGAGTGTCACGGTTGGGAGGTGTCAGTGTTGCAGACGTAACCCACTGAGGGGGCTGAGTTGGGTCAGAGACTGGAGTCCAGGGGCGGGGTCAGGGGCCTGCGGTCTGCACTCACTGGGCTCCTGGTCGGGCGGCTCGATGTTGTAGCCGTAGCCCAGCAGGGTGCGCACTGCCTGGCAGAGGCTGTCACGGTTGCTGCGCTTGGTGGCCTCATCCAGCAGGCGGTAGGGCACGAGGCGAGGGTTCCGGCGGGCAGGGATGTCCTGCACAGCACTGTAGCTCCAGCCCTGCGCCACTCGGTCTCGGGCCCACACGTTGTGCCCGTTCTCCGCCAGCCGGTCCACCAGCGTGGTCTGCGCGGGCGTCAGTCTCACGTGGCTCAGGTCCAGCGGTGCCGGCTTGTACCCGTTGCTCATCATGTACCTGCGGGTGGTGGTGGGGAGCCAGTGGGATGAGACCCTCGCCTCCACTACTGGGCTCTGTGCCACAGGACTCCTGACCTCTGACCCTGGTGCTTAGGATCCCATGATCTTTGAAACTTTTGACCTTTGATCTCTGACAGCAGGGTTCTTTTTCAATATATTCATTTATTTATTTGGCTGCATGGGGTAGCATGCAGGATCTTTAGTTGTGTTGGGCAAACTCTCAGTTGTGACATGTGGGATCTAGTTCCCTGACCAGGGGGTCAAAGCCAGGCCCCCTGCCTTGGGGGCATGAAGTCTTAGCCACTGGACCACCAGGGAACTGCCATCTGACATCAAGGTTCTCATATAAACTTACCTGACCTCAGACCCCAGGATCCTGTGACCCTAGCAGGGGCTTTGACTTCACTGACCTCTGGCCTCTGTGACCCTTTCATCTTGATCTTGGGAGCCTTATCTCTGGTCCTGGGGTGCTCTGACCTCTTACCTCTGACTTGGAGGCTTCTTACCTCTGATTCCAGGACCCTATCATTTCAAACCGGAGTCCTTGACTTTTGAACCATGGCATCTATCCCCAGGACCTCTGACCTCTCATCTATCATTTCAGGATCCCTTACTGACAACTCCAGCAGTTTCTCCCCTCTTTCCACTGACCCCGCATCTCTAACTCAGAGACACAACTTCTGCTCTCTCATTTTCCCGACTCCATGGAGACCCTGACCCTGAGTCTGACTCATTCCCACTCTCTCAGGAACTCCTAACTCTGTGTTCTCAACTCCCTAGGACGCTCACCACTGACCCTATAGCCCTGATCCCTGGTCCTACAACCTCCACCCCAACCCATGGCCCCTTTGTCTCTGACCTCAGCCTCACCACTCCAGCTCTCGATCACTCCAGCCCTCAGCGTGGCATCCCCAGCCCCCTCCTCTATTCCCCAGGTGGGGTCCAGGTCACCCACACTCACGTCTTGGGGAGTTTCGTCTTCTTCAGGTTGTCCTCCGCCTTCTCGTCCGCCATGCCCACATGGCATCCCAGCGCCAGTAGAGTCCTGGGGCAGGGGGTGGGGGCAGGGGAGCAAGTCACCCCACATGGCCACCCTGTCCCTAGCCTCCCCTCCCCAAGCCCGGCTCCCCTCATCCCCCGGCCCCTGTCAGCTCTGACTCTGGGTCACCAGCTCCCCTCCCTGTCTCCTGCTCTGGTTTTCTGGGTATTTGTCCCATCTTCTCTGCCTCTCTGACTCCTGTGTCTCTGTATTTCTTTGTGTTCTTTTCCTCTCTGCTTCTTTCCTGTCTCTTTCTCTTTCTTCCACTTACTGCACATCTGTATTTAGCAAGGGGAACCATTTTAAATAACAGTAATTTAAAAAATTTTGTTTTCCAATGTATACATTGCTAGTATATAGAAATGTTTGTCTTTAAATTATGTATTCATTTATCATTTTTTTGCGGCAGCACTGGGTCTTCGTTGCTGCATAGGCCCTTCTCTCGTTGCAGTGAGTGGGGACTGCTCTCTAGTTGCAGTGCTCAGGCTCCTCATGGCGGGTGCTTCTCTTGTTGCAGAACACAGGCTCTAAGGGACTCGGCCTTTAGTAGTTGCAGTGTGTGGGTCAGTAGCTGTGGCACACAGGCCTATTTGCCCTGCAGCACGTGGAATCCTCCCGGATCAGGGACTGAGCCCGTGTCCTCCACCTTGACAGGCGATTCTTAACCACTGGAACACCAGGGAAGTCCTGAGCATCTCTCTTTATGCCTCTATCTCTTACTCACCCTCTGTCAGTTTCACACTCCCCACCTCCTACTCCCTGTGTTGCTCTTTTTTCTGTTTCTGTCTCTCTCAGTCTCTGTCTCACTCTCCCTGTTTCCCTGTGCCCTTCTGCCCAGTGGCCAGGCCAGGGCCCTGTTCCCTAGTCCCCTCCTCACTTGAGCGTCTCCCCCGACATCTGCAGGTTGTAATTCCTCTCAGGCTCCGGGAGGCTGTGAAAATCCACGAGGCAAGGGTGCAGTCTCTTATTGTCATCTCGAACCTGGAGAAACCCCAGAGTCATTCCTTGGCTCCTCTTCCCTCCCCAACACTCCCAGGCTGTGACCTCTGACCTCTTACCCCTCATTCTGCCACTTGAAACCCAAGGAGCCCTCCCAAAGTCTCTTCCTCCAACCCCTAGCTCCTCCCCCAATAGCAAGCGGTTCTCACTCCTCCATAGCCAGTCTAGCCTCTCTCCCCTGTCCACTCACCGGGCCATAGGTCCAGCCCTGCTCGATGCGAGTCAGTGCCCAGAGTTCATGGATGTTCTCGGCCAGCTTCTCCCGAATACGCTCCAGATGGGGAGGCAGGACAATCTGGGGGCAGGGGACATCCGTGAGGTCCCTGAGTTCCCTCCACCCTACACCGTAAACAGTCTTCCCAAGAACACGCACCAGCTCTGGACAGTTCACCAGGGAGCTCTTTTGACCTTTCCTGCCATCCAAGCCCTGCTCCCCATCACCTCATCCTGCCTCCAGGATGGATGCTCAGGATTTGACATCCTCAGAATCAAGGAATTATCTGGGGATGAGTCTGTCTCCCTCTGTGGACTGGGAGCTACGTGAGGGCAGAGCTGAGGCTGTGTCTGTCTCCAGCATTTCCCCAGCCCTGCCAGCCCAGAGGAGATGCTCTGGAGATGTTTGCTGAATGAATGGATGGGTCTCTTTCCTTCTCTGTACAATGAAAACTGGAACAATGTTAACTCATAACATTGGGTTGGCCAGAAAGTTCGTTCTAATTTTTCCATAGGATCATATGAAAAAACTCGAATAGACTTCTTGGCCAACACAATACTTACTTTATATGGATTCAGTGAAATCATCTACATAAGTTACTAAATGCTATATATACAATAGCCCCTCTAACAATGCAGGCTTGAACTGCATGGATTTTTTTCAGTAAATATAGTACCTGCATTTTCATTGTGTGTGTGTGTGTGTGTGTGTGTGTGTGTGTGAGTGCGCACGCGCACGCGCGCTCAGTCATGTCTGAATCTTTGCAACCCCATGGACTGTAGCCTGCCAGGCTCCTCTGTCCATGGAATTTTCCAGGCAAGAATACTGGAGTGGGTTGCCATTTCCTACTCCAGCAGATCTTCCCAACCCAGGTATCAAACCCATGCCTTGAGTCTCCTGCATTGGCAGGAGGATTCTTTATCACTGAATCATCTGGGAAGCCCATGTTTTCATTTTACAGATTTCTAATTAACTCAAGGTAGGGAAAAGTTTGTGTTTGATTGAGATCACAATATGTGGAACCAAAAGAAGAAGGGTTTGGGTCATTCTATCCCAACTGTTTCAGCTTCCTGCTCTTGCATGTGTCATTTACCAATTCATTCATATCTAAGACAGAAATAGTAGTACTGGGGCTTTCAGTTGTGCTGGGGTTGGGCCTCTAAGCCCCCTGCATTGTCCAAGGATCAACTGTAGTTTGTATAAATAACTGGCACATAGTTGGGCCAGGTTGGGTTGTGAGGGGAGGAGGGGAGGGGATGTCTAGGAGAACAAGTGGACGGCTCTTGAGGCTGACTGGTGGGGGAGGGGAAGGGAGACATCCAGGCCCGGCTACAGGGGGATGGCAGGTTGATCTGCCATAACATTAATACTGCCCACAATGACAGGGCTTCCCTGATAGCTCAGTTGGTAAAGAATCACCTGCAATGCAGGAGACCCCAGTTCAATTCCTGGGTTGAGAACATCTGCTGGAGAAGGGATAAGCTACCCACTCCATTATTCTTGGGCTTCCCTTGTGGCTCAGCTGGTAAAGAATTTGTCTGCAGTGTGGGAAACCTGGGTTCAGTCCCTGAGTTGGGAAGATCCCCTGGAAAAGGGAAAGGCTACCCACTCCATACTGGCCTGGAGAACTCCATGGGCTGTCCAGTGCATGGGGTCACAAAGAGCTGGACACGACTGAGTGACTTTCACTCACTCACTTTACCCATAATGACAATAACTCAACTGAGGACTTAACATTTTCTTAAGACCATGCTAAGCACTTCACACACATTAATGCATCTAAACTTCACAACCACGCTACAGGTGCGTTCTCTCATTCTCCCTTTTCCTCACAGGTGAGGGAACTGAGGCACAGAGTAGTGAAGTTGCATGCCCACAGTGACATGCTGAAAGTCAGACCCTCAGGATCAGGCTCTTAAACATGACTTATATCTCTTCTTAGAGGAACACACTTGGAGGGAAGGGTGGGGAGCTCAGGTTGGGATAAGAGGAATGGGGGAGGCCTGGAATAGAAAAGATGCTCCACAAATCGTGGTGGATGTGATCCCAGGCTTTGGGATCAGACCGCCTGGGTTCAGATCAGCTGTGTGACTTGCATGACCTGCTCGACCTCTCTGGGCCTCACTTTCCTCAACTGTATATTGGGGCAATAATAGTCCTTTCTTTTATTACATATTTATTTTACTGATTTATTTGGCTGCACCAGGTCTTAGTTGCAGCATGCAGAATCTTCTATCTTCATCACGGCATGCAGGATCTTTAGTCACCGCATGTGGGATCCACTTCCCTGACCAGGGATAGAACCCAGACCCCCTGTGTTGGGAGCGCAGAGCCTTAGCCACCAGGGAAGTCCCAATAATAGTCTTTTCTTTAGGGGCTATCGTGAGGACTCCCTAAACCTCAGATTCTGCCTGGAGAGATTCCTTTGCCTCCCTCCTGCCTCAGTTTCCGCATATTTCAAACAACAAGGTCTCCAGCTTCCAGCTCAGCTGCCCACCCCACTGACTCCTAAGGGAGTCTGCCACTCCAGGAAACCCTTACAGAGCAGGCAGTACCTGGACAGTGTCCACAGGGCAGGGCACAAAGTCGGTGTGTGAGAGGCAGCGGCTGGGGCCCACCAGGTGGGGCCCCGTGGCCCCTTCCCGCCGATACTCCTTGATGGGTTCCAGATGGAGTCGCTCTCGTGGGAGCACAGCCTCGTGGCAAGGGGCATAGCCAGGAGGAGGGAGGAACTTGAATTCTCCATGGCGGCCACCAAGGAGGAACCGCACTCTAGATGGGAGAGTGGGGTCACTAGGTGAGGGCAATTTGCTGAGCAGAGTCTGTACTCAGGGAGTGGAAGGGAGCAATCCTGGAATTGGTGGGAGATGCTGGGTTGACTTGAGGTCAGTGGACAGTCATAGGGTCATGGAGGTGATTTTAGGAATCAGGAAAGTCTAAGGTCAAAGAAACTGTCAGAAGGCAATAGGAATGGTTAGAAAGTCAAAAAATCTAAAGTGGGGGCCAGGTCACTAAGGAGTTAATCCACGGTCACAGTAAGGTCCTTTGGAGGAGGTCCTGGGTCAATAGAGCATTTAGAGATACCAGAAGGTCTGGGGGAGACCAAGAAGAAGGTCATCTGGAAGTCACTGAGACTTTCAAGGTGTTACCTTGAGAAACCATAATTACCACTGAAATGGTGAGAAGTCACACACAGAGCTTGGGGTCATAAACACTGGGCTACTGAGAAATCTTTGAAATAACTGTGGTCATTGAGGGGTAGCTGGGAGATTATGGAGCTCTTAGAATATCACTGAGAGAAGCTGGGGTCATTGAGGAGTTGCTAAGAACATGGAGCCATTGGGAGAGTCCAAGATCATTGGGAGGCTTTGTGGTCACTAGAAGATCATTGTTCAGATTTTGAAATCATTTGGAGGTCATTGAAATGGCATAGAATAATTAGGAGGGTCAGAGCTTCATTTGGGAGGTCACTGGGAGAAATTTATTAATCATTAGAAGGTCACGGTGAAATCTGGGGACATGGAGACTGGAGAGAAGCGGAGGTCACTGGGAGAACATGGAGAGTATCATGGTGACCCTCACACAGGGGTCTGGCCTGTCGGTCCTGAGGGGTAGGCTGCTGGGTCCTGGCCCCATAGCAGGCCATGGCATGCCTGCAGAAGCTGTCTTAGGACAGGCCCTGGTCTGGAGACTGGCAAGGGGGCAGGGATGAGTCCTTACTTGACACCAGCCGAAAAGCTGACAACAGGGAAGAAGAGCCCATCAAGATTGAAGGCCTCGAAGACCCCCTGCACGGGACAGCCATTGATACGGAAAGAGATGGACGGCACACTGAGGTCCAGGCAGCAGCTGACCACGTCCTCGGGGGCCAGGAGGTGCTGCCCGGGGAAGTAACCAGGCGTGGCACGTGTCCTGCACCGGGATCACCGGGGAGAAATAAGTCAGAGGTCCAGCAGAACCAGTGGGCTCAGGAGACAAGGATAGATACTAGAGGATCCAATGGGGTTTTAGGATCTCCAAGGTCAAGTGCTCTTAGAGATTAGGGGCAGAGGTCAAGTTTCCTCTGAGGTTAGGTTCCTGAGAGGTGTAGGAGTCAGAGATTAAAGCTATCCTAGAGTTAGGATTGTGGAATCACTGGGGTCAGAAGTCAAAGATTAGAGGTTATAATAATCAGGGCAGTTTTCTAGGATCTCTCAGGTCAGAGATCAGACTTCCTCTGGGATCAGAGTTCTGGGGCTTATGAAGAAACAGGTGAGGGTCAAGATTCTGGAAGCTCTAGGGTTAAGGTCTTGGAAAATGAGGAGTAAAGGGGTCAAAGTTAGCCTGTTTGGGGGCCAAGATCCTAAGAACCCCAAGGCGTGCAATGAGACCCTTAGAAGCCCTGGGGTCAATGGTCAGGGTCGAGGGTCCCCTAGAAGGGTCCAGGTACCTGTCCAGAGGTGCAGCCCGTCAAAGCCGTAGGAATAGAGGTCATCGCCGACCCCGTTGCCGCCCCAGCCCTCGCCGCCCCGGGGTAGGGGCTGTAGCCCTCAGTGAGGGCCCAGCCCACCCTCAGGTGGGTGGCCTGAGCTGTCAGGAATGGAACCACCTCGTCCACCATCACCTCAAAGTACCATTTGAGGTACTGCGTGGTGCCCTCTGCTCGGCCCACAAAGATGTTTGGGCGGATGCTACAGGAGAGACAGAACAGGAGAGGAGGGTGAAGGAGAGATGGAGAGGAGACCCAGGCTGGTGCGGGGCGGGAAGGGAAGGGAGAAAGACCAAGAGATCCATACCCAAGAAAAACAGAAAAGCAGAGACATGGAGACAGAGAGCAACAGAGAGAGACACACACACAGAGAAAGCAGAGAGAGAGAGAGCATCAAAGGACAGAGAAGAGAGAGGTGGAAGAGAGCCCAGGAAAAAAGAGGTGGAGGAGAAATAGAGAGACAGACAGAGGAAGACAGAAAGAGAGGAAGAGACAGAGGCAGAAATGGGGCAGGGAGAGAGGACAAGAGGTGTGAGAAGCCAGGGATGACCTGGGGACAGCTGTGGGGACCGGTGTCAAGTCCCAGGGTCAGGGGTGGAGAAAGGCCCACCCACCCAGGAGTCAGGGAGGGGCTTGAGAGGCTCTGAGCCCTGGAGTCAGGAGTTGGGGCCAGACCTGGTGACGTAGTTGATGAGGTTTGTCTGCAGCAGAAGCTCGCGGCCAGGGAGCAAGTTCTCAGTGATGAGATCTTGGTTGGAGCGCACGGCCACGCCATTGCACACACACAGGGAACATAGCACATCCAGCACCTGGAGGTCAAAGTCAGAGGTCAGGGTGTAAGGGCACCAGAGAAGTGGGGGAGGTGGGCCTATGGGAGACCCAGGATGGGATACCAGAAGGATGACGTGCCAGGATGGGAGATAGAGATTTGCACTGAGAAGAGGTGATGTAAGTGGGAGGTCAGCAATCACTGAGAGAGATCAGGGTCAAAGGGAAAGGTCAGGCAAGAAGTGAGGGGCCATTTGAGTTGGGATAAGACATCAGCAATGTAAGGAAGGGGAGACTGCAGTAACAGGTGAGAGGTCAGGGGAAGAGTGAAAGGGTCAGGGAGGGGACGAGCACAGGGATCAGGATGAGGCTTTTAGATTAGTGGAGTGCCTTCAGGGCCCAGGTGGATAACGTAAACATGTGAGGGGTGGTGGTAGTTTGACGGTTTAGGCACTCAGTCGTTTTCGACTCTTGGGACCCCATGGCTGGCTCCTCTATCCATGGAATTTTCCCAGGCAGCAATACTGAAGCAGGTTGCCATTTCCTCCTCCAGGGGAATTTTCCCAACCCAGGGATCAAACCCATATCTCCTGCATTGCAGTCGAATATCTGAGGTGGTTAGAAATAATTCTATGGGAACCAGTAGCACTTGTGGTAAACTGGAGAGTATCTGTGCAGCTCCCACTGAAGACTAAAAATCAGAAACTGAGTAAACTGCTTCAAAGATCTAATGAAGCATCTGATGTGGCACAGAGTTCATTTAAGAACCACAAGTTGAAGACTCAGTATTGAGATGGAAGCTTATAGCAGGAAAGTCCAGGTAAGAGACAAATTGGGAAGGAGGGCAATTTGAGGGCCATAGGGAAAGGTCAGGGTTCAGAATTCAGGGGATGAGGGGCCAACCTTGTGGTTCCTCCCATGCTTGTCCAGGAGGGAGATGATGGACTTGATGTGGTTCTCTTGGATGATGTTCAGGACTTCTGGACTCTCAATCAGGACACAGTACAGCACCTCCAGGATCCCTGTGCAGGGGCCAGCATGAGAGGCAACATGGATGCAGCCCTCCCCTCCCCCCAGTCCCCATCCCCGCCCTGTGGGCTCTCCTACCCGAGGAGGCCTCTAGCCGATCCAGCTTGCTGACCAGCCAATCCAAGTTGTTGGAGAAGAGGGCACAGTTGGCACGATTGCCACGGATCAGAGAGGCTGAAGGTGGAAAGAGGGGTCAGATCCCATAGGCCTGGGAACCTGGGATGCTCAACGGGGAGTCCAGACTGGGGCCCCTTACCCAGGATTTCATAGAGCAGGTTCACAATCTCTTTCCAGGACTCGGCTGCCTCCTCCCCTGCAAATTCAGCGAAGTGGGCAGCAGTGGTGTAGACATTTAGGCGGTCAATGCAATTCAGGACCAAGGAGAGCATCCCCTGGAATAGAGAAAATAGGGGATCATCACAGGAACCCCAGGCCCTCCCTTCCTTACCTTTCTTGAATTGCTAATTCACATTCCTTCAGTAGCTAGTGACTCTGTGTTCTCAGATCTAAACTAGAGTCACAGGGACTTCTCTGGTGGTTCAGTGGTTAAGACTCCAAACTTCCACTGCAAGGGCATGGGTTCAATCCCTGGTCAGGGAACTAAGATGTCGTAAGGTACAACCAAATAAATAAATAAATAAATGTGTGCTGTGCTTAGTGGCTCAATTGTGTCCGACTCTTTGTGGCCCCCATGAACTGTAGCCCGCTAAGCTCCTCTGTCCATGGGGATTCTCCAGGCAAGAATACTGGAATGGGTTGCCATGCCCTCCTCCAGGAGATCTTCCCAACCCAGGAATCAAACTGGAGTCTCCTGATTGCAAGGGGATTCATTACCAGCTGCGCTATCAGGGAAGCCCAAATAAATACATAAATAATGTTAAATCAGAGCCACCGGCTCCATGTCCACCTTCACTCCTATCTCCCTCTTCTCCTCAGCTCCCCAGACCTGACTCTGTCCTGCTCTGCCTCTGTCCCCAACATAACACATCCCTATTAACATCAGGACTGAATCTGTGCTTCTCCTTCCAGCATTTTTTTCCTTCCTTTCCACTTCCAAGCACCCTACTCCTGGTCCCATTTGGCCCAGCTCACTCTCCATACTAACCATCAGAGAGATGTTTGCCTTCTCTCTCCTTTTAAACATTTTAACCTTTTGTCTTCTTTTATTTTGAATTATAACAGATATACAGAAAAGCACATAAAAATGCACAATCAATACTTGATTTTCACAGCAGCTAAGTTCTGTATAGTGGATGTGAGCACTGAATTAGTGAATCCTGAGAATCATAGCTCAAAGAGGAAACAGGGAGCACCTCTGAGTCTCTGAGCACAACATTTCCAGCAATCAATACACACTCTTGTTTCATGTGTATTTCTGTTTAAAGACACCAGTTTAATAGATGCTGTTGATTCATTAACATTAAAATCACAACCAACGACACTGTAATTCATGTATTTTCTCAGTAAGGTACATCACAGCCATCCTGCACTTGGAAATACTAGACAGCCCTTTGCCACCATGCTGAGGGGCCATTTTAATCAACAAAATTAACAAAAAGCACAAAAATATGAAGTGTGGCTCTCAATATACCAATATGCAAAGGACGCTTGTTTACAGGTGAGAGTTGAAATAAAAAGGCAGACTGTCTCCTTGTTCAACTTCAACTGGAAACATGGCATCAGCTGACTTAAACTTTTTCCTCTCTGTACATGTCCACAAATGACCACAAATACACTGCAAGTATTGATTTGGTGGCTAGGGGAGTGAGGGTTACAAATGAATTTGAGCAAGTAGACATATTTGCAAAGACAGTATCTGCAAATAATAAAGATTAAGTAATTATGGTTTAACAAACAAATATAAAGAACACTTGTGTAACCTCGAAAGAGAGCATTGCCAGCCCCCAGAAGTCACCTCAATGCCCCTCCTGATTACACAGCTGGGGATTACTGTCATCCTGACTTGTATGGAAATTCCTTCCTTGCTTCTCTATGTTTACTACCTATGTGTACATTGGTAAGCAGTCTAGTGGCATTTTGCCTGTTTTTGAACTTGATATATACAGTAAGTATTCTTTTGTACATGGGTTCTTTTGCTCAATACTAGATGTTAAGATTAAGAGCACTGTGGGACTTCCCTGGTAGTCTAGGGGCTAAGATTCTGTGCTCCTGATGCTGGGGACCCGGGTTCAATCCCTGGTCAGGGAATTAGATCCCACATGCTGCAACTAAGAGTTCAGATGCCAAAACTATAGATCCCACATGTCACAACTAAAAAGACCCAGCTCAGGCAAATAAAAATATAAATATTTTGTTTAAAAAGATGAAGAGCATTGTCTCATGCAGTTGTCATTTGTTCATTTTCATTGCTGAGAGGCATCCATAGCCATCGTATGGATAAGCCACATTTGTGGATTCATTCCAGCAGTAATAGACAATAAGGCTGCTATGACAACTATTGTATCTACATAGTGGGCTCATGGTAAGAGATGCAGTGCCTCGTGGTAGAGAACACAACCAGCTGGAGTCACACAGAATGGTTCAGCCCCTAGCCAGTTGTGACTTTCAAAGACCTAACTCTTCTGTGACTCCCAAAGCAAAAGTCCTCACCATGGCCTGGCCCTGTCACCTGTCCGGGCTCATCCCCTCCCACTCTTCCTCTAGCTCACCCAGCTTCTGTCAATTCAGCCTCCTCATTATTCTGGAAACTCTCAAGCACACTCCCACTTTATGGCCCCTGTACTTGTTCTATCTCCCTTCCCTCAAGTGTAGGTGTAGCTGCCTATCTTCACTCAGGTCATCCTCCCTGACCATTCTATTTTATTTATTTTTAATATTTATGTCTTTGGCCAGGTCTTAGCTGCAGGAATGGGATCTTAAGTTGTGGCAAATGTAATCTAGTTCCCTGACCAGGGATCAAACCTGCATCCCCTGCGTTGGGAGTACCACTGGACTGCCAGGGAAGTCCTTGACCATTCTATCTTAAATTGCAACAACCCCAGCACTCTCTACTGTTGCCCTGCTTTGTTTTCCTCCTTAGCGTTTATTATCATCATCTAATATACCCTATAATCCTTCTATTTTATTGATCATTTATCCTCTACGCCATGTCAGCTCCATAAGGACATGGATTTTTCTGTTTTGTTGACAACTATAATCCCTCTGGTATATCTGTTCAATAAATGGTTGTTATTTAATCTCTCTGCGACTCAGTGACCCATTGTAATCCCCATTGCAATATGGGAATTACAATCCCCATGGGGTTATGGGGAGGATATCAGGTATACAAAACCCATAACATAGAGTAAGGGCTAAATTCGGTAATAATAACCATGGTCAATATAGCATCTTCCATGCGCTGGTACTGTTCCAAAAGCTTTGCATATACTAATCCCAAGCCATAAATTTTGTTATTGTTAGTATTATCATTTCTAAGTCTGCCGCCCCCATCAGAATGGGAGCCCCTGAAGAGGAAGGGGGCCCAAGCTGGAAGACCCTAAATGAAAATGTGCTCCCCAATCACCGTGTGGAAATATCAGACCCTGGGCCTTTGTCCAGCCCCAGCCTCCCACCTCTCTCGTCCCCTCCCATTCAGACCTCTTGCCAAGTGGAGCCCACCAAGCCTCGTAAAACACAAAATCCCAGCTTCTGACTCAAGCTGAAGTCACTCCTTACACCACCCACCTGATCCCCGAAAACCACTCTGGCCCTGCTCCCCACCATGCCCTACTCAGGTTCTGTCCTCCCACCTCGCAGGCTCCGCCCCTACAGACACCGCCCCCTGAGGCCAGCAGCTCAGCCTCTGACTTCTCAGGCCTTGCCTCCACAGGCTTGTCTCGGCTCCGAGCTTACCCTCACCGCGCCGCGGCCTCCCACGAAAGGAAGCAAGTCCTGCCCGGGCCTCCAGGCTCCGGTCCCAAGTTGCTTTCATAGGCCCCGCCCCTCACCAAAACCACGCCCACTGCTTAGTCTGGACACTCAAGACTCCGCCCCTTCGCGTGTCCCTGATGACCGGCTGCCCCGCCCTGTTCACGCAGGACAGGTCCTTCCTCCTGCCTCGCTTCTCTCAGACCACCGCTACTCCAGGCCCGGCAGGCTCCGCCCCTCTCACAGGCCCCGCCCCCGCGCCCACAGACCACGCCCTCCCGGGCTGTGGCCTCACCTCCTCCTGGAAGAGGCTCTGGCGGTTGCGCAGGCTGCGCAGCTTGCTCTGCTTCTCTTCGTGCTGTAGCTCCTCGGAGGGCGGCTCAAAGTAGCCGATGAGGTCCTGCAGGCTCAAGATGACGCCCTCGAGAGGCAGCGCTGTGCCCGCCGGAGACCCCGAGCCCCTCGGCTTTCCGCTGAAGCTGTCCAGGCCCCTGCGAGGACCGCACACTAGTCAGCAAGGGACCCGGAACAGTGTGCAAGTCCCCCCCTCCTCCCACCCCAAGTCCCCGCGCAGGACTCCCACAGACACACCTGTTTAGCAGAGTGGGAGACGGAGGCGCAGGGATAGAGGGGCATCGGCCTGAGCTCACACAGTCGCCAAAGGCAAAGCGTCTGTGTAGGACACGTCACGGCTAAGGGATGTCTAGGGTCGAGGGTCTGGGTGTCAGGGGTGTGAAACTAGGTAATGATCAAGGATGTGATGTCAAAGTCATGACTGGTAGAGGACAGATTAGGGGTCAAGTGTATAGCTGTGGTCAGTCGCTCAGTTGTGTCTGACTCTGCCACCCCATACTGTCCACCAGGTTCTTCTGTCCATGGAGTTCTCCAGGCAAGAATACTAGAGTGGGTTGCCCCTTCCTTCTCCAGGGGATCTTCCCGACCCAGGGATCAAACCCAGGTTTCCTGCATCGCAGGTGGATTCTTTACCATCTGAGCCACCAGGGAAGCCCAAGAATACTGGAGTAGGTAGCCCATCCCTTTTCCAGGGGCTCTTCCCAATCAGGAATTGAACCGGGGTCTCCTTCATTGCAGGCAGATTCTTTACCAGCTGAGCTACCAGGGAAGCCCCAAGTGTATAGAGGTCAGGAATTTGTCTATGTCAGACATGTGAATGTCAGAGATAGAGATGTAATGGTCAGGCACAAGAACTCCAGAAGCATGAGGGTCAGGGTGTGGCGTGGCCCCCCAGGGCAGGGCAGGCTGGTGGCTCACTTGATGAAGTGGTTGTAGAGGCCGGCAGTACTATAGATCATGCGGGCAGCCTGAGACTCCTCGTGCTGACAGCGGGTCAGTGACAGCGCATCGTCCATGTGGCCTTCCTGGTGCAGGATGGCCTGGCAGTGGTGGAAGAGAGAAGTCAGGAAGGGGACCCAGTCACTCAGGGCCATGCCCCCCAGACCTCCACCCAGTCTCTAGCCCCTGACTGCCCCCATCTTCCACCAGATCTCTGCCAGTCCCTCTCCATCTGTCTCTGTGTCTTTCATCCTCAGTCCTTCTCTCTTTTTCTCCTCTAGCTTTCTCCTCTTTTCCACCCTCTGTCTCTGTCCTCTTTGTTTGTGTCTCTCCACCTTTGTCTCTCTCTCTCATGTCTATCCCACACTGTCTCTTTCTCCCTCCCTCCCTCTATGTCTCTGTCTCCATCTCTCTCTCTGCCTCTTTCTCTTTTAAATTTTATTTATTTATTATTTTTAGCTGTGCTAGGTCTTCATTGTGGTGTGTGGGCTTCTCATTATGGTGGCTTCTCTTGTTGTGGAGCACAAAGTCAAGGAGTGCAGGCTTCAGTAGTTGTGGTGCCTGGATTTTGTTGCCCCCAAGGCACATGGGATCTTCCCAGACCAGGGATCCAACCCGTGTCCCCTGCATCTGCAGGTGGATTCCTAACCACTGGACCACCAGGTAAGTCCAAGCATCTGTCTTTCTCTCTTTCGGTCCCTCTTTGATTTTCACTCTCTCCCTCTCTGTCTCTATCTTGTCCAGGCCAGACCCTCTCCATTTGTATCTCCTATTTATTAACACCCCCACCCCTGTCAGAAAGACCTAGTGCACCCCAAACCTAACATATCCCAGACAGAATGCTTGCACACCTTTCTGGGAGATGAGCCCATCACAGCAGCTGGCTTTCCCCTGAGCTGACCGCCCCAGGACCCCACCCAGTCCAGCAACTTTAAATATCATCCACTTGCCGACCACTCCCACATTCCCTTCTCTGGTCCAGGCCTGTCTCTAAATCCTCTGCTCTTATATCCAACTTCAGGCCTCACTTTTTTTTTACAAACAGGTGCCACTCTCGTCTTCCCACTTATTCACTTAGCAAGCCTATTGCATGTCTCTGTTCTTGGCACTGGGGCCTGTCCTCCTGAGCTGACACTTGGCTGTCCCTGACTCGCTTAACGGCACTTCCCTCCTTCCAGCTGCTCAGGACAAAAAGGGCAAAAATAATGGCCTCATCCTTAATCCCTATCCCTTTGACCCTGATATCCAGTCTCAGAAAATCCAGTTGGCTCTGCCCTCAAAATACAACCAGACTCTTCCGCCTTTACTCATTCCACAGAAACGCCTGTGTTATCCACTGTCACCCCCATCTGCACCTTCCCGCCCCATCTCCCTCCTCCAGCTCTGCTCACTCCCATAGTCCGTTCCCACAAGCAGCTCAGGAACCCTGTGAACCTTAGTCAGGTCACTCCCAGGCCTGCTCAGAACTCCCTCGTGGCTCCATCTCATACAGGGTAAAAGTCAAGATTCCGGCCCCCTACCTCCATCACCACAGCCCACAAGGCTCTACACAGTCTGTTCCCATCCCCTCTCTGCCCTCATCTCTATACTCCACCCCCTCACTCACTCTCCTCCAGCCAAACTAGATCTCCTTTCTGTGATTGCAACAGACCAACTTCATCCCAACCTCAGGGCCTTTGCACATGCTGTTCCCTCTATCAAAAGTATTAATAGCTTTCCTACTGTTTGGTTGTAAAACTATGTACTTCATTAGAGACAGTTTAGTCAGTGTCTGAGCATGGGGAAGGCAGGGAACAGGTCAGTCTAGCTTGCCTATTTTTCCACACATACATCCAGAATAACTGGGGTACTCAATACTTGGTTGAATATTATTCTCACTTTGTTACTACCCATCTTTTTCTTTCCATTTCTGTCTTTTCTTATTTCTGTCTCTCTATCTTTCTCTATTTTTATGTCTTCATGTCTGTCTATATTTCTCTCTCTCTTCATATATATATATATTCTTTTTAACTGGACATTTACATTGATAAGTATACCCAAATCTTTGTACAATTATCCAATTGATTCCTTTACAATAAATGTCTAACATCAGAATTACTTATGCCAAAAGACATATCTTTTTAGCTTTTGGTATAATTTGACAAAATCCTCCAAAATGTTTCACTTTATTTTCATTCTTTTTAGATTTATTTTTAATTGGAGGATAATTGCTTTACAGTGCTGCATTGGTTTCTGCCGTACAACAATGAAAATCAGCTATAAGCATACATATTTCCCCTCCCTCTCGAACCTCCCTCCCACTAAATATATAAAATTTCTCTTTTCCTGTGTCTCTCAATCTCAGTTTCTCTCTCAGTCTTTCTTTCCCTCAATCCCATGCTCAAGCCCTGAAGGTTCAAGCATGACCACCCCCAGTCCCCTTCCTGCCCTAGCCTGCAGCCCACCCCTCCCCACTCCAGGCACCCACCTTTTTCTTGAGCACACCGGAGTCGCAGGGCCTTGGGGTCCGGGGCAGCATAGGTGAGCCACAGGCCTGAGGCCACGTGCTGCACAAAGCACAGTGACTCCCCATACTTGATTTCTGGGGGGCCCATGCCCTCCACGTCCCGCTTGGGAGCCGTATCCAGTTTCTCCTACAGGGGCAAGGGTCAGAGGTCAGCCTCCTCTGCCTGTGAGTTTAATGGGGAACCCCACCCCCGACAAGAGATTGCAAAGTGTGAGGTGGGGCTGGAGTGGAATTTAGAGCTCCAGGTGAGCGCGGGCATCCTGATTGCAACCAACCTTGGAGATGCGAAAGCAGAAGGAGGTGGCCTTGGTGTGGGCCTTGCTGGCGTCAACCACCACGAGGCCCTGGTCCTCAACGAGCGCCAGGTACCGCCCAGTGGTGACATGCCGGATGCGGAGCGGCTGGCCCCAGCGCAGGTGGCTCCCACTCCAACTGCAAAGGATAAGGACAAGGTAGGGGTCAGAGGACCCCCAGTTCTCCCAGTGGACACCACAGTCTTTGCTGAAACCTTCTCAAGCCCTCTGCCCTGTTTCAGGGGCCCCCAAGCCTTCCTCCAAGCCCTCAGATATTTCTTAGGACCCCCAGGTCTCCCTCAGGAACCCCAAACTTCTCTCAAGCCCTCATCGCTTCCTCAGAGCTTCCCCAGATAATTCTGGTGCACCCAGGTTTCCCAGATCTGTCATTTTCTCCCCTCCACTCCCCACAGTTTCAGTCAGGACCCCCGATCTCTCCCTCAGGAACCCTCACCACCTCTAAGACCCCTAAGGACCTTCATTGCTCCCTAAGGGACCCCCAGATTTTCCCTCAGAACCCTCCAGTCTCTTCCTCAGCTCTTCCTTCAAAACCCTCTTCTCCTCCCAGGCACCCCAGGAACCCCTTACACACCCCCCATAGCCTGCCTCCCCCAACCCAACCCCTACCTGATTCTCAGTGGTTCCAGTCTCCAGAGGGAGCGGGCGTGGGTACACACAGATCCCCCTCATAGTAGACAAGTCTGGGTACATGGAAGATAGTGAGGTCAAGGGTTCAGGGTCCACTCCCCCAGCCAAACTCTGCCACCCAGTCCCCAGCCCCAAGACCCCAGACCCTCTTGTCCCCAAGCCCAGACCTGCGCTGGTCTTCACTGTCAGCAGGGGAAATGGTCAGACATTCATCCATGTGTCCATGGAAGAGACGGAGGACGTGGCCACCAGTGACATAGCCTGGACAAGAAGCAAGGGCAGGTGGTCATGGGGAGCTTGCACCCCCAGAAGGTCTGGAACCAAAACTAGGGGCCTGCCTTCTGCCCTGTAGGAAGCTGGGGGGCCAGGTTCGGGGATCTGCAATAGAACATCTGAGTTTGAAGGTACATAGTGGTAGTCTGAGATTTGGGCTCAGTTTGAGGCCTGAGCTGAGGGCATGAGATTTGGGGTCTGAGGTGGGGGATCTAATTTTGCGGGTCTAGGTATGTGGGGCTGAGGTTGGGAGGTTTGCAGGTCTGGGGTTTAAAGGTCTGAGTTTGGATTTTTGAGATTGGGTCAGAGAATGTCATCAGAGATTTAGGTCTAATATTCCTTGACACTGGGGTCTGAGTTCCAGGGCTTGCTTTGGGGCCTGGGTTTAGAAGTACAGTGGTTGGATCTGAAGTTGGGATCTGAATTTTGAGTGTTACTTTGGAGGTCTGAGGCTAGTATCTGAGGTTTGAGGTCTGAGGTTTGAAAGTTTTAACTTTTGGGTGTGAGTCTGGGGAGATAGGAGCTTTGTAGTTAAAAGTTGGTGGATTTGAGTATCAGGGTCTGAGATTAAGTCCTGAATTTTGTTATCTGTGATTTGAGTCTCAGCTTGGGTCTGGCTTAGGGCCCTGAGGTTTGAGGTGTGAGATTTGGGGTCAAAGTTGGAGCCACAGTTTATTTAGGCTCTTAGCATGGCAGTCTGAACTAGGAGATGGTATTGGAGATTTGAGGTTAAAGTTGGAAGTCTGAGGTTGTTTGGCTGAGTTTGAGGTCTGAATTAGGGGTCTTAGATTGGCAATCTGAGTTTGAATTGGGGGGGTTGGGGGTTGAGGGATAAGCTTGTGCTTGCCTTTAGAGTCTTTGATTCTGAGAGATAAGCTCCAAATTTAATGTTTCAAGCTTTGGATTTGAGTTTAGGGGTCTGACCTCTAGGACTTGAGTTTGGCATCTAAGCTTTGGAGTCTGAATTTAGAATCTGACAGTTTGGAGATTTGAGCTCTAGAGTCTCAGACTTGGGGTCAGTTGGAGATCTAAGAGTGAGGATTATAATTGGGAGATCTAGATTTGGGGTCTGAGGAGTGATGTTGGAGGTCTGCTTTGGGGGTATCTAGAAGCCTGGGGTCCTCACCCTCTTCACAGCCAGAGCAGATGGGGTTCATGTTCCACAGTGTCTGCATGAAGGAGGCGTCAACCTGGAGTTCCCCACTGGCTGTTGACAGATGCTGGAGGCCACCAGGATGTGAGGGTCAGAGATGATACGGTGTGACCCATAGTTCCAGAGTCAGTCAGAAACCAAGGTGGAAGCCAAGAAACAGGCAGACAGAAAATTAGAGGTCACAGATCAGGAAATGGAGATCAAGTCAGGAAATGGGGCATCAGAAACCAGAAACTGGATGGAAAGCAGAAATTGGATGAAACCAGAAACTGGGAGTAGGACACTGGGGCCAGAGACCAAGCAAACCCATGATGAGGAGATGGGGTGGATCCCATGAGCCCCCAGCCCCGGGGGGCAGTAGGCGCTGTGGCCGGGAGGGACTGCTCACCAGATAGCGCTCGGAGGAGACACTGACAAGAATGAGGTCATCGCCAACTCGGACCTTCTCTCCTTCTGACCTCTGCTTGGAGGCTGGGTGCGTCGTCCACCAACAGGCTTCTCCTGTGGGTGGGGGCGGGAAGGGCTCTCTGGATGCGTGTGTGTGCCCAGTCACTCAGTCATGTCCGACTCTTTGCGACCCCCTGGACTGTAGCCCACCAGGTTCCTCTGTCCATGGAATTTTCCAGGTAACAATGCTCCTCCTCAAGGCATTCCCAGCCACAAAGCCTTCCAAACCCTCCTCCTCAAACTCTCCTATTACTTCTGCCTCATAGTTTCCCATTCCCACCCTCAGACTCTCTGCCTAGAGTTCCCCCCACGTCTACCCAAGTCTCTCCGTCTGGAATATGTCCATCCACACCCCAAGACTCTCAGTTCCAAAGGTCTGGGGTGCAGACTTTGGAACCCCAACTCACTGCCTGCGGTGTCCCCATCACACCCTCTTCTTCCAGCCCCTGCACCTATTGCATCCTCCTGAAGTCCCACGTCGAAGGCCAGCTTGTCAGTCATGGAGCGGGAGGTGGTGAGGCAGCTCAGGTACTAGGGTTGGAGCGGGGAGTCAGCCTCCTGGTGGGCACTGCCCCCTCACCCCCTGTCCCGCCCTCTCCTGGGTGCACTCACCATGCCACTGTGTGCGTGCCGGAGCAGGATGGCATGGCCATACAGGAGTGTCCTGTGTCCCCCACCCTGGGACGACTGTGGGGGCATGGAGGGCGCAGAGTGAAAACAGGCCCCCTCGAAACATCTGGCCTACCAGGGGGACTATGCTCCCCAGAAAACACCATGCCCAGGCTTGGATTCGAAGAAAACTCAGCTCAGACCAGAAACAGATTTTCTGCCTCAACTTCCCTGCTTCCATGGGGAAGCAGGGTCTGGTCTCTGAGAAGCCTGTGGATGGGGTGTTTTATATTCCCCAAAACCCACTCTGTCCTCCTCGCCTCCTTCAACTTGTTAGCCAGGGCCCAAAGTCACCCAGGGAGCTGAACCCCTCTTCCAGAGGTTCAGATACCTAGGGTCACTCAGGGAGGCCCCCGTATCTCATGTTCCATGGACCCTGGCCCCCCTGCTGTCACCCGTCATAACATGTCCGTGCACCGGTACCGTCCTGCCAGTTGTTACATTGGAGCATCGTCCACAGAGACCTGCCCTGTGCTGCCACTACCCCCTCACCCCTGGGCACAAGGGAGACTCAGCCCCTCTTGGAGGGGGTGAGTACACCCAGGTGCTCGAAGGCATCATGCCCCCATCACATGCCCATCACATGCCCATGCTCTGAGGGGGGCCATGTGATGGGGCCACGTGATCACATGGCAGACCCACTCCTGGACCAGAGGGGACCCACACTTGGGGTGGCAGGAGGTGATGAGGGGAGAGGTTCCATGCGGAGAATAGCTGGGAGTGGGGTTGGAGGAAAGGAAAAGAGGAGGAAGGAGCGGGTGGTGAAACAGGGGCTCAAAAGCCCCCACCCTCTTCCTTCCTGCCTGCCTGGCCTTTCTGGGCTCCACAGACCTTGACAACTGGGGTGGGGGAGACCCCCAACCCCTGTGTGCAGGATGTGGGCCCAAGAGGCAGGCCTGGGGTCAGGAGAGGTGACAAGAACAGATGACACCCAAGGCCAGACCTACCCACTTATCCAAATTGAGGGCCTGTGGGGGCAGGGCAGAGAGAGGAAGAAGAGAGGACGGTAAATGACCCCCAGGTCCTCCCACCCATCCCCGCCACCCATCCCGCCCCTGGGAGCCTCACCTCCACCCCGGCCTCCACAGTGTTGGCCAGCATCTCCTGTAGGGCTCGGACAGACAGGGACTGCTCCAGGACGAAGCAACAGATGGCCAGATCGGGAGGTACATTCTGGGGGTGGGTAGGGAGACGTGAACGGGGCCCTTCCTGAAAGCTCCAAAGGGCTGGTGCACCCCCTGCCCCTAATCGAAATACCTACACCCCGACCTGACCCCAACCCTCTAAGAAGCCCTGCCCTCTGCCGCCCACTTCAGACACCCCACATTCCCGCCAACATCCCAGGAAATACCTCTGTTCTCCTGCTGCACACCCCTTTATCCAGCCCGAACCTCACAGGACTTTCCACACGCCGCCTAATCTCATAGGAGGCCTCAGCAGCCCGCCCCCCACCCCGGCCCTCCCCCCCGCAGACACACTGTGCGCATTCCAACTCTGGAACCTCCTCCTGGCCCTCCCCGCAGAGAACCCCCACCTCCCGCCATCACCAGCGGACGGGCCTAGCTCGTGCCCCTCCCTCAGACAACGGGCGGTCACGGATTCACACCGCCCCGCTGAGCCTCCCACCCCAGGTACCTCAGGCCCCCAGCCGCCTCCTCTGTCAGTCTCCAGATCCCCTCCCTCTCCCAGCCAAGCCCATCCCCCAGGTCACCTCCTCCCTCAGATCCTGAGTACATCTCAGGCTCAGACCCCAAACTCCCTCCACTTCTCAACCTCCAGCCCCCTCTCTGGTCAGCCCCCTGCTAGCACCCCCTGACCCTCCCGGCCCTTCTGCCTTGGATTGAAGACCCTCCGCCCCCCGCCCCCTCCCTTTTCAGGCCTCCGCCCACCCCAGACCTCGCCCCTTTCCCTCGTGGGGAGAGCACCCTCTCTCTAGACCGCCACCCCCCCGACCCCCTTCTTCAGGTCCCAGCCTCTCTACTCGTTAGAGCCCCTCTCCCTTTGTCCCGCACAGACCTGGGCGTTGCTGGTGGGCTCCAGGAAGCAGAGGCGGTTGCCGAAGCCCTCGGCGGCCAGGCAGAGCTTGAGCTGCTCCTTGAGCACCGTGGCGCTGCACTGCAGGACCACCTCGTCGTCCTGGGGGTGGGCGGAGCGTCAGCGGCGGCGCCGCCCCAAGACACCGCCCCCCCCACCCCCCGGTCCACCCCTTCCCCTCGTGGAAAAAGATACCACTAGTAACGCCCACCCTCGCCAGCTATCCAGTAGGAGCTCGTGTTGAGGGCGCTGCATACTTCTAAAATCCCCATGAGATCCGAGCCAGTGTCATCCCAGTGTTAAAATATGGAAACTGAGGCTCAATGAGGGGACATGGCTTGTCCAAGGCCAAATGGTTGATAAGAGGAGGAACTGGTATTTGAACTCCAGTCTCTGGGCTTCCCAGGTGGCGCCCTGGTAAAGAACCTGCCTGCCAAGAGACGCGGGTTCCTTCCCTGGGTCCGGAAGAGCACCTAGAGGAGGGCATGACAACCTACTCCAGTATTCTTGCCTGGAATCATGGGCAATCTCATGGGCAGAGGAGTCTGGCGGGCTACAGTCCATGCGGTTGCAAAGAGTTTGACACGACTGAAGCGACTTAGCACGCACCCACGCCAAGTGGCTCCAGAGGACTCCCAGATGGGGGTCCACGAGGATGGGAAATATGGGCACCTATGGCAACCTACTCCAGTGTCCTTGGCTGGAGAATCCCAGGGACGGTGGAGCCTGGTGGGCTGCCGTCTATGGGGTCGCACAGAGTCATGACTGAAGTGACTTAGAAGCAGCAGCAGAGTTAAATGGCTTTTAAGCTCAGTGTTCTCTAACTTCTCTTTTGTGTGTTGTTTTAATAGTAGTTATCATTTAAGGAGTGCAGTCTAGTGACTCTTGAATGCAGTGCCAGAAGGAGAGATGCTGTAAAGATGGTATAGAGACAGCTAGTGACAGGTGAATACAGCCTGTGAATTAGATGATGGTATCACAGCCATAGGAAATCTCCTGATTTTTATTTTTATTTTGGCCATGCCGCACTGCATGTGGAATCTTAGTTCCCCAACCAGGGATCGAACCCATGTCACCTGCACTGAAATTGTGGAGTTTTAACCACTGGACCACCAGCGTAGTTCCCGTGAAATCTGATTTTGATAACCGTGCTGTGGTTTTGTGAGAGACCACCAACAATAACCAAGTGTTAGTCACTAAGCTGTATCTGATTCTTTGAGGCCCCATGGACTATAGTCCGCCAGGCTCCTCTGTCCATGGGATTCTCCAGGCAAGAATACTGGAGTGGGTTGTCATTCCCTCCTCCAGGGGATTTTCCCAACCCAAGGATCAAATCCAAGTCTCCAGCACTGCAGGTGGACTCTTTACCATCTGAGCCATCATCTTCCCTTTGTAAGAGAGAGTCCTTGTTTTTTTAAGAATCAGACACTGAAGGATTTAGGAGTTAGTTATCATGTCCACAACCTACTCTCAAACAGTTTAGGAAAAGACATTTGGAAAGAGGGAGAGGGAGAAGGGAAAGGAACGCATCTTAACATTTGGGGGAAATGACTGAAGGCCACATGGGAGTCCTCTGAGCTAACCTCACAACTTTTCTCTAAGCTTGAAATAAATTAAAAATGTAGGTAAAATAAACAACCTGCTGAGATAAGTCCTAGTATTTGAACCTGTGGAAACACGGGCCCAGAGAGGTGAAGTGACTTGCCTGAGGCCACACAGCCGGAATATGGCATAGCTGAGATTTGATCCCAATGCTTCAGCTCTATATGCCACACACTGACTTTTTTTTTTTCCATTCAAACCCAGGCCCTTGGCAGTGAAAGCGCTGGACCTCTAGGGAATTCCCAATACGCCTCACTCTTAGAAAACCAGACTACTTCTTGATATGTTAGTTGAGTAGTGTGTATTACATTTATAACTAATATAAATGTACTTATGAGCATGCTCAACACATACTGACAGAGGTTTCAATCAAAACTGATGGGGGAAAATACGGATGGAGACTTCAGTGTTTAACCACCAAGTAAGGCAGTGATTATTCCATTTTACAGCCAAGGAAATAGGTTCAAGGAGGTTAGGCATCCTGCCGGAAGTCACACAGCCCCTAGTCCTTCCAGCAAACCCCAGCTTCACTCCCTACAGACAGCCCTCTTTCTTTCTCTCTAGCCTGGAAAGAGAGGTCCTAGGCCTACTCTGTTCTATAACCCCCAACCCCAACATCGGGGCATATGCTGTCTATTCAAAGGGATTGTATGGTTTGCATTTATCAAGCATCAACTGTCTGCTAGACTTCATGCTCAGGGCTTTACATGCATCT
The DNA here is from genome assembly GCA_917880005.1 of Nanger dama. Taxonomy (NCBI): domain Eukaryota; kingdom Metazoa; phylum Chordata; class Mammalia; order Artiodactyla; family Bovidae; genus Nanger; species Nanger dama. The sequence goes on along the minus strand of CAKJTW010000012.1, from coordinate 47,764,190 downwards.
AATGAACACTGAGCATCTGCTCTGTGCTAGACACTGACTATGTGTAGATATAAAACAGCAAATAAAGCGGGCAAAACCCCTGGCTGTGGAGCTGACATCCTTATGGGAGATGTAATGAACAGGTGAATCAAGGACTTCCCTGGTGGTCCAGTGGTTAAGTCTCCATGCTTCCACCGCAGGGGGCATGGGTTCAATCCCTGGTCTGGGAACCTAAGATCCTGCATGCTGCTCGGTGAAGGAAAAAAACAGGTGAATCAATTTATAATTTTAATTTCAGTGATAAGTGCTATGGAAAAAATAACTCGGGGTGATTTAAGTGAGTGGCTCTTGGGGTAGAGATGACATCAGTGAGGGGGTGAAGTGACCGCCTCTGCAAGGAGGTGATATTCGAGCTGAACCTTGTCTGAATAAACAAGAAAGAATCAGGCCTGATCATCTCTGGAGGAAGAATGTTCCAGGAAGAGGAGGCAGCCTGTGCAAAGGCCTGGGGCTGAGGGTGTTCAGAAAAAGCAAGGGAGGGACTTCCTTGGTGGTCCAGTGGCTAAGACTCTGTGCTTCCAATACAGGGGGCCCAAGGTTTGATCCCTGGTCCAGGAGCTAGATCCCACATGCTGCAACTAAGACCTGGTGCAGCCAAATAAATGAATAATTAATTAAAAATAGAAAAAGCAAAGGAGACAGCCTGGTGGTGCTGCCTTCAAGAGTAAGGGAGAAAGTGGGAGATAAGCTCAGAGAGATATTTGCATGTACCCCTTGAACCCTTAGAGTACATATTGTACTCATTTTCCAGACTGGGAAACTGAGGCTCAGAAAGAAAAATAAAAATCACTTGCCCAAAGTTAGGAAACAGGCAGATGGCAAAACCAAAGATGTAAACCAGAGACAGGGAGCCTAATCCCTATGCCAATGATTCTCTAACTTTCTCCTGCATCAGAATGAAGTGGGAGGAGGCTGGCTAAAAGGCAACTTCCTAGGTGCCCTACTCTCCCCCTCAACACCTGTAGCTCTGGGGTCCGCAGGGAATCTGGACCGTTAACCAGCCCCCAGGAGGTTCTGACCTGGGCCAAGCTTTGATGAGCCCCAGCCTGCGCAGGGCTGGATGTTGCCACCCATCAGAAGGAAATGAAAGGAATTTGGGGACCGTGGCCATCATACTTAAAAAGTGAAATAAAAGTAGAGCAAGAACAGAAAATAGCAACATGCCCCTCATGTTCTAGGGCTACCTACATTTTACGAAACTTGTTTCAGTTAAAAATAGGCATGTGTGAATGCACCTAATTCGAGCATAATATCATGAACTGGAGGCAACCCAAATGTCCATCAGCAGGTGAACCAATAAACAAATTGCAGCATATTCACAAAGGAATATTTAGCAACAAAAAGGAATGAATTCTTAATACATGCTACATAGATTAATGTCAAAAATATTACAGTGTGCAAAAGAAGCAAGACAAATGAGCTTATACTTTACACGAAACACTAGTTAGTGACTAATGGAATCTATGGTGACATAAAGTAGATGGGCAGGATGATTACTGAAAAGAGCCCAACGGAACTTTCTGGGGTAAAGGAAATGTCCTATGTCTTGATTATGATAGTGGTTACATGGGCATGTACAGCTTGTCAACTATACACCTAAAATGGGTACAATTTATTGCCTGTCAATTATAACTTGATAAAGTTGACTTTTGTATATATATGTGTACAGAAGCATGTACTGGGTTGCAATATAAAATATATTTCTTACCGGTGGGATGAGAGTTTGAGAAAATCACCCAATAACCTCAAAAAGTTCAGGAAAATGGACCCAGTCTGGGGCCAAGAGATGCCAAGGCCAGGCCTCTAGAGTCAACGCTGGCTACCCAGGCAAGTCAGAGTCCAGTTTTCCTCTTGTGAAAGCAGGAGAGCTGTACCCAGGGGCATCCAGAGATGACACTTCCTGGCCTTGACCTTGGTCAGTCACTCTGCCACTCAGGCCTCGGTTTCCCTCAAAACTCCCGGGGAGATAAAGATAGGGCCCTACCTCAGAAGACAGAGCAGCAAGGATATAATTAGATGCCTCTGGAGGCTGAGGCCCTGGGCATGGCGCCTGACATAGAGTGGCTGCTCAAGGGCTCATAGCCATGGCCATGGTCTTATTAGGCTGGGGAGCAGGACAGAGCCCAACCCATGATGTCTGCTAAGGGGCTGGGGCTGGGGCAAGCGTCTAGGGTGAAGTTAGGCCTCCTCCCATGGCCGAATGTCCAGCTGTCCCCATCCTTCACTACCAGCCCCAGCTGTTCGTTCCTCCCTCCCAGGAAACCAGAGCTGGCTCACCAGGGTCCTATTCTGGGGCCGGAATGCTGTGTCAGCATTTCCCAGGGTCCGGAGGGTGTGGGGAAGGGCTAGTGCAGGATCAGCAGACCTGGCCCAGGAGCGAGAACGTCCCCTCCCCTCCTCACACCCCAACACCCAGCAGAACCACTGGGAGGAAAAATGGGAAGGACTCTGAGATGGGCAGCCCCTCCTCCATCCTCTTTCCCTGTCCCCTGCCCAGGCCCCAGAAAAACGGTCTATTCTGGGAGGGACACCTGTTGCTCCAATTCTCTGCCCTGCCCCCACCCCCCAGCCAAGGATCAGAGATGCGGGGAGAGACACAGTCTTTGACACTGAAGACGCGGTGTGAAACGCAGATGGCCTGAAGCTGAAGAACAAAGCCAGAGACAGGGAGACAGAGATGGAGAGAGACAGAGACGCAAACAACCCAAAGAGACAGATCCGGAGAGACACCACCCAGAGACCATTAGCATCCATATTTGACCCTCCTCCCCAAGACCAAGTGGGGGAAGAAAGAAGACCCAGAACCAGAGGGACCCTCAGGAGACCCTCCAGGGCTGGGAGTTCAAAGGAGTTCGGTCCTTCAACCCACACCAGCCCCCCTTCCCAAGAATTTAAATAGGTCAGAGTCTGAAGCAAGAAGAGAATTAGGGCTAGGTGGGGGGTGGGGGAGGGGGCAGCTAAATTAAGCTCAGGAATTAGAACCACCTTCCCCAAGTGCCTGCTTCCAGAGAGGTGGGAGGGGGTGCTCTCTCAGCGGCCCCGTTCTCTGGGACAAATTGCTAGTGTCAGAGGAGGTGGCGGAAGACACCCCTACTCCCCATTTTGCAGTCCCAAATTCTGCTGGTTCTCTGGCAAAGAAGGTAGGGGAAGACTGAGAGAGAAAACCAGAGAGAGTGATAGTCACCCAAAGGGACAGAGGAAGATACCGTGAGTCTCAGTGTCCACAAGCAATCAGGACAGAGAGTTCAGAGACAAAGAGACACTCAGAGGGACCCGAGAGACAGTCCCAGAGACCCCAGCACAGAGATACGCACCGTCCGCAGAAACTGGACCTCATCCTCGCCCTCTCCTCCGTCACCCATGATGTCGAAGCCCTAGGCGTCTGAAGTCGGACTGAAGTCGGGGACTAAGAGGAGGGGGCTGAAGGCCGGGCGGGTGGGCTGGGGGTGGGTTGGGGTCGGAGACCTCTGGGGACGCCAGAGGCACCCGCGGGGTAGATGGAACTGCGTGGAGGACTCCTGTGCTGGACAGAGCTGGGAGGAGGTCCCCGCCCCCGGGCTCCCATTGGGCCAGGGCTCCCAAGGCCCCGCCCCCAGACGGTGCCCTGCCCACACACTCCAAGCCTCTGCCAAAGGTGTGCTTGGGGTGGGGAGGCTCAGGGGGAGTGTCTATAAGGTAGCTACCGTCTGTCCTCCCATGCCATAGTGCCATCGTTCTCTTACTTTAAAGAAAGCAAACTGAGGCTCTGAGTGGTGAAGGCCCTGCTTGATGTCACACAGCAGAGTCGGAATGAGCATCCGGTTCTCCTGGCTTTAAAAATCATCATACAGGGCTTCCCTGGTGGCTCTGGTAAAGAATCTGCCTGCCAGTGCAGGAAACACAGGTTCGAGTCCTGGTCCAGGAAGATTCCACCTGCTGCGGAGCAACTAAGTCCATGGGTCACAGCAACTGAGCCTGTACTTTAAAGCCCAGGAGCTGCAGCTACTGAAACCCACTCCTTAGAGCCCATGCTCTGCAACAAGAGAAGCCACTGCAATGAGAAGCCATTGCAACGAGAAGCCACTGCAACGAGAAGCCCGCAGATTACAACTAGAGTTTAGCCACCATTGGCCGCAACTACAGAAGTCCATACAGCAACAAAGACCCAGCACAGCCAATAGATAAATAATGAAATTTTAAAAATTTTTTTAAAAAGAAAGCATCACACACAATGATTAAGAATAAGCCAGACTGGATCCAAGTTCCTGCCTTGCCACTCCTTTGAGTGACCTTGGATAAGTCACTTCACCTCTCTGTGCTTAGTTTCCTCAATTAGTAAGGAGGATATTAACAGCACATACCTTACAGGGCTGCTGCAAGTATTAAATTAGATTATTTCCAGCACTTAAAACTGTACCAACACATGTGAAGCTGTGTTCCATAGAAAATAGTATGGAAGTTTCTTAAGAAAACTAAAAATAGAACTACCATATGACCCAAGAATTCCACCCCTGGGTTTGTATCCAAAAAAAGCAAAACACACTAATTTAAAAAAATACATGCACCCAGTATTCATAGCATTATTTACAACTGCCAAGAGATGGAAGCAACCTAAATATCCATCATCAGATGAATGTTAAAGAAGATGTGGTACATATACACAATGGAATACTATTCAGTCATTAAAAAAGAATGAAATTTTGCCACTTGAAGCAACATGGGTGGATTTGGATGGTATTATGTTAAACGAATGAAATGGCAACCCACTCCAGTATTCTTGCCTGGAGAATCCCAGGGACGGAGGAGCCTGGTGGGCTGCCGTCTATGGGGTCGCACAGAGTCGGACACGACTGAAGTGAGCAGCAGCATGCTAAGCGAAATAAGTCAGACAGAGAAAGACATGATATCACTTACATGTGGAACCTAAAAAATATGACAAGCTAGTGAGTATAACAAAAAAGAAGGTTCACAAATACAGAGAACAAATTAGTGGCTACTAGTGGGGGAGGGGCAATAAAGAGGGGAATAGGAGGTACTAACTGTTGGGTGCAAGACAGGCTCAAGGACATTATACCACATGGGTAATATAGCCAGTATTTTTTAATAACTGTACATGGAAATAACCTTTAAAATTGTATTTTAAAACTTCTTATACAAGGAAAATCATCTTCATCATCACTATTATAAAAACTGATGAGGAAGGGGTACTAGCCATAGCTGACTTCTTTTGTGTACCTGTTGCTTGGCTGGCCCTGAGCTAGGACCTTTTCACTGCATGTCATTTTTTAATTCTCACAACAATCCTGTCACTATTTACATTGTTTAGCGGGGAAATTAAACATGTGTGGTCCTTGCCATGTATGGTTTTAAGGACACGACCTAAATAAATGAGGTACAGCTGCTCCCCATACCTGTGAGTTTCCTATTTGCAGATTCAACCGACTATATATAAATTATATACATATATTTAAATTATATATATATATATTTAAATTCAGGGGCTTTCTGGGTGGCTCAGCAGTAAAGAATCTGCCTGTGATGCAGAAGATGCAGGAGATTCAGTGGGTTCAATTCCTGCATCGGGAAGATCCCCTGGAGGAGGGCATGGCACCTCACTCCAGTATTCTTGCCTTGGAGAATCCCATGGACAGAAGAACCTACAGAAGGCTGCAGTCCATAGGGTTGCACAGAGTCAGACATGACTAAAGAGACTGAGGGCGCATTTAAATTCAAAAAGTTTCCGAAAAGCAAAACTTGAATTTGGCACAGGCCTGCAACTATTTCCATAGCATTTACACTGTATGAGGTATTATAAGTAATCTAAAGATGATTTGGGCTTCTCAGGTGGTGCTAGTGGTAAGAATCCGCCTGCCAATGCAGGAGACATAAGAGACTTGGATTTGATCCCTCGGTTGGGAAGATCCCCTGGAGGAGGGCATAGCAACCCACTCTAGTATTCTTGCCTGGAGAATCCCATGGACAGAGGAGCCTGGCGAGCTACAGGTCATAGGGTTGCAAGGAGTCAGACATGACTGAAATGACTTAGCACACATGCACAAAGACTGTTTAAATGTTGCCAGAGGATGTGTGTGAGTTACATGCAAATACTACACCATTTAGATTTTCGTATCCGAGGCGGTCTGGGAATCAAGCCCCTGTAGTTGCTGAGCAATGACTGTAGTCCTCACAATAATCTTGGGAAGTCAGTACTTTTATGGTGCTCATTTTCCAGATAAGCTGAGCACAGAGGGGTAGAGCAACCTGCCCAAGGTCACACAGAGGCTGAACCAGGAATTTGAACCCAGAGCCAGGGTTCTTAACCATTTTACTATACTGTTTTCTATATTTGCATAAAATCTTTTAGTTATAGCAAAAAGATACTTTAGCAGAACCAGGCTACATTCCCCAGAATACTAATCCTCATCTCACCAGGGGCTGCCTGAGCCACCCATGGCCACTAGTTGGGCCGCCCTTTATGCAGATGAGAGCCCTGGGCTTTGTAAGTTGGGGAACCCTGAGGGGGGCTACCAGCTCCTTCCTGCTCCTGTAGGGACTTAAGTCACGAAGTAGGATGCCACACACACCTGGGCCTCCTGCTGGGCAGTTAACTTCTTGCCTCTGGGCCTCAGTTTCTTCATCTGTCCACTAGATTAATTTGGGATAGTTCCCTCCTTTTAGGATTGTGAAGATTCCATGAGGAAACCAATTAGAGCCTACTACATGGTAACTTATTGATTTAGGGATCTATTAAAATTATTGTTGGGGGATTTCCCTGATGGTCCAGTAGCTAAGGTTTTGAGCTCCCAATGCAGGGTGCCCAGTGTCCAATCCCTGGTTGTGGAACTAGATTCCATATGCCACATCCAAGAGTTGCATGCCGCAACTAAAAGGTTCTGCATGCTGGAACTAAGACCCAGTGCAGCCAAATAAATAAATATTTAAAAAAATATTTGGGGGACTTCCCTGGTGGTCCAGGGGTTAGGACTCTGCACCTACACTGCAGGCAGCACAAATTCAATCCCTGGTCAGGGAATTAAAATCCCACATGCCATATGGTGCAGGGGAAAAAAATTATTATTAACATGAAATGGTATCTATTAAGCTATACAAAACAATATCTTGCAGTTCAATAAAATTATAGTGATACCTAAAGAGTTGTGCTACATGTTACATAAATACCGATTTACTGATACAACTGTGCTATGGCACACAAGCTTGTACCACATTGTTGGATGATATAATACATAATTATATAATTATATATTTAGGCTAATGTAATTATGTTATCCAATTATATGTTTATCTATTGTACACTATTTAATGCACACTTGTATATTAAGTATCTAAGATTTTCCTTAGAATTGTATATATAATAGAAAATTATTCTGTGTCATTGGGCATTATATCATAAGATATTAATAGCATTTCTTTCTCCTGTTAGTCACCACTGCATGTTTTAGGACCCACCCATGTTGCTCCGTGGTCATCTTGTCTATGCCTGTTGGAGTTTTGCAGGCCCTTCTGGTGACTTTCTGCTTCTGTTTATTCACCCTCTCATCTGGGAAGGTAACACCCAGGTTGCCCCCCAGCTCTCCCCAAATAATGTTGTGGTGAATGTCCTAGTATATGTCCCTGGGTGGAAACAAGGGATGCACATCCAGGAGCTAAATGAGGGGGTCACAGCTCCATGCACACGTTTGATTTGACCGTATTGCCAAGTTTCCCGTATTCCCTGGTGGCTCAGGTAGTAAAGAAGCTGCCTGCAATGCGGGAGATCTGAGTTCAATCCCTGGGTCGGGAAAAATCCCCTGGAGAAGGGAATGGCAACCCACTCCATTATTCTTGCCTGGAGAATCCCATGGACAGAGAAGCCTGGCGGGCTGCAGTCCATGGGGTCGAAAAGAATTGGACACGACTGAATGACTAACACTTTCACTTTCAGTGCCAAGTGGCCCTCAGGAATGGCTGGCTGCTATCAGTACAAGGAGAGTCCCGAGGTCCCCACAGTCCCAACCTCTATTTGGCATTTTTCCAAGGCCTAATTTTTGCCAGACCGATAGGATGATTCACTGTTCTTTCAATTTGCCCTTCCCCGATCCCTTACCAATAATTTCTAGCATCTGCTCAGGTGCCTATCAGAGTTTGGGGTCTCCTCATCCGCTCATCCGCCCAGTTTTCTACCAGAGTGGCTATCTTTTTCTCTGCTGACTTGCAGCTGTTCCTTTTTATATGCATTCTGGATATTCTTCTCATTGATTTTACCTTTTTATTTTTGGCTTTGCTGGGTCTTTGTTGCAGTGTGCAGGCTTTTTCTAGATGTGGGGCATGGGCCCTAGAGCACACAGGCTCAGCGGTTGTAGTATGCAAGTTTAGTTGCTCTGCAGAGTGTGGGATCTTAGTTCCCTAACCCGGGATCAAACTGGTGTCCCCTGCATTAGAAGGTGGATTCTTAACTACTGGACCACCAGGGAAGCTCCTCTCATTGACTTTAGACATTTTAAATATAGTTTTTCCTCTCTGTCATTTGATATTTGTTCCACAGTGTCCTCAATTAAAAGAAATCTTTATTTGGATGTTATTAAATGCACCCTTTTTTCTGCCTCATAAGTTTCTTGTGGTTTGCTTGAGAAGTCTTTTCCTTTGTGGTTGCTGGTGTTATTGCTGGTATTAGCCATCCCTGAGGGCCATGGGGGTGGCACACGTATATACCAGTGCCCAGAGCTTTCCGATCTCACTCCTTGATCCTCCTCTGAGTCCAGGAGGCCTGGAGACACTTTCTCACCACAAGCTCAGTTCAGTCAGGGCCGTTCCATCACCTTGTGTGAAGCAGGTGCTGAGGAGATTGGCTGAGAGTCACAAACAGCGCATCACAGAGAGCATCCTTGAGAGTGGAGGAGAAAGAAGAGAAAATGCAGGAGGAGTAAAAGGTGGAGAGGGTCTGAAACCGTATCACATGGCATGGAATGGAAATGTTAAAGAGAATGCACTCTGTACTTGTCTAAATGTTCCAGTCTGGGAAAAAAAAAAAATCCATGGTGACTTCTCTCAGTGGAAAAAAGAAAGGAACAAAAATAGACTTCAAGGAACTTCCTTGGTGGCCCAATAGCTAGAACTCTGCACACCCTATGCAGGGGCCTGGGTTCAATCCCTGGTTAGGAGACTAGATTCCATACGCCTCAGCCTAGGAGCTGGTGCAGCCAAATAAATAAATATTTTTTAAGTAGACTTATATGAGAGCTTTGGTTGAATGGACTCATTTACTAGGTTTGGCAGAATCATACTGCAACTACTACTCCACTCCCGAATATCTACTCTACAGAACTACGCACTGCTTCGTTCACCAAAAGACGGGATAGAATGATCACAGCAACATCATTCACAGCAACCCCAAACTGGAAACAACTCAAATGTCCATGACAGAAAAACCAGTCAATAGATCATGAACTAATCACACGATGGAAGACTATACAGCAACCAAAATAATGAGCTACAACTAAATATAATACAGAAGAATCACAAAGACACCGGGTTAAATGAAGGAAGCCTGACACAATAGTTGATTCAGTTTATATATAGCTCAAAACCAGGCAAAACCACTTTGCTAGAAATTAGGCTGCTGGTAACACAAGGGGGCTTATGGGAAACAGAAACATTCTCTCCCTTGATTTGTGACACATGGATGTATTCAGTTTATCACCATTCAGCAACCTAAACACTTACGATTTGACTCTTTTTGTACTTCCATTTAAAAATATGTCAAGCATGACACATTTAGGTAAACGAAAAAAAGCACACATACTCAAAAGAAAAGTCTGTTTCTATGAGCATGTTTCTATGTATTTAAACAAACTCGCAGCCAACAGGTCAGATGAAAGCCAACCATATGTCAGCCCTGCCTAAGAGGGACAGTGGGATAGGGTGAGGGCTCCCAGGGGTTAGCTTCCATCTGCAATGTTTTGATAATAACAGTCTTTAAGATTGTGTGACAATTAAATGAGTTAATATAAGCCCTTAAAACAGTGTGAGGCATACAGTAGGTGCTACATGAGGTTTTCTTACAATGAAAGGAATAGAGTGAAAATGTTTTCTGGGGGCATAAATGGCATTAAAACTAAGCTAGAAATAAAAGAAACTGAAGAAGAAATATACAAAATACCATGTCTTGTGACTTTCCAATCAAACTTCTGTGCATTGTCAGACATAAGTATCTCCTTACAGAAATACAGACTTTTGAGTGTGTGTACATAAATGTGTCATATTAGGCATATTTTCTTTAAAAGGGGCTTTTATTGAAGCATGACAGTGACAGAACAGAGAATCACGGGTCTGGAGATCGAAAGATGGGGGAGATAGAGAGAGCCCGCCGGGTGTTTGGGGGTGGGGGCCGGCAGCACCGGAAACCTCAGCCTGAAGGGATCCCCAAGTGGGGGAGGGGGGACCTTTGGTCTCTCCCCAGCCTCTTCCTTCCCCTGGCCTGGGGCTGGGTGGGGAGGGGCAGTTCCTCTTTCCTTCCCAAGCGCGGCCGAGGAGGCCCCAGCTCCCAAGGGGCTAAGAAGCTGGAGCAGTGGTGAGGGGGGAGGAGCTGAGCCTCACTCTTATAAGACCCCCCTTCCCCTCCAGGAGGCATGAACAGGAAAGACAGCAAGAGGTGAGAGGACCCTCCCTAAGGAGACCGGGAGCTCCGTAAGCCCCTGGGTCTCTCTCGGGCTGCAGGAGAAGGTCAGGGAGGTTCTGATGAGGGGGGCCACCGCGTCGAGCTACTCTCGCAGCCACCGCGGAAGCAGGGGGCGCCAGGTGGAAAGATGCTTCGGGGTGTCCAGAGAAAGCTCAGGCTGGGGCTGTCGGCTCAGGCGGCTGTGTCTTATCCTTGCTCTGCTGGAATTCGAGCTGCTCTGATCCCATTCGCGCCCCCCCGCACCCTTCACGCCCCTCAACCATTCTGGCTCCCTAGGCTGGGTGTCTCTGTCCTCCTGGGGGTTTTCATGGCTGCCCGCTGGACTGGAAACTCCAGACTCCTGCAGGGCCCTACCCTAGGGGAGGGGAGTGTGCCAAGGGCCAAGGCGGCTTCCCTGCCTCTTAAGCGACTCCTGGCTGTCCCCCGATGCTACTGCGGGGGAGGTGGGGGGCAGACAGTCGGAAGGTAAGGGCCTAGCAGCTGGTTGTGCCCGCAGGTTCTAGAGTAGGCTTCCTATAACCTGGAGAAGCTTGCCCTCCTGTCGTCACAGGGCAATGGTGGCTGCATCCCTAGCTTGGGCAGCTTCTCCTTCCTCCCTCAGTTTGTCTCTGACGGCAAAAGGTCCCCTTGGCTGCCTCATTCTTTGGCTGTGTGACCCTAGTCAGTCACTTGCCCACTCTGTGCCTCAGTTTCTTCTTCAGTCAGTAGAGCAATCATAGTCCCTCCTCAGATGGGCTCATAAGCCCACAGTGGTACAGCCTAGACTTGTGGCTCTCAAGCATGGGCACACATCAGAGCCACCTGGAGGCCTTCTAAAACACAGGCTTCTGGGCTCACCTCCAAGGTTTCTGATGTTGTAGATCTGAGGTGGGGCCTGAGAATTTCTATTTATGTCAAGTTCCCAAGTAATGCTGCTGGGATTGGACCTCCTTTGAAAATCCCTGATCTATAGATAGGTGTTTACCTCTCTGCCCGATACACAGTGGGTGCTCAATAAGGCCAGCTGTTACTCAACAACATTCAGTGCTGATTTACTGAGCCCTCAGGATGCTCCAGGGACATAGCACTGCCCTTGTTATGGGAGTCTCCCAATTTCTGTTCATCCCCATCCCCCTAGCCTGGCTTTCAGTTTGCTCCATCACATTCTCTCTCTGTATCTCAAATCTAACTTTCCCACCCCTGGCCCCTTAACAGCCTCAGCAAACTCAATCCCTTATTTAGCACTTTTGAAGAGCAGGGCACTGAATGGGCATAATAAGTTCCTGGGGAAGGTCCCAAGATGACTCTCATTTTTCACATGAAGAAACTGAGGTCCAGAGAAATGATGTCATTAACATAAAGTTACATAGCCAGCACAAATTTTTCCAACCCAGTTTTTTGGGTTTTGGTGGGTTTTTTTTTCTTTTTGGCCTCTAGGCATGCGGGAGATTAGTTTCCTACCAGGGATTGAACTTGTGCCCCTGGCAGTGGAAGCACAGAGACAACTGCTGGACCACCAGGAAAGTCCTTCCAACCCAGTTTTATCTGACTCCTGTGGAAGCCAAGGCTTTCTGCCTGGATTCTGCTCCATCCTTCCTTCACCAGCCCTGTCTCCCCATTACCCTCGTTCCCCAACTAGAACAGGAGCCTCAGAGAGGCGAAGGGCAGAGTGAGGACTATTTTTAAACTTCTTGAAGCTGCCTCAGCCCAAGGGACCGCGCCCAGCTTTGAAGAGCCCTGGTGAGGCCACGTTGCACTCGTATCTTCTCTCCAGGCTCCAAATCTAGAGACCCAGGCTCATAGCTGAGACTCCAGTCCTGCTGAAAGGCTGGCTTGGGGGAGGGGTCTGTCCCCTTAGTGGGGATCAAGGAGAGGAGGAGAAGAGAGAAATGAAATCTCAGGGATTTGCTTCCCTCCTGAGGGCTCAGGGGAGGAGGGGTGGCTGTTGGAAGGCAAAGGAGATTTCTTTTTTCTGTTTTTTTTTCTCCCCATTTTTTAAATTCAGTAATTTTAATTATTTAATTTATTTTCAGCTGCACTGGGTCTTCATTGCTTTCTTGCATCGGCTTTCTCTAGTTGCGGCGATCAGGGGGCTTCTCTTCATTGGGGTGCTCAGGCTTCTCACTGTAGTGGCTTCTCTTGTTGCGGAGCATGGCTGTAGGTGCGCAGGCTTCAGTAGTTGTCGTACACAGGCTTAGTTTCTCCATGGCATGTGGAATCTTCCCGGTCTAGGGATCAAACTCGAGTCCCCTGCATTGGCAGGTGGATTCTTATCCATGGAGCCAACAGGGAAGCCCTGCAAAGAGGAATTCTGAGGAGTGGCCCTGAAGGCAGAACCTTCCATGATTCCCCCTAGGGAGGACGAGAATAGTTCTGGGGCTCTTCTCTCCATGATTCCCTAGGAGGTCTGGAGTAACCCATCTGCCAACCGGAAGCCTCTTCAATGAGGTCTTGGGACCACACAGTCAAGGGGAATTCAGGGGCAGTGGCCGGTGGTGAGAGTTCTTATGATTCCTGGTGGGTCCTTACTAGCCCTTGGGGGTCTTCTCCCATGATTCCCTCAGGGGGCAATCAGGGTAGCCTTCAGGGTTTTCCCCTTGGTCCCCTTGGAGTTTACCTGTAGGAGATGGCTCCCATGATCTGGACTACTGGGGTTTTCTCCTATGGATCCAATGTACGTCAGGACTAATGCCAGCCCTTTGCCTTTAGGAAGCTTCTCCCAGGATGCCTTGGGGCTTTAGGGTCAAGAAGAACACTGGGGGTCTGCCTAAAGGAAGGGGCTCAAATGAATCCCTAGGGGATGTTCCCACAGGAAGTCCCACCAGGAATGCTCAGGCAAGACAGGGGGTCGGGGCCGGCCCCGACCAGCCCGCCGCCACAAGACATGCCCCAGCCCCCCGGGAAATCAGCAAGGTCATGGCTTCCATGGCTCTGGGCATGCTGAACGAGGGCGGCTGCAGCGAAGATGAGCTGCTGGAGAAATGCATTCAGTCCTTTGGTGAGTCTTCTCCTCCCTGGCCAGCCTCCCCCAAGTCTGAGCTTGGGCCAAGCACCCACCTCTCTCCTGGCTCAATTTGAGGGGTACAAAAACAGCAGGAGTATGTAGAATGAATCTCAGTCACTGTAGTAGGAACATAAGAGATACCTGTGTTTCATTTTCCTGACCTGAATGGACGGGGCGGCAGGTTGGCGGGGGGTGGGGGGTCTGACTCTTATTTCCATCTTCAGCATGACTTGCCAGGCACGATGTTGGTCCATGCACAGTCCAGATGAGGAAACTGGAGAACAAGGAGGCCAGGCTGTGTGCCCGAGCTCACACACGAGTCACTGATAGAACTGGGGTTTGAACCAGGCTGTTCACCAGGGGCCATTCTGACCCAGAGTCCCCTTCTCCTGCCTGCAGACTCAGCTGGCAGCCTGCGCCGCGGGGACCACGTTCTCAACATGGTACTTGCCATGCACAGCTGGGTGCTGCCTTCTGCCCACTTTGCGGCCCGTCTGCTGACCTTATATCCTCCTTGGGCCATAAGCAGTGGGTGGAGGGCAGAGGACAGAGACGTGAGAGCCTGTGGGGCCGGGGTGAGCAGTCAGGTCTGAGATGCTGGATGACCGAGCCTTGACCGGAACTCAAGTACCAGGAGGCCACAGGGAGCACACAGGAGCTAAGACGGCTGCAGATCTGTCACCTGGTCAGGTAGGCCTGGGCCAAGACTCCACACCCATGATGACCCAGGATCTTCACCCTGCTGCCACCCTCCAAAAAAAAAAAAAACACTTCCCAGAGACTATGCAGTCCTACTCCCCTACATCCCACTTCTGAGAACCCCCTGGCTTCTTTCCTAAAACCTCACAGTTCTCCTTAGAACCCTCACCTCTTAGAGACCCCTGACCAGATCCTATGGACCCTTTCCCAGCTAGTACCCCAAGACCTCCAGCTCAGATTCCTGAAATTGCTGAAACCTCCCATATACTCACCTAGTTTCTAAGACTCCACTCACCCTGTTATCCCAAAATCTCACCCCATAGGCCCCCAACCTAGTCCCTGAGACCCACCCCCGACTATTGTGCTTCCGAACCACTTCCCAGAGATTTCCCAGTCTATCCTCCATAGATCCGTCAGCCTGTACTAAGAGGCCCCCAACCCTACTCCCAGAGCTCCTCCCAGCCTGCTGCCTCTCTGAACTCTGGCCTTCCAGAGACCCCCTGTACATATTTAGAGTCACCACCCCCAAGCTCAGCACCTAGAGATCCCTCAGCCCGAGACCCCTTTCAGAGACCTGCGTCCCTCCCCCGAGCCCCATCCCACACCTCTAAACCACCCCCAGGTACTGGCTGACTCAACACCCTGAGACGATGCACCAGGACCCCCAGTTAGAAGAGGTTATAGGCCGCTTCTGGGCCACTGTGGAGCAGGAGGGTAACTCAGTCCAGAAGAGCCTAGGAGACTTCTCCAGTCGGTGAGTCCACCCCTTCCCCTCCCCACCTACACCCCGACACCTCCCACCCTGAGTCCCTCTAATATGCTGCCTCTCTTTGCCACCAGGCTTAGCCCGGGTGGCCCAGGCCCCCACATCCCATGAGCAGCCCAGGCCTGGGCAAGAAGTGCAAAGTGTCCTTGATTTTTGACCACCTGGAGACTGGGGAGCTGGCAGAGCACCTCACTTACCTGGAGTTCCGGTCCTTCCAGGCTATCACAGTAAGGACCCCTCTCCTCCCAGCTGGGGATGGCTTAGGGTGGAGCAGGGCCTGGCTGGGGCCAGGCAGGACTGAGAGGACCCAAACTGTCAAACTTGGGTGCTAGAGGGCACAGGAAAATAAGTTAAGCTGGCTGAGTACAGAGCCCCCAGTGTTCAAATCCCATCAGCCCCTTCCTACCTGTGTGACTTTGAATTAGTTTCTCAACCTCTCTGGGACTGAGTTTTCTCATGTGTAAAAAGGAAGTCATAATAGTTCATTGGCTCATTGGGGAAATTAATATGTCCGTTTAAAAATGCTCATCACAGGGGACTTCTCTGGTGGTCCAGTGGCTAAGACTCTGCTTTCAATTCAGGGGGCTCAGGTTTGATCCTTGGTCAGGAAACTAGATCTCACATGCCGCAACTAAGAACCGATGCAGCCAAATAAATAAATATTTTTAAAAGGCTTGTTACAGTACCTGGCACATAGTAAGTGCTCAAAATGTTTTTATTGTTCATTTATTTGAGAAGCATTTAAATACACTGTGCTTCGGCCTGTTTGCTGTAAAGGGGGGCTTAGTTCCTGCTTCATAGGTGCCTGGTGGCTCAAATGGTGAAGAACCCACCTGCAATGCAGGAGACCTGGGTAAGGAATTTCCCCTGGTGAAGGGAACCACAACCCACTCCAGTATTCTTGCCTGGAGAATCCCATGGGCAGAGGAGCCTGGTGGGCTGCAGTCCATGGAGTCGTAAAGAGTCGGACACAACTGAGAGACTAACACTCATTTTCATAGGATCAGTGTCTGATCCAGTGTAAATGCCATCCAGTTGAACCATATGAAACTGGCATAGTTTGACATATTTTACCTACTCAAATGATTGTTTAAAGTGCTTTAAACTATGAGTTAGACACGACTGAGTGACTTCACATTCAAACTATATATGTATTTAGTTATTGCCATCTTGACATCATTTTGAGGGTAGGTGGGGATCTGGTTCCTTAATGTGAAAATTTCCTGACTGTACACTGCAGTGGACATGGGTATGTAATGTTGACCCCTTGTGCAGAACAAATAGCAGTTAGTTCTGTATACTCTTCTGTACACAAGTCAGGTATACTATTAAGGGCAATAGACTTGAGTTCCCACTGTGACTTGAGCCTGTGTGACCCTGGGCAAATTACTTAGCCTCTCTGTGCTTCAATGACCTCATCTGTAAAATGGGAGTCATATAGTATTCATCAGCTTGCTGTAAGGCTGTGACAGAGGGCTCAGAACAGTGCCCAGCTTTCTTTAAACGTTTTCCTCAGATGAAAGAGGGCCATGGTGACGTCAGGGACATGTGATTGCCTGGCTAGGACATGGGAGGTCGTGACTGCTGGGGGGATGGGAGAGTGAGGGTTAGGGCCTGAGCTTTCCAGGGCCCACCCTGACGCCGACCTCTCCCCCAGCCCCAGGACCTGCGGGACTACGTTTTGCAGGGCTCTGTGCGGGGGCTGCCCGACCCTAGAGGGATCTGTAGGTCTCAGCAACAGCGTGTCCCGCTGGGTGCAGGTCATGGTGCTGAGCCGTCCCGGGCCTGCACAGCGAGCGCAGGTGCTGGACAAGTTCATCCACGTGGCACAGGTGAGGCCCGCCTTCTGAACACCTGCTCCGCGGGGGCTCTCGGCCTGTGACGTCATCATCTCCTGGCCCCGCCCTGCCGCGTTTCGTCCCACCCTGGCCATGCCCCAGAGGCCTCAGTCCCATCGTTCTAACTCAGGACTGTGATGGCACTTCTTCCCTGCCCTTGATTTCACCACGCAAACCCGCCATGGCCCCATTCCTTGGTCCCAGAGGTGGCAGGTGACAACGTTCGTCCTGACCCTGTCACCCAAGCCCTATGCCCAAATATTCTGTCGCCAGGGCAACGGAAGAGGAGGCTCTTTCTCGCCTCCGCCTTTGCGTCATCCCCTGCCCCGGTCCCTAGGCCCCAGCTGCCCCTTCAGGACAATGACAGCATCCGGCCCCATCAATTGGGGTCTCCCTAGGCCCCGCCGTTCCCTCCTCTCCCCACCCCCTTTCTCCCCTCCCCTCCTCCTAGGTTCCCTCCCTTCTGGAGAAAAGGGAAGCCCTTTTTCCCCCAGCGTGGCCACGCCCCCTTGCGTACTTCCTCGCAGACCACGCCCCTTCCTCTGGCGTCTTTCCACGTCTTGCTTCCCCTCCTTGGCCCGCTAGACTTAGAGGTTATGGCCTCTACCTGGGTCTCCTTAGTCTGAGCATCTTATTCATTCTTAGCCCCACCTTCTCCCCTCAGCGACCTCTGCTCTTAAACTTGAAAAAGGGGAGGGTGAGGCTATTGTTCCTGGTGACTGGCTGACCCTGCACCTGTCTCTCGTATCTACCTGACCCCTCCGTATGACTCTAGTCCCATTCACCTCTGCCCGGCCCCTAACTCCTGCCCAGAGCACAGGCCTTCTTGCCCCTTCTCACCTGTCTGACTCCCAGGGCAGAGAACGCCTAGTTGCCTGACACCGTAACCTCTCTCTGAATCCTCCACGCCTGACACAGACCTGTTGAGTCCCCAAACTGGTCCAAGTCCCCATACTCGCCTGACTCTCCCTACTTTCATCTGACCTCACATTAGTCTATCATCTGCATGACCCCCTGGTAATGCCCACATACCTGCTTGCGGCCCACTCCTGCCTGACACATCTCACCTATCTGATGCCTACACGGCACCCCCCCACACACACATGCTTAAGACTTCATCTCAGCTGGGGGATGCTGTCCCTTGAACCCCCAATTTACCTGTCCTCCATGTGGTACCCACCACTTCTGCATCACCTTCCCTTCCTAGAGGCTCCTCCAGTTGCACAATTTCAACACACTGATGGCAGTCACCGGCGGCCTCTGTCATAGTGCCATCTCCAGACTCAAGGACTCCCACGCCCACCTGAGCCCTGACAGCACCAAGGTGAACTCCCACTACCCTCCCCAAAGTTCCAGTGATCAATTATCCTGAACCCCCACACTTTTCCCAACCCCCTCCACCCCTTCCCAGGAGCCCTGGAGACCTTGCTTCTCCAAATCGGACAGACCCCCAGGCTTTGTCCTCCTCTCACTCTTCCTCCCTCTTCACCCATGGTGCTGACCTCTCTCTACTGAGTGTCTGGTCCTGAGCAGCACTGGAGGGAGACAGATAAGAAATGCTAGCAGAGAACTTGCAGTCTAGGGTGGGGAGTGAAATGATGTCCTCAAGGATACCAACATTTGGGCTACCCATGGGAGCAGCATGGGTTGGGGTGTCCTGAAAGTGTCTTTTTTTTTTTTTCTGAAAGTGTCTTAAGGAGAGTGCATCATGCATGAGTCTGGTGTGTGGCTGAGGTCAGGACATGACAGGATATTAGGCTAGAGATGCCCCCAGGATGGGGACCAGGGAGGATGCTGTTGAGTCTTTCGCAAGCTCAGCTAAGGTGCCTGGTCTTTATCTAGAGGGCAGTGGGGAGTTAGGAAAGATGGCAGCAGCCATGATCAGAGTTGGGTTTTGAAAAATCACTCTGGGCTGGGGAATGGGAGATAGTGGGGCCTTTCTGAGATGGAGACCCAAGAAAAGAGCGGTCTGGATAGTGCTGAAGCCAGTGTGGGACATGGAGGGGCTTGGGGAGAGGTCCAAAATGCCACTGGGCCCCTGGGGGTCCGAAGCCACACCACAGACTGCTGGGTACTCCCTTTCAGGGAGCTGAGGGAACAGAGCCAGCCTCCATTCCATGCCCCTCCCACACAGGCCCTGCTGGAGCTGACAGAGCT
This sequence comes from Nanger dama, assembly GCA_917880005.1. NCBI lineage: Eukaryota > Metazoa > Chordata > Mammalia > Artiodactyla > Bovidae > Nanger > Nanger dama. The sequence continues at coordinate 47,745,054 of CAKJTW010000012.1, read as the reverse complement.
CCTCGCAGCCCACAACAACTACGCCCGTTACCGCCGTACCTGGGCTGGCTGCACGGACTTCCGGCTGCCTGTCCTGGGTGTGCACCTCAAGGATCTGGTGGCCCTGAATGAGGCGCAGCCTGACAGGTTGCCTGATGGCCGCCTGCACCTGCCTAAACTCAACAGCCTCTACCTGCGGCTGCAGGAGCTGGCAGCGCTGCAACAACAGCACCCCCGGGCAGTGCCAGCGAGGACCTTCTGCACCTGCTCACGGTGAGCTGTCCTGAGCTGCCCGGTTGAGCTCCCAGAGACTGCGCCTGTAGGGCCCTGAGATTTAGGGTCCTGATGGATGGGGGTCAGGACAGAATAGTAGAATAGCACTGGAATGCATGGGTTTTGAAGCCAGAGCTTGTAAGTTTTGTTTTTTCCTGTGTGATCTCAGGCAAGTCACTTAACTCCTCAGCCTGTTTCCTTAACTGCAAAATGGGAATACTAATAGGATGTACTTCAGAGAGTGGTTGAAAAGAATCTATAATATAATTCATGTAAATATCACTCATACAGTTCACACAAAGTACTTAAAATAGTATCTGGAACACAGTGAGCTCTATATAAGTAATGCATTTGGGGGACTTCCTGATGGTCCAGTGGCTAAGACTCCAAGTTCCCAATGCAGGATGACCCAGGTTCGATCCCTGGTCAAGGAACTAGATCCCATATGCAACTAAGAGTCTGCACGCCGCGACTAAAGATCCCATATGCCACAACAAAGACCTGGCACAGCCAAATAAATAAATTTTTTAAAATGCATTTTCCCCCAATTCACCAAGGAACTCAAACATCCATTGATCTTAGCTCTAGAATTGCTTTGGGCTCAGAACCTCAAGGTTCTGAGCTGCTCACACCAACAGATCAAAATTCCAAGCTATAACATATTCAGGAATCTAAGCAAAAGATAATAAGTTATTAATCATTTTCTGTGTGCCAGACACCATGCTAAACAGTCTCCAGAGAGCACTTCATTCCATCCTCACACGCCTACAAGGAAAGGACTCTTATTTGCCCATTCTACAGACTGGGAAACTGAGGCCCACAGAGGTGAGGTCATTCAGCCCCTGTCCCACAGCAGGCCAGCTTCAGAACATGAGTGTTAACATATGTTAACTGTCACATTATGTCCCAAGACTGCAAGCGCGCAGTTCTGGCTATATTTTATTTTTACATAGATAGATAGGAAGATAGAGGATTTCTTTCTAGAGTGATAAATTGATAGAGACTGGGATTTGGAGGACCATGTAGTCAAAGACTGAAAAGTTGACTCTCAGATCCTAAGTCAGCACCACCAGCAAATTGAATATGTGGGTCTCCCTTGTTTGAAATTACTGAGAATTTCAAGAGGGTGACAGAGGGCCTTAAATGAACTGAAGGCCCTTCTACGTGTGGGGCCTGCCTCTGAAGCTGGTCCTGCCCTCTGATGATTGGTGCCTAAGCTGCCATGCTTTGCTGGCTCTGAGGCCATCAGCCCAAATATTTATTGAGCACCAGCTGTGAGCCAGGCATTACTTTAGGCACTTAGGCTCACAGCAGTGTGTGCATCAGGGAAAAAAAAATTGCTGTCTTGTGGGGCTGACTTCCTCTTGGGGGAGATAGCCAGTGAAAAAGTAAATAAGTAAATCATATGGTCTTTTAGAAAACAGGTGCTATAGAGAAAATTACAACAGAAACAGACAATGGAAAGCAATAGAGGTTTGATTCTAAATGGGATTAAAAAAAAACAACTTCAATGAGAAGATGGTGTTTCCGGACTAGGAGGCCAGTGGTATGGAGAGTGAATGGGGGCTCAGTGAGAGACCCATGGGGGTCCCAGGAGAAAGGGGTTTTGGAAAGAGGAGGAGATTGGGGGTCTGGGCAGTCCTAGCTTGCAGGGAGGAGGATGGAGACAAGAAGGGTCCTTAACATCCTGCCCATCCCCAGCTTTCCCTGGATCTCTTCTACACGGAGGACGAGATCTATGAGCTTTCCTACGCCCGGGAGCCCCGCTGTCCCAAGAGTCTGGTGAGACCCCAGCCCTGACCTCTGACCTCCAGCCCAAGCCTCTTCCCTGAATAACTGTGCCCCTCTGTCCCTGCCCCAGCCACCCCTCCCCCTTCAAGGCGCCCCTGGTGGTGGAGTGGGCCCCTGGTGTGACGCCCAAGCCTGACACGGTCACTCTGGGTCGGCATGTGGAGCAGCTGGTGGAGGTGAGGAGGAGCCCTGAGCTGGAGGAGGGATCTAAGACTGTGGGAGCCCGGGGGCTTCCCTGGTGGTCCAGGGGTTATGACTCCACACTGCCAGTGCAGGGGGCGTGGGCTCAACCCTTGGTCAAGGAACTCATATTGCACATGCCGTGGGGTGTGGACAGAAGATTAAAAAAATAAGATAATGGTGGGGCCCCTGATCTGACCTTACTCTCCCCCTTCCCATGCTCCTCCCAAGTCTGTGTTCAAGAACTATGACCCTGACGGCCGCGGCACCATCTCTCAGGAGGACTTTGAGCGACTCTCAGGCAACTTCCCCTTCGCCTGCCATGGGCTTCACCCACCCCCCCGCCAGGGGTAGGTGCTCCCGACTCCTGGGTTCCCTTAAGATGAGGACATGGGGTAGCCAGGTCTCCTGGGTCTGGGAGAACAGGGCCAGGCCTGCTAAAGTGCAGTCTCTCCCCCAGGAGCGGCTCCTTCAGCCGTGAGGAGCTGACAGAATACCTGCTCCGGGCCAGTGCCATTTGCTCCAAGCTGGGCCTGGCCTTCCTGCACACCTTCCAGGAGGTCACCTTCCGCAAGCCCACCTTCTGTGACAGCTGCAGTGGCTTCGTGAGCATTCTGCCCACCATCACCCTGAGGGACCCCTCCTGGAGCGCCCTAACTCTTCACAGCCTGGGCTGGGAAAGACAACCCTCCCCTGTGGCGCTCACAATCTCCAAGCCCCAGATAAATCCCCATATTCAGGAAAATCCTCCAGCCTCAAATAGTCCCCATACTTCACAGGGCACCCTGGCGTGCTTCAGTTCATGGGGGTCACAAAGTCAGAAACAACTGAGCGACTTAACAACAAACACTTCACAGAAACCCTAAATAATGGCTATTCCCTACACCCTGGATAATGCTGAAGTCTAGACAATGCCCAAATCCCAGTCTCCATCCTGGATAATTGCCAAATCCTGGATAATAAGGGCTTTCCAGGTGGCACAGTGGTAAAGAATCTGCCTGCCAGTGCAGGAGTCACCAGAGACACAAGGTCGATCCCTGGGTCGGGAAGATCCCCTGGAGGAGGAAATGGCAACCCACTCCAGTATTCTTGCCTGGGAAATCCCACAGACAGAGGAGTCTGGCGGGCTGCAGTCTATGGGATCAAAAGAGTCAGATACAACTGAGCATCCATGCACTGGACTGAATGGGTAGATTATCTGCAAACTGAATCAGGATCCCAAGTCTCTAGGCCCCAGATGATTCAAACTCTGTACAATTTCCAATTTGTACACTTTTGGATTTGGAAGTCTGTCCTCCAATCTGTGGAATGGACAGATCTCTCACTCTCAAACTAAGACCGATTCGCAAACCTTGGATTGCTTTCCAAATTCACTTTTTCATTCACTGAATAGACACTGAGCACCTCCAGGGTGCTAGGCGTAGTTACAGGCTCTGGGTGGGGGTGGAAGGGGACAGGCAGAAACAGAACAGACACAACCCCTGCCCATAGAATGTATGTTTTATTAACTCCAGATTTTGGCCAATTCTCATATCATAGGTGACTCTCCAAACTTGAGACAAATCTCCAAATTCCTTAGTCTCCCAGACCCCACATAGGCCTCTAGCCTTGGGCACTTCCAAACCTGGATGGTTTCCTGCAGACAGCCCCTATCCCTACCTGAATCACAGCCCTCCCTCTCCTAGCCTAGGTAACCTGTTCTGCTCTCTCTTCCCAGCTTTGGGGTGTCACCAAGCAAGGCTACCGCTGTCGGGGTGAGTGGAGCATCAGTAGAGAAAGGGGATCTAGGACCTGCAAGCTGGAAGAATGGGGGACATGGACTGGGCCTCTGGCACTAACCTCTGAATTTCTCCCAGACTGTGGGCTGTGTTGCCACAGACACTGCAGAGACCAAGTGAAGGTGGAGTGTAAGAAGAGGCCAGGGGCCAAGGGCGATGCGAGGAGTCCCTCAGAAGCCCCTATCCCACCCACTCCAGTTCCCCAGGCCAGCTGTGGTAAGACCCAGGGTGTGGCAGTCCTGGGAAGGGGTCTTGGTGGATGGATGGGGATTCATTCCGAGGTCATGAGGCCTTTCCCATCATACCTACATCCCTCCCACCTGCACCCCTACACACAGGCTCCGAGGACAATCTCTCCTACACGCTATCCCTGGAACCTGAGACTGGATGCCACGTTCGCCATGCTTGGACCCAGACAGAGTCCCCACACCCCTCCTGGGAACCAGAGACGGTGAGGAGGAACTGCCCCCTACCCCCAACTGGATACGGGGAGACCAGCCTAGTTGCCTGGGGGAACCCAGACCTGGGGGAAGCACAGGAAAAGTGAAACAATGCAAAAGTCCTCAACTGCTTGGGTGGGAGGGTGTAGACATGGGTTAATTTTTAATGTTATAGCAATTTCAGTATGTTGGTGGGGGAGGGGAAGGGGTAACCCTAGTACAAAAGAAAAGTGAGTTTAGGAAGAAAAACAGAAAGAAAACTATAAGATGTCAAGATTAAGGCCAAACAGATCAGACATTAATAAATATTGGAGTAAATTCCACTCATCAAAAGAGCGACCTCTCAGAATGAGCTAAAGAAACTTCACTTTGACACGTTGGGGGGCTCTCCCCGCAGTGAACCTGAACATCGTACACTCCCCACGTCACCCCATGTCATCCTCCTTCCAGGTCCCTCTGCCAGTGAAGGCCTCACCACCCACCAAGTCCTCCAAGCTGAACTGCTAGATGTTGCCTTGGTCTCGTCTCTTCCCTACTTCCTCCTCCAGAGTCAGTCTCAAGTCCTGTTATTCCATCTCCTTCCCATCCACACTGCCTTTGTTGAAGCTTCTGTCATCTCTTACTCCAAAGAAAGTTATTTTCTTTTTTTTGCATCAGAGTGGCTGTTAATTGTACTCCCTTTTCTTGCATGTGATATCCATGCAACCCACTCCAGTATTCTTGCCTGGAGAACTCCATGGACAGAAGAGCTTGGCAGGTTATAGTCCATGGGGTCACAAAGAGTTGGTCACGACTGAGTGACTAAACAACATCATCTTGCCAAGTCCTTAAATTCCCATTTTACAGATGAGGAAACAGGCTCAGTGAGGTCAAACTGCTCACCAAAGAGGGCAGAACTCGTGAGTGTTAAGAGTCAGGACTCATACCCAGTTTGTCTGCCTCTCACATGGAAGCTACTGACCAATATACTGCACTGATGTCAGTATAGGTCAGGAGCTGGAGGGGACGGGGTAGAGTTCCAAACTCTGAGGTGGGAGAGGTCAGAGAAAGGGTGGAACAGGAAGGGAGCCTCTGAAACCTAAGTCAGATCAAACCCCCCCTCTGCTCAGAGCCCTCCTGTGGCTCCATCTCACTCAGGGAAACCAGAGTTCTCACTGTGCCTCACCCCACATGGTCTGCCCCTGCCACCTCCCAGCACTCACCCCCTCACTCATCCTGCTTCAGCTACACTGGCCCCAGTGGTCCCTGATCATGCCCCCAAACACCTCTACCTCAGGACCTTTGCACAGGACACTCCCTCTGCTGGGAAGGGGGTCCACGTGGCTCCCTCTCTGGGATTTAGCTCAAGTATCACCTTCTTAGTGAGGCCTCCCCGTATCACACAAAGCTGCAGTCCCCCAATCCTGCCTTCCTGCTTTATTTCTCTCCAAAGCCCTTTCTTCATCTGACAAACTAAACTTTCTTGTCTGCCCTTCCTCACCAGAAAGGTAGCTCCAGGAGACCAGGGAGTTTTATTATCTGTATCCCCAATGCCTAGAACAGGGCTGGCACACAGTGGTTACTGACAGATGTTTGTCCAATGCCTGCCTGTCTCCTGCCCCATGCGCACAGGAGCAAAGGTTGTTGCTGAAGAGAACGGAATTTGAAGGGTCAGAGCAGAAGGGGCCTGTTCAGACCCAGGGGACAGAGACGTCCAATGTCACCTCAAACCTGAGCACCCCTGACCTGGCCCCCTACAGAGACAGGTCCTAGGGCTGTCATAAATTACATTTATTTTCCAGAGAACACGGTCCTTGGTGTTGAATGGCAGATGCAGGGGAGGACCTTGGGACCTCAGGAACAGGCGATATGGGGCTGGGATGCCAGGTGCCGAGAGAAACCCTCAGAGTGACTCCTCAGAGATGAGCATTGCATGAAGGAACCCCTCCCCGCAATCATCAGTCCCCCTTTACTTCTTCTTCTTCTTCCGGCCCCAGCACTGGCGGCCTGCCTTCCGCCCGTCTCCAGCCTCTCTTCTGCTCTGCCAGCTGGGCATGGGGGCCTCCAGCTCATTTGGGCGGCCCCCGGTCTGGAACGCTGCCCATAAGCACCTGAGAGATGATTAGACTTGAGTTTGAGAGAAGAAAAATATCTTAGACAAGGGGACCAGAGACCCAAGAGAACAGCGGGAAGGGCAGGGCAGATTTGGGGATTTCCTGGGGGTCCAGTAGTTAAGACTTCACACTCCCAATGAAGGGGGCACAGGTTCGACCCCTGGTTGGAGAACCAAGATCCTGCATGCTGCATGGTACAGTGGTGGGGGCTGCACGGTGGGAGATGCAGTCCTGGAGCTTTCAGTCAAGGGGCCTCAGCAAAGGGGGAATACAGGGGAGGGTGATGATAGAGGTCCACACCCCCAGCAGTATGAATGAGGGCACTTCAGCTTTTGTCTGTTTCATATTTGGGCTTTGTATAACATTTCCAGCAAATCAGTGTTGTGGTTTTTCCCTTAAAATTTTGCTTCACTTTTTGCTGTGCTTTAGATTTTATGCCCTAAGAATCATGTGTGTGCTCAGTTGTCTCAGTCAGGTCTGATTCTGTGACCCCGTGCACTGCAGCCCGCCAGGCTCCTCTGTCCATGGGATTCTCCAGGCAAGGATACTGGAGTGGGTTGCCATGCCCTCCTCCAGGAGATCTTCCTGACCCAGGAACTGAACCTGTGTCTTTTATGTCTCCTGCACTGGCAGGCAGGTTCTTTACCACGAGTGCCAGCTAGGAAGCCCAGGTCATATAAGATTGTTTAAAGAGAGATGTATGAGGCTAAATTTGAGCCTAATCATTTGAACAGAGGGTAGTTTTGCTTTTAAAAATGGTTAAAACCCAAAACAACAGACTGAGTGATAGGGGAGAATTTAAAGCCAAAGCAGGAGAGGTAGGCAAGGGCTCAGTAAACAGATGGACTTTGTTTTGAAGGCACTGGGGAGCCATAGAAGGGTTTTGAGCTGGGGAAGAACATGGTCAGATTTTTGAGTTAGAAATTTCCTTCTAAATGCCATGTGGAGAGGGAAGGATAGAGGTGGTGAGTCCAGAGGCCAGGAACCTAAGGAGGAGGCCAGAGCAGCAGCCCAAGGAGGAAAGGACAAGCTGGTCCAGGGCAGAGGCGACTCAAAGGCCAGTTTGAAGGCCAAGGGTGTTTGGCACCCTTCCCCATCCCCAGGTGCTCACCTTGTTGATAGCACAGCAAGTCCTCGGCGGGCAGCCTTGCTAGTGGCTGGGACAAGGCGAGACAGATCGGCTCGGGCAGCCAGGACATGTGCGATGGAGACATCTGATTCTGAGGTCAGAGCCTCTCGAATTGGGATCAGCACTGCCTTCATGGCCTCTCCTTGGGCCTACGAGGTAGTGGGAGAAAATGCCCATGAGCCCTCACCAGATGGGACCTATAATCTTGAAAGCATCTCGCTTCCCTACTCAGGCCCACATCTTCTCTTCTTTAATATTTCATTACGATTTTTGTTTGTCTTATCAAAGTATAGTTGACTTACAAAGTTGTGTGCTTCCCACATCTTTTATTTTTTTATTTTTTGGAGGAGGCATGCCACGCAGCATGCAGCACGAGGGATCCTAGCTCCCCAACCAGGGATTGAACCCCTGCCCTCTGCAAGGGAAGCACAGTCTTAACCACTGGGCTGCTAGGGAGGGCCCTCTAAATACCCTTCCTGCTCAGACCAGGAAATTCTAGAATGCCCTGGGGGCCCAGAGATTCCACATCCCCAACCTCACAGGATTCTAAAGTGTGCTAGGTCTCAAAATCAGCAAGAGGGTCATATTCCTGGCCCTCCCTTCCTCCCTGCAGTAGCTGCAGCTCCCAAAACTGCTCCCGCCTAGGTCTTCTGCCCACACCTCAGCCCGATCACTCCAGTGGAAAGCAGATGTGGTGAGGTCAAGGCGCTTGAGGAGGAGGCAGCGGCGGCAGGCGTACTGATCCCGGAGGCTTTGGGACAGAGACGCTAACGCTTCCTGGGGGAAAAGGTCTCAGTCATGCGAAGGGTCGCCCTCACTCCCATCTCTGGATGAGAACACTGTTCACTTACAGCCATACACAACCTTACCCATCTGGGTGCGTCCAGTGGGTGGTTGAGGAGGGGCTGCAGGGACTCTGGGGGCAGGGAAGGCAGCAGCTCGGAGATCTGATGGGAGAAGGAGGAAGCTAGAGTTAACTTCGCAGAAATCAGATAGACTCCTCAGTGAACCCCAGTTCCCTATGACCCTGAGGACCCCAGCCATAGAACCAAGAATGGCAGTCACAATTCTCCTGATGAAACTATCAGGGGCGGTGGCACTCCTCCTGCAGCCTCTTTTGGAGAGGGGGCTCTCCCCTACGAGGAAGGTGGGGTGGCCACGGTGTGGAGGGGGACTCTGGCTACCTTAGCATGCAAGTCCCGAAGCAGCTGACAGGCTGGGGTCCCCCGCGTGGGTCTGGGCAGCCCCAGGGCTTGGAGAGTAAGGATCAGTTCCTGGACCATGCCAGATCCCTCCTCTGCCCCCTCCCCACAGGATGGCTCGGGGTTGGGATCCAGATGGGAGCGCAGGCGGAGGAGGCGGGCGGCCTGGACCTCGGAGCAGAGAAAGCCTAAAAGTAGGGAAAAGGAGCAGTGCAAACAAGGAGGGCCGCCAACCCCCTACCGGGGTCGAACAATTCAAGCGGCTTCGAAACTTCCCGCCTCCTAGTTCCACCCACCTAGAGCCCTGACTCCACCACCAGGATAAGCTCCACCCACTTCGAGACCTAGTTCCTTCTGCAGAATTCAAACCCTGCTCACTTCGGAACCACCCTGTCTGACTCCGTGTTATCCAATCTACCTGAGCTTCAAGAACCTTCATCAGAATCCTAACCCCGCCCACCTCAGCCCTTAGCCTGCCCCAGAGCCCTCCACCCGCCTCCGCCCGGCTCGAACGCCTCAAACTTAATGACCACGGCCCCTGGAGGCGGGGGGAAGCCTGGCTCCACCCTCAACCTGCGGAGCCCGCCCCCTCGAGAGACTGTAGCCTCGCCCACTTCCGCATCCCGGCCGGCCCCCCAGCTCACGCAGCAGGCGCAGGCGCGCGTCGGGCTCCCGCAGTGAGGCCGCGCAGTCCCCGCCGCAGAGCTCGCGGTCCGGACAGTGCAACTCCCACAAGAGGCCGGCCAACTGCCGCAGGAATTCCTCCTCAGCGCCGGGACCTACTGAAGGCGGGATATGGTCAGGGCGTGGCGGCGGCACCCAAGGCTCCAAACCTCCCGAGCTCCCTCCATGCGTACCGTCGCCGGCGTTCAACGCCTCCGTACCCTCCTCTCGCTCCCGCTCCAGGGCACCCAGAGTCGCCAACTCCGCCGCCAGCCGCGCGCACAGCGCCCTGAAGTCTGGGCACGAAGTGCCCGGCGACGCTGCCCCCGAGCAACCCCCCATACCTGCGGCGCGGTCGAGAGAGCGAGAGCGGATGGGAGAGGTTAATAGGAATTTCTGAGGGAAGACCTGCCCCTTCCTACACCCCCAGCCACACCCGACTCCCCTTACCCCAGGGCCAGCAGGTCCTGGGCCACTGCGGCCCACTCCTGCTCCTCGGCCTCCGCCCCCTCCATGCGAATGTCGCCTCTTCTTCAGGCGCGCGCCCCCTGCCGGTCGATGGGAGGCTCCGCCCCAGGAGCGGCGTGCGCGCGGCCCATATAACTGACCAATCAGCTTCTCCTTGCTAAGGGCCTTCGTCATTACAAGTGGTGTAGAAGGATGGTAGAACCCGCCCTCAGGTTCGCCGCCTTAGCCGAATACTAGAGCGCGTGCTTTCGCGTAACCAGTCAGGGCGCTGGAAAACCTGCCTGGCTTTGTAGAAATCCAGAGCAGGCGTTTTGGATCCCGGCTGTCGCGACAGACCAGCGGTGTCGCTCGTGCTGTGACATAGAAGCAGCTTTTCCTCCGACTCCCCCAAATGCCCTCTGCTCTTAAAGCATCCCATACCAAATATTGTTCTCCCAACTCCGCTCTAAGTCCAGAAATCCGTTTCCTTCTTTCCTCTTTAGAGCTGGAATTCTGTCAGGGACCAGGAATCCCAGTTACGCGCGCGCGGGCGCGCACACACACACACACACACACACACACACACACACACAGCCGAGTTAGTCTTCATCGATCACAGTGCGCCCGTTGCACCTTCACCCCTCTGCCTCCCTAAGCCTTTCAGAGAGGGAGCAAGGGCAATATACCATGGTGATTAAGAGACTGCACTCTACCAGTGCAATTTGGTCCGCAGGCAAAGGTTAGGTATTTGATTCCACCATTCACCATCGTTGTGTTCCAAGTTGCTTGACATCTGTGTAATAAGTGTAATAACGCTTATCTCTTACAGTTGTTTGTGAGGATTAGTCCTGTATGTTAGTGCTTAGCAGACATCTAAGGGGTACTCAATTAAAAATGACTAACAGAAAGACTTCCCTGGCTGTCCAGTGGTTAAGCCTCCCCCCTTCTGGAGGGAACACTTGTCTAATCTCTAATTTGGGAACTAAGATATCGTATGCCACCTAGTGCATTTCGTATGTGGTACTAAGCTAGGTATTTTATCTCCATGTTATGGAAGAGAAAGGATGAATCACAGAGTGAGTTGCATAGTGGTGCCAGGACTCAAATTCAGATGATTCCAAAATCCGTGCTTTTAACCACTTAACCTGTTACTATTGTTATTACTGCTTTTGCTTTTGTAGCTGATGTTCATATTGTTTTTCCAGGTTTACTCTCTTCCCAACTCTGTCCTGATCTCCAGTAGTTTCTAGATAGTTCTACTGGGAGTGAGAATAGACTGGAAGTAGAGACTTCGAGGAGAAAAAGAGCCAGAACCTGATTCTTAGTGGGGAGTCTACCCTTAATCTAGTTCCTCCATAGTCCTGTCTACTCCATGGCTGGGTACTGGGTGGGGGTGGGGGGCGGCAGCAATTGTTGACCTTAATAAAATATTAAAAATTGTTCAGACAAAGCCACAGAGTCATGACCTTGACTCTTTATGGTGTACTCCTTATCTAAATTGAGCTTCCCTGGTGCTTTAGATGGTAAAGAATCTGCCTGCAATTTGGGAGACCTGGGTTCGATCCCTGGGTCAGGAAAATCCCCTGGAGAAGAGAGTGGCAACCCACTCCAGTATTCTTGTCTGGGAAATCCCATGGACGGAGGAGCCTGGTGGGCTATGGTCCATTGGGTCACAAAGAGTTGACACGACTCAGTGACTAAACCACCACCACCTCTTAGGATAAAGAAGGTGGGATAATGACTTTACGACTAAGCAGCTGATACTTTCACTTTCATACCTAAATTGAACTCGACCTTCAAAACAGATCCAGTATCTTGCCCACTTCTCCTGGCCTCCACTCCTGTCACCCTGCTCCTGTGCACCACTGTCTCCCCTGGACCGTACTAGCAGTCTCCTCCCTGTCTCCAAGCCTCCCCTACCCCTCCACCAGCCCACCAGGATCTGTCCCCACAGGCAGCCAAAGGGAACCTGTGAATAACTGAGTCTGGTCACATCTGCTGAGACATAGAATCTCCAAGCTGCCATGCTTGGAGACTTCCTGTAACCTCATGTCACTCAGGGTGAACAGCAAAGTCCATGCAATGGCTTGCAAGGTCCCAGAGATCCTCCCTGTCCCCTTTTCCCCTTTTTTCACCTTTCTATCTCCTAAGCACCCTCCAGCTCTTGCTCCTTCCCCTCTCCAGCTCCTTTGACATCCCTCAGACTTACCAAACATGCTCCTCCCTCAGGGCCTTGTACAACTGTCCTTTTACCTGGAATGCTCTTCCTACAGACATCCCCAGGACTCCCTCACCTTCAGGGCTATATTTAAATGTCAGCCTCCTCCATGGGGCCTCCCCTGGCCACCGTGGCAATAACTGTCTGTATCCCCCGTCTTCACTTTATTTTTTTCTTTATAAGATATATCATTTCTTAGTGGTAAAGAACCCACCTGCCTACGCAGGAGACATAAGAAACACTGGTTCGATCCCTGGGTTGGGAAGATCCCCTGGAGAAGATCATGGCAACCCACTCCAGTATTCTTGCCTGCAGAATTCCATGGACAGAGGAGCCTGATGGTCTACAGTCCATAGGGTCACAGAGAGTCAAAGAGTTGGACACGACTGAAGTAACTCAGCATGCACACGTATATCATTTCTAATATGTTATCTCCTTCACTAACATGCTATCTCCTTCACATGTTGTCTCCTTCACTATAAAGTTCATAAGTTCCTTGTGGGAAAGAATTTTTCTGTATACTGTTTTATCCCCAGCACCTAGAACAGGGCTTGGTGTACAACAAGTGTTCAGTAAATGTACTTGTGGAGTGATTGGATGTGTAAAATTCAGCCAGAGGGTCTGCTTGGGACTAAAGGATGAAAAGGGGAAAGGAGGATTTCTCTGGTCTGGTGACTCAGGAAGGTGAGAGGATGGGGTGCATCGATGCAAATAAAGAACACAGGCTGAGACTTTGTCACAGACATTTCTTGGAGCCGATATCTCATGCCCCCCCCCTGATGACAAGGCTGGTCTTCGGCCCCCATCCTCCCCCACTACTTCAGCCTGCACTGATAACAATATTGAGGTCACAGACTGGCTTAGAATCAAGATCAGGAAGATAAATGTCAAGGTGCCTCCCCCAAGCCTGGGGGCCAAGCATCCAATCTGAGGGGCAAGCAGCTGGGAAATTGGGCCTGGGGGCTCCAGGGTTTGAGGTCTTCCTGGCTCCCAGGGTCATCTCTCCATACACCCCTGATTTAGGGGTGATGAAGAGTAATCATGGATCAGAGGTGGGTATTAGCAGGGAGCAGGACTGGGAGACCTGGGAGAGGCGGTGCTGGGAGGTGGGAGCCAGGGAACCTTCCCCCAGCCCCCCACCACTTCAGCCACAGATCCCACAGCACCTTACAGCACTCTGGTCCCCTGTCCCACCTCTCCCCAAAACGAGGTAGGTTAAGAATGGAGCTTCCCCCGCCCACCACGGAAGGGGAGGAGACCGAGGCACAGAGAGGGGGATGGGGACCCAGGCTGCCCCAGCCCCTGGTCCCTCCGCCCTCAGCTCTGGTGGGTCTGACACTGATGAGAGCTGGGCAGAGTGGGAATGGGAGGGACACCCCTCTTTTCTCTCACCCATCCCAGGGTCTGGTTGAGAGAGCTGAGTCTCACAGGTTCCGGATGTAATAAATAGTTAATTTAAAGGAAGTGACAGGAGGATCCGTCCCTCTGGCCCCCTGACCTATCCCTTGAACCCACACAAGGCCATCCAGGTCTGGGTAATGAGGAAAGGTAAGGGCACACTTCAAGATGCCTAGGACCAGATGTAGGTCCCAAGCCCATACAACATTGAGATTGTGTTGCTCCAAGACCATGATCTCCCCCATGCAGGCTGTCAGATCCGTGGTACACTAGAAGTCCCATTCCATTGAAGAGAAAGAGATCTTGGAATCCCCTTTTCCCAGGAGTCTCAGAAGGCCATGAACCAGGCTTTCAAACTTTCTGAAACAACCCCCAACTCTGAAATGGACGTGAAAGGGTTAACAGAGGGGCAGAACATGAAAGGCTTGGACTAAGGCTAGGACTCAAGGTTGAGCTTGGGAGAGTTTGCAAGGCTTGGGAATTGTGTGGGTGTGGGTGTGTAGAGGTGTGAGTGTGCACCCATGGGCATTTGTGCCAATAGAGCCATATCTAGTTGCCTTTGTGCAACTTACACAAATGCACACCTTCCTCTGAGGGCACAGCATGGCCAGCCCTGCTCACAGCCTTGACTGTGAGCCTTTGTTTAGTGAACAGCCTACACACTCATCTATGGCAATGCTAGTTCCTAGATATGGGAGCAAAGGGAGCTCTTGGGTGGTCCTGGAATCCAGGAACATTAGCTCAGAACGTTTTTGTTGTTGTTTTTTCCCCCACTTTAGGGTAAAGGGGTAGTTCTGTATGATACTGAGAGCTTGGGCTGGGGCCCTTAGGACTAGAATTCCGAGAGTCTAGGACCTTGGGGTTTCAGAGGCCTGTGGATGGCTGGATTCAATGGGCAGCAGGTCTCAGGTGATGCACAAGCTGGGCCTGGGAAATATCAGGCTAGAGAGGTTGGAATCCAACAAATTCTGGGATCTGAAGGTGCGAAAGTCCCAGGGCACCTCAGATTTATCTCTGGCATGGAGGGACCAAGGTCTCGGGTCAGGGACAATCCCAATACTGTGTAGGCTTGAGTTTGAATTTGGAGGGTCAATGGCACCTTAGGGTCTTAGATTGAGTGCTCCTAAAGCACTCTGGGGCCACTCAGGGGCAAGGGGTCAGAGGTCTGAGTTGCCATGAACGTCCCATCTTCTGGGAACTGGGCTCCTAGCGTTTTGGGGACTGGGAATATGTGGGTACAAAGAAGCTGAAGATTCCAGGATGATCTGGGGCTTGAAATCCAAGTCCAAGGAGGTTTGGAAGAAGGGTATCTGAGGGATTGGGACCCATGTCTTAGACCCTGAGGTACTGGTGGCCTTCAGTCCTACATCAGTCCTACATATATAGGACTTGAAAATTCCTGGGAACACCAGCTTGGGATGGGTGGGTCTACAGAGGTCTTTGATCCTTGGCTCACAGAGCCTCTCGGAGTCTGACTTCTGGATCTTGGGCCATGTGCACGTGGGAAGGAGGGCTCTGAGGTGGATCTCCCAAGTCATTTGGGTAAGAGAACAGCCATTTGAGCACATCCAAGAACTCAGGGCATCTTAAGAGGATTTGGTGTCTAAGAAGTCCTGGGGCTACAAGAACATCTTAAATACAGGTACCCCAGGTTTTAGGTGCATTCAAGAATCACTGGGGGGTGATTCCAGGTCCTATGATTTAAGAACTGGGAGTAACTGTATACAGGTAGGGTCACTCCTAATTATTGGGCTGTAATCTGACGGGGTTCATAGTGCCAGGCATGATGGGGGTCTAGGATGGTAATTTGAACAGGGAGTCAAGATGAGCCCGGCTCTCAGGGATCCGTGTGCTCCCTTCACACGGTTGAAGAGTCTGGGATCTCCTTAGTCTAGGAATCCAGACTGGAATCTCCTTAGTCTAGGTCGGGGTCGGGGTGGAGAACGGGGAAGCCAGAACTCAAGGGGCCTGGAACCTCTTGGACAGACATCCCAATGAAGCTGGTTCTGGGGTCCGGAGTCCTACATTTGGGGTCCAGGTTCCAGGTCTGGGGTCTCTCAATCCAAACTCAAGCTCCAAGTTCCGGGTGTGCCTAGGTTTGGGTTTGGGGTCCGAACGGAGTCCGGGGTACCGGATCCTCAATTTTGGGTCCTCGGTCCGGCTACTGGACCCATCAGGCCGTCCTCACCGCGCAGCCTCTTCGTGGCGACCTCCACAGCCGGCGCAGCCTGCATCGCGCCGCGACCCAGTGGCATGCACGCAGGGGCGCGTAGCAGCAGAGGCAGGGCACCGCGAGCGAGAGTGCAGCCAGCGCGGCCCAGCGCGCGGGCGGGCGCGGGTGGCCCGGCTCGCAGGCGCACGGGTCCGAGAAGTCGCCCTCGGCATCCGACAGGCAGTGGTAGAGCAAACTCTCAGCACACCACAGACAGCTGAGACGGCGCACAAGCAGGCGACCTGGATCTGGGGCCTCGGCGCAGCGGCCGCCACGACCATCAGCGCGACGGCGGAAGAGCGCGCGGCAGTGCACGCAGCGCGCTGCCTCCTCCGCCTCCGGGAGGCCTTGGCTGGCGCAGGGGCAGGGCCAGGGCCTGGGGGTGGGCGAGCCGGGGGTGCTGGAGGCGCAGCCTCAGTGAGAGGGACGGGTAGAACTGCGGGGGGCCCTAGGGCTGCACCCCTCAAAGTGCCGGTCTTGGCGAAGCGCACGACGCAGGTGGACAGGGTGAGGGGCGCGGGCGGCCCCGCGCGCCGGTAATCCTCATAGCCGCGGCCGCCCCAGCCCGGGCCCCCTGCCCCAGCCAGCGGCTCTGAAGGCTCCGGAATCCCCGTGAACGGTAGGAGCGGAGGGTAGCTCTGCGGGACCAAGATACAAGAGAACAGGTTAACGGGCTCTGTGGTCCCCAACATGCCACCACAGTCCATCCCGGCCTTAGAAGACCCGAGAATCCAAAGACCCAGTCACAGGCCTCATTTATCTTAGCATCCTGTACTGGGATCCTGATTGCCTGGGGTCCCGAACTTCTAAGTCCTCAGCCCACTCCACTCCCAGGGACACACAGAAGACTCCAGGCACAAGCCCAAACTTTAAGGACCCAGTGGGCCAGGCTCTCAGTCCTGTCCTCTCTCAAGATCCAGGATTCCTGTACCCAGCCCTTCTCAGATTCAAGAATTCTGTACCCCAGCCTTCTTCTCCTTCTTCTCCTTCTCCTGCAGCAGTTTGGTCACCAGGTCCCTTTTACTCCCTTGGATACGGAGTCTCCCTCCCTTGGATACTGAGTCTCACTCCTCGTGAGTTAAGTACTAAAGAACTCCTTCCATGAGTATCACCAACTCCCTAATATATATTCATTGTCCAAGTCGTCCCCTAAACCCCTCTGGAATTCAGAGCGTTCCAATCTCCAAGAGCGCAGGAGAGGCGCGGGAAGCCCTCACCCAACCTTCCCAGGAACTAAGCTTCCCAAGCCTAAGCTCCCTCGTCACAAGACATGTCAGCCATCCCGTATAATCTGTGATTTCTTGCCCTTCTGCGGCCTCAGCTCCCGCCCACTTCGGACCCGGCGCCCGGCCCCTTTTTCCCGGGAGCCCCACCTGAGCTGATGAGCAGCGGCGCTGGGGGGGCGTGGCCGGCCCGAAGCCGGAAGCTGACTCCACCGTGACGATGGGGGGCCGCCGCTGCGCTGGGAGGCGTCTCCTGGTGGCTGTGACTGGAGGAGGAGTCGCTGTCCACGTGGGACTGGGGGAGATTGGCGGCCTCAGAGCCGGGACCTCTGGCACAGCCGATGCCCTTATATAGACCCCCTCCCATTGCGAGCGAGGGCTCTGTGGCTAGACAGACCTGGGTTCAAGCCCCGGCAATGCCACTGACTGCTCGTGTGACCTCCGGCAAGTGAGCTCAGCTCTTTGAGCCTCAGTTTCCTCCTCTGTAAAATGGGGATCATAATATTGTCTATTCATAAGGATGTGGTTAGGACCCACTGTAAAGGGCATAACATGCCTGAAGTACAGGAAGAGCGGGAAATGGTTATGATTATTGGACTCCCTCTTCTTATCTGCTCAGCTCACCAACCTACAGAACATCAAATCATCCTCCCTTCTCAGAATCCCTGTCCCTTGGCCATCAGCTGCCTTCCTGCCTCCTGCCTCCCACCACACCTTTAGTGGGGTTGTTCCACCCACCTAGAATGTGTTCCTTCCCATTCAAACTAAGCTGTGTCCTCTACAAGCTGAAACATCACTTCTCAGACCCTCCATTCCTTTCTGTGACTTGGGAATGATTCCTACTTCAACAGATTACTATCCTCAATAAACATTCATTGAGCACCCATGACTTGCCAGGCTCGCAAAGGCCATTGGGAGGATATGAGATGGAGCACAGAAAGCACAGCATCTTTCCTGAGAAAGCACTCAATAAATGGGATCCGTCTGTGTGACTTTTGTAGACCCCTCTACATCTCCCATTATACTGGGAAGCCCCCTTTCTGCCCAGGGAACCAAGTTTGTTCCTACATGTTCTTGAGACATTCCCACTGTTCCCAGCAAGGGCCAAATCGAATCCGACATTATGTGCATTTATTCATTCAATCAATTTATTCAACACATATTTACTGAACACTTACTGTCTACCAGGCACTGTTTTAAGCATTGAAGATGCAGCAAGAAAGCAACAAAAGATCCTTGCCCTCCTGGAGCAGACATTCTAGCATGGGAGATGGATAGTAAAGTCATAGATAAGAAAATTGTCTATTGGGAGAGGAAATAAAACTATCTTAGAAGATGGGGGAAAGAACAAGATAAGGAGCATTAGGAGACTGCAGTTTTACATAGGTTACTCAGGGAGGGCCTCAGGACTTCCCTGATGGCTCAGTGGTAAAGAATGCACCTGCCAGGGCAGGAGACTGGGTTTGATCCCTGAGTTGGGAAGATACCCTGGATTAGGAAATGGCAATCCACTCCAGTATTCTTGCCTGGAAATCCCACGGACAGAAGAACCTGGCGGGCTATAGTCCACAGGTTCACAAAGAGTCAGATGCAGCTTAGCGACTGAATAAAAACAGGCAGGGCCCTGACTGAGGAGGAGACTAGTGTGTAAAGCCCTGAAGGAAATAAGAGAATAAACCATGTGGAAATTTGGGAATGTTCCAAGACAAGAGGACCAGCCAGTGCAAAAGCCCTGAGACAGGAATCTGTCTTCTCTTTTGACTTAACAGTGAGGAGGCCAATGTGGCTGGAGCCTAGTGAGCATGAGGGAGAGTAATAGGGGGCCAGCTGGTGTAGGGTCTTATGTGCCTCCGTGAGGACTTTGTCCTTTACCAGGAGTGAGATGGAGCCCCGGTAGGATTCTAAGTAGAGGATATCCATGATCAGACTTAGATGTCAGTAGGGTCCTTCTGGCTGTGTGGGGGGAAAGGAGATGGAGGAGGGGGCAGTTGATAATGAGCAGCTGATGAGACAGTCCAGTTAGGAGATGAGGTTGACTAGTCACCAGGTTGGAGGCACAGTCTGATAATTTTGAAAGTAGAGCCAGGGAATTCCCTGGAGGTCCCAGTGGTTAGGACTTGGTGCTTTCACTGACAGGCTCAGGTTCCATCCCTGGTGGGGGAACCAAGATCCTGTGTGCTGTGAGGTGAGGCCAAATTTTTAAAAAAGAAAGTGGAGCCAATATGTGCTGACAGATTAGATGAGGGGGCATTAAAAAGGAAAGGAGTCAAGGATGACTCCAAGGTTTGAGCACCTAGAAGGTTGGATTTCCCATTGATTTGTTCATCTATTTACTTTTAATATTTATTCATTTTTATAGTGTACTTTAAAAATTTTTTTCTGCCTTTCCACACTAGAATAGAAGCTCCACGAGGAAAGAGAATTTATTCTATTCACTGATGTATCCCCAGTGCTTAAAACACTTCTTATGGAAGGTGTTCAATAAATACCCTTGGATGAATGGGTAAATCATGATAGAACAGAAAAACTAAAATCACTGGGATTGAAATTGACACTAATCGTTTATGGCCCGATTTTGTGTCCCCAGCACGTGGCATGGTTCCAGATACACAGTAGGTGCTCAAGAATGTTTGCAGAATAAAAATAGCCCCCTGCCCTCCCAGCAGCCTCGCACCCAGGAGACTCACCGTCAGAGGGCAGGGGGTCTCTGCAGTGTCCTGGGAAGGGGAGGAGGAAGAGGAGGAGGAGGAGGGGGTGAGCGAGCCTGGGGTCAGGAGAGAGGCAGAGCAGTGAGTTCTTGGGGCCAGGCTTCTCCCACCCCCCACCCAAACCAGCCCAGGCTCCAGCCCCCACCACCTGCACCACTCACCTCGACCCAGAGCAGCCAGTGCTGCCAGCAGGCTCTTCTGAAACTCATCTGCCTCGGCCGGGCTCTGAAATGTCAGCCCAAACTTGCAGTCACCCAGGCTCCAGTGATGGAAGATGGGATTCACCTTGTTGTAAACCAAGCCTGGCCTCAGGGTACACTCCAAGGTGATCTGAAGTGGAGGCAGGCAGGAAGGGTCCAGGTCAGACATTCCCTTCCTGCCAGAGCACCTCACAAATCTCATTTCCCCATCTTAGGTGCACCCTTGAACCCCAATCACACCCCAGTATTGAGCACACCTCTGATACTCCAATACTTCCTCCCAAACCCTTGATCTCTACATTTTCCTAAAACCTCCCTCCCTCTGATATTTCAGTAGGCATCCCAAATTTTATTGGATGCCTCAAAAAATGTTAGCCTCCTTCAGATAGAAAGTATCGCCCATCTGACTCAATTGTACTCCCCAAGCTTTACTGAACATCTCAAAATATTAATCCCTTTCTGATGCTCCAGTAATCTTCCAAATACTACCTCCCACAATTTTTTTTAATCAAAATCCCACAGATTTCCCCTCAGATGCTGGTCAACACCCTAGATGTTCTCCCCATCTTCTTGCCCAACATCACCGTATTTTTCCACACCATTTCAAATCCCCCTACACTGTTCCTTCCAGCCCCTGTTCTGAAATGCAACCCTTACCCCAAGCCTTTTCAAGCAATCCAAACCTTTCTACTACATCCCCAGCTGAAACGTCAATAGTCTCTTTCCATTTCATGCCAGACAGCCCAGAATATTCCTGCTGAATCCACAACAGGATGGTAAACCCTATGTGACACTTTCAGATGGTCCCCCGACCAAAGGCCTCCATACACTTAGGGCAGAGGGGCAGGTGGTGTAAAATTCCCGTGGTGAGGATCTCTGAGCAAGATGGAGCCACGGGGAGGGTTCTGAGCCAGCCGAGGAGGGATATGATCTGAGTCAGGTGTTAGCTCAGCCCCAGTGGAACAGGCTGAGGTTGGGGGAGGGAGCAGGAGGACAAGGAGACCAGTGAGCAGGCTTCTGTGGCCGTCCAGTGGGCAGTGACAGGGGACACCCTCAATAGTCCCCAAACTCCCCACTCTCATCCAGAGGACAGAGTCACTTCCAGCTCCATCCCACACCCGGGTTCGATTTTGGCTGGGAGATGACCTGACCTCACCTCTGCATTCCCAGCCCCATCCCCCTACTTCCCCACACCCCCACCCCACCCCCACGCCCCAGGGTGGCTCACTTTCTGGTCCCGGAGGCGCTCCCCGTGGATGACGTAGTGCCCCTGGCGGGCCCCCCTCGGGCCTGGCCCCTCGGACCCGACATACGCTCACCTGGCTGAGGCCCCCGCCCCCCACAGGCAGCCAGCCCCCACTGGAGTCATCTCGGGCCATCACTACGGCTCGGACCCGAACCATGTACCTGGAGAAGGTAGGGGACAGGGACAACATGGTCAGTGAGCGTCATTCCTGCTCTTCTAGTCAGTGTTTCCCCAACACTCACCTCCCCTCTTCATCCCTCGCAGCCCGATCTCCTTAGTCACCCATACTCCCCTTACCTTCTACACCCACCTCCTTCCCCATGCCCACCTTCTGCCCATACCCGTCACCTCTCTTATGCCCACCTTCTTCCAGCATGGCTTCTTTCTTCCTCTTGCCATCGCTTTTCTCCCATGCCTACCTCCTTCTCCATATCTACCTTTTTCTCCATACTCACCTTGCCTCCCTTTCCCCATCTTCCCCATCCTCACCCCCAGAGCTTCGCTCTTCCACTTCCCTTCCTCCTCCTGCTCATCCCCTATCAACCCTATCTCCTTCTCCTCCCTCAGCACGTACCCACAGCCCCACCCATCGTCCCCCTCACAGCTGGGTGCCTGCGCATATGTATTTTCTTAGAGCCCATCAACTCAGCTCCAGTCCCCCTACACTGCCTCCGCACCCTGCCACCCAGGCCACTGGCTGGGTGAGAAACCCAGGCTGTTCCCCCCACCCCCCACCCCTTCCCGGATTTATGAATGAGACCGGATGCAAAGCTCACTGAGTCACCCAGCAACGGGAGATGGGCAAGGAGCAGGGAGAGAACCAGAAATGGCCAGAGACAGGCCGAAAGGGAGATGGAGGCAGAGGAAGCCAGAAACGGGCGATCGAGAGACATCCAGAAAGCATTTCATTCACAAAAATCAAGCCTGCTCCCTCAGGCCCCTGCCGAGGAAAGGCAAGGGGGAGAGACTGCAGGTTGAGGAACTGATCCCTCCTCCTTTCCCTCCCCGCCCCAGCATCCTTCAGAACCATTTTACCCCGCCCCCCAGCTCAGGGGACGTAGCCCTCCGCCCATAATCGGGATCAGCGTCCAACCCCTCACTACCACATAGCGCAGGGACCTTAGAGCCCCGGCCTTAGGGACCCCAGCAACGAGCTCTAGCCCTTTCCCCTATCAGCAGGCTGCCGGGATTCCCTAGTCCTTCGGGAGGGGAGGGGGAGGCTGCAGCGCCCCTAGCCCCCTTTTCTCAATGGGATGGGATTTTGTGAATGAGCAGTCACGTGACGCTGCTTCCTTTGTCCGCCCGCCTCCCCCGACAACAGGTGAAACAGAGAAAGAGGGCAGGGGTCCTCTCCAGGGCCTAGTGGGATGGGACGCCGGGATTTCTGGATGCCCTACGCTCCTCACACAGCTGTTCCCAGGGGGGAGTGGTCCCCTGAGTTCCTCAATGGTAAGGGTCCAATACGGAATTTTATGAATGGGGAGTCCTCGGAGGAAGTCCAGGCCCCCTAAACGGTGACCGATACTCCAAATGGCTGCCGCGCAGTTCAGGGCCCCACCTCCTTTTCCTTCCAGCCAGGGACTGGGGGCGCCCCGGTGGGCAGGAGGCGCAGCGCGGTCCAGGCCGCCCCCTCATCGTGACAGGCGGTCTGTCAGCCCCCGCCCCCTCGCCCCCCTCGGCACCTGCCTGGGAGGCTCCGGCCGGGCTCCGAGCGGTGGCGACGTGGCCTCCCTCCTCCTCCTCTTCCTCCTGTTCGCTCCGGCTCCCTCGCTGGCTCCGGCGGCGCTAGAGACGGGCACCGGGAGCCGGGGCGCAGGGGGAGGGGAGGGGGGAACCTGGAAGATGGGTGGGGGGAGGGGGGCGGCTTGGGGGAGGGGGTAAACGCGAGACAGGCGCACTTGCCCGCTGGGTCCTAGAGCCCGGCAGTGACTCTAGCGAACAGCCCCCCAGCCCGCATTTTCTCAGAATCCAGAGAGGATCCCCTACTTTCCCACCCATCCGCGCCATTGGCCCTTGAGAATATGGAGAAGGGGTCCAGGACGGAGCCTGGTCTCAAGATTCTAAAGAGGCGAGGGTCTACGTTTGCGGTTCTAAATGGGAGGGGCTGGGTGCCTGACTGGGTTCGAAAGGGGTGGGGCGAGAAGGGAGCCTTCGCAAGGGGGCGGGGTCGGAGGGCCTAGAGGAGGAGAGGGTGGGGACGCCGAAGGCGCGGACGAGCGCGTGCGTCAGGGAAGGGGCGGGCCCACGGAGGACGGACCTTCTAGGCCGGCCCGAGGAAGGAGAGGGTCTTGGGAAGAGTGACTGCCAGGTCTTAGAAGGGCGGAGCTTCTAAGTAAATTGTCTTTAGGGGCCAGACGACGGAGAGTTCCAAAAGGGAGGAGCTACGTAGAAGAGTTCGTAATGGGCGGGGCTTCGGGAGCGGTAATAACGGAGGGGCGGGGCATTGTAAATGGGCGGGGCTAAAAGAAGGTTCTAAAGGGACGAGGCCTAGGACTACGAGGTCTGGGGGCGGGGAAGAAGACACTGGAGTATTTCAAAGGGAGACCCAGGTTCGTAAAGGGCTGTGCTTAGGCTGGCTCACAGGAGGGCGGAGCCTCGAGCTCGGGGCGGGGCCTAGATCTCGGGGTTCGCCCTCGCTGTCTCGCCCACTTGCCTTCACCCGCACCCCCGTTCTTTTCGGTTATTTTCTGCTACGGCCGTTCCCCGCCCTGCTCTGGGCCCAGGGGGCCGTGGTCTGAACTTTGGTCAGCTGGAGGAGTTGGTGAGTGGCATCCTCCGAGCGAAGGAGGAGCCAAGGAGGAGCTTGGGGGAAGGGGTGGGGCCTGAGTGTGAGGCCTGCTTCTAGACCAGGAGCGGGAAAAGAAATTTAGGATTAAAGCCGGGAAGAGGACAGGACCAAATGATCAACACAGAGAGAGGGATCTGAGGGTTAGAGGTGATGACTGTGGGGTTAGACTGACAAGAAATACCAGAAATTGTTAAGCGGAGGCGGAGCCAGACCTGGGGCAGGGGTGGGAGGGGACTTGAGAAGGCCCGATTCTTTGACAATCGGGGGGCGGGACAAGAGGGCGAGGCCGGGGCTCGGGCCTCAGGAGCCCAGTTTAAGTCCTGGGAAAGAAGCTTGAACTCTTTGTAGGCCTTATAGGCTACAGCGGCCGACATCATGAGTGTCGCGGCCTGCGTGATTGCCAGGGAAGCGGGCAAGACCTTATGTCTTGGAGCTTAAAGACCTGAAACGTGGCCACAGTGTAGGGATGTGATATGAGGGACCAGCCAGAGACACAGGGACCGGACCTTGGTACACTAAGAGGATGGGAGACTAAGTATCTGAGCAGCAGCTAGCTGAATGGGGCCATGAGGAAGAAGGCGTGAACGTCAAGAGTCAGGGAACAGGAATGCGGGGAGAAACCAGTGCCTGAAGTAGGTCTTGAGGAACAAGGGTGGAGTCGGTGCTGGCGGACAGGACCAAGTTCAGCCAGCTTCGGGGAGTTCCCCGCAGCCCTGGCAGATTGACTGGCGGAAGTTTTTCTGACCACAGTCCCCGACCTCCGTCAGAAATGGGGAACGTGCAGTCGGAGCCGTCCGCAGGCGGGGGCTCCAGAAAAGAGCAGGCCTCGGATCGGTCCTCCAACTCCCGCCGGACATCCCTGGTGGAGCCTGAGGTGACCCCCTCCTCCCCGGCCATGCGCCTGGCTCGCGGGCTGGGCGTCTGGTTCCCTGGCAGCTCCGCGCCCCCGGGACTCCTGGTACCCCCGGAGCCCCAGGCCTCACCCTCACCCCTGCCCCTGACCTTAGAACTGCCCTCGCCAGTGACGCCCCCCTTCCGAGGAGGCGTCTGCGGCCGCGGTCTCCACACCACCCCCACCCCTCGTGGGGACCCTGCTGCCCGCGCCGTCTAAGTGGCGAAACCCATGGGCACTCCGGTGCCCCGGATCCGCGGTCTGCTGGAGGCGAGTCATCGCGGCCAGGGTGACCCTCCGAGCCTCCGCCCGCTGCCGCCGCCTTCCCGACAACTAGCCGAAGAGGACCCAGGCCCTGTCCCGAGGGCCCCATCTCCCGACTCCGCCGCCCTTGGAGCCGCGGAAGCCGCCACTACCGCCACCTTCCGACGGGCAGCCCTCGGACCGCAGAATCACTCCTGCTCTGGCCACACCCCCCGCAACCCCTACAGAAACCCAGGCCAGACTCCGCAGCGAAGGCCAGACGGCCAGCGGGGCCCGCAGGGGGGCACCTCCCCAAGCAGGCGAGGGCGAAATGGGCAGGCCTGCGGCCTCCGAGCCCGGCCTGAGTCTGTTGTGTCAAGTCACCTTCAAGTCGGGGCCCTCGTTGGCCCCTGCGGCAGCGTCGAGTTCTTTAGCCGCTAAAGCCTCTCTGGGGGGTGGCGGCGGCGGCGGCGGGCTCTTCGCCGCCTCGGGCGCCATCTCCTACGCTGAGGTCCTGAAGCAGGGGCCCCTCGCTCCTGGGGCCTCTCGCCCCTCGGGAGAGGTGCCTCGGGGAACTCAGGAAGCAGAGGGCGGTGATGGAGACGGCGAGGGGTGTTCTGGACCCCCTCGGCGCCGGCGTCCCACGCCCGGACCCTTCCGCCGCCACCTTATACCACCTTCCCAGGCTCGAAGCCCAAATTTGACTGGGTGAGCCCTCCTGATGGCCCTGAACGCCACTTTCGCTTCAATGGAGCTGGAGGAGGCGTCGGGGCGCCCAGACGACGCGCAGCCGCTTTCTCAGGACCCTGGGGCTCCGCACCACCTGCTCCAGGGCAGATGCATCCTGCTCCCGGGTCCCGGAGGCCCGCATCCGCCTTACTGGCGCCGCCTATGTTCATCTTCCCGGCGCCCACCAATGGCGAGCCTGTGCGCCCAGGGCCTCCCCGCCCGCAGGAGCTGCTGCCGCTGCCGCTGCCGCCGCCGCCGCCGCCGCCGCCGCCGCCGCCGCCACCGCCCACGCCACCTCCAGCGCCGCCTCCCACACCACAGCCGTCCGTGATCCAGCCAACGCCGCTGTCTGTGACGCTCCCGCCCGCCCCAGGCCCGGGCCACTTGAGTCGGCCGTGACTCCCGCCCCGGCTCCTCTCTGTCCTCCACCTTGGCTGCCGACCAGGCCCCAGCCCCGGTCCCGGTCCCGGCACCGGCCCCATCCCCGGCTCCAGCTCCTACTGTGGCCGAGCCATTGCCACCTGCGCCCGTGCCCGTGCCCGTCAAGACCCGCACTCGCAGGAACAAGGGTTCTCGTGCAGCCCGCGCGGTTCCGCGTGAGGATGGCGCCCCGGAGATGGTCCCCGCGATCGTACAGCCACTGCTGTGACTGACAGCGGTGGTGCAGGGGGTGGTGGCAGCGGAGCTCTTCCGGCGGGGACAGCTAACTCGGGCGCCGCGCGCCACTGGCCACCCTTCCAGGTGCTTAACTCCTGTCCCTGCAAGTGTTACTGCCGCCACCAGCCACGCCACCGCCGCCTGCCAAGAAACGTGTCTGCCTGGTGAGGGGAGGTCAGGGAGGAGGGAGGGGAAGGGGATACCCTCCAAGTCCTGAACTGCACTTTCCTGGAGGGTCCCATCAACCTTTTGGCCTCCTGACCCCAGCTGCACCTAGACCCTCCTCTTGGCTGCATCTCAAACCCAACTGAAGACCAATCTTTCAGAACTAATAGGAGCCTTGATAGCACACTGCTCCCTGACAGAGAACATCTTGGCCCAGCCCCTTAGTATTCAGACCTCTGATGAATAACCTCCCTTGTTACTCTCTGGAGCCATTAGGGGTACTGGTCCCTGCTGTCCCTGACCCTGTCCCCAGTGACATTTAAGAAGGACCATATCCCAAGCTCTTCAGGGACAGAAGAGAAGACGATGGTCTTCAGGAACCAAATGGTTATAAATGCAGGCTTCCAAAGGAAGCCCCAGGCCTAGTCCCTGAGACTCCTGACCGCTTCAGTCTTTGACCACCAGAGGGCGCTGATGTCCCAGTCCTTGTCCTGCAGAGTCCCCTTGATTCTGCAGATTCAGGGGAGACACTGCATCCTCTGGTTACCTCTCCTTCACCCCTTAATCTCAGAATCTGGTCATCATCTGGGTCTGTTGGACCCTGGGTCCTGAGTCACAGGGAGACCCTCTGCCCTGGAACCTCTGGGGCTCAGCTGGGGCCTGGAGGGGGGAACCATTATTACCAGCCCTTAGCCCTCTTTCCTACTAAGTGTGTTCCTCAGATACATCCCTGATCTAAACTCCCTTTGGGATATTCAGTTATGGTCTCTTATACAGATGTAGAGAGTGGAGCCTAGAATGGGTAAAGGCCTGGCCACACAGGTTCTGATGATTCTACCCTCCCTGTAGGCTGAGCACACCCACCAACCACCTGACTGAGCCACCTTGGGTCGCCACCATCAAGTTGGCCGGCTCCCTAGTAGCCGGGCTGGAGCACTATGACTTGCAGGCGACCCATTCCAACTGAGTGCAGTCTGCTCAATGCCCTCTGCCTCCCCCTCCTTGATAATAAAAACCATCCAGATGCTGAGATGCCTATCAGTCACCAGTAAGGGTTGGAGGGCTGAGGTGGGGCAGAGGTCTCCCTGAAAGCACCACATCCTGGGAACAAGAAGCTGGACCCAGACCAGCAATAAGGGAGGTTCTGCTCATCCAGCATGTGGACTGATGAGCCCACAGGTGAGATGTTCTCACTCCCTGAATAACATCAACCCCATTTCCAGCCAATCTGGTGCCAAGCTCAGGGTTTAGCGCAAATCAGTCTGGAAAGCAGGAATGATCATTCCCATTATGCACCTGGCGAAACTGACTCAAAGAAAACCTTGAAAATCGAAAATCCCACATCCCACAAATGGCTCAAATTTGGACTCTGCCTTCAACACCTTGAGAGTTTCAAGGGCAGAAAACATAGGCTGGGAGGTGCAGAGGTCCTGCATCACAGCACTGGTTCAGAAGAGGGGGAGTAAGGCCCACCCAGGCCAGGGCCTTGTGCCTTTGTTCCACAGAGGTCAATTTAGCATGTCATTTTTAAAAACTGGTTTAATCGCTGTAAGTATTGTTCAATATCAGGACATTCTGCCCCCTTCACTGAACACTGGTACCTTGGCCTGGCCTTTGGGTGTCCACAGCTAGCCGCAAGAGTCCCTCTATTGGGGCCTGTCCCTCCCTCAGGCCACAGTGCCACTGGACCCTGTAGTGGGCATCTGTGTTGGAGACTCTGAGCAATGGCCATTGGAAAGAGGCTGATCCAAGGTTATCTCAGACTTCCTCGTGCCCTCAAACTTCCAAGTTCTTCAGAGATAAGAACTTATGTCCCTACCAGTCCACTTGGGGCAACAAGGGCCTAAGAAAGAAAATGTCAATCCATCTTTATTGGGGGAGACTCTGCACTGCAACTGCCTTAAATAATGCAAGCCGTGCCCACCCCAGTGTCTGGTGGGCTCAGACAATCATTTCCAGCTGCCGGGCATACTCAATGACCTGTTTGGCCAGCTCCGTAGAAGGGATGGTGGTATCTTCCGGCTTCTGCTGCTGGCTGGCAAAGCTGTAGTAGTTGTTGAGGCCCAGGACCCACCCTCGCTGCAAGAAAAGAGAGGTGGGAGATGGGTGGGGTGATCACACACACCCTCCCCCAGCCCCCGAGCCAGCACTTACCCATGTAGGCCCTGGCTCACTTTCCTCACCAACCCTGGGCAAGTAATTTCACTTTTTTGTGCCCCTGTTTCTCCATGTTTGAGATGGGACCCTAATCACACACCTCTCTGGGTCTGTTGTGGGGACTCAAATGAATCAAAAGTACTGAGAACAATGTTTGGCCCAGAGTAAACAATCATTAGATATCAGCTGTTCCCATCACCCAAGTTCAGTTTCAGGACCCTCATCAGTCACCAGGGCTACTCCACCACAAGCAGCAGCACCTCCAGGGACCCTGCTCCCATATAAACACCCCAGAGCCAATGAACCAGTTTTGTGGGGTAAAAGCTGCACTCTCCAAGGAATTCTGAGGACAGCCACCATCAAGCGCTAAGCTTCCCCCTCCGGCTAGTGCCAGGTGCTGGGCTCAGCTCATCCCACACATGAAACCCTAGCCCCTTTCTACAGATAGGGAAACAAGTTCAGAGAAGTTTGGCCACTTGCCTGAGGTCACACAACTGGAGTCTTGCTCCAGCGTCCCTCCAGGCCATCCCACCCTGCTGTTGTTGAGTGCACCCTATGGTCCCTTGACCTCCACCCCAGCCACCTTCTTGGCGTAGTCTGTCATCTTTTTGGGTGTGTTGAAGAAGAGGATCCGGGTGGCCTCGGTGAAGAGGATTTTCTCATAGGCCTTCTCGATACAACCAGCAATCTCATCCCTGGGGGAAGATGAGTCTCATTATTGTGCACAGACAAGGCCTGGCCCTTCAGTTGAGCACTTATGGCTGAAATATGTTACCTGCCCCATTTATCCCATCGAGGCTCAGGGGAGAGTAGCTTGACCAGAATTGCAAACCTAGCGCCATAGCAGGACACACACTCAGGTCTCTGGGACTCCTGGGCCCAGGCTCAGACTCTCACTCCTAGCCATGAGGACTTCAGGCTTGGCTGAAACTGAGCCTCAGATTCACATAAGGGGATCTCCTCACCTAACACCCTCCCCCACAGGATCCAATCCCAAGGGGGGTTCTTTGTACCCATTTTAAGAGGTCAACACTAAAGTTAAAAAACAGCAAGACATCAAGCCACTGAAATGGGAGAAAGGGGTAGCTCTGGGCAAAAACTAGTGACAAGGAGGAGCTTGCCCGTTTGTGATTATTTTATTAATATCTCTTAGGCCAGGTGGTAGGTATGTGAGCACTCATTATATTATTCCCTGTGTATTACAGAGAGTAGGAATAAGGAATATTTCAGAGTTAAAAATAACCTAAACCTACTCAACTGCACTTCCTCACTCCCCGCACCTCTCTGGGCCCAGCTTTGTCACTGGAGGAATAAGAACTCCACTCAATCTGGTGCTTTGCCCGGGTGAACCAACTGTGATGCCACCTGAACACGTGGACTTGTACATGTCATTCCCATCCACCCATGCAGTGCTGCCTGTGTACACAGCAACCCCCAAGGAGCTAGCAGGATTTGGTGGCCCTATTCTAAAGAATGGAAAACTGCGGTTCCACAGTTTAGGTGACCTGAGGTGAAGCCAGATGACTCAAGGACTACTTCCATGAGAAAGGCAGCAAGGTCTCTCTGTCTGAGCGCTGAGCTGAGCACTGTTTGGGCTCCAAGCCCATGCTCAGGGTCGAATTCTATGGGCCCATACACACACATGGCCCAGAGTGAGACGAGGGCTCATACCACCATCTCATGACCAGTTCCAATTCACAGAAAAGGAAACTCATGTGCCCAGGCTCCCCAGATCACAAATGGCCCAAATGGGATTCAAACACAGAACTGTCTGACTCTGGAGTCCAAGCTCTTTCTATACTCCGCAGGGCCCTGGCCCCCACGCACCTGATAGTGTCAAGCAGGATGTCGATGAAGAAAGTGTAGCTCTCAGCGGGAATGTTGCCTTTGGCCAGGAATACCTTGTTGTAGCTGCCCTCCATCAGGTACTGTAGAGAACGGGTGGGGAAGAAGAGAGGGTGAGGAAGAGGCAGCACAGAGGCATCCCCACTGAGGCCTCACTGTAATCCCAGTGCCTCCATAATCTACACTCTGCC
The DNA here is from genome assembly GCA_917880005.1 of Nanger dama. NCBI lineage: Eukaryota > Metazoa > Chordata > Mammalia > Artiodactyla > Bovidae > Nanger > Nanger dama. Next base: position 47,714,207 of record CAKJTW010000012.1, on the reverse strand, counting down.
AGAACACTCTCTGCCATAGAGTCACCATTCCCCATGCAGATGGGGTCCTCCTCTTCCAAGAAGCCCTCCCTGGTATGTACACATAGAGACACACACACAGAGACACACACACACACAGAGACACAGACACACAATCATTTTGTTTACTATCTGCTTCCTCATATGAACGTCAACCTCATAAGATCTGAGATTTGATCTGTTTTGTTCACTGTACAGTCGGAAAACCAACCAAAGTGCCTGTGTACATGGCTAGGGCTCAATATTTGTTAGACAAATGAGCAAATGAGTCCACAGGCTGAGCCCTGCCTAGTCTTCCAGGAAACCCTCTCGAGTGTCTCTCCCTGCGCCGCTCCCTTTAGCCAGGCCCTCCCCTCCCGCTTCCTCAGCCTCACTTGCTCGAGGGACACTGGATGCTTGATGTACACGTTGGTCTGGATGTCCTTGGCAGGCAGCCGCTCCAACTCTGTGTGGAACTCAGCTACCCGGTTCTGGGACAGCAGGAAGAGGAGGTTGAGGCCCAGTAGCTGGTGCATGTAGGCTGACTCTGGGAGCTGCTCCCTATGGATCAGAGTGGAAATCCAAGGTAAGGAGGGCTTAGGTGCCAACCAAGCTCCCCACACCACAGGCTCCAGGGATCCACCCTGATGACTGCCCGATGCTCTCTCCTTGGAGGAGCACTAGTTCCTGGATTTTCAGATATAACTGAGGCTCAAAGAGACATAAAGAAGTCACAATCACATGGGCCCTAGAAAGTGACCTCACTCCAGTAAAGTGACTAAGCCTCATTCCCCTAACTGTAAAACAGGTTTCATTACAGTACCCATCTCATAGAGGTGGGTTAAACGAATAGGGTTAAGTGATTTAGTTATTTAATCCAGGTACAGTGATTAGAACGGTATCTGGCCCCAACAAATACCACAAAGTGCTAATTATGATTATATTAATAAGCATTACCATCACTTCTGGGGGAAACTGAGAATTAGAGAGGTGAAGCCACTTGCCCAAGATCATATAATCAGGAAGGGGGGAAAATAGCTTCAAATTCGGTTTTTCTAGCTGCTTCTGTCAAATTCTTAACCATCAGTCTCCATGGAAACCCCATTCGGTTATGAAACCATTCAGTTTCATATTCAACGTGCAGTCAGTGAGTCTCTGCTCTGGGCCAGGCTCTGTACTAGGCTGTGCTGGGACCCAGCAGTGACCAAGACCCTTCTGTTTCTAGAAGACTCACAGTCCAGTAGGAGAGACAAGGCTGGGATGGGAGACACACAGACAAGGGAGTCCGGGCTGATACACCATTGGAGACCACAGGAAAGAGCTTGGTCTGAAACCTGAGTGCTACAGAGAGTTATGACAGTTTCTCAGCAGACAATCAACATGGTCAAATTTTAGTGTCATGAAGATCCTACCAGCTGCCATGGAGGGATGAAAGGAAGAGGGCAAGGCTGGCATCAAGGCAGGTAAAACGGGACAGTGGCTACCTTGGGGAGTGGAAATTTCGAATGGGAATGTGAAGGAGGAGACAGACCAGTGGGTAACTGAGACTGGACGGCATAATCCCAGACTCAGGCCCTCCAGGCCAATCATGAACCCTGAGGCTTCTGGGCACACTGCTATGCAGAGGAGGAATTCCCAGGTGAAGGAAGATGTCCCAAGTGGCTAGAGCAACAAGGATCTAAAGCTGCTATGGAAACCACCTAACCCCTCCAACACACACACTACTGTGTGCTCAGCTGCATGCAACTCTTTGTGATCCCATGGACTGTAGCCCACCAGGCTTTCCTCTGTCCATGGGATGTTCCAAGCAAGAATACTGGAGTTGTCATTCCCTTCTCCAAGGGATCTTCCCAACCCAGGCATTTGCCCATCTCCTGTACTGACAGGCAGACTCTGTACCACTGAGTCACCAGGGAAGCTGCTAGACACACACACCCCAAATTAGGGGCCAGGTCCATCCTCACTTGTAATCGAAGTAGTAGCATTTGAGCTGGGCCATGTACCGCTCAAAGGAGGGGATGTCCTTGCGTAGGATACTCCACTGAGCCCCGATCTCCAGTATGTCACCTGTAGGCAACAGAGGAAGTTCTCAGGAGGTGACCAGAGTCCCGACCTTGACCGACACTGCTACCATTCCTGCCACGACCCAAGTCCTTAAACCTCCCCCATCAACTCCAGTGACACTCACGGGCCAGAATGAGCTGCTGCTTGGTCAGTTTGGTCCCTGTGGTTGGCAGGAAGTTGAGCTCCAACAAAACCAGCTGAAGAGGAGGGCAGGGGAAGGAAGGAAAGAAGATGGGACTTTATGAGTTATTTACTTTTATCTAGGCCTTCATTTTCCCACCTAGAAAATGGAACTAGCCATCATCCCTGACTCATAAGGTTGTTTATAAGTATTAAAGGAGTCAGTCAGATCATGGCCTGGACACATGATGTGGGCTCATTTAGGATGACTTCATGTTACAAGTATTAATAGACCCACTGGGGAGACCCACTCCATGCCTGATCCAGTGGAATCAAGGGGAGGGGGAGACACTAGCACCTTCGGTTCTTTGGCAACACTTTCCCACACCTTGTTGGGTTGGGACCACCAGCTACCCACCTCAACCTACACCAAGGAGGAAAGGGGCTAATCTCTTCCTATGGTCCAGCTCACACATCATCCCTTATCAGATACCACACCCCCTCAGCAACGTGGTCCAGCCCACTGTATTTGTACCCCTTCCACCTGGCCTGAAGCAACCCGAGCCCCATTAAGGTCCTCTGCTCTAAGAGTATTTTTCCCAGCTTCGGTCTTGCTCTCACAATTTAGCTGGGCCCCTCTCTCCACAGATCTATCCCTAAGGCCCAGATTTCTCAGACCCCAGCTTAGCCTGGTCTTAACCACGAACCCCATCGTCTCAGCCTTCTTCCATCTCCCTGTTCAGTCCTCATTTCCCACTTGGTGGCGGCCAGAACCCTACATCACAAAAGCTGACAGCCCCATCCTACCACTCCAACCAGCTAGGCCTCCGAGCACCAAAATTTTAACCTCTCACTCGGTGTACCAGAAACACCCTCTCCATCATCCCCTACTATGGGGCCGCATTTAGTCCGTTCGAGGTCCCTCTCACATCTACATGCCTCCAAACCGCACCTTGGCTCCTCTGAATCGTTCACCCTATTAGACAGCCCAGTCTGCCTTAATCCCGTCGGAGCCGCGGTTTCCCCCTGAGCGCGAAACTCGGTTGAGTCTGGACCCCTGGAAGCACCCCCGGCCGACCCTTACCTTGAGACGGCCCAGCTCTTCCCCGCACTTGCTAAGATTGGGGCTTTTCCGGTTCCACTCGCCCTTGAGCTGCTCGTACATGCCGGCCGCGGCCTGCAGGATCGCGCCCGAGGCCGCCGCAGTCCCCGAGCTCGAGGTGCCTGCCACCCCGTTCACCGCCGTGGCCGCCATCTTCCGTGATGCGGCAAACCGACAGCCCGATTTACGGTAGCGACGCCTACCGACGCTCACCCGGCGGAAGTGGGGCCGGGAGGTGGAGCCCAAAATCGGGGGGCGGGGCTACGATGGTTTGCCTCCGCCCGCCGGGCTTAGCGTTCAGTCACTCTCAGGGAGGTGTCCTCGGAGCCCGGCCCTTAATGAGCTTGTCAGCCAGAGCTCCGCCTCTACTGTCACTCAAAATGGTAACCGGAAGTCGTCCCTTGCCCTAACTGAAAATGGCAACGCCGCCGCACCTCCCGTAGCTAATATGGCCACACCGGCTTCACCCTGGGGTCTGTGTCTTGGAGATTTCACCTGCGCGGCACCTCTTTGGCCGTGGTGGAGCCATTTGATTAACTGTTATTCTTCCCATGTTACAGACAGGCTTTGAGAGACTGGGTAAACTTCCAAGAGACCAACGGCTGAGATTTAACTCTAGTTCTTTCTCACTAGTTTCTCAGTGCATCTTTCCACATTTTCTCCAAACTTGTACGAATACGCATAAATTTTACAAAAATCATCCAGTATTAATGGCTTAAATTCCACCATCAGTTTAGTTCAGTTCAGTCGCTCAGTCGTGTCCGACTCTTTGCGACCCCATGAATTGCCAGACGCCACGCTTCCCTGTCCATCACCAACTCCCGGAGTTCACTCAAACTCACGTTCAACGAGTCGGTGATGCCGTCCAGCCATCTCATCCTCTGTCGTCCCCTTTCCATCCCGCCCCCAATCCCCCGCAGCATCAGAGTCTTTTCCAATGAGTCAACTCTTCGCATGAGGTAGCCAAAGTACTGGAGTTTCAGCTTTAGCATCATTCCTTCCAAAGAATACAGGGAATTCCCAATTTTTAAAATCCCTACCCCTGATTCCTCCGTCTATATCACATCTGCCTATTTAACATCTACTTTTTCTCAATTCTCTTGTCTTCCGTCGTTTAAAATGTCATAAGAGGTAAGGATATTTATCAGTTCTCTTTACTGCTGTATTCCCAGCGCGAGGAAGACAGTATTTCTTGAATGAATGAACGAGTGTGTAAATAAATTGTGTCTTTCATCCATGCTCCGCTGGGCTCGTATCGCCCCCCGCCCCCGCAGTTCGCCCCGCCCAGCCTATTTGCCAAAGATCTAAGCTCCCCAATCAGGCATTGAAGCTGGGACATCCAAGTGAAAGCACCCACTTCTGACCACTGGACCGTCACGGAATTCCCAAGTTGTATCTTTAAAAAAACAAGAAGTCTTTAAGGAAAAACTGCATCATATTAGTGCTATACATATTTTCTAAAAAGCACCATGCTTTTTAGCAATAAGCTAAAGACATCTCTGGAGATCGATGGACATATTTCTGAAACTTGGGGAAAAAAAAAAACAACGCTGCACAATATCCCACAGTGTGACTCAGTTCAGTTCAGTTCAGTTCAGTCGCTCAGTCGTGTCCGACTCTTTGAGACCCCATATGACTACACGATTCATTTAATGGTTCCCATTGACATTTTGGTTATTTTTGTTTGCCATTTTCAAGCGTTGCAATAAAAATTCTTGAGGTGAGGAGGAATTGGATAAAGGTGGTCAAAAGGTACAAATTTCTAGTTATATATAATTGGGATGTAATGTACAGCATATGACTGCAGCTAATACTGCTTTATGATATATAGGAAAGTTGGTAAGAGACTACATCTTACAAGTTCTCATCACACAGAGAAATGTTTTGCCTTTTTTTCTTTCTTTTTACTATATCTAATCTGAGAGAGAGAGCAGTGAGCAGTCCTGAAGAAAAATCTTAGTTCTCTGCCAGAGGATTAGACCTAGGTTACCTGGTTGAAGAGTTGACTCATCGGAAAAGACTCTGATGCTGGGAGGGATTGGGGGCAGGAGGAGAAGGGGATAACCAAGGATGAGATGGCTGGATGGCATCACTGACTCGATGGATGTGAGTTTGAGTGAACTCCGGGAGTTGGTGATGGACAGGGAGGCCTGGCATACTGCAATTCATTGGGTCGCAGAGTCGGACGTGACTGAGCGACTGAACTGAACTGAACTGAACCTGGTCCTATCCCTTAGGCCACCTGGGATCTAGAGGGTAGAAGCAAAGTGGCCCTGGCTTTTTCTCCCACTTGAAAGCAAGAATGTTTCCAGGAGCAAAAACTGTAAAAACAGGTACTGAGACTTTGCACTTGTTTTTACAATTTTTGCCTCCTGGAAACATGTATAGGTGAGCACAGAGAAACAGGTTGTTTAAGACAGAAACAAAGCAAAAATGCATACCCAAAGAGGAGTTTGATCATCCAGAGTGAGGAGTGCGGTAAGTAAAAATCTAGGTGGCACTAGTAGTAAAGAACTCGCCAGCCAGGAGACATAAAGTGTGTGGTTTCCATCCCTGGATGGGAAAGATCCCCTGGAGGAGGGCATGGCAACCCACTCTAGTATTCTTGCCTGGAGAACTCCATGGACAGAGAAGCCTGGTGGGCTTCAATCCATGATGTCTAAGATCATGACATCCAGTCCCATCACTTCATGGCAAACAGAAGGGGGAAATGTGGAAACACTAACAGATTTTATTTTCTTGGGCTCCAAAATCACTGTGGACGATAACTGCAGCCATAAAATTAAAAGACGCTTGCTCCTTGGAAGAAAAGCTGTGACAAACCTAGGCAGTGTATTAAAAAGCAGAGACATCATGTTGCCGACAAAAATCTGTGTAGTCAAAGCTATGGTTTTTCCAGTAGCCATGCACTGATGTGAGAGTTGTACCATAAAAATGATTGAGCCTTGAAGAATTGATGGTTTTGAATTGTGGTGTGGGAAAAGACTCTGGAGAATCCCTTAGACTGCAAGATCAAACCAGTCAGTCCTAAAGGAAATCAACCCTGAATATTCATTGGAAGAACTGATGCCGAAGCTGGAGCTCCAATACTTTGGCCACCTGATGGGAAGAGCTGAATCACTGGAAAAGACCCTGATGCTAGGAAAGATTGAAGATAGGAGGAGAAGGGGTGACAGAGGATGAGTTGGTTGAATGGCATCACTGACATAGTAGACATGAGTTTGAGCAAACTCAGGGAGATTGTGAAGGACAGGAAGCCTGGCGTGCTGCAGGCTTCATGATGTCTCGCAAAGACTCAGACATGACTTAGTGACTAAACAAGGCAGAGAAACGTACCTGGGGAGAAATGGTATGGGCATCCTCTCTAATGCGAGGAGTGCAGTAAGTCTGAAGCCAGAAGCTAGGGGAGGAGTGTGGGTGTCCTGAATGAGAAGGAACACAGTAAAGAGGTAATGTAAATTATTATATAAGACAGTCCTTCCCGGTCTTTGTTTCAGTTTGGTTGAGTCACTTACTCTTATTCGACTTTGTTTACCTTTGGCCAATTATCTTATTTCTTTCTTCACAGCTCACTAGTCCTTGGACCCTTCCCAAGATGCCTGCGCAACTTTTTTCGTAAGATGGATCCCACCGCAGAGGCCTGTGGATGCATGTCCTTACTTATTATGGGATGGAGCCCCCTTCCTTTTGACCCCCAAAAGTCTTCCTGCGCATGTGTGGACAGGGAAGTCTTTTTGACCTCAGGAGTAGACACCTTGTCTCTTTGCTTTAGCAAAACTCAGCTTTTGCCACTAGCTTTTTCCTTGGAGAGTCTGGGTGAGAACAAAGCTTGAATTCTAGCCCACTTGACAAATTCCAAGTGTTCGGCTGAGAGGCCCACTGTCTCCTACCTCATATCTATATGAGAAGATGGGTGTTAGCTGGACCTATTGTGGTTATCATTTCACATTATATGCATATCAAACCATCGTGCTGTATGCCTTAAACATACAGGGATGTATGTGAATTATTTCTCAATAAAATGGGTGGGCAGGTTTTTGTTTTTTAAAGATTCTTACATGCATTTGCTTGAATACATTTGTTTTAGTGCTAAGGGACAGATCCTAGGAATTAAGATTACTGAATTGAGATAGGTGTATTTTTCATTTTAATAGACATCATAAGATTGCTTTTCAAAGTTGTAGCAGTTCACAGTTCCGCTAGCAATGAAAGTGCTGATGGTATCACTGCTACTAGGCTTTAGAACTTATTTTTTTCCTTTTACTAGTCTGTTACAGGACAAGCACTAGTTTTTTTTTACTGCTGTTGTTGTTGCTTTAGTTTGGATTTATGTACTAATAAGGTTGAGAGCCTTTCCTTCATTTATTAAACATTTTAATTTCTTCTTCTCTAACATTTTCTGCAGGATTATTGCATTTTTCTAAAAATTTATAGTCCCTTCTGCTTATTGAAGATAAAACATTTTATCATACATGTTGCAACTATTTCCTTTGGCCTATTGTTTATTTTTTGAATATGTATATATAATTTATTTATCCATCTTTTGCCATGCAGAGTTTTCATTTTTACATAGTCAAATTTATGAAACTTTCCCTTCATGACTTGTTTTTCCCCTTTGTGACTTCTGTATTTTCTATTTTGCTTAAGAAGTTCTTGCCATGTCAGAGTAAAACAAATATTCTCCAAAACTTTTTGGTAAAGTATTTGTGTTTTCCACATATAATTTTTATTACACTTGAATTATTTTTTGCATATGTTGTGAAATCTAAATTTGATATCATCCTCACAGGCAATTTTTTTCAGAATCATTTGTTGAATAAGCTATCACTTTCTCACCAATATGAAAAGCGTTTATATCTTATATTAAATCTCTTCAGTAATCAGACATGTTAAGTCATTCATTATATTCTACCGGTCTATGGTTATTCTTCATAAATACCATATTGTCTTTTTGTTTGTCTGTTTGTTTTTCTTCATTGCTCTGTGTGGGTTTTCTATAGTTGTGGCAAGCAGGGGCTACTCTTTGTTGAAATGCACAGGCTTCTCATTGCAATGGCTTCTGTTGTTGCAGGGCACAGATTCCAGGACACTCGGGCTTCAGTAGTTGCATCAAGTGCGCTCAGTAGCTGTGACTTGAGAGCTCTAGGGTGCTGGCTCAGGAGCTGTGGTGCATGGTCTTAGCTGCTTTGTGGTATGTGGGATATTTCTGGATCCCCTGCTTTGGCAGGTGTCCCCTGCATTGTCAGGTGGATTTTTAACCATGAAACTACCAGGAAAGCCCCATACTGCTTTTTAAATATTTATTCTTGGTAAATATCATACTGTTTTTTGTATACATTATATAGATATATATACTGGCGGCGGGGAGGAGCAACCCGAGGAGTGGTGGCTGCGCAGAGGGCCTAGAGGAGCTATCCCACATTGAAGGTCAGGAATGGCGGTGGTAAGGAGATACCCCTCGTCCAAGGTAAGGAGCAGCGGCTGTGCTTTGCTGGAGCAGCCGTGAAGAGATACCCCACGCCCAGGGTAAGAGAAACCCAAGTAAGATGGTAGGTGTTGCAAGAGGGCATCACAGGGCAGACACACTGAAACCATACTCACAGAAAACTAGTCAACCTAATCACATTGGGACCACAGCCTTGTCTAACTCAATGAAACCAAGCCATGCCTAGGGGGCAACCCACGACGGGCGGGTCATGGTGGATAGGGCTGACAGAACGTGGTCCACTGGAGAAGGGAATGGCAAGCCACTTCAGTATTCTTGCCTTGAGAACCCCATGAACAGTATGAAAAGGCAAAATGATAGGATACCAAAAGAGGAACTCCTCAGGTCATTAGGTGCCCGATATGCTACTGGAGATCAGTGGAGAAATAGCTCCACAAAGAATGAAGGAATGGAGCCAAAGCAAAAACAATACCCATTTGTGCATGTGACTGGTGATAGAAGCAAGATCCGATGCTGTAAAGAGCAATATTGCATAGGAACCTGGAATGTCGGGTCCATGAATCAAGGCAAATTGGAAGTGGTCAAACAAGAGATGGCAAGGGTGAATGTCGACATTCTAGGAATCAGCGAACTAAAATGGACTGGAATGGGTGAATTTAACTCAGATGACCATTATATCTACTACTTCGGGCAGGAATCCCTCAGAAGAAATGGAGTAGCCATCATGGTCAACAGAAGAGTCCGAAATGCAGTACTTGGATGCAGCCTCAAAAACGACAGAATGATCTCTGTATCCAAGGCAAACCATTCAATATCACAGTTATCCTAGTCTATGCCCCAACCAGTAATGCCGAAGAAGCTGAAGTTGAACAGTTTTATGAAGACCTACAAGACCTTTTAGAACTAACACCCAAAAAAGATGTCCTTTTCATTATAGGGGACTGGAATGCTAAAGTAGGAAGTCAAGAAACACCGGGAGTAACAGGAAAATTTGGCCTTGGAATGTGGAATGAAGCAGGGCAAAGACTAATAGAGTTTTGCTAAGAAAATGCACTCGTCATAGCAAACACCCTCTTCCAGCAACACACAAGAGAAGACTCTACACATGGACATCACCAGATGGTCAACACCGAAATCAGATTGATTATATTCTTTGCAGCCAAAGATGGAGAAGCTCTATACAGTCAACAAAAACAAGACCAGCAGGTGACTGTGGCTCAGATCATGAACTCCTTATTACCAAATTCAGACTTAAATTGAAGAAAGTAGGGAAAACCGCTAGATCATTCAGGTATGACCTAAATCAAATCCCTTATGATTATACAGTGGAAGTGAGAAATAGATTTAAGGGCCTAGATCTGATAGATAGAGTGCCTGATGAACTATGGAATGAGGTTCGTGACATTGTAGAGGAGACAGGGATCAAGACCATCCCCATGGAAAAGAAATGCAAAAAGGAAAATGGCTCTCTGGGGAGGCCTTCCAAATAGCTGTGAAAAGAAGAGAGGCGAAAAGCAAAGGAAAAAAGGAAAGATATAAGCATCTAAATGCAAAGTTCCAAAGAATAGCAAGAAGAGATAAGAAAGCCTTCTTCAGCGATCAATGCAAAGAAATAGAGGAAAAGAGCAGAATGGAAAAGACTAGAGATCTCTTCAAGAAAATTAGAGATACCAAGGGAACATTTCATGCAAAGATGGGCTTGATAAAGGACAGAAATGGTATGGAAGATGCAGAAGATGTTAAGAAGAGGTGGCAAGAATACACAGAAGAACTGTACAAAAAGATCTTCAAGACCCAGATAATTATGATGATGTGATCACTCATCTAGAGCCAGACATCCTGGAATGTGAAGTCAAGTGGGCCTTAGAAAGCATCACTATGAACAAAGCTAGTGGAGATGATGGCATTCCAGTTGAGCTGTTTCAAATCCTGAAAGATGATGCTGTGAAAGTGCTGCACTCAATATGCCAGCACATTTGGAAAACTCAGCAGTGGCCACAGGACTGGAAAAGGTCAGTTTCGTTCCAATTCCAAAGTAAGGCAATGCCAAAGAATGCTCCAACTACCGCACAATTGCACTCATCTCACACGCTAGTAAAGTAATGCTCAAAATTCTCCAAGCCAGTCTTCAGCAATATGTGAACCGTGAACTCCCTGATGTTCAAGCTGGTTTTAGAAAAGGCAGAGGAACCAGAGATCAAAGTGCCAACATCCGCTGGATCATGGAAAAAGCAAGAGAGTTCCAGAAAAACATCTATTTCTGCTTTATTGACTATGCCAAAGCCTTTGACTGTGTGGATCACAATAAACTGTGGAAAATTCTGAGAGATGAGAATACCAGACCACCTGACCTGCCTCTTGAGAAATCTGTATGCAGGTCAGGAAGCAACAGTTAGAACTGGACATGGAACAACAGACTGGTTCCAAATAGGAAAAGGAGTACGTCAAGGCTGTATATTGTCACCCTGCTTATTTAACTTCTATGCAGAGTACATCATGAGAAACGCTGGACTGGAAGAAGCACAAGCTGGAATCAAGATTGCCGGGAGAAATATCAATAACCTCAGATATGCAGATGACACCACTCTTATGGCAGAAAGTGAAGAGGAGCTAAAAAGCCTCTAGATGAAAGTGAAAGAGGAGAGTGAAAAAGTTGGCTTGAAGCTCAACATTCAGAAAACGAAGATCATGGCATCCGGTCCCATCACTTCATGGGAAATAGATGGGGAAACAGTGTCAGACTTTATTTTAGGGGGCTCCAAAATCACTGAAGATGGTGACTGCAGCCATGAAATCAGGAAGAAAAGATATGACCAACCTAGATAGTATATTCAAAAGCAGAGACATTACTTTGCCGACTAAGGTCCGTCTAGTCAAGGCTGTGGTTTTTCTTGTGGTCATGTATGGATGTGAGAGTTGGACTGTGAAGAAGGCTGAGCGCCAAAGAATTGATGCTTTTGAACTGTGGTGTTGGAGAAGACTCTTGAGAGTCCCTTGGATTGCAAGGAGATCCAACCAGTCCATTCTGAAGGAGATCAGCCCTGGGATTTCTTTGGAAGGAATGATGCTAAAGCTGAAACTTCAGTACTTTGGCCACCTCATGCGAAGAGTTGACTGATTGGAAAAGACTGTGATGCTGGGAGGGATTGGGGGCAGGAGGAGAAGGGGACGACCAAGGATGAGATGGCTGGATGGCATCACGGACTCGATGGACGTGAGTCTGAGTGAACTCCGAGAGATGGTAAAGAACAGGGAGGCATGGCGTGCTGCGATTCATGGGGTCACAAAGAATCGGACACGACTGAACGACTGAACTGAACTGATATATATATATATATATATATATATATGTATGTATGTATGTATGTATGTATGTATATATTTCATGTTGAAGTGAAACTGACATAAATTAATCATCTTAAAGTGAACATCAAGGTCACTTAATTATATCCACAATGTTGTGCAAATACCACCTCTAAAAAAAAATACCACCTCTATTTACCTCCAAAACGTATTCATCATCACAGAAAGAAACTCCATTACCCTTAAGCTGTTGTTTTCCATTCCCTACTTTTTCCTCACCCCTCGTAATTATCAGTCTGCATTCTGTCTCTGTGTATTTGCTTATTCTAGGTATTTCATATAAACGGTATCTTAAAATACATGACCTTAGATATCTGGCTTCTTTCACAAAACCATTATGGTTTTGACCTTAATAGAGATGCAGAATATATCAGTACTACATTCCTTTTTATGGGTGAATAGTGCTCCAGTGTATGGATATACTTTTGCTTTACCAATTCATCCATTGATGAACATTTGGGCTGTTTTCACCTTTTGACTTTGTGAATAGTGCTGATATGAACATGTATGTACATGTACTTGTTTGAGAACATATTTTCAATTATTTTGGGGTGTATATCCAGAAATGGATCTGCTGAATGACTCAGTAAGTCTCAGTTCAGCTCAATCGCTCAGTCATGTCTGACTCTTTGTGACCCCATGAATCACAGCATGCCAGGCCTCCCTGTCCATCACCAACTCCCGTAGTTCACTCAGACTCATGTCCATCGAGTCTGTGATGCCATCCAGCCATCTCATCCTCTGTCGTCCTCTTCTCCTCCTGCCCCCAATCCCTCCCAGCATCAGGGTCTTTTCCAATAAGTCAACTCTTCGCATAAGTTGGCCAAAGTACTGGAATTTCAGCTCTAGCATCAGTCTTTCCAATGAATACCCAGGGCTGATCTCCTTCAGGATGGACTGGTTGGATCTCCTTGCAATCCAAGGGACTCTCAAGCGTCTTCTCCAACACCACAGTTCAAAAGCATCAACTCTTCAGTGCTCAGCTTTCTTCACAATCCAACTCTCACATCCATACATGGCTACTGGAAAAATCATAGCCTTGACTAGACGGACCTTTGTTGGCAAAGTAATATCTCTGCTTTTTAATATGTTCTTCAGGTAGGACATTTTAAAAGGGAATTATTTTCAGGACTTCCTGGTGGCCCAGTGGTTAAGAATCTGCCTTGCAATGCATGAGGACATGGGTTTGATCCCTGGTCAGGGGCTTTCTTGGTGGCTCAGATGGTGAAGAATCTACCTGCAACGTGGTAAACCCAAGTTCGATCCCTGGGTCAGGAATATCCCCTGGAGGAAGAAATAGAAACACACTCCAGTATTCTTGACTGGGAAATTCCATGGACAGAAGAACCTGGTGAGCTACAGTCCATGTGGCTGCAAAGACTTGGACACTATTGAACGACCGACACACAGGGAACTAAGATTCCACATGCTGGGTGGCAACTAAGCCTGAGTGCCACGACTAGAGAGTCCCCATGCTGCAGATAAGACCTGAAATCCATCTTTTAAAAAGGTGATTATTTTAAAACAAGGCCCAGTGGACCCTAATCCAGTCTGAAAGGTGTCTTTATAAGAGGAGTACATTTGGCCACACAAAGAGATACCAGTAACTTGACCACACAGAGGAAAGACTGTGAGGACACCACCAGAGGGCAGTCATCAGCAAACCAAGAAGAGAGGCCTCAGAAACCAATCATTAAAGAACTTAAAAGGTATTTTGTTATGGCAGCCCTAGCAAACTGATACAGATGGTATTGCCAACAATGTTAATTCGAGAACATGGGATGTCTCTCCATTTACTTAAGTCTTTAATTCCTTTCAGCAACATTTTGTAGTTGTCAATACACAAGTCTTTTTCCTCCTTGTATAAATTTATTCTTAAATATTTTATTATTTTTGTTGTAAGTAGGATTGTTTTTAAAATTTTTTTCTGATTATTCATTGCTTGTGTATAAAAATGCAACTGATTTGGGGTTGATTTTGTGTACTTCAACTTAACTGAACATGTTTATTAGCTGTTTTTCATGTATGTGGACTCTACCTATAAAATTTTATTGAAAATAGCTTTGGCATTTAATTGCCATCTGCCATATGCCATCTGTCTTTAGTAATCAGGTAATTTGATAACCTTGCTCAGCTTCCTTCTATTTCTATCTGATTTAGGGTTAATACAAGAAATGGATGTTGAATTTTAGAAAAAGCTTTTGCAGATACCTATTCATGTAATCATACAGGTGGCACACCTGAGCCTCTGTTTCTTCATCTATGACATGGGGATAATGATAGAATTTTCCTAATAGAACATCATGAAGATTACTTGCTAATCTAAGGGATCTGCTATAAACTGAAAGTTTGAGTCCCACACAAATTCCTGTGTTGAAACCTAACCCCCAATGTAACTGTATCAGGAGGGATTAGGTTGTGAGGGCAGGACCCTCGTAATTGAGGTTAGTGCCCTTATAAAAGAGGCCCCAGTGACTTTACTCATCCTTTCTACCATGTGTTGTTACTGTTGTTTAGTCGCTCAGGCATGTCCGACTCTTTGCAACCCCATGGACTGTAGCCCTCCAGGCTCCTCTGTCCATGGGGATTCTGCAAGCAAGAATACTGGAGTGGGTTGCCATTTCCTTCTCTAGGGGATCTTCTCGACCCAGGGACTGAACCCGCATCTCCTGCATTGGCAGGCATGTTCTTTATCGCTGAGCACCCAGGGAAGCCCTGGTGGGTGCCACATGAGGACATAGTAAAAAGATGGTCACCTATGAACCAGGAAGCAGGTTCTCATCAGACACCACATCTGCCGGCACCTTAATCTGAGACTTCCCAGCCTCCAGCAGTATGAGAAATAAATTTCCATTATTTGTAAGCCACCTAGTCTATGGTCTTCTGTTACAGCAGTTCAAATGGACTTAGGTGAAAATAGGATGTTGTCTCGTCACATTCTCCTTAATTTGCATTAGTGCAATGAATTTTGTTGATAAATCTGTACCGTTGATTATTGTGCGTATTGCCTGGCCATCGCTGACCTCCCTGCTGAACCCCAGACCTGAGGTTCCCGCAGCCTCCTGAATAGAGTCCTTTAGAAGTCTCTGGGACCTCCCACACCTACCGTGACTCCCAATGGTCTCAGTGTCTCCCCCTAACCTGTTCCTTTTCCTCAGTTTTCATCTTAGAAATAGCCTCTTTGTCCCCCAGTCCCCAGGCTAGAAGCCTGCACCTTTTCCTAAAAGCACCCACTCCCCTTCCATGGCCTGCCAGCCTCACAGCCTGTTCACTAGACCTCCTGAGCATCCCTCCTGCCTGCCCCCTCTCCTTCCTACACCAGGCTTTGGTCCAGCACCGTCCCCTCCTGCACCAGTCCCTGGCCTGCTGCCTTGAGAGCTGAGCTGTCCTCCACAGGACAGCCAGAGCATCCTTCTACATCTGACCATGTCTTTCAGTTTCTCCACTCTGAATGCTCCTCTGATGATTCCCAAACTCTATGTCACCTCAGTGGCCTTGCCCGCTCTGTTGCTATGCTGCCTCAGCATGGACAAGCTGGTTCAGCTGTTTGCCCTGGCGACCCCTCAGAGGGTGTGTCCCCTGGGGCTCTGCTTCTACAGTGAAGGAGTGGAGGGGCTAGTCAGAGGACTTGCACAGTCACTCCACCTAAGACCTCTGGGGAGGGGCTAGAGTGGAGCCTACTGGATGGACAGGAAGTGGAGGACATGGGCACATTTGCTTTTGACTTTTGGTCTCCGTTTTCCCTTTTTATTTTTAAAGTTTTATTTTTTGGCTGTGCTGGGTTTTTGTTGCTGGGTGTGGGTTTTCTCTAGTTGTGGCAAGTGGAGGATATGCTCTCTTTGCAGCATGCAGGCTTTTCTTTGCAGTGGCTTCTCTTGCTGCAGAGCACAGGCTCTAGGGCGCACAAGCTTCGGTAGTTGTGGTGCACCGGCTCAGAAGTTGTGGCTCCCAGGTTCTAGAGTGTGGGGGCTCAATAGTTGGAGTGCATGGGCTTAGTTGCCGCAAGGTATGTGGGATCTTCCTGGACCAGAGATGGAACCCATGTCCCCTGCATTGGCAGATGGATTCTTAACCACTAGACCACCACGGAAGTCTTCCTTTTTCCCTTCTTGACACACATGTTCCTTACAAGAACGTCCCTTCTCCATACATAAGCAAGAGATTAGGATGGTATTGACAACCCTCAGCTCCAGGGGTGGGTTCTGAAGGGCTTAAGCCAAACAAGGTCTCATTCGTCTGGCAGAGTGAGTGGCAAAGTATTGAGTTTATGATTCAATCCCATCCAATCAGAGTGACCAATAGGACTTTTGCCTGGGAATGTTGGACTCTAGCCCTTTTTTCCTCTGGATAATAAACCATATAGATGTGCTGCCTCAGACTGTGAGATGCACTGGCCTGAGGTCAGAGACCACCCTCAGATGAGGGCAGGGCAGGGAAGGCTAGAGAAACGGAGCCAGAATTCTATGGACATTGAAGTTTCTGGATCAAGCTGTACCTGAAGCCCATCTTAACAAAGTCCATAAATTACCATTTCCATGTGGACCACAGAAATTTTTGCTACTTGCAACCAAAACAAAAATCTAAACCTCCTCAGAGACCCTTCCTTAAACTAGACAGTAGATAGGTGTTTCCATTCAAAATATTTCACAATTAGCTTTAAACCTAGGCACTGAACAATCAGAACAGACTGCAGGCCATGGCAATGGACCTGGGTCATGGAGGACCCTGCTGGACTGTAGGGAGGTCTGGGGCTCTCTGGGGAGGGGTGAGCCAGCAGGCATACAGAGAAGCCACTATTTACCAGGTTGGCACAGAAGGACTTTGATATTTTAATAACCTATGCAACTGGGTGGTACAAACTAACTGAACACGAGTCCTTACAAGGTTCCATAGCTGATGCTGAAATGTGAAGTGAAAATTCAAGCAAAACAGGGAGAAAGGCCTAGGATGAGCAAGCAATAGGCTGCATGTCCAAGACAACCCAGGACATAAGAGACAAGGGTAGGTGGTGGCTGGGGCAGGCCAGAGGCTTAGGTGGTAGACTTTCTCTTCAAGGCGTCCTTAAGTTTCAGCCTTGTTCTTCTCTGCCCCCTTGTAGAAAACTCTGGAGTTTAACGTAGAGCTCCTCCAAGACACGGTCCCAGAGTGGCTGAAGGCCCTGCTGTCGGAGGCGGTGCTGTAGGTGTAGTAAGATTCTAAGCCAATGATGCTGTTGATCTTCCAGCGAAGGATATTGCAAAACTTCACCATGTAGGGCGACAGAAGGCAGCAGACGATGTAGAGAACCACCAGGCCGACAAACAGGCTAGCTGACACCTGCAGGAAATGGGCCAACAGGCGATGGTAGGCGGTCTGGGTTCGGGGCTGGGGGCGTGCCTCCACCAGGCAGGGCAGCTCCAGGGCAGCCACTTACCAGGAAGATGAGGAAGGCCCGCTTGGCACTGAGCGGGAGCCCATGGATGTGCAGCAGAAAGGTGAGCTGGTAGTCACAATAGGTGCTCTCGTCCACATCTCTGGTGGGGATAGGGGTCAGGATGGGGTGGGGAGGAGGTGGGCACCTCCCCCAGGAAGCCCCCAATCCCACCTCAGCTGTGTGTGTGCCTCACCTATTGCTCACCAACACCTTGAAGAAGAATTCAGGGGCAAAGATGTTGTGGGGAATGGTGTCATGGCATGGTGAGTTCTCCTGACATAGCCACCTGGGGGAGGAAGTTCAGGCACTTGTGGTAAAAATCATGCCTAGCGCGTGACAGCCCCTGATCTTCCCCTCTACCCAACAAGTTCTGGAGGAGCACTAACTCGGTGCAACCTCCCACCTCTCTCCCTGATTCCCACCTTCACTCATTCAGCTGGTAAGGCTGACTGACCCCTACCAGGAGACAGGCTGTTTATCCATTCTTTTCCTCCCTTCTTTAGGGGAGTTGTCAATTCCTCCGTTACTGTGTATTCATCTAGATTATGGATTGTATACCTATGATGTGCCAGTTCCTCATTTATTCTTTGCTGCCTTTATTCCTTGATGGCACAAATAGAGCTGGAGCAGCTGTTAGGTACAGTCACATCTTCATTCCTTTTTCATATAGTCAGTAAATGCAGGTTGAATACTGACTAGGTACAAGTTGGTTACTTTGTTCACTCATTCGTTTCCTTTATTTGCTTATGGCATCATTTTCTTTCACTCATTAAATCAAAAATACTTATTTATGCTTGGGAAATTCCATGGACAGAGGAGCCTGGCAGGCTACAGTCCATGGGGTGGCAAAGAGTCAGATACAACTTATAGACTGCTGCTGCTGCTAGGTCTCTTCAGTCATGTCTGACTCTGTGTGACCCCACAGACTAAACAACAACAACTGTAAGCTTATATTCTGTCACTGTTCTGTTCATAATAAAAATTTTGAGAACTTAAAAAAAAAAAAAAACAGCTACTGAGGCCCTATATACTTTTTTTTTCTCCTGGCATGCCACACAGCTTGCAGGATCTTAGTTCCCCCAACCAGAGATCAAGCCCAGGCCTCCAGCAGTGGAAGCATAAAGTCCTAACCACTGGACCGCCAGGGAATTCCTGCTATATGGTAACTTATTACTTCATTGTTTTATTCATTCATTGATACCTCCATTCAAAGGTCAATAAATGCCTACCAAGAATGAATGAATTTGTTCATTGTCTCATTCAACAAATACTATTTTATCTATTCTAGACCTGGATTTTTAAGAGAGACAGATTCCATGAGAGACAGTGACAGCTCAGAGGGTCAGGGTGAGAACAGGGAAGGTACAGGAGGATGCGAGAGCCAACTGTCCCACCTAGAACAGTCAGAAAAGTCCTCCTGGAGGAAGTGGCATCTGAACTAAGGCCTGAAGAAAGATTAAGAGGGACCAGTCCTGTGGATAGAGGATCCAGTTTGCATAAAGGTCAAAGTCAGTCTCATTCGAGGAATACAAAGACAGTCAGTGTAGCTTGAGGACCAAGGAGTCTCCCAGAGGCAGAATGGATGGAAAGGCCCGACAGAATGTGGACAGATGGGGGAGAAGGGGGGCCTGCAGTCGGCCCAGGCACTCACTCGACACCTAAACTGTTGTGGGACATGATGTTGAAGGACAACTCCTCGGTGGTGGTTGTGTTCTCCGTGGTCCAGATGAGGCTGCCAGTCCTGCGCAGGCAGGGGTAACCTCAGTAGGGGAAGGGGCCTCAGCGGACCGAGGCTCCAAAAGGAGGCGGGGAAGGGGGCGGGGATTGGGTGGTTGGAGCCTCATGCCACTGGAGGGCTAGAGTTTGCAGGAGCCTGGGAGCCTGCGCCGTAGGCGGGGCCCTGTGGGTATGGCTTGCAGCCCAGGTTTGGTCTGTGGCTGGGCAGCTGGAGGGGGTCTGCAGGGGAAGAAGGGCCGATTATGGGCCTGGTCCCACAGGAATTACTTGTCCATGGGGCTGTTGAAGCGGTAGATTTCCTCCTCGCTGTATTCCTTGATGGTGTCAAGGGTGGGCCCGCCGCCCACCACCTTCAGCACGTAGCTGTGGGGAGCAGAGATTCGAAGGGGCTGTCTGGAGTCCTACCTCACCTCTACCCACCCCCTTTTCTCTGCACCCAACCCCTAGACCCCTCCCGTCAGCCGCTGGCTTGGCCCCCACTTTACCTGCCCCTAAAACTGCCAGAATCGCCCGTCACCAAATCTTGGATCAAGAAGAATGGGTAGAAGACTGTGGGGTCGGAGCGGTGGAGGCCGGGAAGAGAAATGAGAGAGGGGAAGGAGGAGAGATGAAAGGACCCCAAGGAAGGGCAGAGGATGGGTGGGGGCAGTGAGCGGGCAGGCAGGAAGGGCCGAGGAGGGCAAAGGAGAGGGCGCTAAACACCCACTATCCCGGAAGAGAAAGCAGGGCATCTCCGGGTCCACTTTGACGCAGTCGAAGTAGTGTTTGTTCTGCATGCGGTTGTAGTGCAGCGTGTAGGTGATGTCAAAGGCCAGGCGCTTGCCTGGCGGGCAGCCAATAAGCACTGGCACCATCAGGTTGCTCTGAGGGGAGGAGAAAAGCCTGGTTCTGGGAGGCCTGGAGGAGGGACACCCCTCCTGCCCTACACACCATCACTACCTGCCAGGCTCACCCTCACTAGGGCCAAGCTGGTTATTATTATTACCGTTAAAACAATAAAAACAGCAAGCGCTTGCATAGCTCTTACTGTGCACAAGGCATGGAAGGATTCTGCGCAGAGCTTTACATATTCAAGTTCGTTTAATCCTCAAAACAACCTTGGGTAATATAGACCATTAACAGCTCCATTTAACGAGACGGCAAAATTAAGGCACAGAGAAGTCAAGTCACTTATTAATTATCTGAAGTCACACACATGGCTGGGAATGTGGTAGAGCCGGGATTCAAACTGAGTCAGGTGGCTACCAACTGCCTTCAGAATAAGACACAAAACCACTAACACCTACACCTATGAAGCAGCCAGCTCCTCTGTGTGTTAGTCATTCAGTCATGTCAAACTCTTTGCGACCACATGGACTGTAGCCAGCCAGGCTCTTCTGTCCATGGGATTTCCCAGGCAAGAATACTGGAGTGGGTTGCCATTTCCCCCTCCAGGGGATCTTCCCAACTCAGGGGTCAAACCTAGGTCTCCTGCATTGCAGGCAGATTCTTTACAGTCTGAGCCACCAGGGAAGTCCCAGCTCCTTGTTGGACTTTAATTGGCTGAAGCTGAGGGAATTTCCTGGTGGTACAGTGGTTAGGACTTTGATTTCACTGCCAAGGGTCCAGGTTCAATTCCTGGTTGGGGAACTAAGATCCCACAAGCCTGCATAGCCAAAAATAAGACAATGAAGAGCTGAGCTGGAACCTGATTTCCTCAACAGTAGACTTGGGGGAAGCATGGGATACGTGAGGGAAGTAGGGCCCAGGATGGGAGTTCAGTATCTTGGGAATGAAAGGTTCCTGGCCTGTTCTGGGGTTAGGGTCCAAGGATTTCACCCCCATTGTCAGAAGGACATGGGTATCTAGAGACTGCAATATGGGCTTGCTGCCTTCTGTGGAGAGGGGTTTTGACCACAGATTGAGCCTGAGCCAAAGACTTTACACCTATCAGCCACCGAATCACTGTGAAGATTTCTCAGATTCAGTCTTTCCACAGTCCACCTCTGTTCATGGCACTCCATCCCTTCGTGTTCAAGGTAAAAAGCCTTGGTTTTTTCCTGGAAACCTGTCTATCTCTCAACCCCACATCCAGTCCATTCAGAAATCCTGTTGTCTCTAGAGTTCAAGATAGAGTCACTCTCTTCCCCCAACTCTTCTGCCCTACTTGGGCTGGCCCAACCTTCTTTTCCCCATGGTCTCCCTGCTCCCCGTCTCTCCCCTCCAGGCTGTCCCACACTTGTAGCCAGAGGGACTCTGTGAAACTTGAGTCACCCCTCTGCTCAGATGCCCCTATGTGACCTGCCCAATACTTCTTCAACCTCATCTCTCTCCACCGTCCTCCTTGTACACCCTGCTCCAGCCATGCTTGCTCCTTGCTATTCCTTTAGTCTAAGACAGGAAACATACTCCCATCTCCAGGCCTCTGCTATCTGTCCCTTCTCACTGGCATGCCTTCTGATACAAAACTGCATGCTCACTTCTTCTCCTCCTTCAAGTCTTTGCTCAAATGTTTCCTCCTCAGCAGGGTCTTCCCCAAGCCATCCTATGGAAAAGGCTTCCCCTACCTACGCCTCTTGCCTGTTTCTTTTTCTCCTAGTGCACATCACCTTTTAACTATGGTGGCTCAGTGGTGAAGAATCCACCTGCCAATGCAGGATACATCGGTTTGATCCCTGATCTGGGAAGATCTCACAAGCCTTGGAGCAACTAAGCCCAAGTGCCACAACTATTGAACTTGTGCTCTGGAGCCCAGGAGTCACAACTACTGAGCCCAAGTGCTGCAACTACCGAAGCCCACATGCCTAGAGCTTGTGTCTTGCAACAAGAGAAGCCACCCCAGTGAGAAGTCCATGCACCACAGTGAAGAGTAGCCCCCACTTGATGCAGCTAGAGAAAGCCTGCACATAGCAAGGAGAACCCAGTGCAACCAAAGATTTTTAAAAAATTATTTTTGTAAAAAGCTACAATAAAAAAGAGTAGATGCTTTTAAAAAATCATTGGCTTTTAAAAACAATCTTTAGGCGGGTATCATGGTCAGATAGACAGATAAGTAGATATATATTGGGATACACACACACAGACACACACACATATACATAGTAAAAATTTCACTTCCATTCCTATCCTCCAACTGTCCTGACTCTTCCCTATTCAACCAGTAAAGAAAGAAAGTGAAGTCACTCAGTCATGTCCAATTCTTTGTGACCTTATGGACTGTAGCCCGCCAGGCTCCTCTGTCCATGGGATTTTCCAGGCAAGAATACTGGAGTGGGTTGCCATTTCCTTCTTCAGGCAATCTTCCCAACCCAGGGATCAAACCCAGGTCTCATGCACTGCAGGCAGACTGTTTACCTTCTGAGCCACCAGGGAAGTGTTCATTCAACCAGTAGGGAACCATTATGAATACTTCCTTGCCCTTTTCCCCAAAGTTTCTTCATGAAAATAAAAGCAAACATGAATATATGTTATCAATATCAAGTATACAGTGTTGCAGTATGTGGATATCTCTGCCCCCTTGCTCTTGTTTTTCTTTTTCCTTTTTTTTTTTTTTTGCCACACCACAAGTCTTGTGGGATCTTAGTTCTCCAACCAGGGATTGAACCTGGGCCACAAGAGTGAAAACACTGACTACTAACCACTGGACCACCAGGAATTTACCCCCCACCCCACACCCTGTTCTTTTTATATTGCTGCATAGTTTTCCACTGAATGGATGTACCACCTTTTATTTAACTACTCCCCTAGTAATGAACACTTAGAATGTCTCCAAGTCTTTTGAGTAACTGTGCTGTGGATCAGATTCCTGGAAGGGATCTGCTGGGCCCAAATAGAGATATTAACTGACTTTCTGGGGTTGTGATGAAGAGGAAAATAGTGTGCACTACTAAGTTTAGCAGGAAACAGTTATTGGCCTGTGGTCACTCTTCCCTGCATTCGAGCCTGAATATCCCATGTAGTCCAAGGAGTTGGGAGCTGTTACAAGTCCCTTTTTAAATTGCCCTGGGTCATAGCAACTCAGGCTTCCCAGGTGGCACTAGTGGTAAAGAACCCACCTGCCAATGCAGGTGACATAAGAGATAAGGATTCTATCCCTGGGCTGGCTGGGAAGATCTCGTGGAGGAGGGCATGGCAACCCAGTATTCTTGCCTGAAGAATCTCGTGAACAGAGGAGCCTGGCAGGCTACAGTCCATGGGGTCACAAAGGATCGGACATGACTGAAGCGACTTAGCGTGCACGCATACTAAGCCAGGAAAGAGAAATACCAGGGTCTGTCTCCTGGAGAATGGGCAGGGAAGTGGATGAGAACAAGGCCTCCTCTACCACTTGTTAGCTCCAGGGGTTACTCAGAACAGACATCTGCATCTCTCAGAGCCTCACTGCCTGCCTCCATAGCAGGTGAAGAACCAAGGACCCAAAGGCTTCAACAAAGCATGGTGAGCGAGCAAGGGAAGAGCAAGGCATGAAGGGAGAGCCAAGCTTGTTCACATGCCACCTTTGGACCAGCTGGAAAAACAAGCCCTGTGTCACAGATACTTAACTTCCCCTAGAAGAACAGTCTCAGAAGGAACACACACATTTGTGTACAATCTCACGCAGTGCATCCCTTCCTGAAAACATGAATGGATTAAAGGAGGGAGGGGCGGCTGGGTGGGGTAAATGATAAAAACGTATGAGAAAGAAAAAATTAGGAAGGCATTCATGGGATTCCCAGCTAGAGCCCTCAGATCCCACCCTGCTGAGACTGATCCACACCCTTCCCTCCCAGCACAGGGCCCAGGACCCCAAGTCCAATACTTGCATACGGAGCCCCTGGTTCGTGTTCTGGAAGCAGTGCCCAGACGAGCCCAACACCTGCGAGTAGGAGCAGGAGATGAGACGGAACCCCATGGCTTAGTCCTTCCTCTCATCTGCGTCCCTACCCTCCAGGCTTGGACCACACACCTTGACAAGCATGGAGGTCTTCATGAGGTGATGTCCACTAATTCCCTGGTCAAAGCAAGACCTTTTATCACTGAGTGTAACCTGGGGGTGGGGGCAGAAATGAAGGGGTCAGGAGGCCAGCGGAAGGACCCAGGCACCGTTCAAATAACCGAGGGCTTCTAACAGGTATACTGCCCCAGTAGCTCCGCCATCACCTCAGCGCCTCTTCTCCACCTAGTCTCACCCAGAAAAGCACCGAGTTGCGATTTAAAAGGACCTTCTCCTTCACTATTGCCTCAGTGCAGTTGGGGTCCTCCAGCACCACAGCCAGATCCACCGGGTTCAGCACCTGGAAGGAGGGGCCTGCTTGGAGCAGAGGGCGGGGTTAAGGCTGAGGGCGTGACCCAGTCGAAGCCCCGCCCCTATGCACCACCCAGGCCCCGCCCACAGACCCTGCTGGACTTCCGGCTTCCGGGAGGTCAGGAAGACCGAGAAGCTGTAGCTGGTGCCCTTGTCCAGGAAGATGCGCTCGGGCAGCTCGTTCTCGGCCTTGAGGTCGTAGATCTTTTCGTAGCTGCTCATGTCAACGTGCACCCTGCCCGCGCTCCGCCAGTTGCTGGCCAGATAGAAGTAGTAATCCTAGGCGACGGGGTGTGGGGCAAAGTCAGTGCCCGGACAGGGGGACGGAGAGGGGGAGATCCGGGCTTGGCCCCTTCCCTCGACTCGCCATCCTCTCCACGTACCTGGTCCTGCTTCTTGTTCTTCCACCAGCGCCTGGTGGGGTCGTGTACTGGGTCCGCGTATGGCTGTAAGAATTGCAGGCACCGAGGGGAGAGGGTGGGCATGTCAAGGGGTGTGCCCAAACAGGCAGTGTCCCCAGCCTCAGTCCCAGCCCCTGACCCAAACTGAAAGATACACACCCAACCCCGGCTTTCGGCCCGGCCGCCTACCCTCTCCCCCAGCCCAAAGCCATCTCTTCTGAGCCGGGCTTGATCCCTCCTCGGGGCCCCTTCAGCCTCGGAAGCACCGAGATGGCTCTGCTCTGCTCTGCCATCCGCTGCGGTTCTCCGGCGTAAGCCTCTGCGATACCACCTCAGGTAGGACCCTCCCCGGGCGGCGCCCACCTTTGTCGTACTTCGAGTGCAGCCAGAGCAGGTAGTAGATGAGTCCCTGATAGACAGCCAGCGAGTTCTCGCTGTGGAAGCCCCAGGGCTCCAAGACACGCGGCGGCTGCGCGCGGTAGCGCTCCTGGCGCGTGTAGATCTGCGGATTGGGCAGCTCCCGCAGACGCATCACCGTGAAGGGGCAGAAGTTGGAGGACAGCGTCCGGTAGCTCCTGAGCGGCGATAGTGGATGACGGAAGCTGACTTTCCCGAGATCCGCGCACCAGTAACCTCCGCGGGCCTGCTTCCCACTCCTGCGCGGCTGACTACGCAAGGCTGATCCTGACCTAAGCAATCCCTGACCTTCCTCCTCCAGGTTCGGCCCCTGGACATATTCATCTGCTTGTCCCTCGACCCCTCAGAACAGAGTCCTGGACCGCATCCTAGACTCTCCCCGACCCCTCCACGGTACTCAACCTTCTAAGGGTTCTTTCACCTCACTCCACCACTCCCAGCTGCCTCCCTGGGCTCCTCTGCAGGTGAGCAGAAGGATGTAAAATCTGACCATGACGTTCAAGTTCCTCCCTATGACCACCAGGGTCACCTTTTCCACCTGGTCTCCAGGGCATTTCACTGGCAATGCATTCTATCCATACTACACTCCATACTACTATCCATACTACACTCCCTCTCAGTTGTTGACCACCCAATCTCCTTTCCACTTGGCACAAGTGGTTCCCCTATCTGGAACACCCTTCTCCATCTACCACCTCGTCAGTTCTCCTCACCCTTCATGCACCTCTTCTCGTTGAAGCCCTCCCTGATGCACCTTGCCCCCAGTCTGGTTAGACCCCTCCTCCTTTGAGCCCAAAGGCTGTCACTGGGGATGGCTTGGTCTCCCCCCTACCACACCCCAGAATGGGAGCTTCAGATGGCAGTGCCTAAGGCTCTCTGACTGTCTCTATGGTTCAGTATCTTCTCACCCTTGCCGTTCCAAGACATATTCATTGTTGATCTGCTGGTACATCAGTAGCTGCTCCACGGGCATGAGCCTCTTGACGAGCCTGCCCTGCTGGTTGTCTATCAGGTACACCAGCTGCAGTGGGAAGGTACGGGCCACATGAGCTGGTGTCAGCCACCCTGCAGCTCCCCCATGTCTCGCCTGCGCCCGTCCCCCACTTTGGCACCTGGTACAGTTTGTTGTCTTCATAGAAGAGGGTGACCATGGTCTCATTGGGGGCGTAGAGAGAGGACTGCTGAAGAACCTGGAGGTTGATGTACACCTCCCAGGCCTTGGACGGGAACAGCTGGTACACCTGGTAGCTGCCCTCCAGGAGATACCAGATCTGGGGGTGTGACAGCCAGGTGTGTGCGTGAGGCCCGTGGGCACTGTGACCCCCAGCCCCTCTCTCGAGGGGTGAGTCTTGGGTGCTCTCCTCCAGCTGGGACCAGGTGAGCCATCTTTCTGCTTCTCAGACCCCACCACCTCTGCTTCCAGCTGTCACTCCCCATGATACATTTCTTCAATGTTTTAGTCTACTTGAGTTTTTATTACTTGCAATGTAACCATTCCTAATATACACACTGCCTGAAGGCTGGGGATCTGAGGGCTAAGCCCTCTTTTCCCTTCTCACCCTTTTTAAGATTCTTTTTAATGTGGACCATTTTTGAAGTTGTTATTGAATTTGTTACAATACTGCTTCTGTTTTCTGTTTTGGTTTTTTGGCCCTGAGACATGTGCGATCTCAGCTGCCCGACCAGGGGTCGAACCCACACTTGCTGCAATGGAAGGTGAAGTCCTACCCACTGGATGGCCAGGCGAGTCTCCCTTCTCGCTCTTTGTCCCCTTCAGGGTCTCAGCATCCCCCTTGGCCTCAGTTTCCCACCTCTGTACTGATGCCCACCCTCTCATCCCCTAACTCATTTGGCTGTAGACCAAACCTCCTCCTTAGCTTCAGCCTGGAGGATCCTCTTCAGCCTCTAGCACATCCCCCCCTCCATGTGGCCTTCTCTATGAAGCCCTCCCTGACGCATATACCCCCAGACAGGGTCTGAACTTCATGGGTGCTGTTTTCCTCACTGCAGCCTTGGCTGCTCTGAACTGTCACTGTCTGGGAATGAATCTATCCTCCCACCTGGACTGGGACCCTGTGAGGGCAGGGCCCACAGCTGACTCACTGGCCACTATGTCCCAGCACTGGATCAGGTGTGCTGAGCTGCATGGCGGAATGAAAGAGGGCTCCCTCTGGACATCCCCTCATGACTCTGAGCACAGGCCCTTTACCCTGCTGAGTAACTTTGGAAAAGACACATCCTTTTTGAGTTCGAGGATTCTCAGCTATAAATGGAGATTCTGCTGCCCTTCCATTCCTCGGGGTCCCTGAGAATGTTCCCTCTCCTGGGCCCTTTTACCCTGATGGGGTGGGGGAAAAGAGAGACCCCTGGGCTTTGGGGCTGGGCAGAAAGGAAGTGGGAAGATGGGCAGGGCAGTCCACCTCCTCATTCTCAGTGACAATGGCCATGTCCCCTCGGAACGAGTTCACCAGGTACTTGATGGACAGCTCCTTGGGGAAGTCCGCCAGGTAAATGAAGTTTGCACTGTTAAAACTGAAAGGGCAGAGGTGGGAGGTCAGGACACCCAGGTGAGACCTGGAGAATATCTGCTTCTCTGACTAGTCCTGACATGCTGCTGCAGGAACCATCTACTCGCTTCTCCGCCAGGCTGATGAGAATGCACAGAGGAAGCCTGGGACTCTAGTTTCCCATCTCCAAACCCTCTGGCTGGCCTGCCCATCCGTAAACAGGAGCCACTGATGAAACTGGCAGTTTGCCAACACCCCACAGAGTTGGCTCTGGGTCCTCCAGCTTCCTGAAGGGTGAAAAGCATCCTACCCTCTCCCTGGGCCATGTCCCTCTATTGCTCACACAAGTTGGGTCCTCATAGCAGGTTTCATTTAAGAAAGGATTCCCAGTACTGGGACTTCCCTGGTGGTCCAGTGGTTAAGAATCTGCCTGCCATTACAGAGGATGTGAGTTCAGTCCCACATGCTGCTCATGCACCACAACTAAGCTCGTGCACCACAACTAATGAGGCCAAGTGCCTCAGCTATTGAAACCCTCATGCCTAGAGCCTGAGCTCTGCAGTAAGAGAAGCCACTGCGTGCATCATGACGAAGAATAGCCCCTGCTCGCTGCGACTAGAGAAAAGTCCATGCACAGCAACCAAGACCCAGTGGAGCCAAAAATAAATAAGGATAAAACGTTGTTGTTTTTTTTTTTAAAGGACTCCCAGCTTTAAAATATCAGCTTCCCCTGTTCTATCTGTGCCCACCCCAACCCATGTTTTCCCCCATGATGGTTCTGATGACCTCTGGCCTTGGGCATACACACTCTGAAAACTTGGTGACTTCAGAATGGAGCCCCACCCTGCGTGGGGCTGGGGAGGCTGGCTCCATACCTCTGGAGGAGGAAGTTGCCCCAGATGAGCAGCAGGTTGTTATATGGGTTGTAGGACATGCCCTTGGGGACCATCGGAAAGTTGGTATAGGACTCTGTCCCTGCAATCATCAGGAACTGCAGGCCTCGAGCTGGCAGGGGGCACAGGCAAAGTGGACACAGCAGTGAGATGGGGTTGCTTGGGCTCTCCTGGCACCTACCCACTTTTCCAGCACCCCCTGCCTTCCCCTCCTACCGTCAGGGATGAATTCCGGGATGGTGTAGAGCATAAACAGGTAATCACTGACTACAGGTGGGGAAGACACAGCAAAATCTCCTGAGACCCTGAGTTCTCAATACCTGCAACTGAGCAAGTCCTCAGCTCCCCAACGTCTCCAACCCCATCCCAACAGCTTCCCATTTGGGCCCACTCTTGTTGCTGTTGTTTAGTTGCTAAGTCATGTCCAGCTCTTTGTGACCCCATGGGCTGTAGCCCACCAGGCTCTTTAGTCCTTAGAATTTCTTCATGTGAATTATAAAAAGGCACTTCCTCTAAGAGGATACAGTCCTGTGAGGGCAGAGGACTTGATTCCTTGGCTGGGGAGCTCCAGACACAGCCTAAACAACTGTACATGCATACCTGCTAAGTTACTTCAGTAGTATCCAAACCTATGGACTGTAGCCCTAGAGGCTTCTCTGTCCGTGAGATTCTCCAGGCAAGAGTACTGGAGTGGGTTTCCATGCCCTCCTCCAGGGGATCTTTCCAAACCCATGTCTCATTGTCTCCTGCATTGGCAGGCGGGTTCTTTACCACCAGTACCACCTGGAAAGCCCTAAACAACTGTACACAGCAGCCCTATTCTCACTCCATCAGCTCACATCAAATCTTATTGTGAGACACAAGGCCCTCCCAGGTCTTACATCTGCTCATGCTTCCAATCTCCTTCCTTCCCCTTCCCCCTCTGCTCCAGTCTCATTGACTTCCTCTCAGTTTTCCCAGGCCACTCGGCCTGTTCTCCACCACTGCCCCTGACCTAGCAGTGGCAGGAGCCACATTTCCTTCCCGCTATCTGTTGAGCACAGATGCCACAGGATGGAGTGGCAGTTCATAACTCCAGCTCCTGCCCCTTCCCGCTTAGCAGCCCCCAGTGGTACCCCAATTACCCAGGTCATAGCTGACCACCTGGAAATACTTCGAGGAGGCAGGGCCTACAATCTCCACCAGCATCAGTAGATTGTAGTCATCAGCAATGAATGTGGCCCAGATGATGGAGCAGTTGACAACTGGGGAGGGAAGGCAGAGGTCCAGAGAAGCCCCTCCTGCCCCATCCCCCTCCACGGTCTCTGTGACTGCCATGCCTATCCTGGTGACTTTCCGCCCATCCCCAAGAAACTGCCCGTCTTCCCATGGCCTCTCCCCCGCCTTCCCTGCTCTCCTGCATCCCCAATTGCCCCCTAACCTTCCCAAGCCCACCCTATTCCCCGCCCCCCACAGACCCAGGTGGGAGCGGGGTACCTTGAATTGCACTGCACACGGACCAATGCCTGGGCAGCAACTGGAAGGACACGAGGCCATCTGAGGAGCAGAGCAGGTCAAGGCTCAGGCCCTTCCCAGCCCCTCTGGCACCCCACCACATCAGCTCTTCACAGTTGAATATCTGTGCCTCCTTCTTAGCCCTGGGGCAGCTCTCCCGCAACTGGCCTTTCTGTCCATTCACAACTGGCCTATCAGAATATGTCTGCCTGCTGGTCACAGTAATTGGCTCAGGTCTGAGCACATGACCCAGAAATGGGCCAGAGTGAACCCTGGGATTTGAGCTAAGGCCAGTGGGGAAGAGTCTGCTGTTACTCGCTAGGGGTGACTCAAACCAGTGGGAGATGTGAGTCCCGACTTCCTGGATGCCATCTCTAACCCCTGCGAAGGGAGTACCTATCTGAAAATGAGGCCAAATTACAGGGCTAATAATGATAAACCCTTGAGTAGGACTCACCATGTCCCTAGTGCTCTAAGATCTTCATATATGTCCACTTACTTAACCTTGATAGCAACACAATGACGTGGGTGTTAGTATTCTCAGCCCCATTTTGCAAATGAGGGTAAGCACCCAAAAAGAGAGGTTGAGTTACCTGTCCAAAGCCACAGATGACTTGAGTTGGGTGTGTTAGAGCAGTCTGTTTCCTGAACCCATGCTATAATCCCTAAGGTATACTCCCTGACAATTCACCCTGCAAGCCCTGGATCCAGCTATGCCTGATGCTGCATCTGGGTCTTTTCATCTATATAAGTCTACACATTTTCTATGCTTAAATGATTTTTGAATTGGGCTTCTGCCCTTTGAAACCAAACACACTGTGAAAGATACAAAACCTCCCAACCCCGCCAAGCCCTGCCACCACAAAGGCATAAACCCAACTTGACTCACAGCCTGGGACCCCTCCTGAAGGAAAGGGGTGAGAGGTGAGGGCCTGGGGTCAGAACTCTTAGGAGTGAGCGGGTCCAGAGGGGTCTCTTGGGCTGCTGGAGACCCCAAACCTTACCTGTGATGGTCCCAAGGTGGATGTAACCTTCGTGCTTGCCAGTGGTGAGGGCCATCACATACTCGGAGCCATTGCTGTGGAAATGCACGGGGCACAACTTCTTGATGCACTCATCAGCCAGGACTCGAACCCATCTCTCTGCGGGGGGCCAGCATAGATATTTGAGCCTGGACCTTGAGCCCCCAGATCCAACTGTGCCTCAAACCAACATACTCCTGAGTTTTCTAGCTGTCTAAGCCAGTAAACACCCCTTTCTTTCACTTGTATCTATTCTAACCTAGTTCTTCCCACTGTCAAAGTTCCCTAAGAAAGAAAGTGAGAAAAATAAAGCCTTTGGGAACACTCACTAACTAATGAAATAGGGGTTACAGTGTAAGTTTCTGTGATCCTATAAGTGCACATCGCTCATTTACATGGGGCAGGGGCAGGGGTCAGAAGAACTAGGGCTTTGATATCATTTAAAAGACGAGGCTGAATCCAAAGTCTCTCTTAGGATTTCCCCAGTGGTCTAGTGGCTAAGGCTCTGCACTCCCAAAGCAGAGGGGGCTGGGTTCAACCCCCGGAGCTAAGCTCCACATGCCACAACTAAGAGTTCACATGTCTCAGCTAAAGATCCCACAAGCTGCAACTAGGACCTGATGCAGCCAAATAAATAAATTTTAAAAATTAAGTCTCTCTTTTCCTCCCTGATCAATCTCCTTCATGGCTCTGCCTTTCCAACAGCCCATCTGTCTCTCTGTCTAACTCTGCCCCTCCCCAGCGCCCCACACTTCTCATTTGGTGTGCATCTCTCTCTGGTATGCCTTTCTGACCCTCTCTGCACCTTTGCATATGAGTGAGCATGCACATGTGTCTTTCTCTCTCTGCTCCCTCCTTTCACTCTCAGGCCTCTCTCTGCCCTTAGTCGGTTCAAGACTCCTGGGAAGGTCTGGATGAAAGCCTTGCCCCAACATACAGAGGGTAGGAGGAGGTGCCTGCAGGGTGGGAAGTGATGCTTCAGGAGCTTGGGAAGTCCCTCCTACATCCCCCTCTCCCCACCCATGGTAATTCCATTCCCAGATGCCTCCAGTGATGGAGTCCCTGAAGTGCCCTCCCTGGGGCTCCAACAGGCAGGTCCCATGGCCTAAGATGCCCAGGACGCCAGGGTATGTGACCCGGCCAGTGATCCCTCACCAGTGCCATGACTGCTCTCGTAGAGTGTGGTGTAGGTGCCTGTGAAATAGTAGATGAGCTGGTTCTGCCGGATGAAGAGGGTGCTCTCAGTGGCAATGGCATCGTAGATGGTGGCGGTGAAGCTGCTTTGGGGGCAGAAGGAGCCTACCCAGCAAATGTCAATGCTCAACTGCAGGGGAGTGGAGCCAGTGGTGAGCAGGTGGCCTTGATCTCCACTCCCGTGTCCCGCCTTGTGGGGAGGCACCTGCTCTGACCACTGCTTGGGATGGGCACATGTGGCTGCCCCCAGGGGCCCCTTCCTGCTCACCCTGCAGCAGCATCTTGGTGGCCAAACTTCCCCTAGAAACAGGCGACCCAGGCCAGAGCCAGTGGGGGCTTTCTGTGCTCCCTGGAGTTAGGTAGTGCTCCATGTACTCAACAGGGCTCAGCACACCTGGTTCCCCAGGCCCCAGACAGGAGTGTCCTCATGTGGATCTAAAAGATTCCATGCTTGGCCTAAGGCACATTTTAATAATCCTATTCTGTATTTTTTATATTTATTTATTTTTGACTGCACTGGGTATTTGCTGCTGCACGTGGGCTTTCTCTAGTTGTGGTAAGAGGGCTTCTCATTGCAGTGGCTTCTCCTGTTGCAGAGCACAGGCTCTAGAGCACGGGCTTCAGTAGTTGTGGCTCATGGGTTTAGTTGCCCCATGACACGTGGGATCTTCCCAGACCAGGGATCAAACTCATGTCCCCTGCACTGGCAGTTGGATTCTTAGCCACTAGACCACCAGGGAAGTCCCTATCCTATTCTATTTGAACAACTGGCAATCTGAACTCACTGAGTGATCACTAACACTGGCAATATCATTAACAGTGGGAAAGCACCACCAATGAAGGGCTGTTGCCTGAAAGATTGAGTATAACTTCAACCAAGCTTCTAGAACTCACTACCAGTTTATAGGCAATATAGGGTGTTGTGGCTAGAATTTACATGTTGAAGCTCTATCTCCCCAACATGACTGTGTTGGGGCCTTAAAGGAGATAATTAAGGTCCAGCGAGGTTATAAGGATGGGGCCCTAATCCTATTGGACTGGTGTCCTTATCAGAAGAGGAAGAGACACCAGAGCGCCACCTCTCTCTCCACTCATGCACACAGAGAAAAGGCCACCTGAGGACAGTGAGAAGGTAGCCATCTGCAAGCCATGGAAAGAGGCCTCACTAGAAACCAACCCTGCTGACACCTTGATCTTGGACTTCCAGACTCCAGGACCACAAGAACATAAATTTCTGTGCTTAAGCCACCCAGTCTGTGGTATTTTATTATGGCACTCTGAGACTAATATTCAGTACATAAGGTCAGAGGAATAAGTTAATTGATTCTATGAAGAAGAAAACAGCCAGGGCTTCCCTGGTGGCTCAGTGGTAAAGAATCCACCTGCCAATGCAGGAGACATGGGTTCGATCCCTGGTCCAGGAAGATCCCACATGCTATGGAGCAACTAAGCCCTTGAGCTGCAACTACTAAACCTCACGTGCCTAGAACCTGTGCTCTGCAATAAGAGAAGCCACCGCAGTGAGAAGCCTATGCACCACAGAGTAGCATGCATTCACCAGAGTAGCATGCATTCACCACAACTAGAGAAAGCCTACATGCAGCAATGAAAACCCAGAGCGGCCAAAAAAAAAAAAAAAATAGCAGCAAACAGTCAATTCTAAAGGACAAAAGGCCTGGCTTCTTAAATTACCTGGAAAAAAATGGTGATTGATGGTTGTGGGTTGAGGGAGAGCAGACTTACAGGTGAGAAGAGAATTAAGAGAGTTCACAACCAAATGCAACATGCACATCCTGATTCAAGCAAACCAACTGTAAAACACATTTTTAGATAATGGGGGAAATTTAACTATGACAAAGTGAGATGATATTGGACTGGCAAAAAAAAAAAATCATTTGGGTTTTTCTGTAACAGCTTACAAAAAATCCAACTGATTTTTTTGGCCAACCCAATATTAGGGGCTTATTGTTAATTTTGCTGGGCATTATAATGGCATTGTGATTTTATTTCTTAAAAGTCCTAATGTGTTAGAGATATTTCCTCCAGTATTTCCAGAATTTACAAGTGAAATGGTATGATGGCTAGAATTTTCTTTCAAACATTCTAGGGAAAAAAAGTAGGGCAAAAAAAAGCAAAATGTTAATTATTGAAGCTGTGTTCATTATACAATTCTCTCTATTTTTGTGTTTGACTGAAAATTTCCACTAGAAAGTGGAGTTTTCTACTAACTTTTCCAACAAAAAGCATAAATCATAGATTTCCCAATGGTCCAGTGGTTAAGACTCTGAGTTTTCAATGTCCAGGGCATGGGTTCGATTCCTCGTTGGGGGAAATAAGATCCCACATGCTGTGCAGTGAGGACAAGAAATAATTATTTTTACTTTTAAAAAGTATAAATCAAAATAAAACTCGAAGCTCTGCTGCTAAGGGAAATTTTACCAAGTTAAGAGGAACATAAACATTCTCACTTCCCTACCTATTCAGTACATAAGAGATTTCTGCAGACTACAGACTTTGTTGCTATGCTTGGGCAAACTAACCTGCACCCTTCTCAATCTGTCATTTTGATTGGATATCACAATGTCTTGCCCTGTTAATACTTAAAGTGCTGCCTCTGTTTTCTGGAAGAAATACTTGGAAAATTTCTTTGTTAAACTAGAAGATCATCACACCTCCCCTCTTCCTCCACATGCCTGAGAAAAAGAAAAGCTGTGAGTCAGTTGGATTTCTTATTTGAGCAATGTTTGAGAGTTCTGACTCATTTTCCCCAACAAGCAGCCTGTTGGGGTTCTCTGACCACAATGACTGAGTCAAGGTGGGCGAATGGTGAG
This sequence comes from Nanger dama, assembly GCA_917880005.1. Taxonomy (NCBI): domain Eukaryota; kingdom Metazoa; phylum Chordata; class Mammalia; order Artiodactyla; family Bovidae; genus Nanger; species Nanger dama. The sequence goes on along the minus strand of CAKJTW010000012.1, from coordinate 47,678,943 downwards.
CCACACCAAGTGGAAGGAATCTTGTGATTTGAGGGTTAGAAGATAATGGGAAAGATATTTCCCACTGGATGTGGGCCTGAGAAGATGCAACTTTTGCAGTTCCAAGTCCACAGATGTTTGAGCATAAAGTCAATCGTTTGAGCAAGCTCTGGGAATTGGTGATGGACATGGAAGCCTGGCGTGCTGCAGTCCATGGGGTTGCACAGAGTTGGACATGACTGAGTGACTGAACTGAATTGAAAGTCAATACAGAGGAATCAGGTCTGAGAACTGGAGAGAGAGAGAGAGAGACTCAGATTTGGTGACACTGTTTGAAATCCTGGATCAAACTGGACCTGAAGTCCTGAATTTTTTTTGGTTACATGAACCAACAAATTCCCTCTTCCACTTTTGGCAGGTGGCTAGTTGGGCTCAACTCCATTTCTCCCATTTTCTTTGTTAATGGAGTTTTAGCAGGGTATGTGCCAGCCAGGTGGAAATTAGACTTCCCAGCCTCCCTTGCAGTGGATATTGCCAACTGACTAATTCCTCAGCAATGGAATGTGACTGCAAGTGAAACTTGCTTAAGAGAAAATAGCTTGCCCTTCACTTCTGCTCTTTCTCCTTCCAAGCTGGCTTCCATATGGACATGAGCATGATGCAGCTCCAATCACATGGGTAAGATCAACACCTGGGGCCTAGAGGATGGTGAAGCAGGGAAGTAAAAGAGATTGGGGTTTCTCACATCTGGACTGTTTGGCAAATGAGCAATAGCATCCATTTAAGCTGTTCTCTCTCAGGAGTCTCTTTGATACAGCATCTATTATTTTTTTGGGGGGACGGTGGGATGCACCATTCAGCTTCTGATCAGGGATTGAACTTGGGCCACAGCTGTGGAAAGCCTGGAATCCTAATCACTAGGCTTCCGGGAAATTCCTGTTACAGCATCTAAATCTGACCAACACAGAGCTGAAGATAGCTGTATAGTGTGTGTGTGTGTGTGTGTGATGCGGGGGGTGGAGGGGGCGGGGGTTGTTCTTATGAGATCCTAGGGGCAGTTGACAGGAGTGCTGAGGTGTGAAACAGAAAGAAAGAAGGAAAACAGAGCAGAGACAGCAATGTGGGAAAAATCCTTCTGGTTAAAAAATGAGAATAAACAGACTTTGATTTTGGAGTGACGGAAATTCTTTGGAAATAGTGTTGGTGATTGCACAATACCAATATATTCAATGGTACTACACTGTTCACTTTAAAATGGTGAATTTCATGAATTTTATGATTTTCATCTGGATAAATTAAAAAAAAAAAAAGGGTGCCTGAAGTTCAAATTGCACTTTTAATTCTCATGACATAACTCCCCTCCTTTGCCCTCCAAATCTCTTCAGCAGAATTCATTGGCTACATCTCTCCTGTGGGTGTGTTTTGGTCAGGAGCGTGAAAACTGAACAAGGTCTGCAAAGACCTGGGTCAGAAGGAGAGAGAGAGCTGACAGGACAGATCTATAGACCAGAGATGTTCTATAAACAGGAGTTCAACAGAAGCAGGAATTCAGAGCCAGAGGGAACTGAGAGACATTAACCCACGTGGGGTTGTCAGAAATCCATGTGTGGGAGGACTTCGTTGGTGGTGCAGTGGTTAAAAACCTGCCATTCAATGCAAGGGACGTGGGTTCTATCCCTAGTGGAGGAACTAAGATCCTACATGCCTCGGAGCAACTAACCCCATGGGCCACAGTACAAAAGATGCCACGTGATGCAATGAAGATCCTTCGTGCTGCAACTAAGACCTGATGCAGCCAAATAAATGAATAAATAAACAAATATTAAAGAAAAAAAATCATGGATGGCACTTTCAACTTTGATGGGAGGAGGTTAAAGCAGTCTTTACGGTTGCTGTGGTGCACATTGTTATCTTAGACAAAATTAACAACCAGCATCTTGTCCCCTCAGCTTGTGGCAAAGCTACCCTGATTTCACTCCGGGGAGTCATCCTTTCACTGTCTCTTGTCTCGGGTACCCTCCTCATTAGGATAGATCTCATGACTCGTGCTAAGCCAGCTGGCACGCTCCATTCTTTTGGGACACATGACCCAAGCTGGGCCCATCAGGACCAAGTAAATAAATTTCAGAAATTAAAAAAAAATCTATTTGGGAAAGAGGTGCTTCCTTTCTCTGCCTATGAGCTGCGATGATATGAATCACTTTGAGGATGGAGTTAATCCAGAAGAAGTGAAGCTGAAATTTGGAGTCCTCATTCGAACCCTGAATCAAGCCAGGCCTGCAGGCTGCTCTGTGTCCTGGCTTTGCAGTTGGGTGTACTTATTCAATCCTATTTCTCTATTGAAACCAACCTGGTTTGGAGTTCTGCCTACAACTGCAATTAACCCAAACATGTTTGTCTTTCACACTGAAAGGACCCTGCTTCAGACACTACTTCCATGTTTTGGAAGTAATATAGGTTCACGGTGCCGAATTTGAAACCCTAGAGGCCATGTGTATATTGAAATTCAGAATTTTCCAGTGTTTAGAAGGAAAGATGACACATATATGAGGCTTCCTCAGTGGCTCAGGAGTAGAGAATCCACCTGCAATGCAGGAGATGCTGGAGCCCCCTGGATCAGGAAGATCCCCTGGATTAGGAAATGGCAAACCATTCTACTATTCTTGCCTGGACAATCCCATGGACAGAGGAGCCTGGCGGGCTACAAAAGTCTCGCATATGACTGAATGACTGAGCACGCATCATGGCACATATATACCACCCAAACACCCAGTGGGGCCCGGGGCAGCACCCCATAGTCAAATTCCTTAATATTTCTGCAGGGCAGCATCAGAATATTATTAAATAGAATGCATAAAGATAAAAAAAAAAAAGAAGTCTTTGTTAGCTCAAGTCAGAGTTTCTCGACAAATGCATTTTAGCCTTGAATTGTGAAAATGCCATTTCAAAGATTCGAGATTTCAGAACTACAAATGGTGGACCTATAAATAATAATAGCTTCAACTCCCATATTACTCATTCTGGGTCTGACTGCTATGCATTTGTGCCATTCTCAGAATCATTCTGTAAAGTAAATACATAACTATCGTTCCCATTTTACAAATGGGGAATCTGAGGCCAGGGTAGGTGAAGCGACTTGGGCACCCAACATCACACAGTCAGGAGGTGGCAGAAGGAGGATTTGAACCCAGCCTGCAGAGTCTGTCTTTTGTTGATCTTATCTGTCTCTTCTGGGTGTTGGTGTGCCTTAGGGGACCCCTTCTATGCCCTGGGCCCCTTTCCACTTTAGGAGCTGAAACCCAGCCCACCATCTGCCCTGCAGTGACTCACCTCCACGAGAAAGAAGTCCTTGAAGTTTGTGTCTGTCAGTAGGATGGCCTTCTCCTCAGGGATGCCACCCAGGATGAGCACGGGTGTCTGGTCCACAGTGTACCACAGCGGCCTCGACGGGACATTCACAAAGTACTGGGGTATCAGGTGGAAGAGCTGCGGGGCAGGGGCCAGAGGGCTGCTCAACAACCCCTTCTCTTCCCACAGTTCTGTCTCATTTAAGATAAAACCTAAAGAACTTAACCTGACTCACAAGGCCATGTGCAATTTGCCTCCATCACCTCTCTGACCTCATCCTCCACCACTCTCCCCCTTGCTCACTTTCTTCTGGCCACATGGGCTTCCTCACTGGTTCTCAGAGCCTTTATACCGACTGTTGCCTCTGCCCGAAACGCTCTTCTAGTAACCACGTAATTCCTGCTCTGCTCCACCAAGACTGTACTCAAATGTCGACCTCAATTACACCTTTCTTGAGCATCCATTTAAACACTGCCATCCCCTCCTGTGTGTGAGCTCAGTTGTGTCTGACTCTCTCTGACGACATGGACTGTAGACCACAAGGCTCCTCTCTCCATGGGATTTCACAGGCAAGAATACTGGAGTGGGTTGCCATTTCTTACTCAGGGAATCTTCCTGACCCAGGGATCAAACCCATGTCTCTTGTGTCTTCTGCATTGGCAGATAGAGTCTTTAGCCCTAAGCCACCTGGGAAGCCCCCTCCACCCCCTCTTACAGAGACCTAATTCCCCTCACTCTGAATTCTCCCCAGCGCACTGAACGCTTTTTAACCTGCTGTGGAATTGACTTGATCTCATGTGTGCTGGTCTGGTGTCTGTCTCTCCTACTAGACTCTCAGCTCAGAGAGAGGGCACGGATTTGGGTCTCTGTGTTCACTGTTATGTTCCCATGGCGCCACACTCTGTGCTTAGGAAGTGCCTAATGAATGAATGAATGCACTGCGATTAAGAATATGGGTGCAGGAGTCAGGTAGACACAGTTTCAAGTCTGTGGGCAAATGGCTCTATCCTTTTGGGGCCTCCGTTTGCTCCTCTTTAAAATGGGTATGCTAGTGAAAGAGGAGACTGAAACAGTTGGCTTAAAGCTCAACATTCAGAAAACGAAGATCATGGCACCCGGTCCCATCACTTCATGGGAAATAGATGGGGAAACAGTGGAAACAGTGTCAGACTTTATTTTTTTGGGCTCCAAAATCACTGCAGATGGTGACTGCAGCCATGAAATTAAAAGATGCTTACTCCTTGGAAGAAAAGATATGACCAGCCTAGATAGTATATTCAAAAGCAGAGACATTACTTTGCTGACTAAGGTCCATCTAGTCAAGGCTATGGTTTTTCCTGTGGTCATGTATGGATGTGAGAGTTGAACTGTGAAGAAGGCTGAGCGCCAAAGAATTGATGCTTTTGAACTGTGGTGTTGGAGAAGACTCTTGAGAGTCCCTTGGATTGCAAGGAGATCCAACCAGTTCATTCTGAAGGAGATCAACCCTCGGATTTCTTTGGAAGGAATGATGCTAAAGCTAAAACTTCAGTACTTTGGCCACCTCATGCGAAGAGTTGACTCATTGAAAAGACTCTGATGCTGGGAGGGATTGGGGGCAGGAGGAGAAGGGGACGACAGAGGATGAGGTGGCTGGATGGCATCACGGACTCAATGGACATGAGTGTGAGTAAACTCAGGGAGTTGGTGATAAACAGGGAGGCCTGGCGTGCTGCGATTCCTGGGGTCACAAAGAGTCGGACACAACTGAGTGACTGAACTGAACTGAACTGAGAGGACCTTCTCTCACAGGTCACTGTCAAGACTTAACATGTACTTAGCAGAGCATGGCACTGGGGCCCTTCCCATCACTGGGGCCCCCTTACCTCATTTCCCACAGTGAATTGGGTTTGTGGCCTCGCCCAGTCTCCAGGAAGCCGTTGATGTTCACATGAAACCTGGAGGTGGGTGTGGGCAAGCACGGGTGTGGGCTCCAGCTGATGCCAGAGCTCACAGCCACTTCCCTGCCCCTTTCTCTCCCTGAGGACCCCTCTTGTCTTCTGTGGGAATCCGGAAATTAGGAAGCCCCTCCCAGAGTCTCCATGCCTCACCCAGCCCGGGATCAGGAAAGGGCACCTTTACTGGGAATGAAGGGCCCCAGGCCATTGCTGCTAACGTCCACGCGCATGACCACGCTGCCGTTCTTGATGGGCATGGGCATGTACCAGCTCATGAGACACACCTCCTCTGCGTCACATCTCTCTGCTGGCAGGCAGTGGGCACTGAGGCTACTGGGGCCTTCCAGTAGCCTCCTCCCACCCCAGCCACAAACCACTGGGATCTCCCCGCAACTCAGCATGCTCCATTCTCAGCCATGGATCCCCCTGGGGCCTCTGTGTGGCCCCATCTGGGTCCTGGAACCTGCAAGGCCTCCTTGGCCTCCCCCTCCCAGGTCAGAGATCCCTGTGAGGCCCCAAACCACCTCCATATCCCCACCAGGTCATAGGTCCCTCTGATGTTCCTAGCCACCCCTTGAGACCATGAACCTTGCTGAGGTTCCCTGGCCACGCCCACACGGCCACGCCCCCCACCCACCAGGTGGGCTGTGACCCTCCAGGCTCACCTGGGCTGCGGAAGGGGGCTGCCTCCATCTGGATCTGCAGCTGCTCTATCTTCCAGTGACGGAAGTTGACTGGGGACTGGAAGGTGACCAGCACCACTGGCTTCAGCCCTGTCAGGTGGCCTTTTCGGACCAGGGCCTCAGAGGACTGAGGGTGAGATGGCCCCACAGGGGTGTCCTTAATAGAGCCTGTGGGTCCCCCTGCCTTGACCTCACCTTTACTAGCCTACCATCTTCCTAGGCTGGGTCAGGAGAACAGACTCCACCGTGGGAAGGTCAGAGAACATGTTCTAGGTTGGGGCTTGGGAGGGGGATGAGACCAGTCTAGGAGAGGGGTGGAGGTGCTTTCGGCTGGGAGGGAGTCAGGAGGTCTTCCCCGGAAGAGGTGAGTCCAGAGCAAGGTCCTCAGACAGAAATTAGACATAGGGAATGCATAGGGCAAAAAAAGCATGGGATAAACAAAAATGTAAAGGTAGGAGCACCTGGCACCCCTAACTACTAGCAGGCTCTTCCCTCATTCAGGGATTCCATTCTCACTCTTGGGGCTTCTGGTTTAGGGACTGGGATCTGGGGTATGATGGGGCAGTTAGCCCCTGGAGAAAGGCATGGCAACCCACTCCAGTATTCTTGCCTGGAGAATCCCACGGACAGAGGAGCCTGGAGGGGCTACAGTCCATAGGGTCACAAAGAGTCAATCATGACAGGTGACTTAGCAAGCAGGCAGGCAGGGGCAGTTAGACAGAAAGGAACTAGGGACAAGGGTGACAGGGTGGCCAGGGACAACCTTCCAGAAATGCCAGGATCCTGGCTGGGCTAAGAAGGGAGGGCAGGGCTTAGAGTAGCCCCCAACCTTTTTGGTACCAGGGACCAATTTAGTGGGGACTAAATTTTTCCACTGGGGGGTGGGGGGAAGGTTTCGGCATGATTCAAGTGCATTACATTTATTATGTACTTTATTACATCAGCTCCACCTCAGAACATCAGGCATTAGATCCCAGAGTTTGGGGACCCCTGACTTAGCGTGGAGATGGAAGGAGGAAGACATGTATTCTAGGGTATGTGATGTGCTGTGCTTAGTCATTCAGCTGTGTCCAACTCTGCGATCCCATGAACTGTAGCCTGCCAGGGTCCTCTGTCCATGGGGATTCTCCAGGCAAGAATACTGGAGTGGGTGGCCATGCCCTCCTCCAGGGGATCTTCTCATCCCAGGGGTGGAACCCAGGTCTCTCATACTGCAGGAGGATTCTTTACCATCTGAGCCACCAGGGAAGCCCATGCATACTGGAGCGGATAGCCTGTTCCTTCTCCAGAGGATCTTCCCAACCCAGGAGTCAAACTCGGGTCTCCTGGATTGCAGGTAGATTCTTTACCAGCTGAGCTACCAAGAAAAGCCTGTTCTAGGGTATAGAACAGCATTAATATTTCATTTTTGGCCAGATCATGCAGTATGCAGGTCTCTGATAAGTGATCAAACTCATGCTCCTGGCACTGGGAGTATGGAGTCTTACCCACTGGACCACCAAGGAAGTCTCTAGAAGAGCATTAGCAAAGGCTTGGAGGCATCCCCAAGAGACAGCTGTGCTCAAGTCACTGTGGGCAGGGGTGTGGGGGGAGCTATGAGACACGGGTGGGGGATTTAATGAGTCTGATTCCTTTGGCACAGGCCTTCATCCTGAGGAATGCCTCGGCCCAGGCCCTTTCAATCCTGCCCCTACACCTGTCCCAGCCCTACCTCTGGCTTCCAATCACAGGGGAGCAGGTGCTGTTGTGTTGGGGACCTCTTCCTTATCAGGGCTATAGTGGCCACAACAGCCCTGGTGCTGTCCACCCTTAACTCTTGTCTGGACCAAGCATCAGCCTTCTCCCTGTCTCCTTGCTCTTGCTCTGTCCCCCATTCAGCCTGTTAACACCTGAATCCCATTGCATCCCTCCTCTGTTCAAAACCTCATGGCTTCATCTCACTAGAGAGAAAGCCAGGTCTCACTCTCCCCTCCCACTGTCCCCCTCACTTAGTCTGCTCCAGCCACACAAGGGCTCTGGGCAGTTCCTCACATACACTGGCTTCGGTCCTATTTCAGGGCTGCTGCACCTGCTGTTCCTTCGGCTCCAATGTTTTCCCCAAGTTCTCTCCTTTTTCATCATTCAGACCTCTGCTCAAGCTCTTCAGAGATCTTCCCCAATCATTCCAGCTAACACCTTTACCTCATTTTATTTTCATCTTTGCACTGATTACACTAATAAGCTGTTTTCTGTATTTACTTGTTGATTGTCTGCTTCCCTGGTGGGCTGAATCCAGAAGAAAAATCAGGGCACGTTGTTTATCACTGTACTGCTTCCCCACCCCATTGTGGGGAAAAAAAAAAGAGGGTCTGACTCAGAGTTCAGTGTTGCATGAACAGATAAAGGAATGACTATCAGGCTTTCACAGATAAGGAAAGAAGGTTGATGGAATCAACTCTCTGCCCAGGTCACACTCTAGAAACTTATTGCTAGTTTCACTTTCTATGAACTAGCCACTGTACTCAGTGCTTCACACATATTTAATCATTTTATGAAGTAGGTATGATCATTATTGTAGCCTTGTTAAGGATGAGGAGACTTTGGTACAGAGAAGTTAAGTGACTTGCCTGAGATCACTCAGCTGTTATGAGCAGGACTGAGGTTTGAAGCCAGGCAGCCTGGCTTCAGAGCTCAAAGGATTCACTATCATGCTATACTTCCTCCAGATAAAATATGAGTCCACGGTAGATTCAAACCCAGGTCTGTAGCCTTCAGAATTTCAGTTCTAAACCACAACATTCTGCTTATTTCAGTCAAAACAATCTTAAAGAAGAACAAACTTGGAAAACTCAAACTTCCCAACTTGAAAGTTACTACAAAGCTACAGTGATCAAAGCAGTGTGGTACTGGCATATGTACAGACATATAGAACAATGGAATAGAATTATATCCAGAAATATACCCTTATACTTATAGTCAATTGGTTTTTGACAAGGATGTCAAGATAATTCAACAAGGAAAGAATAATCTTTTCAGTCCTGGCATAACTAGATATTCATAAGTAAAAATTAGATCCCTACCTCACATCATATACAAAAACTAACTCAAAATGAATCAAAGGCCTAAACATAAGACCTAAAACAAACAAACTCTTAGAAGAAAACATGGGAGTAAATTTTCATGACTTCTGGTTAGGTAAAGCCTTAGACAACACCAAAAGGACCTGCAACAAATGAAAAAAAAAAATGATAATTGGGCTTTATCAAAAATTAAAATTGTGGTGCCATTGTATGATATGTAAATTATATCTCAATAAATGTAAGCTTCGTGCTTTAAAGGATATCATTAAGAAAGTGAAAAGACATGGAAAGTGAAAAATATTTACAAATTATATATCTGAAAAGGAACTATTTTCCAGTATATAAAAAGAAATTTTATAATGTGACAATAAAAAGACAAATAACCCAGTTTTTAAATGGGCAAAGGATCTGAACAGACATTTCTCCTAAGAAGATAGATAAATGGCTAGTGGGCATATGAAAAGATGTTCAACATCATTAGTTATGAGGCAAATGCAAATCAAAACCACACTGAGATACCATTTCACACATACTAGATGGCAAGAATCAAAGAAATGGACAATAACAAATGACAATATAGAAAAAGTAGACCCCTCATACACTGTTTATAAGAATGTAAAATTACATGGATTTGCTTTGGAAAAGTCCTCAAAAGTGAAACAGAGTTATCATGTGACCCAGAAATTAATTTCCTTAGGTATATACTGAAGATAACTGAAAACAGATGCTTATACAAATACAGCATCATTCATAATAACCACCCTCAAAGTGGAAATAACTCAAATCACCATCACTTAATGAATGGCTAAGCAAAATGGAGCACATCCGTACAACTGAATATTGTTGTTCAGTCGCCCAGTCGTGTCTGACTCTGTAACTCTATGGACTGCAGCATGTCAGGCCTTCCTGTCCCTCACCCTCTCCCAAAGCTTGCCCAAGTTCAAGTCCATTGCATCAGTGACTCAGCCATAAAAAGGAAATACTGATCCATGTTATAACATGGATGGGTCTTGAAAACATGTTAAGTGGAAGAAGTCAGATACAAAAGCCACATATTGCTTGATTCCATTCTTACATGAAATCTCCAGAATAAACAATTTCACAGAAGTAGAAAACAGATCAGTGGTCTCCAGGTGCAGCTTGCAGAATTTTAGTTACCCAACCAGGGATCAAACCTATGCTCCCTGCACACCAAGCCAGGAGTCCTAGCCACGGACCACCAGGGAACTCTTGAATTGTATATTTTTAAATGGTGAACTTTAGGACATGTGAATTCTATCTCAATTTTAAAAAATATTTTCTTTATGAGGAAAATATGTTTCTTTTTCTTTGACCCCAATATCTGGCACGTGGGATCCTAGTTCCCTGACCAGGGGCCCAACCTGTGCCTCCTACAGTGGAAGCTTTCAGTCTTAACCACTGGACCACCACGGAAGTCCTTATATCTCTGTTTTTTTGTGTTGTTGTTGTTTTTTTAATGGAAATTAAAAGTTAACAAGCACCAACTATGTGCCTGGTGAGATTCAGGAATCTTGAATCTTTAAGGTCCCTAGGGTTCAACGGTGCCATGCCTATTTAAATATTAGAAAGGGGGAAAAATGAGGCCCCAACAGAATGAACATACCCTGCCCCTGCACCCACTCACCACTTCTCCTGTGCAGGAGTAGTTGATCTTCAGGTAGTAAGGAAAGCCCAAGTATGTCTGCAAGGAGATGGTGAGCAAATGTCCAGAGCCCAGAAGGGTGCAGCTCCAGGACCTCTCCCATTCGCCTGCCCCTAGTCCCCTCACCTTGTCCGGGTCGATGGGCGCGTCCACTAGCAGGTCGAACACTTTGTCCACTGTGTACAGCTCTTGATCGACGAAATGATCGATCGCGTCATTCTTGCCTACTGACTCTAAGTTGTTCAGGACAACCTGCCAGGTGCATTCCTGGGTTTCCTGTATCGCCCACAACCTCCACGGTGCCAACAGCACCACCAGCAGTGCCCACAGCGCCCGCAGGACTCGGAGCCTCGGCCACGGAGCAGGGCCAGCAGGGAACATCTCGGACAAGTGGGTAACGTGGCTTCAACCTGGAGAAGGCGGAGGTCACCAGCCGGCCAGACTATTCTTCGTAGGCGCCGTCTTAGATTCCCGCCTTATTCCTGTGCCCCGCCCAGGCCCTGCTCCTGGTCCCGCCTCTGCTCAGATGTCTGGCCCCACCCCTATTCTTGCTCCTCGCTCCACTCCTACTTTTGCTCCTGGCTCCGCCCCTGTTCTTGCTCCAGGTTCCTCTCCTGCTCTCGCTCCTGGCTTCTCTCCTGTTCTTGCTCCAGGTTCCTCTCCTGCTCTCGCTCCTGGCTTCTCGCCTGTTCTTGCTCCCGGCTCCGCCTGTGCTTTTGCTCCTGGCTTCTCTCCTGTTCTTGCTCCTGGCTCCACCTCTGCTCCAGACCTCCGGCCGGCAACTACTGCTCTTCCGGACCCCCGCCTCTGCTGCTACTCCAGGGCTCTCCTCTACTGTTGCTCCTGGCCATGCCCCTAACCCTGGTTTCGCCCCGCCTCCCAGGCTCACCCCTTAACCTTGCCCTATCTTTCTTTGCTCTGCCTGTGCTCTGCCTCCGATCCCTACTCTTCAGTCGGTCTCTATTTCTGTTTCCCGGTTTAGCTATGCCCCACCTATTGCCCCCAGTTCCTCTCCTCGCATACCTGAGCCTGGCTCCGCCCCCACGTCTTGTCCCGCCCCCCACATTTCTCCGCACCGCCCCTTTCTCCGGGCTCGGGACCTGCCCAAGTACCAGATCCTGCCTCTAGACCCGTCCCTCTCCCGAACCTGTACCTTCCCCACGCCCCACCTCTTCCCCACTCCTCGCTTCGACTTCTTCCCTGTAGCTTGCCCCTCGCTCGGCTTCTGCGCCTTGTCCCTCCCCTTATCGATCCGCCCTCCCCCCTCATCCTGGGGGAGATGTTCTTCCCAAGCCCGTTCCTTGCCCCGCCCCCTCCTGTGACCCTGCCCCTTCTCGCTGGAGACTCTTTCTTTGCCTCGGGAACTCTCCTCGCCATTGGCCTTCCTTTCGCTCCGCACCTTCTCTTCGCCCTGCACCTCCTCGTTCCCTGCCGGCGCTGCCTGTTCTGTCAGCGCCTTCTCGGTCCTCACCTTCCCCCTGAACCGCGGTACCTTGTCTCCTCCCCTCTTCTCGCCACCTCTTTCCATGCCCTGGATAGCCCAGCTCTAAGCTCCGCCTCTTCTAGCCCCGCCTCTATTCATCGCCCGGCTTCTTCTCTTGGCCTCTCCAAGCTCCTCGCCCCGCCCTCTCTCCGCCCTGCCCCTCCTGTGCCCAGTCCTGGTCTCTCCTCGTTTTCCTCAGCCTTTCCCCGCCTCTCCTCCCCCGGTCCCTCTCCTCCCCTTCTTAACCCCGCCCCCACCCCTTGCATCCCTCCCAGGGAGGCCCCAGGCACTCCCTCTTCTCCCTGCCCGGTGGTACCAGTCACTAAGTTAAAACCGGTCAACCGTCACTCTGCCGCTCCAGTCCCGCCCCTCTTGCCCGGTCTCAAAATGGCCGCCTACACTTCCACAACCGACTTCTTTTCGCGAGGCACGCCTGCTTCACCCGCCAGTCTCCGTGGTAACGCGCTTCCCGACTAGCGCTTAAGGCTTGAGGGACCGCGGGCCCTGGACTGCAGAGGGAGCTGCGGACGAAGTTTGTGATAGGAAGGCCTTCAGGGAGTTCCTATTGGTGGTTCTGGCCTATTTATCCTTCTACCCAATCAGACTTTGATATCACAATCCTAGTGAAAAAAAAATTAGGGCTCTGTGTCAGAAATTAATCTGACTGCGGTTTAACACCCTCCTCTGCAGAACAAAGACAAAGGCAGTCATCTCATAACGTTATCTTGAGAAGTCAATAAGATAACACGTGAAGAGTACCTGGCACAAATAAATATTCAATAAGTTAACAGTTTTCATTGGTACTCTGACGCCTAACAGTTAAGGACTCAGACCGTCTTTTCATTTTATTTTGCCGCTGGGATCATAGTTACCCCACCAGTGACTGAACCCGAGCCCCTTGGAGTGGAAGCCTGGAGTCCTTGCCACTGAACCGCCAGGGAATTCCCCAGACCATGACTTTTTGATGGACTGCAGATCTGACTTTAAACTCCAGTGGTTTAAAACTTTAGAGTGCATCAGACTCAATCAGAAAGTGAAAGTGAAGTCGCTCAGTCGTGCCGACTCTTAGCAACCCCATGGACTGCAGCCTACCAGGCTCCTCCATCCATGGGATTTTCCAGGCAAGAGTACTGGAGTGGGTTGCCATTGCCTTCAGAAGGGCTTGTTAAAACAGGTTGTTAGGCTCCACCCTCTTGGACTGCAAGGAGATCCAACCAGTCCATTCTGAAGGAGATCAGCCCTGGGATTTCTTTGGAAGGAATGATGCTAAAGCTGAAGCTCCAGTACTTTGGCCACCTCATGCGAAGAGTTGACTCATTAGAAAAGACTCTGATGCTGGGAGGGATTGGAGGCAGGAGGAGAAGGGGACGACAGAGGATGAGATGGCTGGATGGCATCACTGACTCGATGGACGGGAGTCTGAGTGAACTCCAGGAGTTGTTGATGGACAGGGAGGCCTGGAGTGCTGCGATTCATGGGGTTGCAAAGAGTCGGACACGACTGAGCGACTGAACTGAACTGAAGTCATGTATGGATGTGAGAGTTTGACTGTGAAGAAAGAATTGATGCTTTTGAACTGTGATGTTGGAGAAGACTCTTGAGAGTCCCACAGACTGCAAGGAGATCCAACCAGTCCATTCTAAAGGAGATCAGTCCTGAGTGTTCTTTGGAAGGAATGATGCTAAAAGGCTGGAACTCCAGTACTTTGGCCACGTCATGCGAAGAGTTGACTCACTGGAAAGACTCTGATGCTGGAAGGGATTGGGGGCAGGAGGAGAAGGGGATGACAGAGGATGAGATGGCTGGATGGCATCACTGACTCGATGGACATGAGTTTGAGTGAACTTTGGGAGTTGGTGATGGACAGGGAGGCCTGGCGTGCTGCGATTCATGGGGTCGCAAAGAGTCGGACACGACTGAGCGACTGAACTGAAGTCTTTAGATGGGGCTGGAGCATTTGTATTCCACGTGATGCTGATACTAATGGTCTGGGGGCAACACCCTGGGAACCTTCCGTACCTCTCCAGGACCCCAGAGAAACATCCAAACTAAATTGTTTTCCAGAGTTCTGCATAAACTGATGCCTGTTGTCCCTCCTATCCTCATCTGTGGTCCAAAGCCTAGTCTTGGATATCTTTGATCCAGTATGCTGGCTCTCCTCCGAACTGTGCACGCACTATAAACCCCTTCTGGAATACTATTCCCTACTTTGTCACCACCTGAGCACTTTCCTTCCTTCATGTCTTGTCTGTGAGACAAGAGCAGCCCTCATCCCTCCCCTGACCACACTAGGCTATGGCTGCCTGGGAATGGGTCTCAGTTTCCCACTGCATCGCAGGCTCTGTGAGGGCAGGCCTGGGGCTTTGTCTACCATTGTTGTTTCAAATTCTGTGCCACACAGCGCAGAATAAATGTTCCATGTAAATAAAGAGCTGATGAAAGTCTGTGCCCCCCACCCCCTAGCCCATCCCCACAGACCAGGGAGGGTTACTTCATCTGAGGGAAGAAACTCAGCAGCTGTGTACCTGAGCCCTTCTAGACTCATAGAGGCAGAGAGACTCGGGTGTTTTCATGGTACTCCCTGACTCTGGAATATAACTGCACCAGGAGGCAGTGCCTCTGTTACTCACATGCCCGAGGTACACCCTACAGCTTCATTTATGCTCGCAAAGACTAGCAGCCACCCACATGTCCATTAGTGAAACATGGAAATAGCTTGGACTTCCCCAGTGGCTCAGTGGTAAAGAATCCGCCTGCCAGTGAGGGAGCTGCAGGAGACATGGGTTCGATCCCTGCGTCAGGAAGATTCTCTGGAGTAGGAAATGGCAACCCACTCTAGTATTCTGTGGGATGTGTGTCCTAGAGGAGGCACAGCAGACATAAAAGGATATAAGGAAGGGACTTCCCTGATGGTGCAGTGGATAATAATCTACCTGCAATGCAGGGGACACAGGTTTGATCCCTTGTCTGGGAAGATTCCACATGCTGAGGAGCAACGAAGTCCGTGTACCACAGTTTCTGAGCTGATGTGCTGCAAGTACTGAAGCCTACAAGCTTTAGGGCCCATGAGCCACAGCTAATGAGCCCCTGTCCTACAACTACTGAAGCCGGTGCTCTGCAATGAGAAGCCCACGTGCTGCAACAAAGAGTAGCCCTTGCTCACTGCAACTAGAGAAAGCCCACACACAGCAATGGAGACCTAGTGAACCCCCTCATCCCCAAAAAAGGATACAAGACCTACTCTTGTGCCTCTGAAATGATCTCTGAATGACACTGAGTTGGTAAAAAAAAAAAAAAAAAAAACAAGGTGCAGAAAGAGAATATTAGAAAAGCATATAAAAATTATATATGCATATATGAGACACATAATATGAAAAAGGTGCAGAAATGAGCCAATATTTTATTGAGAGCCAGACACTGTTCTAAGAGCTTTACAGATATTGTTTAATTCTCCAACAAGTCCACGAGGTAGGTGCTATTATACCATTTCACAGACTGGCAAACAGCACAGGAAGGTGAAACGAGTGGCCCCAAACCACAGACTTGGGAATGTCAGAGTTCAGATTTATACCCAGGGACTTTGCCTCCAGAGTCTGTGATTGTAATTACCTCACCACACAGTACCACTTTTGCAAAGTGAAAGAAAAAAAATTAATGACACACATATACACACAGGTATATTGCTGGTACATGCCTAGGAGACCTGAGAAAATCTGTCATCATAGCCCACATACAGGAGAAAGACTTATTTCTATTGAATATTCTTCTACTTTTTCCATTTTTAAGTGTGCACTTTTTTTTTTTTTAAGTATTAGTTTCTTTTAGAGGAAGGAATTTGGAAGGAGAAGTGGTGGGGAACAGAAGCCAGATCACGCAGGCACCTTCCTCCCTCAAGCAACTGCCTCTCACCCAGCTGCTGACTTTAGCAGCAGGGTCAACAACTGTGCTGAGGAGCCAGGAAGGCTGGGAGACTGAGAAAGAACTAGACAGTGGTTATTTCTGAGCCTCCATGTGGCAAGGTGACCAAAAGACAAAAATCCTCACCTAAATCCCCGTCTTGCACTTCCTGTGTGATATTGGATAAGTTATTTAACCTCTGGGCCTCCTGTCCTCATCTGCAATATGGAGAATGTACCTGACTTACAGAGTTGCTGAGAGCATAAAATAAATTCTGGTGTATCAAGAGCTTGGAACAGTGCTTAGCAGGTAATAAATCCTATACAAGTGTTCCCTCTCGTGTTATTAAAATGATTTTGTGTAACTTCTTAGCATCATTTGACAATGTTGACTTTTCCCTTTTTAAAAGTCTCTCAACTCTCACCAATATTTCCCACTCTCCTGGTTTTCCTACTCCTCTCTTGAACTTCCTTTCTGCCTCTTACGTAAGTTTTCTCTTTGGTTGAGGGTCATTGCTCATCATATGGGACTATGTTAATTAGAAAAGAAATCCCCCTGAAAAAAAAAAAGAAAGAAAAAGAAGCCCCCTTTGGGCATATTCAGCCTTGAACTTCAGCTCCAAGTTGTTTCCACCCTGCGCACCAGGCAACCCTTATGCAGGTCATAATTATACATCATCATCCTTGATGACTAGTTTGTTGATAGCTCCCATTATCCCAACTTTCTGCCTTTCTAATAGAAGCCCAGTTTTCTTCAAGTATTTACCAGCCTGCAAACTAAAACCTCAGCCCCAGCCTCAGTCCCTGGTGGCAGGGGGAATCCTGAGGAATTCAAGCTAATCATAGTGATGCCATGATCACTCTGGCCGATGATTGATTCAGGAGCCAATTTTGGTCAATGATATAGAAGAGGAAGTCTGCTGGGAGACACTGGGAAAAGGTTTCCTTCTTTACAAAGAGGCACCATGGGAAGACACACCCCCTTCCCTCTTCTTGCACTAAATATTAACATGTCTTGTGATGCCTGGACCTGTGGCAGCCACTTTGTGGCCATGAGGAGAGCCCATGTGGGAGCCAAGCCTTCAGCTGAGGGTAACAGAGCAAAGAGAGAGGGAACCAGGGAACACAAGACCCTCTTGGAGTTGTGAACTGTATCGTACCCAGAGATCTCTACAACTTGGGTGATATACAATATATAACCATCTCACTGTTTTAGTCAGTGCCAGTCAGGATTGTGTTACTTGCAACCTAAATCTTTCCTTACTGATATATAAAAGTTATGACCTTCCTAGATAGTATATTCAAAAGCAGAGACATTACTTTGCTGACTAAGGTCCGTCTAATAAAGGCTATGGTTTTTCCTGTGGTCATGTATGGATGTGAGAGTTGGACTATGAAGAAGGCTGAGCGCCAAAGAATTGATGCTTTTGAACTGTGGTGTTGGAGAAGACTCTTGAGAGTCCCTTGGACTGCAAGGAGATCCAACCAGTCCATTCTGAAGGAGATCAACCCTGGGATTTCTTTGGAAGGAATGATGCTGAAGCTGAAACTCCAGTACTTTGGCCACCTCATGCGAAGAGTTGACTCACTGGAAAAGACTCTGATGCTGGAAGGGATTGGGGGCAGGAGGAGAAGGGGACAACCGAGGATGAAATGGGTGGATGGCATCACGGACTCGACGGACGTGAGTCTGAGTGAACTCCGAGAGATGGTGATGGACAGGGAGGCCTGGCGTGCTGCGATTCATGGGGTGGCAAAGAGTCGGACACAACTGAGTGACTGAACTGACTGACTGATATATATATATATATACCCTGTGGCTGATTTCTCAAGGCTGGTCTTCATTCCCACCTAGGCTGTCAATACCCACCTTCATAGTCTTGGTTTCCTCATCTGTCTGCAGCCTCAACCACCCCCTAAGTCCTTGCTCTGAGGGTCCTGTGACTTCCTGCTTCCTTCTCCTGGGTGTCCCTTTAGTCCTTCACAGCCACCATATTCCAAACAAGCCTCAACATCTCCCTACAAATTTGTTTTCCTACAGGTCCCCCACCTCAGGGGCAGCTGAGCATTGTTGGACCTTTCCCTGGCCTTGTCCCTCCCAAGTCTATAAGCCTTATGGCCCATCCACCTGGCCTTCTGAACATCCCTTGACTTGCCCCCTCCTCCCCTTCCCTCAGCCTCACCCAGTCCCATTGTCTCCTGCTTCATTCCTGCCCCAGCCTCCCCTGGGCACCCAGCCTCAGTCTCCCCCGACCCCACAAACACACAGCAGCAAATGCCCAAATCTAACCATGGCCCTCTCCTGCTCACATCCCTTCCATGGCTCTCTAGTGCCCTCAAGAAAGAAGCCAAGTTCCCAGGATGGTCATTTAAGGACATTTACAATATGCCCACATCCAATGATAATACTGCATTATCTTCCTCTTGTGTAAAGTACCCAGAACAGGGCCTAGCCAAAGAGATCATCCCAGAATAACATGGCAGGCTCTGTGAAACCATCTTTTGAACTATCATTATTGCCATTTTACTGATGAGGAAACCAAGAAAATATGGGCAAAATGACCACCCAAAGACACAGGCAGGACATCACTGAGTTGGGATTTGAGCCAAAGCAGGCTGGCTCCAGCTGGAGAAGGGCATGGCAACTCACTCCAATATCCTTGCCTGGAGAATCCCATGAACAGAAAAGCCCGGTGGGCTACAGTCCATGGGGTCGCAAAGAGTCGAATACAACTGAGCAACTAACACAGACACAGGCTGGCTCCAGAGCCCAGGGAACGTAATGTAATTAGTTCTTGGTAAACAGGAACAGCTATTACAATGGTGTCTCACTAAAATCAGTACCTTCCACACTTGGCTAGGATCCCATCTCAGCTTCCTGGAAGACTCTATTATGCAAGCCTACCCCAGGCATATCCGAATATGTCTAGCTCCCTGGACACACTGGAGGAAAATGAGGCAGGTACACCTTCTTCCCCAAACTGACTACTCTTCAGATTTCAGGTCTGAGTGCAGTTGCCCCTTCCTCCAGGAAGCCCTCCCTGACCTTCCTGGCTGGATTGGGTACATTCCCTGTGCTTCCTCTACCCCAGCCCTGACCACTCTGCGCACCTTCCCCTGCCCCCACTAACGAAGTCCTGCCTCTTATGAACTGTCACTGGATGGGAGACAGGACAGGGAGCCCCTTGAGAGCAGGGCCCAGAGCATCTGGAACACTGTGGTGGCCCCAGTGCTGCCCAGCACGGATTGGCACAGAGGAGGGAGTTTTGAATGAGGGAATATATTTCCACTTGACCCAAGAGGTGAATCAAGGCTCAGAGCAGGCCAGTCACTGGCCCGAGGTGAAGTGATCAATCTAGCACCTGAAATGAGGTCTGAGCGCAGAGCCTGGGAGAATCAGCAGGTGATGAGTGGCTACTTGAGTGAGAGAGGCAGATGGCGCAAGGCAAAGACTGAGAAATACAGAGTCAGTGAGAAAGTCAGGGAAGCAGAGTGTGCCGGGAGGTGAGAGGAGGGGCAGGGGAAGTGAGGCAGTGCTACTTCCTGGATCCGGGCGGCGCTCTGGCCGGTCAGACCAAGGGCAGACAGTGGAGGCAGGGCCTCAGGACACCAGCGTGTACTTGTAAACGGGCCAGTCCATCGGTTCCAGTCGAGGGCCCTCAGCCACAGGCCTGGTCTATAGCTGCCCCAACACTTGCCCCAGCTACCTGGGGATGGAGGCGTAGTCCACGTGCGAGCCAGCGGTGAGCTGCTGGTGTGGCTCGGGCTCGGGGCTCAGGATGTCTACCCGGTCATCTTCCTCCACGAAGCTGGTGGGGCACGGAGTGGGCAGCAGGATGAGCTCTGTGAGGCCATGAAGGTCAGACACACGGCGGAAAGTCTGCACCAAGAGCACCATGGCGACCAGGCCGAGGAAGAGGTAGACTGCAGAGATGGCAGAGAGGCGACGAGTGGATCCAGACCGCCCAGATCATGGCCATGGAGCTATGGGATCCCCCAGGATGGGGCCGTGACTCTCGATGCCCCATCCCTCCGGGACGGGGCCAGGTCACCCTCACACCAGCCCTCAGTCCCCAGCCAGCCACCCCACTCACCTGTGACTAACATCTTGTAGACGGCCCGGTAGGGCTGGCCGGGGGGCTTCTCCTGGCACATAATCACCCAGGCCGATGGTGGACAGAGAGATGAAGCAGAAGTAGAAGGCGTCCAGGAAGCTCCAGGCCTCCTCAAGGTGGGCAAAGACGGCGGCTGGCACCAGGAAGCAGACGGTCACCACAACCCCCAGCAGGATGGCCAGGTGCCAGCGGGCTGCCTTCCGGGGGGCACAGCCCCAGCGCTGGCTCACCCAGGACAGGGGCGTGTGGGTGAGCAGCAGTGACAGGCGCTGGGCAGAGGCAGTCAGCAGCAGCATGGTGGCTGGGACGCCCAGGAGCGCAAAGGCGATGGAGAAGGCCTTGCCCCCGTCGGTCAGTGGCGTTGTGTACCCGTAGCCTGCGAGAGTCAGGGGGAAATCCTTCGGCCCACTCAGCATCCACTCTGGAGTCTGTGATGGCCCTAAACTGAAGACTAATTTCAGTCTCAAAGCCACCCCTCCCAGACTGTCTTATCTCCGGTGATGGCACCTCAACCCTCCTCACAGCTCAGGCTGAGAGCCTGGTGTCATCCTCGGCTCCCTCGTCACTCACATCCACTCTGTTGTCTCAACCTTTGCACAGAGCCCAAACCTATCCACTTTCCCCCTCACTCCACCCCAAGGCTTCATACTGGTCCTGTTCTACCGGCAGCCTCCTCCCTGGTCTCCCTTCTCCCCACATGCAGCCAGAGGGACCCTGTGAATATGGGAGTCAGGTCATGTCCCTCCCCTGCTCAGGGCCCTCTTGTGGCTCCATCTCAGGTCAAAGCACTTTGTCTGATGACCCACGGGATGCCACACAATCCAACAGGGCAGCACTCGCCCTGCAGGGGATGCAGGTTCTATCAGGGGAAGATCCCACATGCTGCAAGGCAGCTAAGCCTGTGCACAACTGCTGGAGCCCACATGCCCTAGAGCCCATGTTCCACAATGAGAAGCCCACACATCGCAACTAGAGAGTAGCCCCCACTCTCCTCAACTAAAGGAAACCCACGTGCAGCAACGAAGACCCAGAGCAGCCAGAAATAAATCAGTTTTTAAATGGGTATGACAAGCCCCACCATGCTCTTGGAGGACTGTGGGAACACAGGAAGGGCAGTATGGGTGTGAGTTCTGCAAACAGAAATACGACAAAGGGGAATTCAGGTGTTGGTGAAACTGGCTCACTTTGGCAATGCGTAATTTCCCAAATAAATCAAACCAAAGGGTCAGAGATATGACTGGGGTGGTAAGGGGCCTGATTCATGTTGACAGTAAAATGTCTTGCCCAAAAGACCACAGATCCAGCCTTGTGATCCGTAAGAAAGTGTGAAAGCATTGCTCATATGAGCAGGCTTTCCCCTGAGCCCATCTTTCACACAAAAGGATCCCCTGGCTCTGACTTTTTAAAAACAACAACAAAAAGTATTTATTTATTTGACTGAGCTAGGTCTTCTTAGTTGAAGCATATGGGATCTAATTCCCTGACCAGGAATTGAACCCAGGCCCCCTGCATTGACAGCGTGGAGTCTTAGCCACTGGACCACAGGGAAATCTCCCCTGGCTTTTATATAGTCAAAGGAATTGAAAGCAGGGGCTCAAGAGATACCTGCACAGCCATGTTCATAGATTCTTCACAATAGTCAGAAGGTGGAAACAACCCTCGTGGCCACCGATGGGTGAATGAATCAACAAAATGTAAGTACAAACAATGCAATATTATTCAGCCTTTGAAGGAAGGAAATTCTGACACAGCCTACAACATGGATGAATCTTGAAGACATTATGCTAAGTGAAATAAGCCAGCTGTAAAAAGACAAAGCCTCTGCAATTCCATTTAGATGTGGCACTTAGTGTAGTCAAAATCATAGAGACAGGGGACTTCCCTGGTGGTCCACTGTCTAAAACTCAGTGCACTCCCAACCAGGGGGCCTGGATTTGATCCCCAGTCAGGGAACTAGATCCCACATGTCACAACTAAAGATTCTGCAGGCAGCAACGAAGACTGAAGATCACGTGTGCCACAACTAAGATCTGGTTACAGCCAAATAAATGAATTAATTTTAAAAATAATAAAATAAACATTAAAAAATCACAGAGACAGAAAGTAGAACAATGGTTGCCAGGAGTCGAGGAAGGGGCAAGTGGGGAGTTAGCATTTACAAGGGTATAGATTCAGTTTTGCAAGATCCAAAGAGTTCTGGTGACTTCCCTGGGGGTCTAGTGGTTAAGAATCCACCTTCCAATGCAGGGGATGTGGGTTCAACCCCTGGTCCCGCTGAGGAACTAAGATCCCACATGCCTCAGGGCAACTAAGTCTGTGTACCACAACTAAAGAGAAGTCCCTACACCACAACAAAGACCTGATGCAGCCTAAATACATAAATAAATATTTAAAAAATAGAAGTAAAAAGTTCTGGAAATGGGTGCTGGCAATGGTTGCACAACAATATGAATATACCTAATACCACTGAACTGTACTCTTAAAAATGGTTAAGATAGTAAATTTTATGTGTATTTTGCCCCAGTTAAAAAAAAAAAAAAAACTAGGAAAAATAAAGGATCCTCTAGATCTTGCTGGATATGTGGCTACTGGGAATAAAGACAGCTAGATGTGATCTGGAATAATTTATGGCCAAGGAGATATAGGTGAAAGAAGCAAGTAACTTCAGAAAGTGTCCTTAAAGATAGGGAAATGCCTATCTCCCTTCTTTACTCCCTCCTCCTGCTGACTAGATCACAGATAGGAAGGCTGGAGCTGAGCAGTCATCTGGGACCATGAGATGAACTTGGGAATAGAAATCGCGCCTGGCTGAGAGTTATATTGGAAACTGAGGGTCTCTGATCATGCAGCACCAGTCTGGTCTTGGACTGACTCCCTTGAACATGAGCAAGAAATAAACTCCCATTATATTTAAGCAACTGTTATTTGAGGTTTATCACTTATGGCTCCAAGCTCATTAATACAAGGATTTTGATGGAGAAACTCCAGCAGCCTGGCTGAAAGGACAGGTTTGCAGATGACATGAAATCCTTATAAACAGAAAAAAATCAGAGTTAGAATAGAGTTGGGGGCGGGGGGCTTCCTGGTGGTCCAGGGGCTAAGACTCTGGACTCCAAATGCAGAGGGCTGGGGTTCGATGCTTAGTCAGGGAACTAGATTCCACGTGCCACAACTAGGAGTTTGCATGCTGCAAAGAAGATCGAAAATCCTTTGTGCCCCAACTTTGACCCTGAGCAGCCAAAAAAATAAACATTTTTGAAAAACTAGTGAATATTTAAAAAGAAAGAAAGAATAGAAAGTGGGCTATGAGCCTCAACTTGCTACTTCCAAGAGTTGAGTCCAAAGCAGTGCTTTGTTATTTGGTCCCTGAGTAATATTGGCCAAGTGACTTCTCTCTGAGCCTGTTTCCTCAGAGTACTTGAAAATGGCCTCATAAACGATCCCTTCCTTGAGTACAAGTTGGGACAGGGCACCTAGCATAGTCACGGAAAGAGTCAGCAAGACTGTAATGCTTGCTCCCTCTCTGCGTTCCCAGTTCCAAGCGGGCCAACTCCTCCAGCCCTGGCCTCAACCGCAGCAAAGCTGCCTGAACCAGCTCCAGGCCTCAGATCTTTCTCAGAAGACTAGGGCCTGTGACAAGCCCAGGAACACTGTGGGAGAGGCCTCTCTGAATGTTGTCGGGTTTTCCATTTCTCTAGATATATTCAGGGCTCCCGGCTTCACCAACAGCCCTCATGATAAATGAGGCTCTGTCAATCTTGGTTATTATTACTGGCATGTCTCATGGACACAGCCTTCTGCTTGACCAAGCTTCAGTCAGGCCACTCTGAGTTCTCTTCATGATTAAGCCCAGTTTTAGCAGGAATCCTAAGTTAAGAATCTGCCTGCAATGTGGGCAATGTAGGTTCAATCCCTGGGTCAGGAAGATGCCCTGGCAAAGGGAATGGCTACCCACTGCAGTATTTGTGCCTGGAGAATTCCATGGACAGAGGAGCCTGATGGGCTACAGTCCATGGGATTGCAAAGAATTGGACGCAACAATGCCACTAAGTTTATTTAGGAAGGATCCCCCACACTTGACATCTGATCAAATTTCTCATTATCCATCACTTGTATTCAAGTCTTTGGCAGTCTTTAACAAGAATCCTGTTAAGCCAATTTAGCAAGAATCCCCCTAGCATCCATATCCCCTCTAAGCACTTTTCCATCCTTCTCTTCCTTCTGCTCTCAGCTCTAAATCTCCAGCTATCTTTGCTATACTTTGAATTGAGGTCAATCTCTCTGCCCGATTGCAATAACTTACCATTTTTAAGGAATGTCAGAAATTTTTTACGATACATGTATCGTAAAGGGCGATACATGTATCTCCCTTCATCATTCATGGAAGCCTAAGAAGTAGTGTGGTGGACTGGTTAAGAGCATGGGACTCTGGGGAATTCCTTAGTGGTCCAGTGATTAAGACTCCATCTTCCAATGCAGGGGACTTGGGTTCGATCCCTGGTTGGGGAACTAAGATCCCACATGCCACAGGGCAACAAACTTCATGTGCCACAACTACTGAGCCTGCATGCTCTAGAGCCCGTGCTTCACAACTAGAGAAGGTCTAATGCCACAACAAGAGAAGCCTGCATGCTGCAACTAGAGAAAGACCACGTGCCACAACAAAGACCCAGTGCATCCAAAATTTAAAAAAACTTTTTTTAATTTAAAAAAGAGCATGGGACTCCGAGGCCTAACAGCCTCGGTTCAAATCCGCACTCTACACTTCCCAGCTGTGTGGCCTTGGGCAAGCTGTCCAACTTCACTGGGCCTCAGATTCTATTGCTAAGAAATAGGACCACAAACAGCACCTGGCTCACAAGGCTTGTTGTGATGAGTGAGTAAAGTCCATATGTGCTGTGGTTAAGTCTTCTTTGAGTTCTTACTATTCCTGTGAAGTAGGGAGTGTGATTATCCCCATTTTACAGATGACAGAGGACACAGAGGACTACAGATCAGGAGTGGCTGAACTGGAATCTGAACCTGTGCCTGCCTTGAGTTTGCTTGGCAGTTGGCTTGGAAGTTTGGCTTCTTCACCTGTCCTGCCTGGGATGACTTCTCAGAAGCCAGGATCTAGGAGGAGACAGGGAGAGTGAAGCCCAGAAGCAGGTTGGGCAGGCCCAGCCAGCAAGTGGGCAGCGTCTGTGAGATCCAGCCCAGCTGCTGTGCCCTGGTTTGCTGGTCCACTTGACAGTGACAGAAGGGCCTCACGGTGACAAATGGCAAAGGCTACTGTCAGCAGGGATGGAGAGTTAGGTGTGTGGGCTAGCTGAGCCCCAGACCCCCTCCCCAGTCCAAATCCTAGCATGCTGAATCGCTAAGCCATGTCCAACTCTTTGCAACCCCATGGACAGTTGAGCTCTCCAGGCTTCTCTGTCCATGAAATTTTCCAGGCAAGAATACTGGAGTGGGTTGTTATTTCCTTCTCCAGGGGATTTTCCCAACCATGGGATCGAACCTGCATCTCCTCAGTCTCCTGGATTGGTAAGCAGATGCTTTACCACTTGAGTCTCCTGGGAAACCAAATCTTAGCAAAGGGACAAAGAGGAAGTTTGGGGGCTGGGGAGGGGTTGTGGGAGGACCAGCAGAGCCTGACAAACAAAGGGATTTTCCAGGTCTGAGGAGCGTTGAGGTGAGGGATTTCCCAGGTAGGGCTGAGGGGGGTGGTGTGTTGGTCCTTCTTGAGGCTGTAGGAGTCCAGAGAAGGGGATCTGTGGGGTCCAGTTAGTAATCTGAAATTAGAGGCCAGTGTCCTGGTTTGAAACAGATCCTGGTTTGGGGCTGGGGTCCTGGGTCCAGAGGAAGAAGGGGGACAGGCACCAGTAGGATTACAAATGGGATTAGGAGGGGGAGTTCTTAGGTAGAGGGGGCTTCTGAGCCCAAGGATGCCTGAGGCAACATGATGTGAGGAGACAATGCTAAGGGGATGATGGGAGGAGGTGTGTGTCTCATGTCCTGGCTGAGAGTGTCCATGGTGAAAGCGGTGATGGTCTTGAGTGAATAGTGGGGAGGGTTCTGGGGTACAAAGAGCCTGGAGCATCCTTGATGGAGGGAGAGTTCAAACCAGGCTGGGACAGAGTTGGGGCAAAAGGTTCCATCTGTGGGTCTGGAGGAGACTAAAGGGGGTCCCAGGTCCCAAGGAGGTTCCCTTTCTTGGGAAATTCATGGTGGACAGGAGGAGTCTAGGGGCAGGGGCAGCAGGTTTGGAGAGTAGAGTCCCTGGGCTGGTACCCTGGTTGGGGGCAGGGGTGGATTCTTGTCTCAAAGATAGCATGTGTGACCAGCATTGGGGTCCCAGGTATTCAGGGGATCTTATAAGGAGTATCAGGGACCAGAGATTGGTGACAGTCTCAGCTAGGTTTGTCACATTCAAAGAGGCCCCTATAGAATTCCCTGGTCGTCCAGTGGTTAGGACTCTGAGCTTCCACTGCAGAGGGCACAGGTTAAATTCCATATGCTGGGTGGAGAGGTCAAAATAAATAAATAGAGACCCCCATGGGAAGTCCCTGGTCTGAA
This sequence comes from Nanger dama, assembly GCA_917880005.1. Classification (NCBI taxonomy): domain Eukaryota; kingdom Metazoa; phylum Chordata; class Mammalia; order Artiodactyla; family Bovidae; genus Nanger; species Nanger dama. The sequence goes on along the minus strand of CAKJTW010000012.1, from coordinate 47,652,225 downwards.
AAACACTAGGGGTTTTCGTTGGAGCTGTTTTGGGACTGGAGGGGTAGAAGTCCTGGGTGAGGACCTTCCGGTTAGAAAGTTAGTGGTTCTTCCTGGAAGGCACTCTCGTTCTCTCCCACACTTCCACAGCTGAGGGCTGCAGAATTGGAAATCCCAGGTTTAGAGAGAACAGGGGTGTCCCTAATGGAAGGAAAGCCCTGCACTGAGGGATCCCCCAATACAAAGGAGATGCCAGGAAGGAATGGGATGTGAAGAGGAGTACTGTGTCTAGAGTCAGGGCTACCTGCAGGGAAGTATGACAATGGTCAGGAGGAGGGCAGGGGCCCTTGCTGGGGAGTGGTCTAGGTCCAGAGGGGGGGAAGTCTGAGATGGATTCCCTGGGTCTTTGCTGAGAGATCTCTACTGGCAGTAAGGTCTTCAGTGATGGTGCCTGGAGAGGGTCTGGAGATTCAGGGTCCTCACTGGGCCACCAGGGTCAGGAGATTGGGGTAAGGCTTCCGGAAGGACATATCCCAGAAGGATATATTTGCAGAATCAGGAGACAGTGTTGGAGGGGATGGAGGTCTGAACCAGAGAGAAGGGCGGAAGTCCTGGGTGGCTAATGGGGAGAGGGTCTCAGGCAGAGGGCCCTGGGTTCTCAAAGGAGGTCTCTGAGGATTGTTCTAGGCCCAGAGGGGACTGGACCCAGGTCTCCAAGGTGGTTAAGGCAGAGGAAGGGAGCCCTAGATGCTTGCCAGAAGGTACTTTGAGGATGACGGTGGACCCCAAGCAAACTGCAGGACTTCCTACTGGGAGGAAAGGTCTGGATGGGTACTCCCCAAGGTGGAGGATCCCACAAATGTGGGTCCCAGGTTCTCATCAAGGGGTTTTGAGGGGATCCTGGGCTCAAAGTTAACTGAGAATGATCTGCTGGGATCGGGGTATTTTCGTGGTGACTCTGGGGTCCCTAGGGAGGCGAGGGAGGCTGGGGGTCCCGGGTCCTCGTGGGCCGGGGTCTCAGGGAGGCGCTCACATACCCACGGTGGTGACCAGCGTGCTGGCGAAGAAGAGAGCCGAGGCGAAGTCCCATGCGGGGTCCGAGGCGTTGGCAGACAAGGAGGCATTGGCGAGCGCGGCGCGCCCCAGCCGTCCGGCCGCCAGCACCCGCTCCACGAAGGCGTCCAGGGCAGGGGCGGCCACACACGGGCTGCGCCGCAGCAGCTGCTGGCGTAGCATCCGCAGCTCGGCTCGGAGGCGGGCTTCGTGCGGCCCCTCCAGCCGGGCCACCAGCAGCGCGCCCAGCACCAGGTACGCGATGTATGCTGCCAGGGCGCCCGCCAGGAGCGCGCCCCGCCGCATGGCTCAGCCGGCCGGCCCGCGGAGCCCCCGCCGCCTGGCTGACGTGGCCCCCGCCTTGCGATCGTCCGGCGCCGGGCTTCAGTTCCGGGAGTGCTCGACGCGCTGCCACCAGGGACCCAAAGAGGAAGAAGAGAAAAAGGGGAGGGGCGGAGGTGGAGGAAACTGAGGCACGCCCCACCGCCAGGTGTGGGCACCCAGGGGGAGGAGCCCAGCGCTCACGGACCTAGGAGACCGGCAGGGTGCTCCCTGCCCCTAGCGGGCTGCTCCCTATGCCGGAGAGAATCCGAAAAATCCTTTACGCCCGCGGACCGAGGAGTCGCTGTCCAACTGCGCCGCACCCGGGCGCTTGGCTGAAGGGCCAGAGGGACAAACTGAAATCCAGCCCTCCATCCATTCATCAAATCGTGCGTTCTGGAGTGGGAATGCATCCACCTGGAGGGGACGCCACAAGGGGGGGACACCACAGGGCCAGGTGTCACCTGTGCCCTCACAGACTGGGGATCCTTGCTGCTGCTGCTGCTGCTACTAAGTCGCTTCAGTCGTGTCCGACTCTGTGCGACCCCATAGACGGCAGCCCACCAGGCTCCCCCGTCCCTGGGATTCTCCAGGCAAGAACACTGGAGCGGGTTGCCATTTCCTTCTCCAATGCATGAAAGTGAAAAGTGAGAGTGAAGTCGCGCAGTCCTATCTGACTCTTAGCAACCCATTAGCTAGTCACTAAATCTTTGCTCAGTGCCCACTTTGTGCCCCGCCCTTTGCTGGTTGATGCCAGGGAAACAGCAGCGACGAAGGCTGTCCTGGGTCCTGCCCTCAAGAGGCTCCCAGCACTTCAACAGAGTGACAGACCAGAGGGTCAGGAGCTGTGATGAGGCAAGCAGAGAGACAGGGGCTGGGAGGGTGTTGCCTACAGGACTGTGGAGTCAGGACTCATAACTGAGAGACCAGAACAGTCTTCAAGTTCCCCAGAAAAGACAATGTCTCACAGGAGGAAAGGGAAAGCCACAGTGACAGGGTCACTTGCTGACATCCTTCCGGAATACTACTCAGAAGTCATTTCTATCATTATCTTTGCCTGAGATAACTGGAGGAACTGAGGGACAGAAAAGGGGAGGCTGAGGGGGGAGAAAGAGGAGGGGAGACAGTTAGCCAGGGAGAGACAGAGGGCAGACACAGGAGAAACTAAGGTAACAATTTTCAGGGCTCCTCACTAGCAGCTGCGCCTGTGTGTGCTCAGTTGCGGAGGGTTATAGTGTTTTGGGGAAACCAGGTTGAAACACAGGAGCATTTTTATGAATTTTGGGGCAAATGTCTAAAGATAGTGTTAACAGAGACGCCAAATGTGTCACTTGTGCTAAAGCCCATGATACCAACACATTAGTGAAAGTGGCTTAGTCATGTCCGACTCTTTGCGACCCCGTGGACTATACAGTCTGTGGAATTCTCCAAGCCAGAATGCTGGAGTAGGTAGCCTTTCCCTTCTCCAGGGGATCTTCCCAACCCAGGGATTGAACCCAGTGCAGGTCTCCTGCATTGCAGGTGGATTCTTTAAGAGCTGAGCAACCAAAGAAGCCCCATGATACCAAACCTAGATTTTAATATCTGACCTAGTTGCAGTTTTGTCCTTCCCCAGGAAGGTAATCTTAAACAGCCAGTTTGGAATTTCCTGGTCAGCACCAGTAAGGTAATCTGTCGTATGGGACCTCTCCATTTCTACACTCCCCACTCCCACCTACAAAAGTAGAAGTATTCTACATGATAGATTCTCATCTTCCCCCAAAAGAAGGTGACCTGGCCTGAAACAATTCTTTCTTTTCTTTTGTTAATAACTTCCTTGCCTCCTTTCACAAAAACCCTGCGTTGTGTACAACTCCTACAAACTCCCTCCTATTTACTAGATGTGAGGCTGCCTAATTCATAAGTTGTTGAATAAAGCTCGTTAGGTCTTCATATTTTCTCTGTTTAATTTTGTTTTTCAACAATACACCTCAAGAAAAGACAACTGGTTCTTCCCATCTAACTTGTTGGATGTCCTTTTGTCACTCTAAATAATCACTTTAATACCGAAAGTCTGGCAAAACTGTTTAAGCCCCAGAGCCTGCACAACTCCACTTAGCCGCTGGGGAATACAAATGTGTCTCCTCCTGCTCCATTCCCTTCTCTGGCTTCTCAGTGCGCTCAGGAGCTAAATTGAGCGCTTTTTACGGAGAACTCCATTTCCCATCGGCCTCTTCGCGCGACACCTACATTTCCCAGCATGCACGACACCTCCCACTCCACTAATTCTTCCCGGCTCCGCCCTCCTGGCCCTGCAGGCCTGACTCTTGCCTTACGTCACCGGCCTCCAAACTCCCCTCTTACCGCCAACTTCTCTAGGCCTCCGTGAGAGGGCGTGGCTTTGCGCGATCGAGACGCCCATTGGCTGCCGTGTTGCCGGTAAGGCGTGGTTACGGGAGCCGGGCGGGCACATTTCGAACCGTGGCTGGGGCGGCGGCTGTGGCGGCGGTGGCTACGGCGGTGAAAGATGAACCCGGCAGGCTTGGCGGCGGTGGGGACGCCTCGGCAGCGTAAGTGGCGTACGTGGCCGACCGAAGCATTCGGGAGGGCGGGGCGTGGCGGGGGCCGCCTCGGCGGTTGGCGAGGTCGCCACAGGTCAGAGGTCACGAGGTCAGGGAGCTACGAGGTGTGCACAGCGCAGGGATGCCAGGTCGGGTAGGGGGGCGCGTTGGGGTCGGTTCTTCTTTTCTTTAGGAAATTCCTGTAGAAGAAAACAAGTTTGGGCAAGATATTGTGTGATGTGCAGAAAAACGCGACTTCCATTCATTTGTAGTTAGCCCTCTGGCCGCTCTCCACCCTTCCGTGGCCTTGCGCGGTTGCCCACGCACCATAGGGAAGGCGTTTATAGCCCTATAGCCCTACGTGATCGCAGAGGGCTGTGTTTACTCCTCATTTAAGATTTGAACCTGGATTTACTGTGCTGCTTTCCCATGTCTGTGCATTTCTATCTCTAAGTTCCTCTTCATCTCCAGGAGTGTCCGTGCATCTCGTTTATTCATTCAGCGTATCTTGTTGCAACTCACTTGTGCCAGGCCTTGTACCGGTGGAATTTGAATACCCAGTGGTAGCCTACAACTTGACAGCTTACAGTGCAGAATTTAGTGGGAAGACAGACACTAAACTCGGGAAGTAAACTAGTCAGCGGGATGATTTGGGGAAGTGATTAGAACTGTAAAGGGAGTAAATTGGAAATTGATGGGGCGGGGAGGGAGGGGGGCAGTTGAGTAGGCCTCAAGTCATGATGCCTGCATTCCTCCCCTCAACCTTTGTTAAGATATCTGGTTGGCCCTCTGGTAGGGGATCTTGGGGACACAGACGTGCCCATCAATCCTGCTTCCTGTCTTCATGGAGCTACCAGTACAAAGCGGAAGACAGCAACAGTCTAGTGTGATGGAGCTATGTGCAGGCTTAGGGCTCAGGGCTGGGATGGGGGGAAGTACAGTCAGAGAGCTTATGACTGGGATGGAGGTGTGTGTTAGCCAGATTAGGAAACTTGACCCAGCCCTGCTGTGTCAGTGAAGCTTCCTGGAAGAGAGACAGCTGATGATGAGGAATGAGAAGGGGACTTGTGATGAGAGAGAAAAAGCCTGGGAGGCTTTGCTGAGTAAACAAGTAGACAAATGAAGATATATTTAGAAATTGTAACTGCTTAAAAGAGAAAAAAAGAACCACTGGATATTATGAGAAAGAGCAAGGTAGGGCTAGGGCTTCATATGGAGGATAAGGAAGGTCTCTTGAGAAGGAGTCTTTTGAGCTGAGGCCAGGTGCTCTATTGGCCGGTGTTAATTGTGGGAACGTGTTCCAGGGTGATAGCACTGTCTGTTCTAAAGCTTGAGAAGGCGAGGAGCTTGGCAGGGACAGGGCCCGAGAGGTGGAGGCCCTTGTGGCCAGGTGGAATGAGTCCCAAGAGAGGTAACAAACCAGGGTGGTTGGCAGGGCTGGGTCATGCAGGGCCTCATAGGCATTTGGGTTTTATTCTCAGTGCAGTGGGCAATGCTCTTAGGCAGAGGGCATGTAATACTCTCTGCTGGGCTCAAGGATGAACAGGGGAACCTGGTAGGACATTTAATTCAGGTGCAAGATGACAGAATCTAAGAAAGGAGGGTAACATTGAGACATGGTGGGTGAGAACCAATGTCAGGTAAAGGCCCAGGGGCAGCCAGAGGGCCGTGGCAGGATATGGTGTCTAGAGACAGCCCAGGGCATCAGGTGGGTGGCTTTGAAAGCCAGGAGTATGGTGAGATTGCCCTAGGTGAGAGGCAGAAGACAAGGGTAAGGGTAAAAATTGGGTCACATAGTTGGGGGAGCTGGAGAGAAACCAGTGACTGAGGGACTGATCAGACCATCGGCTCCATAAAGGCATGAGCTGTTCCCTTTTGTTCACTGCTGTATCCACTTTGCCTGCCAGCAGAGCCTAAAGCACAGAGGGGCTCAGTCGATGTTTGTGGGACTCCGACAGGCGAGAGAAAAAGGTAGTACAATGTCTCAGAAGCCAAGAAAGCAGATACCGAGTCAGAGGTTGGCATTTGTGGCAAGGACCTCAGCGCTGCCAAGGGCCTTGAGTCCGAGCAGAGAGGAATAACAGTCCCGGCCTGGTGGTGTAGGTGCACTTAAGGGACCAGTGAGAGCAGAATCCCAATTGCCAAGGTCAGAGGTGGTGACAAAGAGGAAGGAAGAGCTTATGCCAAAGCTTTCAGGAAACCAGTCCTTTGGCCAGAAGTGGGAGAGGGAAAGAGAAGTGGTATTCAGGGACAAGTGGGCCAGGGCCGGCCGGGCGCTATTGGCTTTGAGATCGAGGACTTCGCTAGTTCTGTTTTCAGGCTACACAATGAAGAGGAAGAGTTGAGGGGCTAATAATTGATGACAGATGATGAGAAGGATCGCTCTTCTATGGGCCAGGCCAGGGGCTGAGCAGTTTATGAGTGTCACTTTGCCCCAGAGAGCGGATACCTTTCCACTGAAAAGAAAATGGAGGTGCGAAGAAAGCCGTGATGTGGATTATTTGACCCCTCTCCCCCATCCCATTGTTATCCTACTGCCCTTTTCCCACCATGGTGCTTGGCACAGAGGAGGCGCTCAGTAAATTTGCTGTGGAGGCATCACTTTGGGTCAGGGTGCTGGAGCCAGAGCGCTGGGTTCAGATCCGCCCTCTTCATATTCCCCCATCTCTGTAGACAGCACCCCACCCACTCAGACCAGAATCTGGGAAGACAATGTGGATTCCCTCCCTCTTCCTTACCCTCCCCCAGCCAAGCACACTTCCCGAAATCCTGCCCTACCTCCAGATTCATTCAGAAGCAGCGCCCGCCCTGCCCCCAACAGTGCCCACTTCATCCATCTCTCCTCCTGGACCATCTCCTCGCCTCCTTCCTCTCCTCTCCCTGTCCCGGCCTCCCCAGCCTGTTCCCCATATGAAGCAGAGGGACCTTTCAAAAACTTGAGATCCAGCTCTGCTTCATGCTCTCTGTATGATTTTGGGCAAGGACCTGAACCTCTTTGGGGGTGTCCCATCTGTAAAGGAGAAGGCAATGGCACCCCACTCCAGTACTCTTGCCTGAAAAATCCCATGGACGGAGGAGCCTGGTAGGCTACAGTCCATTGGGTCGCGAAGAGTCAGACACGACTGAGCGACTTCACTTTCACTTTTCACTTTCATGCATTGGAGAAGGAAATAGCAAACCACTCCAGTGTTCTTGCCTGGAGAATCCCAGGGACAGGGGAGCCTGGTGGGCTGCCGTCTCTGGGGTCGCACAGAGTCGGACACGACTAAAGCGATTTAGCAGCAGCATCTATAAAATGGGATGATGGTATCACCAGCACAGAATGGGTTGTTGTGAGGATTAAATGAGTTCATCCAGTGTTTAGAACATGGCCTGATGTGATTTCAGTGGTCAGTTGGGACTTAATTATTATAATATTTAACAGGCTGACCTGGGATGGAATCCTGTTCTGTCACTCCCTTTGCACAAGTCATTTAGCCTCTCTTTATTTATCTATTTACTTACTTGGCTACGTCAGGTCTTAGTTGCCGCACGTGAGATCTAGTTCCCCTACCAAGGATCGAACCCAGGCCCCCTGCATGGAGAGCACAGAATCTCAGCCACTGGACCACCAGGGAAGTCCCCATTTAGCATCTAAGCCTGAGTTTCCACATCTGTAAAATGGGAATGGCCATTTACTCATTCATCAGGTTTTTTGTTGTTGTTGTTGTTTTTTAATCAAGCATCTACTCCAACCTTGTTCTAGAGGCTAGGGCTTCAGCCACAAACAAGACAGAGCTCTTTACCTTGGGGAGCTCACACTAGAGTGGGGGAGACAGTGAAACCAGAGAAATTAAATAGCTAGTATGTCAGCTTGTACTGAGTTCTATAGATATAAATTAAGCGCAGAAAGGGCATGGGGGTGTTACCCAGGGAGATGCAGTTGTAGACAGGATAGCTGGGGAAGGTCCCATGGAACCAAGACTTCGAGGGGAAGAGGGAGTCCTGAGGGTGTCTGAAGCAAGAGCTTCAGAGGAACTGCCAGTGAAGAGGGCCTGAGATGGAAGGTGCCTGTTCTGTTCAGTGAGCAACAGGCCCCTGCGGTTGGAGCTGAATGATTAAGAGGGAACAGGAAGAGAGACTATCTGTCTAGACAGTCTGTCTTGCTGTAAAACACTTAGTGCAGGATTTTGTGCAGTCAACCCCAGTACATAGTGGCCATCACCGTCATCATCATCATCATTGTTATTTGGAAGGATGGATGGATGGATGGATGGATGGCAGAGGCCACCCAGACCTGACTGGACAACCCTAAGTTCAGTTAAGTTCAGTCGCTCAGTTGTGTCCGACTCTTTGTGACCCCATGGACTGCAGCACGTCAGGCCTCCCTTGTCCATCACCAACTCCCCGGAGCTTGCTCAAACTCAAGTCCATCGAGTAGGTGATGCCATCCAACCATCTCATCCTGTGTCATCCCCTTCTCCTCCTGCCTTCAATCCTTCCCAGCATCAGGGTCTTTCCCAGTGAGTCAGTTCTTCACATCAGGTGGCCAAAGTATTGGAGTTTCAGCTTCAGCATCAGTCCTTCCAATGAATATTCAGAACTGATTTCCTTGTAGTCCAAGGGACTCTCAAGAGTCTTCTCCAACACCACAGTTGGTTAGATAACCCATCTGACATCAAAACCAGTGCCCCACTCTAGCAGGAGCCAGAAGGAGAGCTCCTGACAAATGAATGAAGCTCCCACCCTTCTTCCCCTGCAGCCTCAAAGCGGAGGGTTCCTGTGTCCCAGCCAGGCATGGCTGACCCCCACCAGCTTTTTGATGACACGAGTTCATCCCAGAGCCGGGGCTATGGGGCCCAGAGGGTGCCTTGCGGCCTGGGCTACCCTGCAGCCTCCACCTCGCCCCAAGGGGCCTTCCTGGCTGATCCTGTGTCCAACATGGCCATGGCCTATGGGAGCAGCCTCGCTGCGCAGGGCAAGGAGCTGGTGGATAAGAACGTGAGTGGGCCAGGCTGGTGGGAGTTGGGGGCCCAGGCAGGGGCTGTGGGGCCAGGGCTTCAGGTTTGAGCTCTGCCTCCCAGATCGACCGCTTCATCCCTGTCACCAAGCTCAAGTATTACTTCGCCGTGGACACCATGTACGTGGGCAAAAAGCTAGGCCTGCTCATCTTTCCCTACCTACACCAGGTGAGCACTGGCCCCCCAGGGCACATGATGGGCAGGGGTAAAGGAGACTGAGGTGCAGGCCAGATAGATTGGCCCCAAGAGAGGGCTTGCAGGGGGCCAGGCACCTCGCCCCAGGTCCTGCCTGCTCCCCCCACTCTTCCCACAGGACTGGGAGGTGCAGTACCAGCAGGACACGCCGGTGGCCCCCGCTTTGACGTCAACGCTCCTGACCTCTACATTCCAGGTTTCATCCCACCCACCTCCACCCGGCGACCTCCTCCCTCCGGGTGGGCCTGTCTCGGGTAGACATTTAGGTGCCCGGAGGCCCCGATGGTCCTTCTTCTGACCAGTGTCTGTGTGTCTGCCTCCCACAGCCATGGCTTTCATCACCTACGTCTTGGTGGCTGGCCTGGCGCTGGGGACCCAGGATAGGTAAGAGAGGCCTGGGGTCAGCTGAGTGGTGTGGGGTTTGCGGCATGGAGGGGACAGTCAAGAAGGTCTCTTTGGTTCCCCTGGGTCAGAATAGTCCTACCATGTAGCCAGTTGGCCCAAGATAGAGCCCTCGGTACCTTCAGGGTTGGCTTCGGCTCTTTCTTCTTCCCCACTCATGCGCAGCCCATCACCCCACCTTGTGGCGGGTGACACTGAATCTAGCCTTCCCCTGGCCTCTCCTAACTAATTGCCCAGCCCCCACACTCCCCCTGCACCCCAACTCCAACAGGAAGGTCTTGTCTGAGAGGTGGGCCTGGCCGTGCCAACCCCCCTCCTCCCCTGCTCAGATGCTGTCCCCAGACCATGCCCCAGCTCCGGAGCCTATCACTGCCTGCCTGCAGTCTCTCTCTGCCCCTTCCCTTCACTCTGCTGAGCCACTCTGGTCCTCTCTGTTTCTGCCAAGGACCTGGGCTGCCTCCCCAGGGTCTTTGCACACCTGGTTCCCTTTGCTGAGGAGTGTGTTCCTCCCAACTCTTCATGTCTCCACTGTGCTGGTACTGCTTCAGGGAAGCCTCCCCACCCTCCAGCCTGGGTCAGGCCCCCACCTCTTGCTCACAGACCCCTGTTCATTACCTTCGTGGCATGGAAAACTGTTGTCATTACAGCCATGAGTTGTTGAGGCTGGGGATATGGCAGAGGTCTCCTTCCCCCATCAGCTCCTTACTCCTTCAGGCCTCAGCTCAAGTGCCTCCTCCTCTTGGACACCCTCCCTCCCCATGGGGTCACACATGCCCCGCCGTGTGCTTCACCCCATCCTGGCCTGACCTCTCTGGGCTGTCTGTCACTCGGGATGGGATTTCCAGGACAGGGTCCACGTCCATCTTGGTCCCTGCCGGGTCTCTAGCGCCCACCCCGCCCCCAGAGGCTGTCCCCCTGCTCTGGGAGGGTTTGGGCCAGCCAGCTGGCTGACAGAGCTCGGGCATCACAGGTTCTCTCCAGACCTCCTGGGGCTGCAGGCGAGCTCGGCGTTGGCCTGGCTGACAGTGGAGGTGCTGGCCATCCTGCTCAGCCTCTACCTTATCACTGTCAACACAGACCTCAGCACTATCGACCTGGTGGCCTTCCTGGGCTACAAGTATGTTGGGTGAGTACCCCCTCTGCCTCCCCGCTGCCAGCCTCCAGCCCCGGGGCCTCGTCCTCAGACCAGCCTTCCCCCTCTCTCCCCACAGGATGATTGGTGGGGTCCTCATGGGCCTGCTCTTTGGGAAGATCGGCTACTACCTGGTGCTGGGCTGGTGCTGTGTGTCCATCTTTGTCTTCATGGTGAGCTGGGGCTCAAGGGAGGGTGGAACTCTGGGCACAGGCCTTCTGGACAGAGTTGGAGGTCCCTGGGGTCATCCAAGCAAGGGATGTCAGGCGGGAGTTTAGACCCATAGCCATACTGGTGAACTGAGGAGTCCTGGAGTGGTTGCCCTAGCCTTGGGGTCCAGAGAGCTTCCCAGAAGAGGGGGTTGTCTAGGGGGTTGCTGAAGGGAGAGGAGGAGCCAGCCAGTGAACTGTCATTCCACTTTTCTTATACGGCAGGCTTTCCTTCCAGAATTTCCTTTAGGATGAAAAGAGTATAGTGTCCTTGAAATAGCTTCTCTGAGAGTCCTTTCAGCTGGTATAGAAGGGCTGGCTAGGAGCCCTGGGATACACCAGGCCTGGCTTTAACCCCAGGCCTCGCTGGATCCTGGGCAGCTCACTTCCTCTCTTTAAACCTGTTTCCCCTTTTCTGAAAAGGTTGTTGTTTAGTTGCTAAGTCATGTCCGACTCTGTGACCCCGTGGGTTGTATAGCCCACCACGTTCTTCTGTCCAAGGGATTTCCCAGGCAAGAATACTTGAATGGGTTGCCATTTCCTCCTCCAGATCTTCCTGACACAGGGATTGAACCTGTCTCCTGTTTGGCAGGCAGATTCTTTACCACTGAGCCACCAGGGAAACGCTTTGTAAAATGGGGTGATGATAACTCCAGGGTACTGAGAGAATCAGTGTGAGCAAGTGCTAGGTGGTTCAGTCGTTCGGTCATGTCTGACTCTTTGTGACCCTGTGAACGGCAGCACTCCAGGCTTCCCTGTCCTTCACTGTCTCCCAGAGTTTGCTTAAACTCATGCCCATTGAGTCACTGATGCCATCCAAGCATCTCATCCTCTTTCGCCCCCTTCTCCTGGGCGACAAGAGACTGAGCCAGACTTGCCTGTGAGTGTTTGGGAGTCTCCAGCGGCCTGCCGCAGGGTCCTTATAGTAGCAGTCCCGGAAGGCGTGTGGCACGCTGGCATAAGTCCTTTCGAGGAGATCGCCCTTACCCTTACCATAGAGCCTATAACCTACCATAAAGACTGCAGACTCTAGGACTGGGCCATTGCAGGCCAAACTACAGGGAGGGAGCACAGCCCCACCCATCAGCAGAAAATTGGATCTAATAATTTACTGAGCATGGCCCTGCCCACCAGAGCTAGACTCCTGTTTTCCCTACATCCAGTCCCTCTCATCAGGAAACTTGCACACGCCTCTTATCTTCATCCATCAGAGGGCAGACAGAATGAAAACCACAATCACAGAAAACTAACCAAAATGATCACATGGATCAGCCTTGTGTAACTCAATGAAACTATGAGCCATGCCGTGTAAGGCCAGCGGAGAGACAGGTCATGGTGGCCGGTTCTGACAAACCGTAGTCCACTGGGGAAGGAATGGCAAACCACTTCAGCATTCTTGCCATGAGAACCCCCATGAACGTATGAAAATTGTGAAGAGAAGAGAGCAAAAGCTAGTGACTGGTGGGCCAGATCTGCCCCACAGATAAACTTCAATTTACATGTCATTATTTACAACTTTCAGTTCAGTCGCTCAGTCGTGTCCAACTTTAGGGGCGGTTTAAACAAAACAGTTGGGGAGAAAAATGGCATTTCTGGCTTGTGTTAAAAAAAAATCGTCAAGTGCAGCACAAGCTGATGGTGGCCAAAGGGCCAAGTCTGGCCATCCCCTTGGGCCGGGCCTTCACACTGAAGTTACCCACTTCACCAGCTTAAGGCCCTGGCTTGGCAGTTGAGTTTGGAACCATCACATTTTCTCCCAAGGCCTGGGAGGACAAGGAGGTCCTCCGTGTGTGTTAGGAGATCTTGAGCCCAGCCACTCTATGAAGGAAGGGTGGGGAACCTGCAGTCCCGAAGGAGGCCGGGCTCAAGAGTGATCTCCCTCCCGGTCCAGATCCGGACACTGAGGCTGAAGATCCTGGCGGAGGCGGCGGCCGAAGGCATCCCGGTGCGTGGGGCACGGAACCAGCTGCGCATGTACTTGACCATGGCCGTGGCGGCGGCGCAGCCCCTGCTCATGTACTGGCTCACCTTCCACCTGGTGCGGTGAGGGCGGCCCCGCGATGCCTCCCACGCTGCTGCTTCCGGCGGCCGCCGCCCCTCACCCCCACCGGCGATGCCGCCACAGCTCATCTCCCGGCCACCTGCCGGCCACCGGGGCGCCCGGCAGCCCGAGCCCCTCCCACCCTCCCGCCCTCGCCGAGGTGCTGAGATCTCCAGCTGCACAGGCCGCCCCCAGCAGGGCGGCCACCGTTCCAGAAACAATAAACCGTGACGGACACGGCGTGGCCGGGCTTCTCTTTGGTGCGCGGTGTCCAGCAGGGGGCAGGCACGGCCGGGGGGACCGCTCACGGCGCCTCGCAACCAGAAGGCGAGCAGGAGGCCGAGCAAAGGTTTAATGAGCCCCGCCCAGACCCATCAGTGGGAAGCCTTCTTCTTCCCTTCCTCCTTCTTCTTCTTCTCCTTTTTCACCTTGGGCTTCTTGACCTTGCCTGAGGCGCTCTTGTGCGCCTCCGAGCCGGGCTGTGGGGCCGGGGGCGGTGGGGGTAGGAGGGGAGAGAGGGTTCCGCCAGTGAGTCCTCGGCCCGCGTTCCGGGCTGGGACTCCGCCCTCACATGGGGCGCCGGGCACCCGCTACAGAGGGGGAAGCCTCTTACCTTCCTCTCATTTTCCGAATCACTGGAGCTGCTGCTGGAATCTGAGGCGCTCCCTTGGCCGTGGCCATGGCCGTGGTGATGCTAGTTGGGAGGCACACCAGTGAGGCGAGGGGACCCCTTCCCCAGCTCCCATTCCCCCAAGTCGGAGGCCCCAGACCAAGCAGGATCCTAGGGTCAAAAAGCAATTCCCAGGAATGAGGTGACTTACCTTTAGGTTATCAGCTGACCCGCCCTGAGCTTTGGGGGGCTGTGCTTGGGATCTCCCACCTTGCCTGCCCCTTGGGGCTTCTTGGAGGTGGACTCCACGGCTGCAGGGAGAAGAGACATTGGATGGGTTGGTGCAGGCACAGAAAATCCCCCCTCCCCCCAACCTTGGACGCAGACCCTTGGGCTTGATTCTGGCCCTCAAGCTCCACAGCAGCGCACCTGCCGACAGGTCGAACTCCATGGTAGTGAGAGGTGTGTGTGCAGGGCCAGAGCTCTGGAGCAGGGCTGTAAGGGTAGGGGGCAGGCCTTGGGGAGGGGCAGTGGGCCTGCCAGGAAGTTCTGAGGAGCCCCACCGACCTCTGTTCAAAGTCCTTAACCCTGACTCATTGCCCCTCCCCAGCACCGCCCAGCTGGTCCTCTGGGAAACGGGGAGGGCGGCAGGGTAGCCGCTATGCTCCCCGACACCTCACCCACCCTGTGCTGTCCAGTCGTGTCCAACTCTTTGCGACCCTATGGAAAGCCAGGGTTCTCTGTCCTTCACCTTCTCCTGTAGCTTACTCAAACTCATATCCGCTGAGTCGGTATTGCCATCCAACCATCTCGTCCTCTGTCATCCCCTTCTCCTGCCTTCAGTCTTTCCCAGCATCAGGGTCTTTTCCAGTGAGTTGACTCTTCGCATCAGGTGGCCAAAGTATTGGAGCTTCAGCTTCAGTTTCAGTCCTTCCAGTGAATATTCAGGACTGATATCCTTTGGGATTGACTGGTTTGATCTTTCAGTCCAAGGAACCTGGGGTTGGGAGAGGAGTATGGGCCGGTGAGGATTTCTGGGGAGGGGACTACTAGCACTGTTGAAAAGTGAAGTGAAGTCACTCGGTCCTCTCTGACCTTTGTGACCCCATGGGCTGTAGCCTACCACGCTCTTCCACCCATGGGATTTTCCAGGCAAAGAGCACTGGAGTGAGTTGCCATTTCCTTCTCCAGAGGATCTTCCCTACCCAGGGATCAAATCCGGGTCTCCTGCCTTGTACGCAGACCCTTTACTGTCTGAGCCACCAGGGAAATCCAACTAGCTTCCACTAAAGGGTCAGATGCTTGCACTTGAAGAAATGAGAGCAAGGGTGCCTCTGCATGCTCTCTGTACCATGATAAGACAACACTGACACTCCTTGTGTACTTTTGTGCCTGGCGCTGTTCCAAGGGCTTCTTGTACGTTAACTCACTGTAACATTGCCTCTGGCCTGGTGAGAAGCAGAGTCTGAAAGGAAGAAAAGCATGAACTTGGGAACCAGTCTCATGATTTGAAGTCCATCTTTACTACCTAGAAGTGCTTCCCAGGTGGCTCAGTGGTAAAGAATCCTCTGCCATTGCAGGAGATGCAGGTTTAATCCCTGGGTCGGGAAGATCCCCTGGAGTAGGAAATGACAGCCCACTCCAGTATTCTTACCTGGGAAATCCCATGCACAGAGGAGCTTGGCAGGCTACAGTCCATGGGGCTGTAAAAGAGTTGGACAGCACTTATCAACTAAACAACAGAATCATCTGGGGAAGTTACTTCCCCTCTCTGTGTCTCATCTGTAAATAACTACCATATGGCGTTGATGTAAGAATCAAACGGATTAGTTTCCTACAACCATGCCTGCACACAGTTACTAGCAGTACTTAGAGTGTTTGATTTTTAAGTAAAAGGTAGGTATGGTGGCTATCCCTATTTTACAGATGAGGAAACTGAAGGACCAGTTAAGATGACGAGGGGCAGGACTTCCCTGGTGGTCCAGTGATTAAGAATACGCCTACCAATACAAGGGACATGGGTTCAATCCCTGGTCAGGGAACTAAGATCCTACATGCTGCACAGCAACTAACTCCATGTGCCACAGTGAAGACCCAGCACAGCCAAAAAAAAAAGAAAAAAAAAGATGGTGAGGAGCAGAAACAGTAATGAACAGATTAGAACTAAGATTCAAACCCAGGCAGTATAGCGCAAGTCCAAGTCCAAGTATAGCTCAAGTCCAAGGGTAGCCCTTTGGCCTCACCCTGGGGGAGGGAGCACTTAGTAGAAGGGACAGCCACGGGAGCCCAGCCTTCCCTCCCCACACTGCGTGGGGGCCCAGATTAGGCTCAGGGGAGGAGTTGGAGGCCTGAGTCATCTGTTCCAATTGCTGTGAGGCTAGGTGTCCTTGAGAGTCCCTTTCCAGCCCAGCCCTTCCCCCCGACCTGGCTACTGGACCTGCAGAAGTGGTGGGCAGGGCTGGTACTTAGGCCTGAGGATAATGACAAACGTGCCGTTATCAGCCTTGTGCACTCAGGTCTCTGCTCCAAAGTCCATTCCTTAGAGGAGCCTGCCCTGACTGCCAACTCCATGGAGCCTCGCCACTCCATCCCCTTTCCCCTGGCTCAGTGACCAGCATAGACAGCCCTTGCTTCCCACTCTCTGAGCTTATCTTTATTCTGATTCCCTCAGCACATAATAAATTTTATAATAAAATTTATTGAGTATCTACTGTGTGTCCAGCACAGTTCAAGGGCTGGGGGCACAGAAGTGAATAAAACCAGCAAAAATTCCAGCCCTATGGAATTGACAGTCTAGTGGGGGAACATGGAAAAATGTAGAGTATGTTAGAAAAAGCTGGAAATGAATCTGTCCAACAGCTAGTGAATAGATACACGCAATGTGATAGATCCGTTCATACAATGGAACATTATGCAGCAATGAAAAGGAGTGAACTGCTGGCATTTATGTAACAGCTACATAAACCTCAAAAACATTATGCTGGGTGAAAGAAGCCAGACACAAGAGACTACACGTCATATGACACCATTCATATGAGTATTCAGAAAAGACAATTACAGAGCTAGAAAGTTGATTAGTGGTTGCTGGGAGCTGAGTGTGAGAACAGTGATTAGCTCTAAATTGGCCCCAAGGGATCTTACTTGGTGAAGGCAATGAAAATGTTCTAAAACAGATCTATGGTGATAGTTGCACCACTTGGTAAAATTACTAAAAATCCTTGGATATTTGAAATGGGTTTTATGTAACCGATAACAGCTTTTTTTTTTTTTCCCAAGTAATATGTATTAGGAGAAATACAGTAAGAAAGGGAATTAGGTAATAACTACATAGCATGTTTGGGAGGCACTGGATTTCTGATAGAGTTACCAGGAAAGCCACACTGAAGTATTTTTTGTTAAGATCTGAAGGTCAGAAAATAAGCCACACAAGCACATGGAAGCAGATCTAGGCAGAAGGAACGGCCAGTGCAAAGGCCCTGAGGCAGGAATGTGTCTGTGAGCCTGAAGAGCTGGAGGGAAAGAGGTGGGAGATGAGGACAGATGACAACCAGGGCAGGGGGCTGTGTGGGGGAAATGTCTTGTAAATCAAAGATCTTTGGTCTTTGAGTGAGAAGAGGAGGTGAATGGAGACTGTGGCTTTGCCAGCAACCACATGCAGGATATGAGAGGCAGTGTCTGTCTCTCCTGGCAGAAAAGAAATTTCAGGAGGGTGGGGGTGTCATTGCTTTGCTCAGTGCCAAACGGTGTGACTCAGAGTCAGTGCTCCCTATCATTTGGTCAATTAGGCGACCTGCTGCTGGGCAGTGTGATGTCCACAGGTTCGAGCAAGCCTAGAATTGCTGTTAGCTCGGTGAATCTTCGCTCTACCCCTTACTGCTCTGTGGATCAGTCACTGGCCCTCATTGTTCTCCTCTGTCAAATGGAATTTACCTCACAAGGCAAATGATTTTGCACGGAGCCTGTCTGGGACAAGGTAAATAGATATTTGATAAATGTTAGCGGCTTCTTTGGGTGTTTTTTTTTGGCTACATCGGGTCTTTGTTGCTTTCTCTAGTTGTGGCGAGTGGGGGCTTATCTTGGTTGAGGTTGCTCGGGCTTCTTGTGGCGGTGGCTTCTCTTGTTGCAGAGCACGGGCTTTGTGGAGTTGCTCCTTGTCTTGTGGAATCTTCTGGGACCAGGGATCAAACCCCCACCCCCTGCATTATCAGGCCGATTCCTAACCACTGCACCACGAAGAAGTCATAAATGTTAGTTTTTAACTGTGATCCATACACACAGTCTGATTATTCCTCATGAAACTAATAATACAATCCCCATGGTAAAGGAACTGTAGGACACTGGGCTAGTAGGGAGTGGGGCAGCAGTGTGAGACCCTCCAGACCCAGGATGAGGTAAGCTCTTCACTACTGTGCTAAATAAAATGGGGTGAGTAGGTCCCGGGAGACCTTGGCCTGGGCCTCCAGACCCCCACCTGTTCGCTTCATTACAGTACATTTGGGATGTGGCAGCTTTCGCAGGGACTTTGAAGCCAGAGGCTTGATGAGAGAGCTTCACTTTTCTCTCTGGCAAGAACCTGAGCTGGTGGGAGTCCAGAGCAGGTGATGGGTGGCTCTGTGACATCATCCAGGAGCGAGGTTCCCTGTCTGGGTGCTCGGCATCCTTCCAGGATGCCACCCCCAGGCCTTTGGGGAGGCTGGTACCCACCATCTGCTTCTCAGGAAGGGAAGGGCAGTGGAGGGCACACCGCTTCCTTTTTCTTTTCTGAATTTGGTTAATCTCAAATGGCCATTCACACATACATTAAACACATTGTGACTTTTTCTGTGGCTGTGTCACTTGGCACACAGCATTAGTTCCCTGAACAGGGATTGCAACCTGCACCCCCTGCGGTGGAAGCACAGAGTCTTAACCACTGGGCTGCCAGGGAAGTCTCACCACTTCCTTTTAAAGACCTGATGACCTGGAGGCATCACACACCCCTTCAGTCTGAATTTATTCACCTGGTCACATTCAACTGCAAGAGAGGGAAATGAGAGTTCTGAGCTGGGCAGCCATGTCCCCGCTAAAATCTGGAGACTTTAATTACTGAAAGGAAAAAAAGAGAAATGGGATAAGGAGCCCATCTGTCAATACTCCTGTCGGTGGCAGTGAGAGACCCTCAATCGTCTACTCTGGAGGGATTACAAACGGGAGATGAGATTTAAGCTGGGAAGGTGTGTGTAAAGGCTTGGATGAAAAACACAGGTGTGAGCATGTGAGACAAGGCCACGTCCATCTGCTCTTTGGAGGAGAGTTCCCTGTCATTCGCTTCTCATCTTCCATGGCTAACAGAAGCAGAGACGGTAGCTTATGCCTGTCCTCCTGGCATCCTATGGTACTGCTCTCCCCTGCTTGTTGTTTCCTCATTGTTTTCGCCTAAAATGACTTGGTCCTAAGGGTATTAGCAATGCCTTCTCCTTTGTAGGACACAGTTCCCAGCTGGCCTGAGATCTCCATGTCATTCACAACTAGATCAGCTCACCCTTTCGCCAACATTTCACCAGCAAACATGCTTCAAAGGGTCACTCAAACCCTCAAGTTTTTACTTAGTCACTGCAGTTTAGGAAGAGATTTCTGGATGCCAACTTTAGCAGTACAGAACTGAGATTGCTGGGATAGTCCTCCCTGGGGGTCTTGCGCTTCTACACTTCTGTGGATGGACACGCCTAACTGGAAGAGCAACTGCTGGAAGCCTGGTTTTGTCTCCTTCCTGAAGCTTACACAACCAGAGCACCCCCCGTCCTATAAACATCATAATCCCCATCCTGGAATGTTTTCTTTGAACCTAACCACATCCCGGGAGATGGATGACCTTACGCACACAGTATGCAGGGTCTCAGTTTTTCCCACAAGACAGAAACGCTGCCCTGGATGTTCTAGAATACTGGTAATCAACAAATTGCAACAGATCACCCTCTGGGAGGCTCCAAGGGGCTTGACGGCCCGCTGGAGAAACCCAAGCTTGGTCTACACCCAGCTGACTGTTGTGTCTGAGGTTTGACTTCATTCTATTTACAAGTTAATAAATTAGCCTTGCGGGCTTTCCCAGGTGTCTCAGTGGTAAATAATCTGTCTGCCGATGCAGGAGACTTGGGTTTGATCCTGGGTCAGGAAGATACCCTGGACATGGAAATGGCAACCCACTTCACTATCTTGGCCTGGAGAATCCCATGGGCAGAGGAGCCTGGTGGGCTACATTCCATGGGGTCGCAAAAGAGTTGGACATGACTAGCGACAATAAATTAGCCTTTTAACTATTTCCAGAATGCTGGCAGAAGCCTTTCGACTCTTGGATCAGAGACAGAAGGCTTTATTACAGCAACAGCAATAAGCATCAACCTGTGTATTCCCTCCCTGGCCCCAGGGGGCAAAGCACAGGTCCAGATGGAACCTGCACATGTGGTGACTGGTTGCATTACAAGAGAGGGCCGCTGAGCATGGAGCACCTGCCACTGTACAGCAGGCAGTAGGCAAGCCTGCTCTTTGTCCTCGAGTGAGCCACTACCTCGCCTCATCCCTCAAGGTGCTCTCACCGCAAATCCAACTGAGAACAGCCCAGGTAAGCAGCTATCAGCGTTGGCTGTTCTTGACACACTCATCAAGATTTGTAGAAGCAGAACATCTCCATAGAGGATCGTCTGTCCAAACAATGCATCTCACTTGGCATCTAGTGAATTTTCATGCGAATATGCCATTCTGTCAGCTGTTCTGATTAACCAGACTGAAAGTGAAAGTTGCTCAGTCATGTCCGACTCTTTGCAACCCCATGGACTGTAGCCTGCCACAGTCTTCTGTCCTTGGGAATCCTCCAGGCCAGAATACTGGAGTGGGTAGTGGTTCCCTTTTCCAGGGGATTTTCCCAACCGAAGGATCGAACCCAAGTCTCCTCCACTGCAAGCAGATTCTTTGCTGGCTGAGCCACCAGGGAAGCCCAACTGTACTGAGGCTGGGGCTAAATTCTGTTTGTCTCATAAGGCACTTAATTACTGTCAGCAGGACCCCAAGCAGCAGTAATTCCTGTTATGTGGCCAACCTGCCATCCAGCGTACCAGCCTCATCCAGCTGTGTCCTGACCGAGCAGGACACAGCCAGCAAGGTATCAAAGGTTAGTCTCTCGTCCATTAGGAACCACACGAGGGAGTTCAGACTGACCTGCTGATCTTCGGTGTCACTGCCAATAATTACACAGCCCCAGAACAGCCCTCATGCCCCACGGAGAGGCATTGTGACTCATTCTTTCCCACAGGCAAACAGGCGCAGGGCTGGGCACAGAGCACTCCAGTTCACCACTGGTTTGGTTAAGTCATGTGGGCAGTGCCGTGAGAAGCTGAAGCCTCAACTGCCATACATGGCATAGCCCAGGGCCGCTTGGGCGTCAGAAGTGTGTACTTTTGTTATCAGCCAGATTAGAACAGGGCTGAGCAGGTCCATGTTTGTAAAGGTCTGGGTGGGACTCATATTCAGGCGGGTGACTGGATCAGGCATAGAACGTTTCAGGACTGGCCGGGTCTATGGGCCACACTGCCAGCTGCAGGGCTCAGGTGGACCAGGTGGTGGGTTGACAGGCTGAGGTGCAGGGTCTAGAGGAAAGAGTGCTGATGGCACCCCTCCCGCTCCCCACCCCCACTTCCTGGGGTCTAAGATGTTCCCTCAGTAGGGGTTCCCAGGTGGCTCAGATGGTAAAGAATCCGCCTGCCAACGCAAGAGACTCAGGTTTGATCCCTGGGTCGGGAAGATCCCCTGGAGAAGGAAATGGCAACCCACTCCAGTATTCTTCCCTGGAGAATCCCATGGACTGGGGAGCCTGGCTACCTGCAGTCCATGGGGTCGAAAAGAATCAGACATGACTGAAGCAACTTAGCATGCACACCAGGTGCTAGGGTGTTATACTGCCTTCAAAGACAAAGGATCAGCGTGACTCCTGTCCCACTGGGTATAGCTTTACCTCTTCTGTCATCTTCTACTCACACCCAGACCTTTGTTTGGAAAGGTCAGACGTGAACGAACATTTTTACAAATTTACAGAGACCACTTGGGCCCCTGTAGGGAGACATGGCAGACAGGGCACTCAGCGTCCAGGCGGCCACTGTCCCCATGACTTGGGACTAGTTGTCCAAGAAGGAATCTTGGGGGTGAAACCAGCATTAATTCCTGAGGCTCCCTTTGATCAGCTGCCACCTGGAGGTTGCACATGGGCTTGCTGTTCAAGGGAAGATGCGTCATACACAGGGCTGATGAGGGTAGAATTCCAAATTTTTCAAAATAGTCTACATAACTCCCAACCCTTTTAACCTGATTTTTACCCAGGAGATGGTTGAGAGAAAAAAACCCTTTCTGATGACAACCACATTCAGTGACCAAACTGCCTTACTAAAGTGTATGGACCGAGAAGAAGTAGAGGAGAGATTTTTGTTGATTTTTTTAGAAACCCATTCCACCTCTGAATGTTGCCAGCAGTCTGTCTGATGATAACAAAGGCCATGAAATGTCTGTTGAGCACCTTGGCTACTCGCCTACTGTTAGGCAGTTTTTGCAACAAAAAGAGGACATATGTCAGCCTGTAAATGGTCTATAAAGTGGAAAATATGTCAGTTTAGTTTCAGGGCCACAGTGGTGTGGCAGGAGGCGGCCAGCCAGACTGGAACAGTGGTACCATAACATGGAAAAGTACAGAAGGGAGACAACCCTGGCAGACCAAGAGGGCCCAAAGGCCCCCTGCCAGGAGCAAGTGGGGCCACAGGGCCTCCCAAACCACGAGACAGGACAGGACAAATCTGGGCAGAAGTGAGTCACAGAGATAATGTCTGCATAAGAAACATATAAAGGCACGGCATAGCAAAAACCTGCGGAAGCTCGACTGGCCTTGATGGTGTCAGGAGAATTCACTTCATGATCTCCTCCTGCAGTAGATTTAAAAGTGATTCCCAATCGTTTCTTTTAAAATCCAACATGCTACTTTTTTTCCCTTCATATGACTAAGATATGAAGGAGAGGCAACTCTTGTCCAAGTAGGTGGAGAACGGCCTTCTGCTAGGCCAGAGGCGTCAGTGGGTCTGAGGCTCCTGAAGTTGACAGGACACATGAGTGGACCTGAGGTTGCCCATGGGGTGGTAGGGGGCGTGTAAGGGAGAAGCACCAAGTCAAGAGCAACGAGGACACAGGTAGGTGGGCAGAAGTGGCCACCACTTTCCATGGGTGACCTGACATCTGTGATGTCATGCAGCTTTCCCATCCACTAAGCTGACTGTCGTCCAGCTTTCTCATCTAACAGGTGAGGAAACAGGAGGTTCAAAGGAGTTAAGTGACCTGCCTGCTTGAGGGCAGTGGGTGGAGGGTCTCGGCCCTCTTTCCCTGGACCACAGGCTCTCCTGGAGGCACTGAGGGGTCCTAATTTGTCTGGGACGCGACCAGTAGGTTTCCCCTGCTCACAAACTCTTGAGTCAACTGCAGTGAGGGCCTGGAGTGCCAGGCTGCCTGGAAGGTTTGGCAGGGAGAATACCAGGATCCAGGAGCAACATCAACCATGGACCAGAAAGGCTGGGAGTGGATGAAGTATTAACCCAACTGCTTCTGCAATAGATTTCTAAGCTTTAACAGACACAAGTCTTTCCCTCAAAGTGCAGGCATCCTACCAAGATACTGTGTGTTTGGTTCCAGACTATCACAATAAAGCCAGCTGCATGAAATTTTTGACTTCCCCAGTGCATTTAACAGTTTTGTTTACACTATAGTCTATTAAGTGTGCAATTGCTCTAGGTCTAAAATAAACAATGTATATACATTAAATGTACTTAAATGCGAACCCCATTATCCAACAAGGCCACCGTGTCTTCAGAGTACAATAAAAGGAGGTCTGCCTGTATGGTATGTATAGGCCTTTGGCCTGAAGGGATTTCTAGGAAGGGTCAAGGAAAGGAGGGCTTATTGTTTCTTTGTTCCAAGGAGAGGCCACAGCAAGACCTGGAATTGTGTCGGGTAGCACGGGCCCCCAGCCAGGCCCAGCACCTCTACCTACTCCCAGGCTGGAGACCAGCCTCCTGAGTCACTGAGGCAGGTGGAGGCCCCAGTCTACCTGTCTGACCCCATGGGTTGCCCAGATGCTGCCCCATGTTTAGGACTTTGTGTTTAGGAGAAGGGTGAGGAGAAAGGGGGCTTTGAGAGCTTTGAGAGGAAGAGAGTACCCTCAAGCAGGCAGCAGAATTGGGACTAAGCCTGGAGGCAGAGTTCAGCCTGGCGGTGCCCTGTCCCCATTTCTATGCAGGGAGGGGGCCTGGGGATGATTGCAGACATGCAGCAAAGATGAAGATCATGGATGCCAAAATGAGTCATTAAAAAAAAAAAAACAGCACGGTATGACCAGAATTTTTAAAAAGTGAAATGGAGTAAGAAAATATCAGAGCTAAAAAAAAAGAAAACATCAGAGCTTACCACAGGTGTAAGGCTAAGTGTTGTTTGGTGAAACTTTATGAGCACTCAGTTGTAATGTAAGATGTATTTCATTCAAAAAGATCTGAAAGATGTTGTTTTCTTACAGTCTGGTCCTCGATGGGGACATCTCATGTCCTGTGGATACTTTGGTAGAGTCTATATTAACAGTCCCATAAAGAAAGCACATGCTGAATATTTTTTTAAATGGGAAGACCCCTTTTTATTAAACTTGTACACTTTACTTTCTTCCTTTCAGAATCCTAATTTAAAAAAAAAAACACCATGTTTCTGCTAACTTAAAAAAAAAAAACAGCCAACAAACAAACTCTGAAAACATCACTTTTGTGATGGGAAAGGAGGCAACAGGACTCAACATAAGCAAAGAAAACTACACCTGGAGTAAAGAAAGAAATTGAAGAGGAATGGACTCAGATGGAGGCCAGACCACCCGCACTGTGCACAGAGCTTCACTGAGAGGACTTCTAAAGCAAACCTATCTGGAGGGCCAGGGAGCAGCCCTCTCACCTTCTGGAAGAACAAACAGACCAAAAGCCCTAATGATCGTGCAAATACAAATCAATCGCTCTATTTGAAAAAGCACACACACATCGACACTTGTCTCCCCTCCCTTCCCAGATTCTCTTCTCAGCAGGGGGTGGGGGGCAGCCCCTTGGCAACGGGGGTTCACAGGACGTAAGAGTTCTTCACCAGCTGCTCCTTGTCATCCCCAGAGCTCCAGACGGTGCGGAGGGTGCGCTCCTGGTTCTTCCGCGCCACCCTGATCAGGCAGACCACAGAGGCTCCCAGCAAGAGGATCAGGACCATCACGAACAGCCCCACCAGGACCACCACTGTGGATGAGAGAGAGGCCTCAGAACTTGGGGGGCACCAGGGGGCCACAACTGGTGTCCGCGGGAGCTCAGGAGGAGGACCAACAGCCCTTGGACCATATGTCCCCCTGCCCTAACCCAGGAAGCCTGACAGGAAATCGAGTCCTCAAGAGAGTCCCTACAGTCTTGAGAAATAGGTTTCTAAAAATTGGAGGTGCTATGCGAGGTACACACAGAGTGGCTATTTGTGTTTCTTCTTTTGAACAACAAAAAAATCCTCACTTCAGCTCTACCTCCCTACCACCTTTCTGGGGCAACCTGTACAGGAAAAGCACCCATCTCTGGCGTGGGTGTGTAAACACGCCCCTCCCCAACCAGCCCAGAGAAAGATGTGGCCCTGCAGGTTGCTGGGGTGGTGGCCTGTGGAAGGAGGGATGGGCACGGGTCTACTCGGAGCAAGGCGAGGAGGAGACCCTCACACTCCTAATTGCCCAGGCAAATCTGACAGTGATTGTCCCACTGCAGTCCCACTGGTCAGTTAAGATGCTTTTTCTTCAGGCGAGGCTCCCCTTAAGGAATGTGGTCGGTGGCAGTTGCCCAGCTCCCTCTCCCCACGTAGCCGCAGAACCAGACAAGGTCAATTCCCTCCCCATCTCCCACCCTCCAGACCCCAATGCCTGGCCAACCAGGTTCCAGCTTCATTCCTTTTTCTAAAGGGGGCAGACACACAGGCCAGGCCTGGGCTCCTGAACAGGAAACAGGTGGAAAGAGGCCAAACCAGCATGGCAGGTCTTTTGTGCAAACCCTACCATCCATGATTAGGGCTCAGAATCAGAGACAAAAAAAAACGAGAGAAGGCCCAGCCTCCTCGACAGACCAGCCTGCGTCAGGACAATAGGGCTGTTGGGGGCCGGGCCCACCCACTGTGAGGGCTCTGCTCTCCTCGGTGCCACCCAGGGCCAGTGATGCACACGCCAGGGCGGCAAAGCTCCCCCAACCTGCACTCAATCTCAGGCCTGAGTACAGCAGGTCCCACATGCCTAAGCAGGAGAAGGTTCCCGGTCGCCCTTGGGGCTGTGGGGAAGAGACGACCACATTTCTAATCCCCGTTTATGTAAGCCGCACCATGGGACACACATCTACAGCATGTTCCAAGCTGCCCAGCCTTTCTTGTGCAGAAACATGGCTTTTTAACAAAAGATGTGGACAGTGAAGGATGACATGTCCAAGACAGCATGAGGCCACAAAGACAGAGCAGAGTTCAGTCAAGGCAGACAGGCGGAGGGGGAAGAGAGGCCATTTACCTTTACTGCCGAGGGGCAGGGCAGGATACAACTGCTTGCCTGGAAGAAAACACACAACCCCGAGGTCAGCTCCCAGCCTTCCTTCACTTAGAGTGGCAGCCACGAGAGGCTTCCCCTTGGTCCTGGGCCTTTGAGGGGAGCTCTAGCTAAGCGACTTCTTCCAGCTCTTCAGAGGGTTCTGAGACCTTGCCACCTCAGTAGGGACATAGGACATATCTTCCCAACAGCTGGGGCCAAAGCCACCCCCTCCCCACTAGGGAGTCAGAATAAGGTGAGGGTAAGAGTCCAGAGGACAAGGAAAGGGACTGGGGTCCTCTCAGGAGGGTCCCCTTGCCCGTGGCTGTGTCTTGGATTGAGGCCCTAGGCAGACTCACCGAAGCATTGCTGCATGCACTCCTCCTTGGAGCGATAGTTGTTTTTATTGCCCCGGCATCCTCCGTAGATGAAGTTATCACAAGAGTTCTCCTCAGCATTAAAGTACCAGCGTGGGAAGGCTGCGCGGCAAGGCCCAGTGACGGCCTTGGCAGTGCAGTGTTCTGGGAGCAAGACAGCCCGAGGGGCACAAATTAGCAGGGCCCAGGAGAGGTGACTGGAGCTGGAATGCTCCTAAGCAGTCATATGGGTGCTGGCCCACGGGGAAAACCTCTCTCTGCTAAAAGAAACTGGTTAATTGCAGACATGGCCAGTCTGGCCCACATTTTCAGATGCCTTTCTCTTTACATGGTAGCATAACCAAACTACGGTTATGGAGGTTACCCTATGTCAGTCACTGTTGTAGGCACTCAATCTATGTGAGCTCTGAACCAGGCCGCTCATTTCAATCTCAGGGCTCGGGGGCAGAGCTAGTCACCAGCCCACAGCGCAGCTGCTGGCAGGCAGGGCAAACTTCTCCAAGGACATGCTGTGGGCCCGTCCTGCTTCCTGTGCCCCAGGGCATCCTCTTGAGTCCTAATACCCAGGAAAGGTCGGGAAGCCCTGCTCTACGATATCCTTAACAGAAACCCTCAAGTGTGTCTCAATTCCCAACTAAGTAAGAAAACATGGTTTTTAAAAAGTTGTACCTTCATAGCTGAAAATATCATCGGAGAGGTCATCAGAATCCTGCTTTCTGGGAACTGAAACACAAACATCCATGTCTCCACATCAGGGAGGCCGGAATGGACACAGGACACGTGACCTAGCTGGGGCTGAGTCGGAAGGGGCCCACTGAGGGAGCGTGGATACTCTGGCACCTGGAAGGGAGTGGAGTCCCCTCTGCGTGGGCAGCTCTGCTCATCACCTCTCAGTCCTAATGCGCTCTACAGCACCATGGCTGGATGGGGAGGCCTGCTCGGCAGGTCAGGGGTTACTATGGAAACAATCCCAGCCACAATTTCTGGGTTGACGGGAAAGACCAGAGGTATAGGAGGTCACTTACTCTCTTGGGGAAATTTTCTTCTGAAACAGGAGAGACACCAGAGTTATGAATCCAGTGCCCCGTGGCTCTGGATGACCTCGCAGAGGCCAGTTCGGGAATAAACAATGAACCCAGGCAAAGCGTGGCCAGGACAGTCACAGGAATCCTAGCCTATGGAAACTGGAAAGTGCCTCTAACCTTAACTCTCAGCATTCTGCCAATTGGTTGACTGCTAGACTAATAAATGCTTGCTCACATGTGGACACTGAGGCCAGAGTCAAAGGACCAGAATCAAGACTGCAACCAGTGTGTGGCCACTGGCTGACTAGGGCCATCCTCAAAGGGGATGAGGGCGGATTCCCTCCCTCCACAGCAGGACTCTCCTGGCAGAGCCCACTGCCTGGGGACTGGCCTTGCTGGTGCATCTAGACCACTCACCCCAGGCTTAAAGGCAGAGTCCTTTAAGCATAAAGAAAAGAATGGGGCAGCTGTTCTCAGCACTACAAAGCAAGCTAACACAAAGAGATCAAGGACTGCAGTGGGAAGGGAGGCGGGGTGGCAGAGGACAGAGGATTCAGCACAGGGAGGGAGATGGTCGGCAAGGATGACAGAGAGCAAAGGAGGAGTGGTAGGGAGTGGGGATTGGGCAGTGAAGACAGCAGAGCAGTCAGGGAGTGGGGACTTGAGGCCTGAGCCGCAAGCAGTGGTAGCCACACCCCCTGCCCCCAGGAGGGAGCACTGTGGAGTCCCTCAGCCCTTCCTGTCTGCAGGACAATGCGAACTCCCCCAGCGTGAGGAGGCGGCAAGGAGCCAGAAGCTGGCAGCCCCAGCTTGCCAATTCTGCGTCAACAGAACCAGGAGGAGGAAGCCCTGGTACAACTCCCAAATGACAAATGTCCTTTCACATTACCCATCTGGATGGCCCTCATTCCATCTTGGGTCTTTTAAAACACCTACCACTTGGGACAGAGGGATCTGCTTTATCCCTGGTCCGCTCATCAATGGTGTTCTCTGCAAGGGGACAAACAAACAACACAGTGAGAAAGGGCACCTCTGAGATCGCTGGTGAAACAAAACAGACTGCACCCCTGAGCAGGCCTGGTCCTGTGGGCCTCTCACAGAGACTCCCATTTCTCCTTTATGTGGGCCCTTCAGTGTGCATGCTGGACCACAAACCTGCCAGAACTTGGAAAATAAGGAACCAAGACTGTCCTTGTGGGTTAAACGTTAAGATCAACCAGCTGGAAGTCAGAGCAAAGACGTGTGAAGTGACATTATAAAAAGACAGAATGGCTTCCAGGGCCAAATAAAGTGTTGAACTATATTAACTCACGAAGTGAATTAAAAGCTGAAGGGCGTGCTCAGCACTGGGAATGCACTTCCTGCCACCAACCCGTGCACTTAAAGCTGTTAACATGGTCAATTGTATGTTATGTATATTTTGTCTCTCTCTCACACACACACAAAGCTAAGAGGGTGGGTGGAGAGGCTAGCCATTTAAGAAGTGCAAAAAGGGAGGGCTGGCAGGGTGCAGGAGGGAGGAGCCCTCCCCTTGTGCAGAGGCATGCGGCTGGTCTAACCTGATGCCACTGCACACTCGCATACAAACCAGCTCCCCTGGTTCCGC
The DNA here is from genome assembly GCA_917880005.1 of Nanger dama. Lineage (NCBI taxonomy): Eukaryota > Metazoa > Chordata > Mammalia > Artiodactyla > Bovidae > Nanger > Nanger dama. The sequence goes on along the minus strand of CAKJTW010000012.1, from coordinate 47,623,119 downwards.
CCCACCCCCTCATCAAGCAGTCTTTTGGGAATCTGGCTGAGCTTTGTCTCTGCAGACTAAAGCATAGACTAAATGGGAGAGTCTGGTCCCTTCAGTGGCTTTGGTTCTCATTATAATTAATTAATCATTTGTTAATGAACTGTCATTCTCATTTGGCTCCCCACAGAGCTTGCCTGCCTGGGAGGGAAGCTGCTGGCAAGGACTCCGGTGAGTGACTTGTTGCCCAGTTGTCGCCCTGGCAGTTCCACTTCCCCTTGCAGACTCAGGAGCGGTGTCCTACAGCCATGCTCAGGTGCCAGCAAATGGGTTTTCTGGGACCTCCAGGCTGAGGCCAGAGTCTGACCTTTAGGAAGACAGCTGTCTGCCTTCTCCCAGCAAACACTACACCCCATGGCCCTCAGCAGAGACATTCCATCTTATGCCCGCTGTTCACTGCTTGTGTTCTTAAAACTTAACTTTCCCCTGAGAAACCAAGGAGTGACCAGAACGGTATGTGCATTTACTAGTGTCAACTCTCTCTTTTTAAATGTAGACCATTTTCAAAATCTTTATTGAATGTGTTAAAATACTGCTTCTGTTTTATGCGCCTTGGTTTTTTGGACCAGGAGGCATGTGGGATCTCAGCCTCCCAACCAGGGATTGAACTCATGCCCCCTGTACTGCAAGGTGAAATCTTAACCATTGGATCACCAGGGAAGTCCCATACTATGAACTCTTGATAGGGAAAGGACAGGAAGGTAGCAGAAAACATTTCCCCTTAATTCCTACCCCAACTCTGGATCACAGCTTATGAGAGAAAATTACATACAATAAATGGTATTTTCCTTACTCACCATTTGGTGAGGTTGCCAGTCACCCCCTAAAAATGAGGGGCTCACTCACAATCCAAAAATAGTACCAGCCTCCTTGGCTCTCCAAACACATGCTGAGCGCTGAGCACTCGCTGGGCACACAAAGATGAGTAAAACGCTCCTGCAGGCACTGGGTCTCGGCCGGGCTCGTGTGCCTGGGGCACTGCTGTAAACCTCAGGCCACAGCCAAGGCCACTGCTGCTGCCCTCTCTTTATGCACATAACTTTAATTCACTTATGTGATTTCTGAATGCAGAGCTCGAAGCCAACAGAGGGTACAGCCAGTGCAGGAGGAGATACAAACGCCTGGCGCAGGCTCCCGGGTGGCGGGGCTGTGAGCGCTGAGGGTGCCACAAGCACTTTCTGACCCAGAATCACAATCCAGGTGCTACCAGCGATGCCAAGCTGTCAGGAAAGGATGTAAGAAGTCCCATGACAATGAAAACAGCAGCCAGTGAAAATCTTTAACCGACAGTTTGGCTGGCCAAATCCTCAGGTCTCTGGAACACTTGGGAGGGATCAGGCCCCAGAGGGCCAACATCTCACTGCCACCAGGTCTCAAGGAGTCCCCCGAGGCTGCGTTCAGAGCTGGCACATGCTGTGCTGGGGCTTAGGTTTTTATTTAAACTGGGAGGCTCACAGGGTCAACATGACTGCACAGAAGTCCTCACTGAAGACTGGGACAAGGACGGATTCCAGAAGTGTGTTCTAGTTTTAACTTGATTCATTACTCGGCTGGCTGGCTGAGCTCCTCAAGTCATTTGTCCCAAAGGTAAAAATAACCCAAAGGCCCAGGGAACAAGGGGGCTGTCTGTCTGAGCAGACCTGGCGTGGTGTGGAATGTGCACTCACTAGTGGGAGGAAGGAAGCTGGCGGGGAGAAGCAGTCGTGTCCCCCTCCCCTGGCTCTAGTTTGCAGCCTACTCTCCCCTTTCTGGAGAAGAGGGGGAAGGGTACTGCCGTGAAACCACCATGTGTGCGTGACCTTCACACCGGGCCAGTTTCTTCTGCTTTTAAAAACATCTCCCAGTTTCAGCCATGAAGAACTAGCAAAGAGCAAAAGACATCTACGACCCAGTTAATAAGGTGTCTCTAGATAACACGAAGTTAAAAGACGCCTGCTCCTTGGAAGGGAAGCTATGACAAACCTAGACAGCGTATTACCAAGCAAACTCAGGGAGTTCCCTGGTGGTTACTGACTAGGACTCAGTGCTCCCAGTGCAGGGGGTCAGGGTTTGATCCCTGGTCAGGAAACTAGATCCCACGTGCCGCAACTAACACCTGACGCAACCAAATTAATAAATATATTTTTTTTAAAAAGTAGAGACGTCACTTTGTTGACAAAGGTCCGTTATAGCCAAAGCCATGGTTTTTCCAATAGTCACATATGGATGTGAGAGTTGGTCCATAAAGAAGGCTGAATGCCAAAGAATTGATGCTTTCGAATTGTGGTGCTGAAGAAGACTCGTCAGAGTCCCTTCAACAGCAAGGAGAACCAACCAGTCACTCCTAAAGGAAATCAACTCTCAATATTCATTAGAAAGACTGATGTTGACACTTTGGCCACCTGATGCAAAGAGCCGACTCCTTGGAAAAGATCCTCATGTTGGGAAAGACTGAAGGCAAAAGAAGAGGGGGCAGAGGATGAGACAGTTAGACGGCATCACCAACTCAGTGGACATGAATTTAAGTCAACTCCAGGAGACAGTGGAGGACAGAAGAGCCTGTGCTGCAGTCCGTGGGGTCTCAAAGAGGCAGACACAGCCTAACGACCGAAAAACAACAGATGATAAAACCTCCCCAACAGCACTGTCTTACCTTTGACACCAGCACACTTTGCAAGACACTCCTCCTTGGTCATGTAATTATTGTCATTCCTGTCACAGCCTCCATACACAAACTGCTGGCAGGATCCGTCAGTGACATTGTACCACCACCGAGGAAGGAGGCCCGGCATCTTCCCACTTTCTTGGGAAGGTGGCAAAAATCTAAAACACAACCAGAGATCATGCTTAGCAGGGCAATTCAGGCAAGAGAGAACACGCACAGCCCTGGAGGAAGAGGCCTACAGCTTTCCAGAGCCTTAAGTTCCAGCAGCTCCTCTGTGAGCCGTATCTGAAGTGTCGCCATCAGACCTGCTTAGGGATTCCTTCTTTGTATAGGAAAAAAAGGCGTCATCTAACAACAAAGACACCGACTACCCGACTGCACTGAATGTCAGCTGTGTGCTGATACTGCCCCTGCCCCCTTATCACACACCCACCCAGTACAGAAGCTGGACTTCAGAGGCAGAACACCAGACTGCAGCAGGATCCTTTTGGACATTTGCCTGTCTCACTGGGCCAAGGGGAGCTTAGCAATCAAAGGCTAGAGCTGGCGATGTGCGGTCAGGAAGGACGCGCACAGCATGGTGCTCTTAGCAACCCGGAAGGACCTTTCCTAACTTTTCCTGTCTACTCTCTGCCAAGACTGGCCACTTACAGTCGAGTTACCACTAGAGCCTCAGAAAGAAGCTCCTGAATACTAGTTCCCCCCACCGCCAACCCTTCAAAGGCAACTAACTCAGGTTGCTCCTTTCTTCCAGTGTTTATAATGGCTCCTATCTTGATGGTCTGGGGTTACAAGGTGCCTCCAAATCTGGCCCCACTTTGGTACAAGAGAAACAGAACAAAGTTATAAAATTCCAGCCAGATACATTTGTCTACAGAAAGCCTAGAGATCTGCTCGCTCTCTTTTTAAATATTAATTAATTTCTGGCTGAGCTGGGTCTTTGTTGCTGCACGCAGGTTTTCTCTAGTTGTGGCAAGCAGGGGTTACTCTCTAGTTGCAACGCTTAGGCGTCTCATGTCAGGCTCACAGGCCCTAGAGCACAGGCTCAGTAGTTATGGTGTGTGGCCTTAGCTGCCCCACAGCACATGGGATCCTCCTAGAGCAGGGATCAAACCCATGTCCCCACCGTTGAAAGGAAGATTCGTAACCACTGGACCACCAGGGAAGTCCCTCTGCTCTCTTGAAAAGGGAGAGATAAACAAGTGCTGCAGACAACACCTTTACTAGAATGACCCTTTCTTCTGGAGGAATTGGGAGGGTTGAAAGCAACCTGAAAAGGGAGTCACCTGACCGTGTGGTTCAGTGTCTCCTCTGCACCCCCATGTCACCCCTTTCTGGGATCATGAGCCTACATCACCTCTGCCTCCACCCTGGTCTCCTACATCTCTGAAGTGAACTGAAGTCATGTCTGACTCTTTGCAACCCCATGCACTGTACCCTACCATGCTCCTCCGTCCACAGGATTTTCCAGGCAAGAGTACTGGAGTGGGGTGCCATTTCCTTCTCCATTTCCGACCCAGGAATCAAACCCAGCTCTCCCACATTATAGGCATACGCTTTACCATCTGAGCCATCAGGGAAGTCCTACATCTCTGCCTTCTTGCATAAGGGAATTGCAACCTGCCTCAGGCCCAGCACAGGGTGCTTCCTAAACATCTCAAATAAAACCATCGCAGGGCCCAAAACTTGGGTTATATGTTGCCAATGACTCCTCGCTAGTTGTTCTCAGCCTTGTTAGGCTTATCTCACTGAGGGGAAGCCTTTCAAAGCACAGAGAGCAGGATCTGTGCTTCTGCTGCATCTCCTAAAATGCGTCACAACAATGGGCAGGAAACCAAACATTCCACAAAACATCTATTTATGGGCAACAAAGGCTGGTACTATGCAAAACAAACAAACATCCCCAAGAACTCCAATAAATCACAGGTAACTAGCAGAGCTGAAAAAAGCATACTCTGAAGTAAAAAAAAAAAATCTCTTGTTAATGTGCAAGCAACCATCAGCAAAATCATCAGCTAAAAGTACCTTATCTGGACACTTCATATGAATGGAATCATATGATATGTCCAGAAACGGCAAACCAAGAGAGACAGGAAGTAAGATTAGTGTTTGCCTGGTGCCAGGGGGTGGGGTTGGGGTGGTGGAGAGTGACTGTAAATGGGGATGATGGAAATGTTCTAAAATTGGATTGTAGGGATGGTTGTACAACTCCGTAAATGTACCATTGGGTTGTATGCCTATAACAACTGATTTTATGGTATGTAAATAACAAATCAGTTTTGTTTGTTGTTGTTGTTTTAAACAGGCTCGGACCCCTTTTGTCCATATAACTGCATCAACCAGAACCAGTTGGGTGTGCACCCTGAACAGGCATTTTTGACAATGTGCCAAAAGTCACAAAACAAGCATCATCAACAAGGCCCAGGGAAGACGCAGCAGAAGAGTTCCCTGGTGTATGTTTCTGCCCAACCCACCAGGCTGTCAACCAGAAGCAGCACTGCTATCAACAAGACAAGCTGGAGAGGACCAAGACAGGATCCCCTATGACCCCAAACTGAAAACGTTAGGGCAGAGGCACCCAACTGCTGCCGAGGTGTGGCAGCTGCCTGTCCAATGCCCTGCCAAGCTGAGAGCCTTGGAGACCAATGACTGCTTGGTGTCCTTGCTTCCTGAGCAGCTGTTAGGGAAATGAAAATGGAAGCAGTCTTGTTCAGGCTTCAGAAGCAGGAGAGCAGGACTCCGACTGACTTCTGACCCTGCCTGTACTACCCGCCTGCTTGCAAAAAACACCAACTGTTACCAGCAAGTCAAGAGGCACTTTAGATGAGAGAGGGAGTGGGTCTCGGCCAGCCCTCTGGGGTCCTGTGACTCACCAGGTGAAACAAAAAGCATTGTAAAACTTAAAACCAGAGCTACAAGTTTTGCAGGCAAACTGACTAGGATATCAGTTTGCGGCCTGGGATTACAAATGGGAACCCCCAAAACTGCAATTTGCAGCCTCACTGACCAAGTGGATGCACTGTCTCCAGGCTGCTGTTAACAAGCGACTTCTCAGCGCTGCTGAGGTCTGAGTGCTGGTGGGCCGAATTTGGTGATGTATACACACACTGTTAACTCTTCCCTAGTGTTTCTATTTCTCTTTTCTTTTAATGACTGTGTAGTAAAATTAAGTTAAATAACTCTATTAAATACTGAAATTGTTTATTGTGTGTGACAAATAAAGGTTTCTTTTGTTAACAAACCCTTCAAATCTAAAACAAAAGCAAAACTTCGAACAGCTTCGGGTATGGTCTTTTAAACAAAAATACCTGAAAAAGGAATTGTATGCTTTAAATGGGTTGACTGTGCAGACTGTGAATTTCGTCTCAGTTGAAACAAACACCTGAAAGCGGCCGAACGGAGCTCAAGGCAGGGTTGCTGGGAACTGTCAGACGCCACAGCAGAGAACACAGCAGGGCAACCACAGTATAAAGAGTGGGGATTGGGTGGCTTTTCATAAGCAAGGACGCCAGATACTTCTGCCAGATGTTCTGTGCAAGTACAAAGCCTGAGGGTGCATAATGAGGAGGAGGGAGAAAGCTTATCCAGGGACGGACAGCATTTACCCTGGTGAAATAAACACTGCCTGGAATCTGGCCTCTTCTTTGCAGGCTCAGACAGGCACTCCTAGTGCCCCAGGGCTGAAGAGGCGCAGGGATGCTGATCTTGGTAACAAAGCACACTGAGGAAACTGAGAAAATAACTGTCCAGCAGGGTGGATGTGTGCCAACATACCACCTCGGAAAGCCAGCTGACATGAAGCAGGTCACTTGGCGTCTGAGTAAGGCAGTTTTCTGGAGGATTCCTATGAAGATCCACTCTGCTGGGATCTAGAGGCTCTCAGGAGACGGCTCAGGATGTGCTTTGGTCAAGAGAGTGTGGTCAAGGTCTACGTCTGAACACTTAGTTTTCTGACTGCCACCACAAACCGACGCCGCTTCCTGACTGGAACGCTCTTTCTGTAGATGTGATGGTTCCTTTGTTACGAACTTTGTGGGACTGAGAGGCCATTCTGGCTCAGCTGCTCACATCTGCTGTCAGTGATCACACACTGATGTCACGGTTTAAGTTTTGGAAGCAGCCTTATTTTCAGGTTCCTTGGGTGGGGTAGGAGGGGATGGGAGTGGCTTCATTTTTGTCCCAGGGAATTTAGAAATGTCTGTTTAAGAGAAGCTCAGTGGATAGAGAATTTGCCTGCAGTGCAGGAGACCTGGGTTTGATCCCTGAGTCCGGAAGATCTCCTGGAGAAGGAAATGGCTACACACTCCAGTATTCTTGCCTGGAAAATCCCATGGATAGACAGGCCTGGTGGGCTGCAGTCCACAGGGTCACAAAGAGTCAGGCACGACTGAACGACTAACACACCCACCTGCTGCACTGAAAACATAGTATATATGGAAAGACATAATGTTGACAATTGTTGAAGGTGAGTGATGGTCTATGGGAGCTCATAAACCTGCTTCTACTACTTCGTGTACACTTGGAAATTCCTGTAATAAAAACAGAAAGAAGCTAATCTCTTTTTAAAATAAATTTGACCAGAGTAAAAGAGTTCTAAGTAGCAGATTAGTTGGCCAAAGCTAGGTTCAACCAAGATGAAATTTAACCACACAACTACTGTGTCAAGACAGAGTACCTTCTGTGAGGATGTAGGCTCCTTGTCAAATGGAATGGAGAAGAATTCATTTTGTTGCATGCCTTTCCTAACTAAATTGCTTTTCAGCTTCTACGATACACATTTTTACTCTCTAGGCTTAAGGAAATGATCTTATGAAGGAGGAGGTTGTTTTTGTTTGGCTGGTTGGTTTTGTTTCAAAGGAGAGAATGTTCCTTTAGGAAACACAGGTCACACGTTCTTCACCTCACTCCAAATCACATCGATGCATTCTCTCTTCTGTTGTACAAAATACTTTAGTATGTTAGATGACTTCCATGACTTAACACCTTCTTTAGAAAAAGCTTCCAAAAAGTCAGAATACTATCTTTGGAAGACTCAGCTTAAAATCAAAATGCAGAGCATGGATTATTTCTTGACATCCCATTTCACTGCCTTCACTAAGCTAGATGCCGGGTACATTATGTGCACTATTTCTAATAGTCATGATAAAAACTGTGACTCATGTGGTAACACCCACCTCCCTTTACAAATGAGAACACTCTGGGCAGGTTAACCTAAGCAAGCAGCAGAGCTGGATCTGAAATCAAACTGATCTGATCAGACAGCTCAGGCACAAACTTAAGGACCCCTTCGATGGAAAGAAAGAAGAAGCCACTATAGTGACAGGCAGTGGGAAAAACATGAAACTGAAGTTGCCTAAAAGCCAAAACATTCCTCAAGGCTTCATCACAACTGGAGGGTTCACCAAGGCCAGGCATTCCGCTAGGTCTTTTTATGGTCACAATGACAGGGTCACTGATAGCACCATACCAAAGAACTGCCTCAGGCTGAGGGGACTTGGCTGGACAATTTTCAGGAAGTTATTCTTTAATAACTGTTATTGTTAAGAGATGACATTTTGGTCTCAATAGTTTTGGGAAACAATCATGAAAAATTTCTATGCTCAAAAATGTTAGTGCAAAATTAAATACGTTCCATTAAGTTTTCAAAATGGAAGGAAAAATAGAGGGTAAAAAAGAAGGGAAAAAAACGGGGAAAAGCTGAGGGGTGCCAAATTTGGATACATTTGCTTCAGAATAAGTAAAAATGGGAACGAGTAACACTGTCTTGGAAAAGCATCAAAAATGGTTAAAGTCACACATTATCTGAAATAGGAATCTAAATTACAAAACCCTGGCAGGCATTTTGAACATTAGCTGTTACAAAATTGTCAAACAGACAGGTCTTTGTCATAGAAAACAGGTTTTTCTGGTTCTGCAGTCACTAGAGCTTTAACCAAAATAACGAGCCAGTGGCTTAGAAGTGCTCTACTTCACTCTACGTGCTAGAATGACCTGCTACTACCTTCTAACAAGGACATCACAGACATTTTAAGCTCCCAGGCACTACTAACCCAACCTAATTTTACAGGCCTCAGAAGATGGTATCCAATCATTCTTCAGAAATGCACAATTACAGCTGTCCCTACTGAAGAGTTTAATACATTTCAAATATTTTGAAAACTACAGAAAATGTCACAACACTGGTATACCGACGTCTCAGCTTTATGAAATTCTGACATTTTAAGGACCAAAACATGACAGAGCTGAAACCCTTTGTGTACCCCCTCTCTTCAACCCCACTTGTTCTCTCTCCCCTAAATTATCAACCACCTTGAACTTAGCATTTTCTTTTATTCATGTTTTTATACCCATTCAGAGTCAGTTTACTTACAAAACAAGCAAAAACAACTCTCCTGAGACTCTAGTGCTTTGATACACTTTTTTACTCCTGTGGGTGTTATACACTGAAAAACACCAACTTACTGCCTCACTGTTTCCTAATAAGAAAGCCCTGGATCATCTCACAAGCTTGGACCCACCCATGAAATGGTCCTCTTCTTCCCCCGATCTGTTTTCTCTACAGCAAACATCAATAAACTTTTTAAAGATGGGCCAGATAGTAAATGCAGCCAGAATAGTGTGAAATCAGGCAAAACAATGGAAAAAATTATGACTGTTCCATGACCTTTAAGATAAAAGAAAAAAACTATCTGTGGCTTATAAATGCATAGGATAAAAAATAACAAAATGAATATTTATTTAGTTCACTGTAAGTTAAAACATTAGAAACTTGAGAATTGAAGTGTTAATTTCCTTTGTAAATAAGTACTTTGTAAATAAGGGCTTCCCTTGTGGCTCAGCTGGTAAAAAATACACCTGCAATGCTGGAGACCTGGGTTCAATCCCTGAGTTGGGAAGATCCCCTGGAGAAGAGAAAAGGTATCCACTCCAGTATTCTGGCCTGGACAGTCCACAGGGTCACAAAGAGTCGGACACAACTGAGCAAGCAAAGAAGCAAGCAAATTCACCAAGAGTAGCGTGAAGAGTACTTGCAAAGGTCTTTAGTCATATACGTACTGATATGAAGCCAGTTTCTTTTCAATTCACCTTAAAGTAAGTGTCATACCTCTCCCTAGGTTTGGGTCAGCTTCTAACCTTTTATCCTTTGCTCTATCAATGCCATGAAACTGCTCCGAGAGTTTCCTGGCATTCTGTCCAAGGTTCGGCGAGCGTTACTTCCACACACAAAACACCATCCTTTTTTGTCACAACTACTCTCTTCATGTCTGTGAGCTCCTCTGGCTGCACACCGGTCTCAAATGGCAGCAGTGCCCACTCCCATAGCTGGCTCATCCTCTGATTACTCCATTTATGCTCAATCCAAACCACTTCCAGTGTTATCACTTGTCTTCTTTGCTACACTTTGGTCTATTTTGGCCCAATTTTCTCTATCGATCAATCATTTTTGTAAACTCGCATTTTCTGTGGAGCAAGGAGATAACACAACTGCATGCTTTGCTGTGTATGAACTGAATAACACATGTGCAGTGCCAGGTACCATGCATGTGTGTCCATGCAAACTAAGGACTGCCTTTATCTCAAGCTACATGGGTCACACAGTCTAACTAGTCAACTCTGTCATTATAGCACGGAAGCAGCCTAAGGTAATACGTAAATAAATGACCACGACTGGCATTCCAATAAAAATTGATTTCACATAATTTTTATGCTGTAAAATATTCTTGTGATCTTTTTCAACTATTAAAGGACTTCCCTGTTGATCCAGTAGTTAAGAATCTGCTTGCCAATGCAGGCTACATGGGCTTGATCCTGTGGTGTGGCAACTAGTGAAACCAGAGCACACTAGAACCTGTGCTCTTCCAACTAGAGAAAGCCCAAGTGCCGCAATGAAGACCTGGCACAGCCACCTCATCCACCAAAAAAACAGCAGAAGCCATGCTTAGTGTGCAGGCTGTATGGATGTAGTCACCATGAGCTGGAGTTTGCCAATCAGCTCTTTAGAGAGTGTTTATAAAAACACCCTGCTCAGCAGTCCATGGGGTCACTGAGGGTCGGACACGACTGAGCGACTTCACTTTCACGCATTGGAGAAGGAAATGGCAACCCACTCCAGTGTTCTTGCCTGGAGAATCCCAGGGACAGGGGAGCCTGGTGGGCTGCCGTCTATGGGGTTGCACAGAGTAGAACACGACTGAAATGACTTAGCAGCAGCAGATTTTCCACATTTACCCCTCCCCCTCATCATGTCACAGAACTCAGCAAATCCTATGTGTGGTCAGAAGCTATCACATAGACTCCAAGGGCTCACATTTCTTATGACAACACACCCTTTCATCACTAAAAGCAGCTCTACTCGTTTCATGAAAGCCACATAGAATTCGAAGGATAATGGCCAACAGGAAATGATTTGCTACAATAATACTCAAACATGTGAAAATATTACTTTTACACCAAAAAAAAAAAAAGAGGACAGAATACACTTCACTCCTCAGTACCGAAAAGCAAACTAAGAAGAATCCATTAATTTGAATTTCAAACAACAGGGACAACTATTAGCATATCCACGAAGGGCTTGCTACCCACAAACCTACATTAGCTGAAAATTCACCACTGAATTTTCATCAACACTCTGTTCAGGCTGGTGAAGTAACTGGTGAGATATCCACACACACTACATATATGCTGGTATAGAACTAGGGAGACAAAAGCAAAAGAATGGTTTACATGCAATATTATGATTTTTTTTTAAAACTTTTAGTTTAGATGTGTGAATATACCTTTAGGGAAAAGAGACTAAAGGAGGCAGAAGCTTTTCCAGTTTTTTTTTTTTTAATCTGTATGTTTTAGGATAATTTGAGCAGTATTGTGAATGCACAACTTATTTTCTTTCAGAGTTCTATCTGGATAGTGGATTACAGTCACCCCTTCTGTTTGCTTAAATTGTTACATTTTTCATGGTAACGAAATGAACGTATTAAATAAATTCCCCAGTATCTTGAGAATAGTAAGCAACTAACTGCAGATGGTGACTGCAGCCATGAAATTAAAAAGACGCTTACTGCTTGGAAGGAAAGTTATGACCAACCTAGACAGCATATTGAAAAGCAGAGACATTACTTTGCCAACAAAGGTCCTTCCAGTCAAGGCTATGATTTTTCCAGTGGTCATGTATGGATGTGAGAGTTGGACTGTGAAGAAAGCTGAGCACCGAAGAATTGATGCTTTTGAACTGTGGTGTTGGAGAAGACTCTTGAGAGTCCCTTGGACTGCAAGGAAATCCAACTAGTCCATTCTAAAGGAGATCAGTCTTGGGTGTTCATTGGAAGTACTGATGCTAAAGCTGAATACTTTGGCCACCTCATGCGAAGAGTTGACTGATTGGAAAAGACTGTGATGCTGGGAGGGATTGGGGGCAGGAGGAGAAGGGGATGACCGAGGATGAGATGGCTGGATGGCATCACCGACTAGACTCGATGAACATGAGTTTGAGTGAATTCTGGGAGTTGGAGATGGACAGGGAGGCCTGGCGTGCTGCGATTCATGGGGTCACAAAGAGTCAGACACAACTGAACTGACTGACCCTTCCCCGGTAGCTCAGCTGGTAAAGAATCCATCTGCAATGTAGCAGACCTCAGTTCAATTCTTGGGTTGGGAAAATCCCCTGCAGAAGGGATAGGCTACCCACTCCAGTATTCGTGGGCTTCCCTGGTGGCTCAAATGGTAAAGAATACATCTGCAATGCAGGAGACCTAGGTTCCATCCCTAGGTTGGGAAGATCTCCAGGAGGAGGGCATGGTAACCCACTCTAGTAGACTTGCCTGGAGAATCCCTATGGAGAGAGGAGCCTGGCAGGCTACACAAGTCCATGAGGTCATAAAGAGTCGGACAACGACAGAGTGACTGAGCACACCAGTGTTTGGTTATGGGGCTTCCAAGTGGCACTAGGGGTAAAGAACCCACCTGTCAATGCAGGAGGAGATTTAAGAAGATCCCCTGGAGGAGGAAATGGCAGCCCACTCCAGTATTCTTGCCTGGAGAATCCCATGGACAGAGGAGCTTGGAGGGCTATAGTCCATAGGGTCGCAGAGTTGGACAGGACTGAAGCAAATTAACACAAATTAGCACACAGTGTGTGGTTAATAGCTCATCTATGCAAATGGGGTGATCATACAATTTATCCTCTGATCAAGACACTTTTCAGAGTGAAAAGGGGTGTTCTTAACAGCCACCCTGGGAAGTACAGTGGCATAAGTTGGAACCCTCTAAGGTAAACTGAGCTGAGTAGCCAGGCTACATAGAAGGCACCCACTGGGAAGGTAGCCCCTGACCTCCAGGGGTTTACGATTAAGTTAGAGCCATAAGACTGGCTTGGACAGAAGAAGGAAAAAAAGAAAACCACACAAGGTAAACTACTACAATCACACCCTAAATTCAAAGGGCTTGTAAGCCACACAGGGCACAAAGGAAATGAGGAAAAGCTCTGGTATTGGGAAATGACACAATAAGAAAAGTCATTTGGCCAAAGTGTAGGGGACAGATTAGAGGACAGGGCCTGCAGGAAGCTGTCCTGCTGAGGGACCAGTGTGTGTAGGAGCCTCTGGCTGCTTCTTACTTGCCCACTGTTTGGGGTTAGGGGTGGGGGCAGCTTTCCTAACTTCCCTGTACGTGTATTTCCTCATTCATAATAAGGAAACAATAATACAAACAACAAAAATGTGTAAACTTCTCGATAAAGCTGGAAAACGCATAAATCCAGCATTCTTCAATTCAGCAAGCCCTGTATTCTATGATTTAGGTCAGGCTAATTAAAAAAACTTTTTTCAGAGGCTTCTAAATCAGATTCTTGGGAGGCTTGATAAGGCAAAGCTCTGATTACAGACCTATCATATCTATGACATAATTAGAAATACGTATTTGGTCTCTCCCCATCCCATGTTCCTGACAGACAGCTCCTAAAACTCTTGGAATTTCTTGAGTGCCATATCATGTTCTACTTTAATATTCAGTTTTCTGACACAAGAACTAAAACCCCAGCAATCTCTGGAGTGGCACAATCGTCTTACTGAATGCCAGTGAGATGACTAGTGGCTGGGGGTGCCCTAGAAAGTTTCAGGAACTTCAGGATAGAGGCTGGGGGAATTCCCTGGCAGTCCAGTGATGAGGGCTCCATACTTTCACTGCAGTGGGCCTGGGTTCAATCTCTGGGGAACTAAGATCCCACAAGCTATGTGGCACAGCACCCTGCCCCCAAAAGGATAAGGATTGGGTGCCAGAAAAACCAAGCCTAGATTAAAGGGTTGGAACTTTCAGCCCCACCCCTATTCTCCAGGGAGTCTGAGTTAATAATCAATCATGCCTACATGATGAAGCTTCAGTAAAATATCCCAACTGAACGGGTGGTGAACACATTCACATGCCAGAAGGGTGGCTCACTCCAAACTCCATAAGGACAGAAGCTTGTACACTGGGGGACCCTTCCTGACCTGTCTTCACCTGACTATTCATTTGTATCCTTTATAATAAACTGGTAAACGTGTTTCTCTGAGTTCTGTGGACTATTCTAGCAAACTGAGAGGATTATGGGAACCCTTGAACATTTCAAGCTGGCGAAACTGACAGACAACCTTGGGCTTTGAGTGGCATCCGAAGGGAGAGGGGCAGTCTTGTGAGACTGAGTCCTTAACCTGCAGGATCTGTGCTCACTTCCAGCAGCTTCAGAATTGAGGTAAATTGCCAGATACCCATTCTGAGTCTGCTGAGGACTGCCTGATTTGGAAAAACCCACACATCTTGTATCAGAAATATTTTCTGTAATAGACAGGAGAGTGTTCTCTTTAATATCCCTTCAAGATTAACGCGAAAGCTGAGAATGTTAGCTAAAGAACCAACTTGAGGACATTATAAATATAACTCAGTCCCGGTTGAAGGCCTCTCTGTGTGATTAATATCCATTCTAGATCTAGTTAATATAAAAATGTTTTTTGACAGGTTAGCATCTTGTGAGATCTAGTCTAGATCTAGATCTAGACTTTTGCTTACTGCTGTGGAATGCACCATGTATTAGAGGCTATCTTGCAATGGCTTGTCTGGGAAAGGGCATTTGCTCAATGTAACCTGAATTCACTGCTGAGTAATAAAGCAGAGATTCAGGGAGCCATTCATATGGCTCCCTCCATATGTCCCACTGAGATAAATTCGGTGGGCTTGCAGATGCATCTGTTAAAAACGACTCAAATGGAAAGGACTTTTTGACACTGGGACCAATCATTAAAAGTGTTGTAAAAATTAAAGGCATTTTTTACTCCATTATAAATGCTTAAAACATTTGGCACAAAGCTTTGAATAAGTAGTGTATTTTTATGAAGACCAGCCTGGTGGTGACTGACAGGATAGAGGGGATATACAAACTCCAGTCAGTGAGTTGATCAAAGCAATCCAACCATCACTCTTTCCCGTTGTTTTTCTGCTGTGCAACCACCTGGCATGCCTGCCTGAAGGTATAAAATTCCTTATTTTCACCTGCAGTAAAGTCCTGCAACACTACAATATTGGGAGATTAAGAGGTGGGAGAGAAGAAAACAAGAAACACTATGCGTGATTTCCCTGGTGGCTCAGATGGTAAAGCGTCTGTCTACAATGTGGGAGACCGGGGTTCAATCCCTGGGTTGGGAAGTTCCCTGGAGAAGGAAATGGCAACCCACTCCAGTACTCTTGCCTAGAAAACCCCATGGACGGAGGAGCCTGGTGTCCATGGGGTCACAAAATGTCGGATAAGACTGAGCGACTTCACTTCACTTCACGTGTTGGTTACCTATTTTGACTTCAGGCTATCTTTTCACTAAGGAATGAGACTCACATTCTGTGTGAGTGAAGAGGTACTAAATACTGGGGAGGCAGATATTCACCCCTGTTTTAATTCTGCTGGGCCAAATCCCAAAGTTGACATTCATTTCACAATCAGTCTTATTTCAGGGTGATCTATAAATCCACCTGTTTTGGTTAGCTGGATAGGCTCTACATACTTGAGGACTTCTGCCTCTAGGACAGAAAGCTATTACTACTACCTATGCCTTCCTCTAGGTTCGGGTGCCTGGAAGTTGTCATTATTAGGATAAGTAATTCAGAAACTCTAAAATAACCGCTAGGTATTTACAAGGAGAGAACATTTACAATGACAAACCCAACTTACATTGTAAAACTCATAAAATCTTGTTTTAGATATAAAATTTTGGCATTTTAGATATAAAATATTTAGATATAAAGGTTTACATTCCATAAACCGTCATCACAATGCCAGCCACCACTCCTACCCTCTGTCATCTCATATTCATAACTCAAGCAGGACTATAAATTCTACCCTTACCTAAATCTGTAATTAGAATTACAGTGGTCAGTCTGCATAATTACAAACAGTAGTTTCAAAGTCTTTCATGGGCTTTGAACTGTTAATTCACATTCAGGGGTTAACTTTTTTAAAACCTGGGACCATTTTTCAGAAACTGATTATAGCTAATGGGCTGTCTACCTAGAACAATGTTTCCCGACCTTTTTTTCCATTATCACCCCCAGAGACTTTTTAGACATTTTCCCTAATCACCCCACTAACACCACAGACATATATGTAGCCCTTTGAAAGGTCAAAAGCTATTATATTATCTATAATTCTACCCCACTTCCCAAACATGTCCTAGATTCTAAATGACTGACCCTGGAATAAACACAAAGAATCACAGGCTTCTGAAGCCAGGGACCGAGGACCCCACTAGTGAGATCTATCTCAAACACTTGCCTCATTTCTAAAATGCCTTCCTAGTAATGAAAAGTGGGCTTCAAATAAACTTCCAATTAACTTTAACTTCAAAGTTCCTGGGCCTCAGCATACCTTCATTAGAGTTTTCAAAATTATCTTGTCAGAAACAAGTGAAACGACATTTATGACTAGCATCAAAAAATGAGGTCCATAATCCATATACTAATGCTTCTGCGGTCATTTGTGAACTCCTTGTTAGTCAGTGACCAATGGGCCATGAAAGCTTCCTGGGGTTAATTAAGTCATTTCAGTGTGACCCCTTCAGGGTTCTCTCCTGCCTCACATGAATCACAGGCTACCTCATCCCTTATTCAGCCTGCCAGCCTCAGGACATGGTAAACAGAGGTTTGGCTGCCTGGCCAACTACCTGAAGACAAGCCTGAGTGTTGCGAATGACTCAGGAGACAGGTATACAAGACACAGGCTGGCTTTCTCTATTACAGGCTGACTTCTCAAATGCTGACCAGGGCAAGGGTCCACTTTCCCTCAGTGGGCCCGAAGGCAAATCCTTCAGTGTTCTTTAAGTATTGTCAACATTTCAGCCTCAAAGGCCATGTTTTTAGCACTAAACACACCAAACCTTACCTTCCTTTTCTTCTCTTTTTAACAGTTGTTTACAGTGCTTCAGGTTTACAGCCAAGTGACTCAGTTTTTCAGATTTTTGACCATTGTAGGTTATTACGCAATACTGAATATCTTCAGTACCAGCAGTTCCCTGGGCTACACAGTAGGTCCTTGCTGTTTATTTTATACATAGTAATGTGTATCTGTTAATCCCTAATTCCTAATTTTTCTTTCATCCCTACCGTACTTTTCTTTATAGTACTCATTACCAAGTATCTATTCATTATTTATTGTATTGTCTTCCTCTCATTACAATGTAACTGTCATGGATTGGGGGTGGGGTGGGGGGTTTCATCTGTTTCATTCAGTGCTTTGTTTCCAGGGCCTAAAACTGTGCCTGGTACTTGGTGGGTGTTTGTGTTGAATAAATCAGTTAATAAATATTTCAAACTGTCCTGGAACCAGCCTGTCTTACCTGAAAAGAGAACGAGCACTTCTATGAAGGATGAAAATAGTGTAAGATGCCACTTTGGAGACCTCTCAGCTGATCACCAACACCAGCTGCAATTTCACTCTTATCTCTCATCCTTTTTTGACTACCCAGTTTACAACTATTCATGGGGGTGAGGAGAAGATAAATCAGTGGTGGTTAATATGCTTATTGGAAATTTACTGGAAACTTCACTCTTTCAACCAAAGTTCTGGAGAAACTAATTAATTCAAGAAGTTGATGCAAATGGAAGATCACGGACTCTCCTGGTGGTCCAGTGGTTAAGAATCCACCTGCCAATGCAGAGGACACGGGTTCGATCCCTGGTCCAGGAAGATCCCATATGCCATGGAGCAACAAAGTCCCCATGCTCTAGAGCCCGTGCTCTGCAACAAGAGAAACCACGGCAATGAGACGCCCCCAACTGCCACAACTAGAGAAAGCTGGGGCCCAACAGCAAAGACCCAGTGCAACCGAACATAAATAAATAAAATAAAATACACAGAAGATCACTTCAAAGTGCACTGGAGGCTTTCACATAAATGCTGCCACACTTGTCTCCAGGGGAAATTCCCAAGAACAATCAACAAAGGCCTATGAGCCAAGGAACCATTAACACAAGTTCTCATGTATAAGTTACTGGCAGTAGGAACTATATTTAACTAACCACTCCCAAAAGGAATTTTTGAGGTTCTATTCTGAAAAGGAATATACTATTTGCTTGTACTGATCAAAATGATATATCTGCAGGTACTCCAAATACCAGGACTTACCATGCAAGAAGAGATAAAAATCATGTACATTTGTGGCCACCTATTAAGGGGTGTTCCCTGAGAATAACAACACACACACACTGCACTGTACAATTTATAAACTATTATGTTTTATCTACCTTTGTTTACTAAATGGGGCATATTCTTAATGTGGGAGTCACAACTCAAATGCTCAGAAGATAGAGGGCAGGCCAAGTGAATAAACACAGAGAGCAGTCTGTGTCCTTTCCAGAAGAAGTAACTGGCACTACCCCAGGGTGCTATGTGGGAACACTGCGTCAGATCTTCATATTTTTTAGGCACAGCCCCAAATCAAAATATTTCATTAAAAAATTCTCAATTCTAGAAACAAGTCACATAAAGCCTATCTGAGGCCTCCTGGGAACAGCCAGTTTGGTGGGTTTTTTAAAAATAGTTTTATTTACTTTTTACTTTAAAATATTTTTGGCTGTGCCACATGGAACGTGGGATCTTAGTTTCCCGACTGGGAACTGAACCCCAGACCCTGCATGGCAAGTGCGGGGTCTTAACCACTAGACCACCAGGGAAGCCTCAACAGCCAGTTTATAATCTGTGTTTTTCCATGGCAGACTGGCTCTCTCCCTGGATGCTATGAACACCCAGAGATGTATCAACTGTCCCCCACCTCCATCTGCAGAGGTGTGCCTCCAAATGCCCACTACATTCCACACCCCTTCCTATCTGCCCTCTGCCACCCAGTGCCTCACCAACACTGTCCGTTTCGACACCATGTGACTCTCCTACCACTTGCTTATCACTACATCAGCCCCAGACTCCTCCATCCCCATGCATCCTGTTTTGTTGCCATCTCCCTTCTCTCAATTCCTGGAGTCTCTAATACTCACAGCCTATCTTCAGCAAAACCTCTCATTCCTTCAATCTCTTCTCTGAACAGTCTTACCCTAACTGAACCCAGCTTGCCCCTGAAGAGACAGCTTCTCTTGTGCCCTTGCAAGTGGGCACTGCTTCTACACCATTCTCCCTCTGCCCTCAACACTCCAGTTATGAATCTCGTCCTTAGAGTAAATCAAACCCCGGCCTGTGCGTCATTTGCTGACCCAGTTCATCCCCTCTTCTTTCTCTGTTGATTTCAGCTCCCTGTCATTCCCACTGTGGCTCTTATCACCAGTCTTGGTGATTTCTGTATCCAGATAGGTGCTCCTCCAACCATCCTGGCCTCTTGGTTCCTAGACTTCCTCTCCTCCAGTGATCTTGTCTTCCCCACAGCCGCTCCCCTAGACCCTTCAGAACCTCAGCTTCATGGGTCTCCCTCACTGCCGAGTGTAGTTTATCTTCCTAGTCCATTCTTTTCAAAACCTCAGGTCCAATAACTCATTGGTCCTACCACCTTTCCACTACCCCCTTAGCCCCTCATATCTTCACATAGATTGTTCCTTAACCAACCATTATGATCAACCCCTTACACACTCCCCCTCCCTCCATTATATTCATCTGGAGGTACCTGTGCAGTTGTGTGTGTGGCTGGAGAAACACCTCACTCTTAGTGGATGACTTTGCCTTTTGAGAAAAATCAAAGCAATCAGAAGGTGGGCAGAGGGATAAAAACTACTTCTTGTCTCCAAATAAGCTGTTGATTCAGCTCTCATACAAACAGAACTTCAGATAAGCAAGGGCATTAGTTTACCCAGCCAGATAGGAATACTTCTGAAAGGTCAGGAGGTCCAGCCAGCTACAGCAGCTGGGAAAACCACTGGGAACAAGCAGAAAAGGTCTCTATAGCCAGATCCAGCTTTGTCAATTACTAATGTGTGGCCTTAGGCAAAATCTGTATCTTCACCACCACACCAAGTTGTTTCAAAGATTAAATAATGCAGCAATAGATGTTAGCCTCAAACTCGGTTTTGACAAAAATCCCAGGCCAGGTAACTGGAAGGTATGGTCTCCTTGACAACTCAGATGGTAAAAGAATCTAGCCTACAATGCAATAGCCCCGGGTTTGATCCTTGAGTTGGGAAGATCCCCTGGAAAAGGGAATGGCTACTCACTCCAGTATCCTTGCCTGGAGAATTCCACGTACTGAGGAGTATACCTAAAAAAAAGTCCAGAAGGGCTGACAAATTCTAGTTCAGATCACAAGAATGATCAACACCTGCATTCCTAATTCCCTGGAGCTGAGTCTCTCCCCACAGGCCCTCAATTCACTTTTTCCTCTCTGCCTTGAGCATAGGGAAAATAACAGTTTTCAGAAGTCACCGCAGGAGATGACTTGGTGTACAAACACCAATGCTTTCTCTTTCCATCCAAAATGCTGGCCTGTAACGTCACTTGGTTCCTGTCTGCTTTCCCCACTTGGCCTCCTCTTCCAATCTCCCACCTCTGCGCTAGCAGTCTTTTCCCTCAAATACCACCAAGCTCATTCCAGCCTCAAGGCCCCTGTACTCCACTGCTTCCAACTGGACAATCATCCCTGAGGCCTCTGTGTCACTGTCACTTGTTCCTTCTTCACATTAGAGCTCAGCTGTCCCTGTCCTCAGGGCGACCTCCCCGAGAACATGAGCTAAAGTGGCCCCCATCATCCCTGTCTGCTTCTTCCTGTTCAATTACGTCTTAGTAATTTAATACTGCGGTAAGTACTCTTTATTTAAATGTTTACTCCCTGTCTCTGTCTATCCCACTAGAGTATCAGCTCTCTAAGTGCAAGGACATGGCTTCCCGAGTCACAAATGGTATCACAGCTTTCAGCACTGCCCTCTGACACATAGCAGGGGCTCAAGAAGTTTTGCTGAATCAACGAATTCTTCTTTCGGAGGATTATTTTCTGCTTGTACTTGTCTGAGGAAGTAAGGTTAAACCAACACTTGTTCAAAAAGATCTTTCAGGCCGAACTTCCGAAGAGTTTAGAGGTTTAAATTGGGTCTTACCCTCCATCAACCTCTAAGGGCGAATTCAAGCCCAGCTTCTCAATGCCAATATTCTTAAGCCAAGAGGCGCTCCATCCCCGCCCCTTGCATCCCGTGCAAGTTTTCCCTCCTTTGAATATCACTGAGAAGCACCTTTGTTCTGGGAGGCGCTCTAATGCAACTGCACCCAGAAAGATTTCTCAGGAGGCTGTGGTCCAATATTCAAAAACAGGGTGCAGGCTTCTTCCCAGAGGCTAAAAGGCCAAAGGTCCCCTAACCCAAGCCCTGTCCTCTGGGGCTGGCCCCCCACCGCGGGCTTTCTTGGGCTTTTTTTTCGCTGGCAGGAAGAGGCTGGTCTTCGGTTCGGTCCCTCACCTCCTTCCTGCCACAGGAAAGGCCACTGCCACTCCTTCTTGGTGAACAGCCCTAAGCCAGGCTCCTCCCTCCTCTACAGGAAACTTTCCCAGCCCTGGCTCTGCCACCCGCCCTCGCTCCCGGGGGCTCCCGAATCTCTTTCTCAAGGTTCAATCCAGCAGGGCTGGCTCCACTACAACCCCCTCCCCCCAAGCTTCACCCAATCGCCCCCAAACTTCCTCCCTCGCGAATTCCCCCTGCTCAGACCTCGCTCCGGCCCTCCTCGTTCCCCAACTTAGCCCCTCCACCCTGCCCCTAACGCCCCGCCTTCGGCCTCTCGACCCTCCACAACCCCCAGGCACCCGCCCGGGCCCTCACCGTGGACGCCACGTTCGTCGGCCGCCTCAGCCCCGGAGAGGAGCAGCGATGCCAGCAGGGCTAGGAGCACCCCGCACCGCCTCGGCTCAGAGAGCTGCGCCATGACGGACTCCGCCCTGCAGCCCAGGGGAGAGGCCTCGAGCTTCTGGTCGTTGGGGTCTCGCGAGCAGGTGCGGGAAGACCCTCGCCGCGCACGCGCACTGGAGCGCCTTGCGTTCAGGTGCGGGCCCTCGTAGGGGTCTGCGGGGGCGCGCCTCTGCCCTCGCCACACAGGAAATCTCCAGGAAGCCCTTTTCTCGGTCCTTCGGTGTGCGGATACTCTGCCTCCTGTGCCCACGATGATTTTCTCTGCCCCTCACTCGCCCCGGACTCCTCTACCCTTCAGAATCCCACCACACCCCCAGACCCTCGGTGGGCGCAGAGGTAATGGCGGCCGCCTCGAAGCAGCTGTCGAAGGTGGAAGGCCAGGTAGGGGCGGGGGGTGCACCTGGTGAGGCGGGACGCGTAGAGCGCAGGCGCAGAGAGCCTGCACCTGAGCGGCCGTGCTCCTCCCTGGGCGCACCTGGGCCCTCCCCTGGCGCTGAGGTAAGGGCGGGGCTTATGTTGGCTCCGCCCCGCTTAAGGCCCAGCCCGGGGCGGTACGCGCAGGGTGAGCCCCAGGGCTCTTGCTGCCTGTGGGCGTCGGCTTGTTGGGCTTGCTGACCGCGTCTCAGCACCTTCGCTCTTGAACTTGGCCTCTGGGAAATGAGGGTGTAGGCGTGCTCGCACTGGACACCTGTGGGTTTTTTGCCCAGCTTGCTTCAGCCTTCCGATGACGGCAAGGGATTTCTTCTTTCTAAATTCCAACGTTCACTAAGTGCCTCCCCAGCGTTGACCAGTCCCCGCATCACCAGACAGGAACAGTGCAGCAGAGTGATGACAGGAGCACATGACAAAGAGATTATGGATGAGACGGGGCAAACAAAGGCTGAATGATCAGGGGCTGCGTGGTGAAGACCTGGGAGCCCAGACAGATTCCCCGTTCAGTCTGAGAGAGGGCCGGCGAGGGCTCTCAAGAGATTATAGACCCATGAGTGAGCAAGAGCCCCAGACTCTGCCTTCGCGTTTCCAGTACTGAGATGAAGACAGATAATTAACCAGAGACAGATAGGTGTCAGGAGAGTGTTGGGGAAGCACAGGCAGAGTAATCAGACCTGAAAGGAGGGACACCCAAAGGAGGCACCTGACCAGCTTAGGGGCCATGGGGGGCTTCCTGAAAGAGGCATATATGAGCTGGATCTCGAAAGGAGGATGGAATAGGGCAAGCATAGGAGTAGAGGACAGCTGATGAATAATTAAAATAAATATATTATTAAAAGCCCGTGACAGTGCTATGAAGGAAATGAACTGGGGGCTAGGATGGAAAATAACAGTGGAGGAAGTGATTTAGATATGAACCCTGGAGGATAAGAAGAGCTGATGAACAAACATTCTAAGCAAACAGCAAATGCAAAAGTCCTGAAGCAAAAAGATGTCAGTGTGTTACAGAAGCCCGGGCCACACCCACTACTTGGCTTCCCTCCTGACTTTAATAGTATCTGAAGAGTCTTAACTGGGTTAACGAAGTGGTGTTTACCTTAAACAATTAAAGTTTTATGCCCGCCATCTTCTTTAATCTTGCAGTGAGGCCCTGGGACTCAAGGCCAAGAATCTGAATGTGAGGCCCAAGATCTCTTAAGCACTTGAACCCAGTATCCCCACCACATCCCACTAAACCCAGGTTTATGCTGGAGGACCGAGAGGACTGTGGTGGGAGGTGAGGCTGGAGGGGAGACACATTCATTCATTCATTCATAGTTCATTCATTCATAGTTTCTTTGAGCACCCACTATGAGCCAGGTACTCTTGTAAAGGCTGGAGAAGATACCACAGTGAACAAAGCAAAATGTCTGACCTGCTGGAACTCACTTTCTACTATTGAGAACAGTGATGTAACTAGCATATCTGACGCTGACACTGAGCCCCCTATTCTGAATTCCCCTGCCTCGTTATCCGAAACTTTATTCCCTTTCTTGTCCTGCCCCTGTGCCCTTCAGGGTTGAAGAGTATCAAAGAAAAAGGGAATTGAAACTGAGCAGGACCCTGTTTCTTGTTTGTAGAAGAAAGCTTTGGTCTCCTAGGCCTTCCTTGAGTTCCAAAGAGTCAACTCAAAAGTTACTAATTAGGGAAGTAAGGGAATGGAAACAAAGGAAACAGGCAAGAAACAACAGTTCAGTGATAAAACAGAGTCCTAGTTCCTCCTCAAGGGATATACCTAACAATCTGACGCATATCTTTAAGTTTTGTTTGCAGAAACTAAGACCCCCACCCAGGTGGAGGACAGTGACTAAATGCTGACCACAGGCATGTAGACCCCAGACTGGCTAGAACCAGAAGGTTGATGATTAAGATTCCTGAAATATCACCCAGTTACCTCACCACCAACCAATCAGAAGAAAGTCTATGAACTAAAACCCTCACCCCAAATGTTACCTTTAAAACCCTCTCCCTGAAAGCCTTCAGCGAGATCCGTCTTTTGAGCTGCCCCTTCTCCCTGCATGCGTGCACACATGCTCAGTCACGTCCAATTCTTTTCCACCCCATGGACTATAGCCCTCCAGCTTCCTCTGTCCATGGGATTTCCCAGGCAGGAATACTAAAGTGGGTTGCCATTTCCTTCTCCAGGGATCTTCCTGATCTGGGGATTGATCCCGTGTCTCCTGCATTGGCAGGTAGATTCCTTACCACTGAGCCACTTGGGAAGCCTCTCCTTGCTTGCTGTCTTGCAAATAAATGCTGCACTTTTCTTTACCACAACCCAGTATCAGTAAATTAGCTTTACTGTATGGCAGGCCAATGAACCTACATTCAGTTCTGTAATAGCCCCTGGGGTGAATAATTTTTATACCTCCTCCACTCTACCAAATTATTTTCAGTAATAATCATGTAAGTATTATTCTATTTGTTATTTAATTTTAAAATTAATAATCAAAATTTAATAAATTTCCATTTTAAAGATATTACCCAAATTCAGTAAAATATTTCGTGTATGAATGAAAGTCTGTACTTATCAAATAAAAGTATTATGTCTTACCAGTTCATACCCTGATTCACTCTTTTGAATTTTTAAACACAAAAACTCCAAAAGGACATGTAGAATGACAATAGTTTCTCCATCTTTTCAATCATTGTGCTATCCTGTAAATTTCTAATGTATTTAAATGCAAGACTATATAGAATCACAGAAATTAGAGACTCAAACTGTGCCTGATACAAGGCCAAATGATTCCAAATTGTTATGAACTTATTTTCAAAATGAGCACACATAGCTCAGTCTATATATGTCAGAGGTCAACAGTATACATGAGAGTTCTCCATATTAACTTTCCTTTATACTATTATAGCAAACAGCCCTCTCTAATCCCCTCCGCTTAGGTGTGAGCAGGACCTGGGACTTGCTTCTAACCAATAGAATATGGCAAAGGAGATTTACGTTACATTATGTAAGACTGTCTCCATGGACTGAGACTATCCATGGCTGGCTCTGAAAGAAAGAAGTCACCACATTGTGAGAGGATTGATGGAGAAGACCGCATGGTAAGGGATTATAGATGGCCTTAGGGCTTCCTTGGTGGCTCAGAGGTTAAAGCGTCTGCCTCCAATGTGGGAGACCCGGGGTTCGATCCCTGGGTCGGGAAGATCCCTTGGAGAAGAAAATGGCAATCCACTCCAGTATTCTTGTCTGGAGAATCCCATGGACAGAGAAGCCTAGTAGGTTACAGTCCACGGGGTCGCAAAGAGTCGGACATGACTGAGCGACTTCACCTCACCTCACCTCTGGGAGTTGAGAGCCATTCCCACTGATAGGCAGCTAGAAAATGATGACCGCATCCCCACAGCCTCAAATAGATGGAAATGCATCTTTTCTCAGTGGAGTCTCTGATGAGATGGCAGCACTGGCTGACCCCTGGATTGCTGCCTGATGAGGCCCTGCAGAGAGAAGGCCCAGCTAAGCCATAACTGAAACCATGGGATAATAAAGTGTTTTTGTTGTTTGCTTGTTTTATTTATTTGTGGCTGCACTGGGTCTTCATTGCTGCGTCGGCTCTTCTGTAGTTGAGGCGATTGGGGGCTATGCTCTACTTGCAGGGCACGGGCTTCTCATTGCGGTGGCCTCCCTTTGCCTGGTGGCTCAGACAGTAAAGCATCTGTTTACAGTGCGGGAGACCTGGGTTCGATCCCTGGGTTGGGAAGATCTGCTGGAGAAGGAAATGGCAATCCACTCCAGTACTCTTGCCTGGAAAATCCCATGGACAGAGGAGCCTGATAGGTTACAGTCCATGGGGTCGCAAAGAGTCGGACACGACTGAGCGACTTCACTTTCACCCTTTCTGCAGAGCATGGGCTCTAGGGCATACGGGCTTCAGTAGTTGTAGCGTGTGGGCTCAGTAGCTGTGGCTCCCAGGCTCTAGGGCTCATGCTCAGTAGTTGTGGTACATGGGCTTAGGTGCTCTGCGGCACATGGGATCTTCCCAGACCAAGAATCAAACCATGTCTCCTGCATTGGCAGGCAGATTCTTTACCACTGAGCCAACAGGTGTTGTTTTAAGCCACAGAATTTGTGGTAATTTATTCAGAGCAATAAAAAACTAATACAATATTTACTAAAGGATAAGAGTGATAAAAATATCTAATTTGAAACTTGCCAATATATTATTAAAAGTCAACAGTTTTAAAAAACAAATTCAACAGTATTGCATTAATTGTTCAGTCAGTAGACCTCCAAACAATTTTTTTCCTGGGGTGGAATGATTCTTTTATCACCGATACTGTTTAGAATTTGTCAGTGCATGGCATAATATAAACTTGGCCAAGTTGTTTTTCCCCAAACTTTAAACTTTTTATTTTGTATTGCATTATAGCTGACTAACAATGCTGTGGTAGTTTCAGATGAACAGCGAAGGAACTCAGCTGTACGTATACATGAATCCATTCTCCTCACAAATCCCCTCCCATCCAGTCTGGCACATAACACTGAGCAGAGTTACATGTGCTGTGGTCCTTGTTAGTTATCCATTTTATTTTATTTTATTTTATTAGTTTTCCATTTTAAATATAGCAGTGTGAACATGACCTTCCTAAAGTCCTCAACTATCCCTTCCTCACCCCCTAACCCACAACCATAAGTTCGTTTTCTAAATCTGTGAGTCTCTTTCTGTTTTATAAGTTCATTTGTATCATTTCTTTTTAGATTTCACACATAGGGGATGTCGTATGGTATTTCTCCTTCTCTGTCTGACTTACTTCACTCAGTATGACAATCTCTAGGTCCATCCATGTTGCTACAAATGGCATTATTTTATTCTTTTTAGTGGCTGAGTAATATTCCATCATAAACATGTACCACATCTTCAACTTTTGATCAGTGTTATTATTATTTTAAAATTCTCTACAGGGTTGGCTTGTGGTAAAGAATTCGCCTGCCAGTATAGGAGACACGGGTTCAATCCCTGGTCTAGGAAGTTCTCACATGCTGTGGGACAACTAAGCCTGTGCACTGCAACTGCCGAGCCAGTGCTCTAGACCAACAAGAGAAGCCACTGCAATCAGAAGCTTGTGCACCACAACTAGAGAGTAGCCCCTGCTTGCTGCAACTAGAGAAAGCCCAGCATAGCCAAAAATACATAAATAAATCTTGAATAAACCTTAAAAACTTCTCTACAGACCGTGCATCCCCTTTTTTCCTGTGCCCAAGTTGGACCATTCCTGTTTCCCTCCCTTTGGTATACCACTAGCTGGGAAAAAGACAGTAAATAAAATAAGTAAATTATGTACTGGGTTAAAAGGCAGTGAGCATTATGGATAAAACATAGCCAGGTATGGGGCATGGGAGTTGCAATATAAAATAGGACTGTCAGAGAAGATCACTGCACAGGTAACATTTGAGAGAGATGAAGGAGTTAGCCCTATTGACATCAATCTAGGGAAGAGTTTTCATGATAGAGGAACAGCTAGTGCAAAGGTGCTGGGGTAGGACTGTTTGGCAGAGCTTTGATGGTCCCACAACAATGGGGAACTATGGACTGGGGAGTTTTGTTTGTTTGGTTTTTCAAGATATCTCAGCTTTATTGAGCTACAACTCACATAGCGTACAATGTACCCTTTCAATGTGTGCAATTCAATGGGTTTTAGTATATTCATAGAGTTGTGCAACTATCATCACGTTCAATTTTAGAAAATTTCATTGTCCTCAAAAGAAGCTCCTTATTCTTTAGCAGTCACTCTCCTTCCTCCAGTCCTCTCAGCCACAGGCAACGATAAATCTATTTTCTGTCTCTATGAATTTACCTATCCTGAACATTTCCTATAAATAGAATCATACAACATGTGGCCTTTTGTATCTGGTTTCTCTACCTTGGGCTTCCGTCGTGTCTCAGCTGGTAAAGAATCCATGTAATGTAGGAGACAGACCTGGGTTTGATCCCTCGGTTGGGAAGAATCCCCTGGAGAAGGGAAAGGCTACCCACTCCAGTATTCTGGCCTGGAGAATGCCATGGACTATATAGTCCATGGGGTCAGAAAGAGTCAGACACTACTGGCTGACTTTCACTTCACTTCTCTGGTTCATATATAGGTACTTAATTTCTTTTTATTACCAAATAAGAGTCCATCATATGGATATATCAAATTTTATTTATCCATTTATTAGTTGATGGGCTGGGTTTTTCCCACCTGTTGGCTGCTATGAACATTTATGTACAAATTTTTGTGTGAACATATGTTCTCAACTCTCTGGTATACTAAGAATAGAATTACTGGATCATATGGTAACTCTAAGTTTAACTTTTTAAGGAACTGCCAGGGGCTTCCTGGTGGTCCAGCAGGTAAGAATCCACCTGCCAATGCAGGGGACGCAGGTTTGACCCTTGGTCCTGGAAGATCCTACATGCCTCTGAGCAACTAAGCCTGCAAGCCACTACTGAAGCCCACGCCTAGAGCCCCTGCTCTGCAGCAAGAGTAGCCCCCAGTCACTTCAGCTAGAGAAAGCCAGTGTTCTGCAACGAAGACCCCGTGCAGCCATAAATAAATAAATAAATCTCTATTTTTAATAAATCTTAAAAAAAAAAAAAACTAGCCAGACTGTTTTCCAAAGTGGCTGAACCATACACATTCCCACCATCAATGTATCAGGGTTCTGATTCCTCCACATTCTTACCAGCACTTGATATTTTCCATTAAAAAAATGATAGCCATCCTACTGAGTGTGAAGTGGTATTTCATTGTTGTTTTGATTTACATTTTCCTGATATTAATGATGTTGATCATCTCTTCAGGTATAGACTCTAGTATATCTTTTTCTAGAAATGTCTATTCATGTCCTTTGTTTTTAAAATGGGCCATCTTATAATTGAGTTACATGACTTCTTTATTTATTTTAGATACAAGTACCTTATCAAATATATAATTTGCAACTTTTTATCTCATTCTGTGGGTTCTCTTCACTTTCACGAAGTTCTTTAAAACAAGTTTTAAATTTTGATGGTGTCCAATTTATTTTTTTCTTCTGTTGCTTTGCTTTTGGTGTCATATTTAAGGAACCATTGTCTAGGAATGGATAATCTTAAGCAAGGGAAGGACATGGCCAAATGTAAGGTTTTTAAAAAATTGTTTACTTATTTATGGCTGCACTGGGTCTAAGTTGCTGCTCATGGGCTTTTCTCTCGCAGCAAGTGGGGGTTACTCTCTCGCTGCGGTGCACGGGCTTCTCATTGCAGTGGCTTCTCTTGTTTCAGAGCACAGCCTCTAAGGGCATGCGGGTTTTAGCAGTTGCAGCACACAGGTTTAGTTGCCCCATGGCATGTGGAATCTTCCTGGACCAAAGATCAGACTCGGGTTCCTTTCATTTGCAGGCAGATTCCCAACCACTGGACCACCAGGGAAGTCCTGCCAAATTTAAGTTTTGAAGTGGTTTCAATTAAGGTGGGAAGACTTGTGAGGTAAGAAATTTCTCTGGTCACCCTTGTTAAACGTGCAAACTCCACCCTCCTCCATTTCTCATTTTCTGCTTCATATTTCTCCATAAACTAATCATATTCTAACTGTGTAATATACTATACTTACGTATTATGTCACTACTTGTCTCCACCTCATGGAATGTTGACTCCATGAGGTTTAGGCTTGTCTGTTTTGGTCACCGCTCTGTCCTCGGTGCCCAGGGAAGTTGAGGAGGGGGAATCTGGTGATCACCGGGGAGACAAGAGAACCCTTGGATGCTATCTGGCATGAAGGGGAGAAAGAAAGGCGGCGAGGTGGCGGGGAGGGGTGGCTAACAGCTCAGATGACATGATGTCGAAAGAATATTTGTTGAATAAAGCGAATATGAACAAACAGCTACATGGATGAGTGAATAAATGAAAGAGGGGTCAAAAGACCTACCGTGAGTACTATGGCTTGACCTTCCTTTGCAAACAGAGTAGGTAGCACAGGGCCTCCCGCACTGTCCCTGGCAACCACCAGGGGGCGAAGACAGGCCGGGTCCCCGAGAGCCCATCCTGGTACCCGCCCCGCCCCGCCCCGCCCCGCCCCGGGGATCCAGGTCCCGGGAGCCCCAGGCCCAGCAGAGTGGCTGGGGCTCCCGGACCCCGCCCATACCTGAACCAGGAACAGCCGCGGGCTTCCCGAGGCGCAGCAGCAAGTTCTCGCGCTGCAGGCGGGGAAACTGAGGCCCGGGGCGGTCGGGGCGGGGCCGGCCCCCTGCGAGTCCGATCCCCCGCCCCCGGCCGGCCCCGCCCCGGCCCGTAAGAGTCCCCCTGGGCGCCCTGCGAAAGCGCACATCGCGGCGCCGGGGCCGGGGCCAGGACCGCGATGGCAGCTCAGCGGCTGGGCAAGCGGGTGCTGAGCAAGCTGCAGGCTCCATCGCGGGCCCGGGGACCCGGGGGCAGCCCGGGGGGCTGCAGAAGCGGCACGCGCGCGTCACCGTCAAGTATGACCGGCGAGAGCTGCAGCGGCGGCTGGACGTGGAGAAGTGGATCGACGGGCGCTTGGAGGAGCTGTACCGCGGCAGGGTGAGGCGGAGAAGGGTGGGGGGCACGGACGGGGAGACCCCGGGGAGGGGAAGGGGGACTCTGGTTGTTTGTTCTCGCTGATGCAGCCTCCTTTGCACGGGAGAACGCAGCCTCCTGGACTCCTGGGCCCCGCCGTCTACCTTCCATGACACTCTGCTTGTGCACACAGACACACACTTGGGTCCAAACTCCCGGCTTTCGCATGTGGTAGCTGGAGTGACCTTATTTGGAGAAAGGGTGGGTCCAAGGGGGATGTCTTAAAACCAAACATAGACATGGTGTCTGGGGGAGATACAACCACAGCATACAGCAAAGGAAGCACTGGCATTCACAGACAGGCTCAGTGACGTACTGTGGCCACTCGCAGACACAGTGACAGAAGCAACAACTCCACACGGCCTCCCGGGGTCACAAGAGGGGACGCTTACAGATCAGCATATGTGACTGCCACAGGCTCTCCCAGTCACCCCAACACAGGCCACGGCCACATGCAGACACAACATGGCTATACCCACACAAAAGGACTCTAGTCACGGCTGTTCGCAGATGTACAGCAAAGCTGTAGCAACTCGCAGACACTGCAAGCTACAACAGCTACCTCTGACACCCAGTGATTCAAGTAACGACCATCCATTATCTCCTAAAAGCAAAAAAACGATAATCACTTTGCAAGCGCAATGATAGATGCTGCAGCCACGCACAGACATAAAATAACAGAAATTATAGCTACACCCAGACAGTAAACTGCGTAAGCCATGGGCTCCTCCCGGCCACACAAAGGCAGAAACTGCATCTGCCCATGAACACACACGGCATATGCTACAGCCTCCACTGCTATCTCATGGGCTACAGACAGACATGACATTTCACTGTCTATAGCCACATTTGTACAACACACACGTGCTGCAGAGCATGGTCACAGGTACACACACACACAGAGGATGAGATATTGTCCTCAGCACAGCTCGAAGGTGAGAGACGCCACAGCCCCTTGCAGTGGCCCGAGGCCCCTCTGTCCTCAGACACATGTGGGCGCGCACTGACGGACAGTGGCTAGTGGTAGGTGGCATCAGCTAGCCAGACTCTCAGGGACACAGCTGTGGTCACTTATTGATTGACCTATGCTGCAGTGAGACAAACACAGCTAAGCCAGAGTCACCCACCCCCACCCTTAAGACCCTTGACACAGAGAACATCACACACACCCATGGCACATCTCTGCACCCTCCTGTCGGCCCTGGTCTCAAACACAGAGACTCACATAGGCGGTTTACACACTTACAGACACTCCATGCCACACACCCTCCCCCGACTGCCCAGGCCTGAAGCCCACAGTGGAGTCAGCCGGATTTTGCTGGAAGAGGAGAGACTGTAGCCCCTGGGATCTCTGTGCTCAGACAGCTGGGATCTGTCCCCCACAGGGGTACCGAGCCAGCCTGCATTTGGCCCTTTGCCTCGAGAGGCCACGCAAGGGTCCCCCTCTTGGCCACTCGAAGCTGGACTCTTGACTTATCCCACCCACCCACCCTGGGGACTTGAGGGTTGCGCTAGGGCCCCAGTGTGTTAGGAGCCATCCCTAGCAGGCTCTAGCCTGCCAGCTTCCTCCCCTCCACCTAGTGCTTAAACTTTTCCTTGAAAGGACAGAGCCAGCCCCTCTTCCAGAATCCCAGAATCTGACATTCAAAGACTCGACCAGGCCTGCTTCCCACTGTGGGAACCGGGGCCGAGGCAGGAGTGCAGTGCCAGGCCCGAGACTCCTGGGCCCCAGGGCCCAGGATCCAAGCTGGTACAGGCTCTGGGGCCTCTGTCAACCCATCTATCACCCCTCCCCACCACCACACCCAGATGTCCCGCCTCCGCGGTGCTGTCCCTGACTACCACATTATTGCTCCAGAACCCGCCAGCTGGGCCCTGGGGCAGCTGGGGCTCCTCCGGAGCCTGGGACAAAGACAAGGGAGGGAGGGAAGGGGACCTGACTGCCCCTCCTTCTCTGCTCAGGAGGCGGACATGCCCGATGAGGTCAACATCGATGAATTGTTGGAATTAGAGAGCGAAGAGGAGAGAAGCCGGAAAATCCAGGTAGGTGGAAGGGAAAGCTGCACCTAGCCCACTCCCTGCATCTCCCTAAAAATCGTATCAATAATTAACGGGTTTATTGAGCACTCCCTCAGTGCCAGGCACTGTTTCAATGGTTTTAAGCTTAGTAACTTATTTAATCTTCACAAAACCCTCCAAAGGGGGCTGTTATCTCCATTGCACTACTATCGCTACAATTATCTCCATTTTCAACTCCAGGAAAATGACTCCCAGAGACATCTAATCACTTGCCCAGGGTCACAAAGCTCAGCAGGGGCAGAGCTGAGAGTCAGAGCCCAGCAGAGCGCACGCAGTGCCCCACTTTTCCAGCCTCTGTGCTCTAGAGGGAGGAAATGCTTTGTGACCTTCTGGCCCACTCTGGATCCAGCGCTGGTTGGGGGCTGAGTGTCTGGATTCACCTCTAGCCCCCAGTAGCTCTCTAAGATGCCCAGATCTGTTTCTTCCCTTGAAGCCACGTGGGAAGTCCAGCTGGACGTCCATCTGTCTTGGTGCCTTGGGGCTTTGCTGGGTTGGAGGTGTGTAGGTGTTGGTCATTTACTATTTTTTTTTCTGTTGGGGCTTGTTTAGGGACTCCTAAAGTCGTGCACGAACCCCACAGAGGTGAGTTTTCTGTCCCCCACTCTAGGTTCTATTCTGTGCCCTGCACCCGTGGGGGTGGGGGTGGGCTTCAGGGAGGAGGGAGGAAGCTGGCGGGGCCCAGGACCCGCAGAGGGAACCCTGGGGGCCCTGCCTCTCCCAGGACCCTTTCCTCATCTCAGTGGTGTCCTTTGTCTTCCTCACTCCTGTCCCTCTCTCCCCATCTGCCGCAGGGGCTCCATTATCTCCCCCTGCTGAGGCGCTCCCCCATCTGTCTCCTATCTCTGCCTTTCTCCCCCGTCCCTGCCTGCAGCACCCTGGGGCTCCCTTCCCCACCTCTCAGGGGGCCCCCAGCCTTCCAGGCCCTGAGTGGCCCAACTCCTCCCACTTCCTTCCCGGCTTTAAAAGGGAAAACTATTCGTGTTTCTCTGACCAGCTCTGGGCTGCCTGAGGGACAAACGTCACTGTGTGTCTGTCTGCCCTGGAGCTGGCTCAGGCCTCTGGCCCCTGGGGACCCTCCTCCTGGTAATCTCTTAGCCTGAGAAATAGCCCGATGTCGCCCCGTGGCCCTGTTTCTTTCTCGGGCCCCTCATTTCTCTCGCCACCTCTTCTCTGCACCTCTCTCCCTTTCTGTCTCTCTCCCTGCCTCCGGTCTCTTCCTCTCCCTCCGGCCTATTCATCTCCATCTGGAGCCTCTGCCCCTCCTTACTTCCACCTCCATCCCTTCTCACTGGCTAGAGGGCAGGAAAAAGAGGGGTCCCGGGTCGGAAGGGCTGGGCTGGCCAGGGGGTGCCCCCGCCCCTCCCCATGTTCTCAGCACCCTTGCCCCGTCCTCAGGACTTCGTCCAGGAGCTGCTGGCGAAGCTGCGAGGCCTCCACAAGCAGCCAGGCCTCCGTCAGCCCAGCCCCTCCGGCGACGGGAGCCTGAGCCCCCGCCAGGACCGAGCCTGGACCGCGCCGCCCTGACCCCCTCCGGCCTCCATGACCTGCTCCGTCTCCCTGCCACCCAACGCTGTCCTGGCTTGTTTATAAGTTGTATTTAATGGTTCCATAACAATAACACCACGTGCCTGTTTTTCCTCTCCCCGGTTACTGTGGGCTACTGCGGGCTTCCCTGAGCGCCTCCCCCACAGCCCTCTCTCCTGCTGCGTCTCCTCGCCCCGGCCCCCGCAGCTGGCCCCGACAGATGGAGAACAGCTCCTCAGCCAGAGAGCATGAGAACAGGCCCTGCTGACCTTCCACCCCTGGGGCTCACATCCTGTCCTCGCCTCCCCCAGCCTTGGCCTAGCCCCAGCCAGCAGGGCCTCCGTATGTGGGCAGTGGTGAAAGGGGGGTGCTGTGGGGAGGACCACCTGTGGACCACCACAGCAGAGGCCCAGGACCGAATGTGCCTGCTGTGACCGCAGCGTACCCGGAACAAACCATTCATCCTCTCCATAGATTTTATTGCACATTCATTAGATGCTTTTATCCCTGGGTCGGAAAGATCCCCTGGAGAAGGAAATGGCAAGCCACTCCAGTATTCTTGCCTGGGAAATTCCATGGACAGAGGAGCCTGGCAGGCTACAGTCCATGGGGTGGCAAGAGTCGAACATGACTTAGCTACTAAACCACCACCACCATTGGATGCTTAGCACTGCTAAGCAGAAAATGGCCCCTGGCATCAAGGTGGTGGGGAAGGAGAGCCTGCAGGCAGATTAGAGCAAAGTGTGCTGAATGGTTCAAGATACTTGGCAGCCTAGGGAGTGGGAGGAGCAGTTTGTTCTTGGGGTGGTGAAGAAATCAAGGAGTGCTTCCCGAAGAAAGTGACACTTGGGCAGGGCTTTGAAGGATGTGTAGGAGTTTGTGTGAAATGGGTACCCATATCTGAGGACTCTGAACTGGTGGGTGACGGGATTAACATTGGGGCTGAGGAGACTTCCCTGGTGGCTCAGATGGTAAAACATTTGCCTGCAGTATGGGATACCCAGGTTCGAACCTTGGGTCAGGAAGATCCCCTGGAAAAGGAAATGGCAACCAACTCCAGTACTCTTGCCTGGAAAATTCCTCAGATGGAGGAGCCTGGTGAGCTACAGTCCATGGGGGTCGCAAAGAGCTGGACATGACTGAGCAACTTCACTTTCTTTAATTGGCAGGCCCATCTATCAGTCAGAATAGACAAGTCCTTCAGAACTGAAACAGGGAAGCCGAATGGGCTGGGGCATGCTCATGCTGGGGAAAGGAGGCCCTGAAGAGTCTTAGGGGAAGGGCCAGGGTATCAAGTGAATAGCAGCTATTTATCAAAGACTGTGGAAGTATTTCATTATTTTAACAATAGTTTTGTTGTACCATCAGTCCCAGCCCTGTACAATCAGGAGATGGGGGTATGGCTGTGTTTAGCACTGGGGTCAGGCCAGAGCTGCTTTGTGACCCTCTGGCCCTCTGGATCCAGCGCTGGTTGTAGAGCTGAGTGTCTGGACTCATCTCTAGCCTGGAGGGGCAAAGCACCTCTCCTATCTCACCGCTACTAACCAAAATTTGCACCTCAACCCCCTTGCCCATTCAGTGCCACCCAGCAGCCCTGCCAAGATTAGGTGCTCATCCCAGGGGTCTGAGTTCCTGTCTGGCAGGAAGAGAAGCTGACACTGGAGAAGAGGAATATCCAGGAGCCCCTGGTCTGTCCAGCCCTTCAGGTGACCTTGCTGCCCCTGTGCAGACAGACCTCAGGCTTCCAGTGCCTCTTCCCCTCCACACAACCAGGTACAGAGTGTGAGTGGGGAACCCTTCCTCCCAGCAGCCACGTGAAGTCTTGGGTGTGCCAGGTGTCGGGCCTCAGTTTCCTCATCTGTAAAGTGGGGACTTCACCCACGAGGAAACTGAGGCCTAGACAGTGATGTCAGTTGCCCCAAGTCACTCAGCTGGGAAGTGGTGCTGGGTTTCAGTCCTAGGCATTATGACTGCAGAACTCACCTACTTCTTCACTACAGTGCCCTTATAAGCCATAGCTTTAGCATAAGTTGCAGTTCTTCAGGGGCAAGAAGAGGAGTACTAATTCATACTACTAATGTGCAAGTGACTGCTACCAGCTCTCTGAAATAGCCTATCCAAAGGGCAATGGAAGGAATTCCTTGGCTTTCAAGTGGTTAAGACTCCATGCTTCTAATGCAGGGACTGTGGGTTTCATCCCTGGTCAGAGAACTAGGTCCCACATGCTGTGTGGTGCAGCAAAAAAAAATTTTTAAGTAAAATAAAGGGCAATACAGTTTGAGAACGTGGCTACAAATGGATCTGGAAGCATCATACCATGGTGGGTAAGAGCATGACCTCTGGGGTTAATGCCTGGATTCAAAGACCATCTGTTCTACTTCGTAGCTGTGTGGTCTAGTGCAAAGCACTTAACCCCTCTGTGCCTACATACTTCAAGTGCTCACGTCTGTAAAATGAAGATGATGATAATAGTACCTGCCTCCCAGGGTGGTTGTGAAGTGCATCGGTCATAGACTAGCGCCAGGGCACATAATAAGCTTTATGATCAACTTTATCATTGAGGTTAGCTCCAATGATACCATTAGCTCCTTACAGCCACCATCCCTGGCCAACCAAATGTCCTCAGGGACACTGAATCACAGCCTCTCCGTTAAGGCAAAGTCACAAAGGACACAGTGTACCTGACCTACGAGGCTTGCATTATTGCCACACTCACCTCCTCACGCTGTCTCCCAGGGATCTGTGATCTTGCTTCTCACTT
The DNA here is from genome assembly GCA_917880005.1 of Nanger dama. NCBI lineage: Eukaryota > Metazoa > Chordata > Mammalia > Artiodactyla > Bovidae > Nanger > Nanger dama. The sequence continues at coordinate 47,585,705 of CAKJTW010000012.1, read as the reverse complement.
ATCAGCCAAATAATGCTTTTTCTCATTTTTTAAAATTTTGGCTTCATCTCTCAGGTTGTGGGATCTTGGTTCCCTGACCAGGGATTGAACCAGCGGGGGTTGGCAATTAAAGCAGAGTTCAAACCACCGGATCTCCAAGGAAGTCCTCTTACTTTTTAGTCTTCTTCCACCTTGCTCCCTCCATGGGCTTCTTTTGGCTTCAGAAGAGAAATCCTCCACCCTCCACTCTCCGACCTCCTCATCTGTCATCATTCTGCCTTCATCCCTCCTCCCTCTTTCCCCCCTCCCTCCTCTTTCCCTCACTTCCAGGAGGCTCTTTCGCTCCTGGACTCTCAAATGTTTCTCTGCCGGAGCACTCTACTCAGAATTCCTCATCATTTAGATGTAATTTCAGACAGGTGTCCTTGAGCCCCGTATCTAAGGCTATCACTATGGCTATCCTGTCACAGTAAATTTTCTCCACAGGATTTATCACACCCTGAAATTTTAGTTTATTTTTTGTCTACCCTCCCTAATCTGTATCCATGAGGCTTCTCTGTCCATGGAATTCTCCAGGTAAGAATACTGGAGCGGGTTGCCATGCCCTCCTCCAGGGGATTATCCCAACCCAGGAATCAGACCTGTGCCTTTTGCGTCTCCGGGTTTGTAGACGGGTTCTTGACCACTGAGCCATAAGGAAGCCCCTACCTTCCCCTTCTTCCAGAATATTAGCTCTCTAGATCCAGCGGTATTCCTGTCCGGAGCGGCTCCTGGCACCCGGTAGGTGCTGGACCAATAACAGCGCCTCCTGGTGGCCACATTCTCCGCGCATAGTAACCCTCCTCGAGGGTGAAGGGACGTGAAGCCTTAACGCCCCCTCGTGGCTACGCGACTTGTTTTAAAGTTGGTTTTTTTTTTTTTTTTTTTTTTAGTTACTCAGTCCTGTCCGGGAGAAGGCAATGGCACCCCACTCTAGTACTCTTGCCTGGAGAATCCCAGGGACGGCGGAGCCTGGTGGGCTACCGTCTATGGGGTCGCACAGAGTCGGACACGACTGAAGCGACTTAGCAGCAGCAGCAGTCTTGTCCACCTCTGTGCGACCCCATGGACTGTAGCCTACCATGGGATTTTCCAGGCAAGAGTACTGGAGTAGGTTGCCATTCCTTTCACCAGAGGATCTGACTTGTTTTAAAGTACACCCCAAAGGTCAGTTACTCCAGGGGGCTCAGTCATTCAGTTCATTTGCTCAGTCGTGTCCGACTCTGCGACCCCATGATCCGCGGCATGCCAGGCCTCCCTGTCCATCACCAACTCCCGGAGTCCACCCAAACTAGGGGGCTCAGCCAGCATTAATTAAGAGCTGGCTGCAGAGATTGCTACTGCAAAGCACTTGCCCATCTTTGATCAACACCAGAGGCTTTGCTAATAGAATGATAAATATTAGAAATGGGATCACATTGATGATATGATTGTTAATTGGCTAAAATGTTTTACAAATACTACTCGCCTTTACAATAAAGAGGGAAAGAAGGCTATTCACAAAAGGTGTATCATGGTTGATACAAGATAAGCCTACAAGAATCAATGTCATTTCACTAATACTAACATAACCAATAAAACATTATTTTAAAAATGTGTTCCGGAAATCCGGCACCAAAAAGCAAAACAAACTTGTTCAGCTCTCAGTAACTACAAAAACTATAGTTTATTTAACACCTTAAAGATACATAAGTCTTTGAAGGAAAAAGCATCAATATGCCAATAAAGGATACAGAAGATAATGTGGAAAAAAATGAGACTATCTATGCCTTTGCGTAAGATATCTTAGTATTATCCACATGTCAGTTCTCTCCAAAATAGTCAATAAATTCAAAGCAACTTCAATCAGAATTCTGGATGGATTTTTTGAGGTACTTGATAAAACCTATTCTAAAATTTGTGTGAAGGAACGCATGCATGCATGCTGAGTCACTTCAGTCGAGTCCAACTCTTCGACGCTATGGACTGTAGCTTGCCAGGCTCCTTTGTCCATGGGATTTCCCAGGCAATAATACTGGAATTGGTTGCCATGCCCTCCTCCAGAGGATCCTCCCGACCCAGGGACCGAATCATGTATCTTATGTCTCCTTCACTGGCAGGCAGGTTCTTTACCACCAGCACCACCTGGGAAGCCGTATGGAGGAATAACAAAGTCAGCATTAGAGAGGAAAGAAAAGAAGGCTTGCTCTACCAAATATTAGCTATATTGCAAAACCATAGTGATGAAAACTCCAGGGATTTCTCTGGTGGTCCAGTGACTGGGACTCCATGCTTCCAATGCAGGGGACTTGAGTTTGATCCCTGGTCAGGTAAATAGGATCCCACATGTCAACAGGTGCGGCCAAAAATAAATAAAACCATGGCATTGATGCAGCAACAGATGAATACAGCAAAGAAACAGAAGAGACTCGCAGACAGGACCACCGGGACTTCCAGGCGAGACTACTGGAGGGGTTTGCCATTTTCTACTCCAGTATTTTGCTTGCCTCAGGCAGTAAAACACATCCAGTCCTTGTTATTCCATCTTGGTCAGAGCCAGAAGTCTCCATGAAACTTCAAAACATGCGTTTCTTGTCTGTCTCCTCTTGTAAGCAGATAGGGTAGAGGGTCCCTGGAGAAAAAGAACGAGGCATGGCTTTCCTGACATAAGAGAAGCCATTTAAAAATAAATTCATTCATTTGTTTAGTTAATTTTGGTTTTGCTGGGTCTTCGTTGCTGCGTGGGCTTTTTTATAGTTGCAGCAAGTAAGGGCTACTTTCTGGTTGCGGTGCTCGGGCTTCTCATGTCGCTGACTTATCTTGTTGTGGAGCAGGGCTCTAGGGTGTGTGGGCTCAGGAGGTGTGGCTCCCAGGCTCTAGAGCATAAGCTCAATAGTGTGGCGCACACACAGGCTTAGTTGCTTTAGTTGCTTCTCAGCATGTGTGATCTTCCCGGACCACGAATTGAACCCTTGTCGTTTGCGTTGGCAGGTAGATTCTCTACCACTGAGCCATCATGGAAACCTGAGAATCCATTTTTGACCTGAGAAGTCATTTTGTGATTTGAACCCAGCCACAAGGCTTGCCCTTGAATAGTTCTCAGTAATTAGTGAACTAAAAGAATGCAGAAACAAAGGAGGGTTAGCATGCAAGACAAATAACAATAGCAAAGATAATGTATCAGTGGTAAAGATACAGTTTTATTTCAATGGTAAAGATTAGCCTGAAATGCTCAACCACCAGATCAGAACCTCAGTGATGAAGACATTGACCTTTTCTGACCCTTGTAACTTTAATCAACTAAAGCTTGGACTCTGTTGGCCACCCAAACCCCTTCATGAGTATGCATGCACCCTTAGCTTAAAACTTTCCCAGTTTTACTGTTTGAGGAGACACTGTCTTGGGAGAGATACCTGGTGTTCTCCTTACTTACTGCTGTTCAGTTCAGTTCAGTCGCTCAGTCGTGTCCGACTCTTTGCGACCCCATGGACCGCACGCTAGACCTCCCTGTCCATCACAAACTCCCAAAGTTTACTCAGACTCATGTGCATTGAGTCAGTGATGCTATCCAACCATCTCATCCTTTGTTGTCCCCTTCTCCTCCCGCCTTCAATCCTTCCCAGCATCAGGGTCTTTTCAAATGAGTCAGCTCTTCGAATCAGGTGGCCAAAGTGCTGGAGTTTCAGCTTCGACATCAGTCCTTCCAATATTCAGGACTGATTTCCGTTAGGATTGACTGGTTGGATCTCCTTGCGGTCCAAGGGACTCTCAAGAGTCTTCTCCAGCACCACAGTTAAAAAGCATCAATTCTTCGGTGCTCAGCTTTCTTTATAGTCCAACTCTCACACCCATACATGACTACTGTATGTAGCCTTGACTAGATGGACCTTTGTTGGCAAAGTAACATCTCTGCTTTTTAATATGCTGTCTAGGTTGGTTATAACTTTTCTCCCAAGGTGTAAGTGCCTTCTAATTTCATGGCTGCAGTCACCATCTGCAGTGATTTTCGAGCCCCCAAAAATAAAGTCTGCCACTGTTCCCACTGTTTCCCCATCTATTTGCCACGAAGTGATGGGACCAGATACCATGATCTTAGTTTTCTGAATGTTGAGTTTTAAGCCAACTTTTTCATTCTCTTTCACTTTCATCAAAAGGCTCTTTAGCTCTTCTTTGCTTTCTGCCATAAGGGCAGTGTCATCTGCATATCTGAGGTTATTGATATTTCTCCCAGTGATCTTGATTCCAGTTTGTGCTTTATCCAGCCCAGCGTTTCTCATGATGTACTTTGCATATAAGTTAAATAAGCAGGGTGACAATATACCTTGTCATACTCCTTGACATATTCCTTTTCCTATTTGGAACCAGTCTGTTGTTTCATGTCCAGTTCTAACTATCGCTTCCTGACCTGCGTATAGGTTTCTTAAGAGGCAGGTCAGGTGGTCTGGTATTCCCATCTCTTTAAGAATTTTCCAGAGTTTGTTGTGGTCCACACAGTCAAAGATTTTGGCATAGTCAATAAAGCAGAGATAGATGTTTTTCTGGAACTCTCTTGCTTTTTCTATGATCCAGTGGATGTTGGCCATTTGATCTCTGGTTCCTCTGCCTTTTCTAAATCCAGCTTGAACATCTGGAAGTTCATGGTTCATGTACTGTTGAAGCCTGGCTTGGAGAATTTTAAGCATTACTTTCTTAGCGTGTGAGAAGAGTGCAGCTGTGCAGTAGTTTGAGTGTTCTTTGGCATTGCCTTTCTTTGGGATTGGAATGAAAGTGATCATAACCCTTCCTTTTCCCTTGCTCTGGCTTAGTCCTGTCTTTTGGCTCAACATCCACCAAGAGGCGAACTCTGTTTCTCAGGTAACATCTGTCAGCTACAGACTGCCAGCAACTGAGCGACAGCAAGGGCACTTGCCGTCCCGCTGTGCTGCTGCAGCTACCGACCCTGGGAGCTCAGGGTGGAGAGTCAGACACTCTGTGCCCGGGGGAAACTGGTGGAACAGGTCTTTAGATAGTTAGATATTCTCAGGGACTGATTGCATGATCCTAATCCTTGTTATTGTTGTTTAATCACCCAGTCCTGTCCGACTTTTTGGGACCCCATTGTCCGTAGCCTGCCAGGCTCCTCTGTCCATGGGATTCCCCAGGCAAGAACACTGGAGTGGGTTGCCACTTCTTTCTCCAGGGGATATTCCCAACTCAAGGATCAAACCTGTGTCTCCTGCATTGGCAGGCAGATTCTCTACCACTGAGCCACCAGGGAAACCCTTATATCTAGAAAAGCACTGAATCCTTTAATGGTGACTCATGACCAGCAGAAAACCTTTTGTAGAGTAAGTGCTTGATTTCAGTGAACTCCCTTTACCAAAATCTTATATATTGACCTCCCCCTACTCCCTCTTTGGAGCAGTCTCTCAGAGCTATCTGAAGTGCTGTCTCCTGGGCTGCAGGCCTCATTTTGCCCCAAATAAAACTTAAATTGCAACTCTCATGCTGTGCATCTTTTTAGTTGACAATTCCTCTCATATATCAGCTCCAGGAGAGCAGGGATTTTTGTCTGCTTTCTTTCTTTCTTTTCCTGCATGGCTCTTCATCCTTAAAACAGCATCGGACACAGGATAGGTACTTGTTAAACTTTTTTTTTTTTTGCACAGTATTTGTTAATCATTTATTTATCTAGAGAAACTATTCCTTAGCCCAGATATTCATAGTTCATAGTGTAGGAACACAAGCAAGTGGCAAAATTCCATGGAATGCAACCCAAAGAAATTCTTTCTATTCCAAAATCACATTGCACTCTGAAAGATACCAGTTTTCCTGATCTCCTCAAAAGCTTTTATGGAGTTATAATTTTTGCAGAAATCTGCATATATCTTCTTTCCTTATTCAACCACATCAAACTTATAGAAAGTTGCAACTCCCAAGGAGACAGTGAATAATCCAAGGATATGAAATCACAGATATTGACCAGAAGGCCACACATCTGAGGTTTTGTCAAAGAACTGGAAGCCATGGTAGTTTTTCTCCTTGACAGCTCAACAACAACATCCTTCCAGACAGGTGGAGAAATGGACCTGGGTAAATATTTACAGAAGAGATGATTAAATGGATGAAGTGGGTCTTATTATGATTCCATTTTACAGATGAGGAAATTAGAGCACAGTGAGGGCCAGTCATTTGTAAAGAGAGTCAAACTCAGGCAGTCTGACTCCCGAGCCCAAACTCTTAACCACGAGACAGCTGCCACCCTACTAAATAGGGACTGGGCTGTCTCTCTGACTTTTTCTAAGACCCGCTTCCTCCCTGTAGCAAGGAATGCAGTCTCCCACGACTGAACGTTCTCATACTCCCAACATGGGAGTGGTGATTCACTCACTGTTGGAGCCCTGGAGCCCAACAGGGACACGTGGTGAAAGTTGCTCAGTTGTCTGATTCTTTGCACTTCCATGGACTGTAGCCCCCAGACTCCTCTGTTCACCGAGTTCTCCAGGTAAGAATACTGGAGTGGGTTGCCATTCCCTTCTCCAGGGGATCTTCTCAACCTAAGGATCAAACCTGCATCTCCTGCCTCTCCTCCATTTCGGGTGCATTCTCGATCATCTGAGCCAGCAGGGAAGCCCAGCATGGGCACATAGTTGGCACTCATTTGCTGAATCAATGAGTGAATGGATAAATAAAAGACTTGAAGACACTTAGACTGTGTCCATCAGAATTTTTGGTTACAAGCCACAGACTTCATGGTGGACCTGAACTAAACACCTCTCTACTTAGATCCACTGTGAAAAATCCCAGAGAACAGCTCTGATTGGTGAAGCAGGGTCCTGTCCTGTCTCTGAACCAGGGGGCATTTCTTTTCTTTTTTAAGTTGAAGTATAGTTGACTTACAATGTTGTATTAATTTCTGTTGTACAGCAAAGTTATATATATATATATATATATAAAACTTTAAAATGTGTTTTCATTATGGTTTACCACAGGATATTGAATATAGTTCCCTGTGCTATACAGTAGGACTTTGTTGTTTAGCCACTCTATATATAATAATTTGCATCTGCTGATCCCAAACTTTCACTCCACTCATCCCTCCCTCCCCATTGGCAACCACAAGTCTACTCTCCATGTCTGAGAGTCTAAAAAAACAGGATCTTTCTTAAGGGTTAGCTATCTGGTCAGGTCAGAGACCCCCAAAGACTGAATGCTAAGCATACACCCTCGTAGAGCACTTTCCCATGGGAATAAATATAGCAATTGGCTGTAAGTTCAGTTTACATGCTGAATGTGTAAGTGCCCAAACATGGGCCACAATTTAAGAAAGCAGCTGGAATGAGAAAACAGATTGTCTTGGGTGGCTGTGATATACACAGTCTGCTGGCAGCTTGCATCAACTGTCGTGGTATTGAAATCATCATAAAGGACTGGGGTGCCCAATGAGGAATTCACCGGAGACACCACAGAACCGATGATGCTTGTACAGCTGTATTCCTGGTCCTGTATGTGGGCCTCTACGTGTACCACTGGCTTGAGGCAGACTTGGCTGTATCAATCATGGCCCCAAGAGGAAACATAAGGCCAAGCAGATAAAGATAACCTGAGTAAGACAACTTCTCATAGAGAAGCTGATTACAGAATGTGGGGGAACCACTCTAGATCTTGTGTCAGTGGAGGGGGCCCAAATGGGGGCTCTTGTCTAACCCTCAAAGATGAATTGTCTGAGGAGACACACCTGCTGACAAAGCAAAGGACTTTACTGGGAAGAGGCACCCGGGTGGAGCACAGGAGGGCGAGGGAACCCGGGAGGACTGCCTGCCACTAGAGTAGCAGGATCAGGTTCCGTGGTGATGGATTAGTTTCCAGGTTGTCTCTAGCCAATCATTTTGACTCAGGGTCCTTCCTGGTGATACAAGCATTGCTCAGCCAAGATGGACACCAGTGAGGAGGATTCTGGGAGGTGGTAGGGCATGTGGTGTCTCCTTTTGACCTTTCCCAAATTCTTCCAGTTGGTGGTGGCTTGTTAGTTCCGTGTTCTTCACTAGGACCTCCTGCCATAAAACTCATGCAAATGGTTAGTATCGCGCTTGGCCAGAGTGGGTGCTTGGCCGGTTTCAGTCAGTGTTTCCCCTAACAGTACCCACCCCCCTCACCCCTGCCCCATGCATAAGGGTTTCTGGGTCTCTACATTCCCTCTACCACCTGACATGATCCAGCTTTCTGAATTTTGTCTGCCTAGTAGGTGCTATAAAGAAGGCTGAGCATTAAAAATTGATGCTTTCAAATTGTGGTGCTGGACTGTTGAGTCCCCTGGAGAGCAAGGAGAGCAAACCAGTTGATCCTAAAGGAAATCAATCCTGAATGTTTATTGGCAGTACTGATGCTGAAGCTCCAATACTTTGGCACCTGAGGCGAAAAGCCAACTCACTGGAAATCTTTCCTTGATGCTAGGAAAGACTGAGGGCAGGAGGAGAAGGGGATGACAGAGAATGAGATGTTTGGATGGCATCACCAATTCAATGGACATGAATTTGAGCAAACTCCTAGAGATGGTGGAGGACAGGGGAGCCTAGCGTGCTTCAGTCCATGGGGTCAGGTACAACTTAGTATCAGATACAACTTAGTGACTGAACAACAACAACTAGGTACTAAGTGATCTCTCATTTTTTCCCCCCATTTTTATTATGAAAAATTTCAAATGTATAGAAAAATTGGAAGGAATTTGAACACTCATATCCCAGTTGTTTTTAACTTCCATTTTTCTGAGTACTAACAATTTTTAAAACATTTTCTTATGCTTGACAGGTTTTTGAGTCTTCTGACATTTAAGTGCTCACATCCTTTGCTTGCTCAGATTTTTTGTATGTGTGGGGGAAGTGGCTGTCTTGTTCATTTTTAAGGTTTCTTTGAATATTCTTATCATTAATCCTTTGTCAGTTTCAGATATGATACTTTTCACTTACCTGTCTATTAATTTTGTTCATAATTCCTTCACTAAATAGAATTCTTCATTTTATTTACTTATTTGGGCGATTTCCAAGCATAGAAGGTAGAGAGAATAGCGTGACTCCCTATTTAGCTGTTACTCAGCTCCAAGAATTATCAATGCACAGTGATTTGTATTTTAATTATCCTCCTTACCCTTTTATTTTTTAAGCTGAAACACTTTATTTTCCACAATTTCAAAAATACAGGAAAGTTGAAGTAATTGTTCAGGAAATATCCACACCCATCAGCTGGATTCTACCATTAGCATTTTTTATAGAAAGCATTTATCTTTATTTATTTGGCGGCAGGAGGTCTTAGTTGCAGCAGGCAAACTCTTAGAGCATGTGGGATCTAATTCCCTGACCAGGGATGGAATCCAGGCCCCCTCATTAGAAATGCAGAGTCTTGGCCACTGCACTACTAAGGAAGTCTTAATCAAAAACATTTTAATCTACTGGCACTATCACTCATTTTTTCCCTCTATCCATCCACCCATCACATTTTTGAATACATTTCAAAGCTCCACCTTCTTCCTCTAAATTTTTCAGCAAGCATATTAGTAAGAGTTGAATTGTATCCCCTCAAAAAGATACTTGAAGTTCTGACTCCCAGCACTTTAGAGTGTGACCTTATTTCCAAATAATAAGATGCAGATAGGGAATTCCCTGGTGGTCCAGTGGCTAGGGCTCTGAGCTCTTACTGCCAAGGGCCCGGGCTTGATCCCTGGTCAAGGAACTAAGATCCCCAAAGCCTGTGGCATGGCAAAAAAGATTCATATGTCAGGCGAGTGTACGCTTCTCAGTTCTTGTCACAACAATGATTTGGAGCAATGGACATTAAAGCCCTCGGCGCTCTCGGGTCTTGAACAAACGGTGTCATAGCTCTTAGACAAATCAGTGTTACAGCTCTATTTTACTTAGAAGATAGCAGGAGAACCCATCCTCGAAGAAGAGAGTGGAGGAATGCGCCGGTGCCCAAGGGCGGGAGGGGGGGCGGGGGGAGGGGGAGGGGGGGGGGGTGGGAGGGGGGAGGGGGCGGGGAGAGGGGAGGCGAGGTGGGGGAGGGGGGCGGGGGTGGGCCGGGGAGAGAGCATGCTTAGCTCCTCCTTTTATATGTTTTCTCCCTCCTGGGCCTAGCGTATGCAAATTGGGCTCAGCCCAGAAGTGCTGTTCTACCTGAAGTTCTCACTCTGGTCCTCCGACCTTCCTTTGACCTTCCTTTGTTCTATTTTCGTGGGCTTTTCCCTTCCTTGTCTTTTAGCCCCCGCCATTTTGGACTCCTTTCCCCTATTCTGAGTGCCTAACACATACATAATTAGTTAAGGGACTTGTGCCCTTGTAAGAAGACAGCCACATGCAGACACAGAGACACAGAAAGAGGCCATGTGAAGACAGAGGCAAAGATTAGAATGGTGCAGTCACAAACCAAGAAACTCCTGGGACGCCCAGAAGCTTGGAAAAGGCAAGGAAAGAGCCTCTCCTGAAGCTTTGAGAGAGCATGGTCAGGCAGACACCTTGATTTCAGACTTTTGGCCTCCAGAACCATGAGAGAAAAAAATTTCCGTTGTCTTTACTGCTGCTGCTGAGTCGCTTCAGTCGTGTCCGACTCTGTGCGACCCAGAGACGGCAGCGCACCAGGCCCCCCGTCCCCTGGGATTCTCCAGGCAAGAACGCTGGAGTGGGGTGCCATTTGTTTGTGGTACTTTGTTATGGCCGCCCTAGGAAGCTAATACACATACAATTACCTAGCTTCAAGATTTATTTACTAAAAAAAAAACCCAAACCTATTTATTTAGTTTTTGTTGTTCTGGGTCTTCATTTGCTATGCTCGGGCTTATCTCTAGTTGCAGGGGGTGTGGGCTACTCTTCAGCTGCAACACACAGGCTTCTCATTGCGGTGGCTTCTCTTGCTGCGGGGCACAGGCTCTAGGGCGCATGCGCCTCATTGGCTGTGGCTCCCGGGCTCTAGAGAATAGGCTCAGTAGCTGCGGCACGCGCACAGGCTCAGCTGCTCTGCAACATACCGGATCTTTCTGGATTGGGGACCGAACCTGTGTCTCCTGCATTGGCAGGTGGATTCTTCACCACAGAGCTACCAGGGAAGCTGGTAGCTTTTACCAAATTATACCCTTTTTAAGGTAAAATTTGTACGCAAAGAAATACAAAATCTTAAGTGTGCGCTTGATGGGTTTTGACAAATGCTGGTACCTGTGTAATCCCAATCTTTGATAAGAAATAGAACATACACCTTGGAAAAGCCCTCGATGTTGGGAAAGATTGAAGGCAGGAGGAGAAGGGAACGACAGAGGATGAGATGGTTGGAGGGCATCACCGACTCAATGGACAAGAGTTTCAGCAAGCTCCGGGAGTTGGTGATGGACAGGGAGGCCAGGCATGCTGCAGTCCATGGGGTCGCAAAGAGTTGGACACGACTGAGTGACTGAACTGAAATGAACTGAGAACACACACACATGCAAAGAAACAAGGCATCACCATCATTCAGGAAAATGACCTCGCTCTCCTTTAGCTATAATACTTTAAAACAAACCCTAATTTTAAGCTTACACGCACAATAAGCCAACCCTAGCTGTAACTTTCTATCTCAAATATTTCACCATCTATCTCAAATCAGTAATCACGTGACAAAAATAACCACAATGCCTGTTTCATACAAAATATGAACAATATTTTCTTAATATCTTATAATACACAGCCTATGTTCAAATATCCCAATTATCTTGGAAGTGTCTTTTTAAGTTGGTTTGTTCAAATCAGGCTCTATGCAAGATCCACACATTGTGGGTTTTTTTTTTTTTAATAACTTTTTTTTGGAGTATAGTTGCTTTACAGAGTTAGGTTAGTTTCTGCTGTACAGCAAAGTGAATCAGGTGTACATATATATATATCCTCTTTCCTGTATTTCCTTCCCATTTAGGTCACAAAAGAGCCCCGAGGAGAGTTTCCTGTGCTATACAGTAGATTCTCGTTAGCTATCTACTTTACGCATAGCAGTGTATGTTGTGGTGGTGGTCGAGTCACTAAGCTGTGTCTGACTCTTGAGACCCCCTTGACTCTTGACTGTAGCCCACTAGGCTCCTCTGTCCATCAGATTCTCCAGGCAAGAATACTGGAGTGGGTTGCCAAGGCTGTCAACCCCAATCTCTCAATTCATTCCACCCTCCTCGCTCTTGGTATCCATATGTTTGTTCTCATACACGTTGTATTTTTAAAAATTATTTTATGGACTTCTCTGGTGGTCCAGTGGTCAAGAATATGCCTTCTAATGCAGAAGATTCCGGTTCAAGCCCTGGTCTAGGAACTAAGATCCCACATGCCATGGGGCAACAAAGCCCATGAGCTGCAACTAAGACCCAAGGCTGCCAAGTATATACACATAAAAAAAATAAATAAAATTATTGTACTAAGTAATTTATTTTTGACTTCATGGAGTCTTCATTGTTGCAGGTGGGCTTTCTCTAGTCGCAGAGAGCGGAGGCCACACTCTGGTTATGGTGCTCAGGCTTCTCACTGCGGTGGTTTCTCTTGTGATGCACAGGCTCTGGAGCACTCCAGCTTCGGTAGTTACGGCACATGGGCTTAGTTGCCCTGTGGCATGTGGAACTGTCCCCGACCAGGGATCGAACCTGTGTCCCCTGCATTGACAGGTAAATTCTTAACCACTGGACCACTAGCAACTCCTGGGTTGTGTTTTTAATCTACAGGGAATCTTAACCTGGGGTCCCGGGACCTCCAAGAGGTCCAGAGTTCTATCATTGTTGGTGGGAAAATTTTGAAATGTCTGTTTTCACAAACCTCTAACTAAAATTTTATATTTTTGCCAATTATGAACATTGGCAACAAATCAGTACTATTGGCAAAACCTGTGACTTCATCACTCACATAAATCACAGCTGTTTTACAGCACATAATTGTAGATATCTTGAAACATTGGTTTTACTCATCAGTGCTTGAAATTATGGTAGTTACTGGATCTGTGTGCTAAGTCACTTCAGTTGTGTCCAACTCTTTGCGACTCCAGGGACTGTAGCCTGCCAGGCTACTCGTCCATTGGATTCTCCAGGCAAGAAGACTGGAGAGGGTTGATATACTCTTCCCTAGGGGATCTTCCCAATCCAGGGACCAAACCCACGTCTCTTACGTCTGTCTCCTGCACTGGCGGGTAGGTTCTTTACCACTAGTGCCACTGGTAAGCCCCATTGGATCTGCAGCCAGATCTTATTCTTTGAAAGAAGAAAGTGAAAGTTGCTCAGTTCAGTTCAGTTCAATCACTCAGTCGTGTTCGACTCTTTGCGACCCCATGAATCGCAGCACTCCAGGCCACCCTGTCCATCACCAACTCCCGGATTTCACTCAGACTCACATCCATTGAGTCAGTGATGCCATCCAGCCATCTCATCCTCTGTCGTCCCCTTCTCCTCCTGCCCCCAATCCCTCCCAGCATCAGAGTCTTTTCTAATGAGTCAACTCTTCACATGAGGTGGCCAAAGTACTGGAGTTTCAGCTTCAGCATCATTCCTTCCAAATAAATCCCATGGCTGATCTCCTTCAGAATGGACTGGTTGGATCTCCTTGCAGTCCAAGGGACTCTCAAGAGTCTTCTCCAACACCACAGTTCGAAAGCATCAATTCTTCGGCACTCAGCCTTCTTCACAGTCCAACTCTCACATCCACACATGACCACAGGAAAAACCATAGCCTTGACTAGACGGACCTTAGTCGGCAAAGTAATGTCCCTGCTTTTGAACATGCTGTCTAGGTTGGTCATAACTTTTCTTCCAAAGAGTAAGCGTCTTTTAATTTCATGGCTGCAGTCACCATCTTCAGTGACTTTGGAGCCCCCAAAATAAAAGTCTGACACTGTTTCGACTGTTTCCCCATCTATTTGCCATGAAGTGATGGGACCGGATGCCATGATCTTCATTTTCTGAATGTTGAGTTTTAAGCCAACTTTTTCACTCTCCTCTTTCACCTTCATCAAGAGGCCCTTTAGCTTCTCTTCACTTTTTGCCATAAGGGTGGTGTCATCTGCATATCTGAGGTTATTGATATTTTTCCCAGATATCTTGATTCCAGCTTGTGCTTCTTCCAGCCCAGCGTTTCTCATGATGTACTCTGCATATAAGTTAAATAAGCAGGGTGACAATATACAGCCTTGACGCACTCCCTTTCCTATTTGGAACCAGTCTGTTGTTCCATGTCCAGTTCTAACTGTTGCTTCCTGACCTGCATACAGATTTCTCAAGAGGCAGGTCAGATGGTCTGGTATTCCCATCTCTTTCAGAAGTTTCCAAAGTCTATTGTGATCCACACAGTCAAAGGCTTTGGCATAGTCAATAAAGCAGAAATAGATGTTTTTCTGCAACTCTCTTGCTTTTTCCATGATCCAGCGGATGTTGGCACTTTGATCTCTGGTTCCTCTGCCTTTTCTAAAACCAGCTTAAACATCAGGAAGTTCACGGTTCACGTATTGCTGAAGCCTGGCTTGGAGAATTTTACTTTACTAGAATTTACTTTACTAGCGTGTGAGATGAGTGCAATTGTGCGGTAGTTTGAGTATTCTTTGGCATTGCCTTTCTTTGGAATTGGAATGAAAACTGACCTTTTCCAGTCCTGTGGCCACTGCTGAGTTTTCCAAATCTGCTGGCATATTGAGTGCAACACTTTAACAGCATCATCTTTCAGGATTTGAAACACCTCAACTGGAATGCCATCACCTCCACTAGCTTTGTTCGTAGTGATGCTTTCTAAGGCCCACTTGACTTCACATTCCAAGATGTCTGGCTCTAGATGAGTGATCACATCATCGTGATTATCTGGGTCTTGAAGATCTTTTTGTACAGTTCTTCTGTGTATTCTTGCCACCTCTTCTTAATATCTTCTGCTTCTGTTAGGTCCAGACCATTTCTGTCCTTTATTGAGCCCATCTTTGCATGAAATGTTCCCTTGGTATCTCTAATTTTCTTGAAGAGATCTCTAGTCTTTCCCATCTGTTCTTTTCCTCTATTTCTTTGCATTGATCGCTGAAGAAGGCTTTCTTATCTCTTCTTGCTATTCTTTGGAACTCTGCATTCAGATGCTTATATCTTTCCTTTTCTCCTTGGCTTTTCACTTCCTTTCACAGCTATTTGTAAGGCCTCCCCAGACAGCCATTTGGCTTTTCTGCATTTCTTTTCCATGGGGATGGTCTTGATCCCTGTCTCCCATACAATGTCATGAACCTCATTCCATAGTTCATCAGGCACTCTATCTATCAGATCTAGGCCCTTAAATCTATTTCTCACTTCCACTGTATAATCATAAGGGATTTGATTTAGGTCATACCTGAATGGTCTAGCGGTTTTCCCTACTTTCTTCAATTTGAGTCTGAATTTGGTAATAAGGAGTTCATGATCTGAGCCACAGTCACCTGCTGGTCTTGTTTTTGTTGATTGTATAGAGCTTCTCCATCTTTGGCTGCATAGAATATAATCAGTCTGATTTTGGTGTTGACCATCTGGTGATGTCCATGTGTAGAGTCTTCTCTTGTGTTGTTGGAAGAGGGTGTTTGCTATGACCAGTGCATTTTCTTGGCAAAACTCTATTAGTCTTTGCCCTGCTTCATTCCACATTCCAAGGCCAAATTTGCCTGTTACCCCAGGTGTTTCTTGACTTCCTACTTCAGCATTCCATTTCTCTATAATGAAAAGGACATCTTTTGGGGGTGTTAGTTCTAAAAGGTCTTGTAGGTCTTCATAAAACCGTTCAACTTCAGCTTCTTCAGCGTTACTGGTTGGGGCATAGACTTGGATAACTGTGATATTGAATGGTTTGCCTTGGAAACGAACAGAGATCATTCTGTCGTTTTTGAGGTTGCATCCAAGTATTGCATTTAGGACTCTCTTGTTGACCATGATGGCTACTCCATTTCTTCTGAGGGATTCCTGCCCACAGTAGTAGATATAATGGTCATCTGAGTTAAATTCACCCATTCCAGTCCATTTTAGTTTGCTGATTCCTAGAATGTCGACATTCACCCTTGCCATCTCTTGTTTCCAATTTGCCTTGATTCATGGACCTGACATTCCAGGTTCCTATGTAATATTGCTCTTTACAGCATCAGATCTTGCTTCTATCACCAGTCACATGCACAACTGGGTATTGTTTTTGCTTTGGCTCCATTCCTTCATTCTTTCTGGAGCTATTTTTCCACTGATCTCCATTAGCATATTGGGCACCTACTGACCTGGGGAGTTCTTCTTTCAGTATCCTATCATTTTGCCTTTTCATGCCGTTCATGGGGTTTTCAAGGCAAGAATACTGAAGTGGCTTGCCATTCCCTTCTCCAGTGGACCATGTTCTGTCAGACCTCTCCACCATGACCCGCCTGTCTTGGGTTCCCCCACAGGCATGGCTTGGTTTTATTGAGTCAGACAAGGCTGTGATCCTAGTGTGATTAGATTGACTAGTTTTCTGTGAGTATGGTTTCAGTGTGTCTGCCCTGTGATGCCCTCTTGCAACACCTACCATCTTACTTGAATTTCTCTTACCTTGAGAGTGGGGTATCTTTTCACCGCTGCTCCAGCAAAGCACAGCTGCTGTTTCTTACCTTGGATGAGGGGTATCTCCTTACCGTTGCCTTCCTGACCTTCAATGTGTTAATAAAGAAGCACAAATATCACAATTATTTTTTAAATTGTATATTAATACAAAAAATTTTCTTCGTAACTTTGTGGATGTTATATCTTTGTAAACTTGATCCTGAAAAGGGCCTTATGGGCTTTGCGAGATGTTGAGGTACATACAGATCCCCTCCTGCATTCAAAAGCTTAATGACACTCCCTAATAGGCCCTTTTCTTTAAAGCAAATTATTTGTTGAAAAACCCTGGTCGTGTGACTTTGGTGCTCTTCTCTCTTGACTTTGGTGCTCTTCTCTTCCTGGAGAGCTCATCCAGTCTCTTTATGCATGCATATTTCTCTTTAACCCAACCTCCAGACTTTCCCAGCAGCCCCCCTTAGTTGCTTGACATCCAACTCAGACTCAAGGCTTCTTCTTCCAAAGCTGAGCTCCTGGGCTCTCCCAAACCTGCCTCTCCCACTCCAGCCCCATCCTGGGGATGGCACCTCCACCCCTCCAGCTGCTCAAGCCACTCACCTCGGAGTCCTCCCAGCCATTCCAAAGACTCTTTCCCTCTTTCTCCATAAATCGTTGCTGCTGCTGTTGTTTAGTTGATAAGTCATGTCCAACTCTTTACAACCCCGTGGAATGCATCCCACTGGGCTCTTCTGTCCATGGAATTTTCCAGGCAAGAATACTGGAGTGGGTTGCCATTTCTTTTCTCCAGGGGAATCTTCCTGACTCAGGGATTGAATTTGCATCTCCTGCTGGGCAGGCAGACTCTTTACCATTGAGCCACTTGGGAATCCCCTTCCACACATTATCCCTCTACAAATTCCACCCACCCTGCTGTAGTAGGCCGAATAATGGTACCCCAAAGCAACTGGTTCTAGTCCCTTATAAGGAAAAAAGAGTGTGTAATGAGGTTAGGGAGCCTGAGATGAGAAGATTATCCTGGACTGTCCAGGTGGGCCCTAAACAGCGTCACTTGTAAGTGTCCTTATAGGCAGAAGCAAAGAGAGAGAGAAGCACACGCAGAAGAGGAGGCGATGTGAAGATGGAGGCTTTAAGACTGGAGCGGTAAGACCACAAACCAAGTAGCGTCAGCAGACACCAGAAGCTGGAAGAGGTACGGAAGGATGTTCCCTGGGGGTCTCCAAGGGAGTGTGGCCCTGCCCTCCCCTTGTTTTCAGCTCAGTGATACCAATTTCTGACTTCTGGCCCCCAGAACCCTGAGAGCATAAATCTCTGTTGCTGGGACCTACCTTGTGGTACTAGTGGATAAGAATCCTCCTGGCAATGCAGGGGACACAGGTTTGAATCTTGGTCTGGGAAGATGAAGCCCACAGGCCCTCGAGCTCATACTGCGCAACAAGAGAAGCCATCGTGACAAGAAGCACGTGCATCGCAAGGAAGAGCAGCCCCTCTCTCATCCCAATTAGAGAAAAGCCCATTCAGCAACGAAGACCCAGCACAACCAAAACTAAATACATAAATAAAATTATTAAAAAAAGATTCCTATTGTTTTAAGCTGCCAAGTTCGTGGTCATTTGTTCCAGCAGCTGCATTCTGCTGCCTCTCATCACCTTGTCACCCCTACACTGGCTCCATCCTCCCACCCAAGCCATCGAAGCCCCCTCCCAGGTCTCCCACCTCCTACCTTGTCCCCAGTGTCTGTGCCACACTTGCAGCCATGGGGATCTATCTAAAACAGAAGGAGATCATGCTGAAAACCCTCCACTGGCTTCCCCTAGCCTCAGAATCAAACCCAAACCCCTTACCCTAGGTTTTGTGGTCCTCTCTGATATGGCCTCACCTTATCCCCTGTCTCAGGATTGTTGTGAGGGTCACATGAGTGTACCCACTAGCACGGTAACCGGTAGAGGTGAGAGTGCTCCTCAAGGGGCTTCCTGGTGGTCTCTGCAAAAGAATCCACCTTGCAATGTAGGGGACACGAGTTCAGTCCCTGGTCTGGGAACTAAGATCCCACATGCCCCAGCTACTGAGCCCGTGTGCCACAATGGAACAACTAAGACCCAACACCACCAAATAAATAAATAAATTTAAAAGTGCCCATTAGGGCCGCACAGAGGGTGCTTTGGGTCAGCACACATGAGTCCAAAGTCCAGATTTCATGATTTCTTTGTGATCTCTATCTGGAGACCACGTTTCTCTAGGCCGTTGAGAAATGTGTTTTATGCATGTAAAACCCTCAGCCTGGGCATGGCACTCAGGAGGTATGAAGGCATAGGAACTGGTATTGTGAGGATCACAAACAATATTTATTGTGTGCTAAAATGTGCCAGCCACTAAGGGCTTTCTCTCTTCTTCCTGCTCAGTTGCTTTTGTGTACACATTTGTGTCTTTGAGATTCTGCGGATGGTAGCCCGCCAGGCTCCTCTGTCCATGGGGATTCTCCAGGCAAGAACACTGGAGTGGACTGCCATGCCCTCCTTCAGAGGATCTTCCCAACCCAGAGATCGAATCCAGATCTCAGGAAGCCCATGAATTCTACAGTGGGTAACCTATCCCTTTTCCAGGGAGTCTTACCAACCCAGGAACTGAACTGGGGTCTCCCATTGCAGGCCGATTCTTTACCAGCTGAGTTATCAGGGAAGGGAAGCCTGCTCAGTTGCTTAGTCATATCCAACTTTTTGCAACCCTATGGACTGTAGCCCACCAGGCTCCTCTGTCCATGAGATTTTCCAGGCAAGCATACTGGAGTGAGTTGTCATTTCCTCCTCCAGGGGATCTTGCTGGCCCAGGGATCAAACCAGAGTCTCCTGCATTGTAGGCAGTGTTTTTACTGCTGAACCATGGTGGAAGGCCCAATGGAATATTACTTAGTCATGAAAAGGAATGAAATTGGTTCATTTGTAGAGACGTGGATGGACTTAGAGTCTGTCATACAGAGTGAAGTAAGTCAGAAAGAGAAAAAAGAATACTGTACATTAACACATATATGTGGAAGCTAGAAAATGGTATCGATGATCTTATTTGCAAAACAGAAATACAGACACAGATATAGAGAATGGACATATAGACACCAAGGCGGGAAAGGAGGGTGAGACGAATTGGAAAATTGGGATTGACCTATATTCGCTACTATATATGAAATAGATAACTAATGGGAACCTATACAGCACAGGAAATTCTACTCAGTGCTCTGTGGTGACCTACATGGGAAGGAAACCCAAACAAAGAGGGGCCAAAGGCATCAATATAGCTGATTCATTTTGTTGTAAAGTAGAAACTAACATATTGTAAAGCAACTATCTTCCAATAAAAATTCATTTTAAAAGTCTCAGATCGTCCTGCCATGAGGAGTGGGGCCTTTTGATAAGGATCTTGTCTCTCTGAGCCCAGATTGTCTTGTCTGACTCTGAGGTGAAGAGTCCTGCTTTCAAAGTGCGGTCTGTGTGATAGCAACATTAGACCTGTGAAAGGCTCGGGACAGGTCTGGATACACAGGAGGAGATAATCGAATGGGGCCTTACGTATTGTTTCTCACTTGTTCCTTGGGTGCCCTGGATCTCTACTGTTGCCGTGGGCTTTCTCTGGCTGGACTGTGAGGGCCTCTCGTTATGGTGGTTTCTTCTGTTGCAGAGCGTGGGCCCGTGGGCTTTGGTAAGTTGTGGGTCTCACTTTGCTGAG
Organism: Nanger dama; assembly: GCA_917880005.1. NCBI lineage: Eukaryota > Metazoa > Chordata > Mammalia > Artiodactyla > Bovidae > Nanger > Nanger dama. The sequence continues at coordinate 47,565,469 of CAKJTW010000012.1, read as the reverse complement.
CTGCTCTGTGGCATGTGGAATCTTCCTGGACCAGGGATGGAGCCCAGGTCCCCAGCACTGGTGGATGGATTCTTATCCACTTCGCCACCAGGGAAGCCCTGTATTGTGGTTATTATTATTAATTGCTATTGTTTTTGTCCTGGTACTGTGTGACACCCTCCCCGCCACCAGCCACACCTCCTGTATACCTCAGTATCCCCATCTGGGCAGGAGACTTCCAAGGGTCATGTCTGAATATCCCAAGGGCAGCTTAGGGGAGGGCTGTACCCTCTGAAGAATAGTGGGAAAGAAAGGGATCAGGGAGGCTAAGCAAGTTGCACCCTCAGAGGCCCAAGCTGGGCTCCCAGGGGTCTGGGACAGAGGGACTCCTATTGATTCCCAGGTGGCGCTTGTGGTAAAGAACCTGCATGCCAAGGCAGGAGACAATAGATGTGGATTCGATCCCTGGGTCAGGAAGACCCCCTGGAGGAGGGCATGCAGCCCACTAAAGTATTCTTGCCTGGAGAATCCCATGAACAGAGGAGCCTGGCCGGCTGTGGTCCGTAGCGTTGCAAAGAGTCGGCCACGACTGAAGTGACTTATCACGCACACACACGTTGATTCCACAGGAGTTTTTGCAGGGAGGGGCTCTGATCTTGATCACCAAGTCCTGGGCAGTGTCTGAGGCTCAAAGTGGGGGGACCAGTATGTCCACTGGTTGGTCCCACTGCCCCCTACAAGGTCCCTCCGGGATCTGAGGAGTCCTGAACAGCCCACCCAGACAAAAACTGGAGCCACAGTGCCCTCTGGTGGTCAAATCTTTGGGTTCCAGGTTGGGAGAAGTGCTTAAAGAAGTGATTAACTTGCTTGTTACCAATATTCAAGTGACACGAAAATCAGGCATCACGGATGCAAGAGGTCAGGACAGGAACTTGCCTTTGTCTGGAGAGATCAGAGCATCAAGACTTAAAAGATTCCCTTGAAATCTCCTCCAAGAAGCTCTCCCTGACCCCCAGACTGGGTCAGGAACCTCCTCTGGGCTCCCCTAGCCTGTGTATCTCCTGACCCCTCTACCTGGGCTTCCCCACTTCCCCCACCCTTGGCTGTCATTGTATAGTGAGGGGTCTGTTACCCGACAGGACTGCAACCTTAAGGCAGAGCCTAGGACAGAGCCATCAAACATTTCATTGCTGGGCCTTCCCTGGTGGTCCAGTGGTTGAGAATCTGCCTGCCGATGCAGGAAACATGGGTTCGATCCCCAGTCCGGGAAGATCCCACAAGCCATGGAGGAATGAACCCCATGTGCCACAGCTAGCAAGCCTGTGCTCTAGAGCCAATGTTCCAAAACCAGAGAGTAGCCCTCACTCGCCACAACTAAAGACAAACCCGCACACAGCAATGAAGATTCAGAGCAGCCAATATGTAAATAAGTAGTGCAAACACATCATTGCATGCCCACATAGGGCATGATTCTGTAGAAATGAACTTCTTTCTTTTTGCCTTGAAGCTTTAGCTCCAGCCCCTCTGCTGAGACGGTTGTCTTAATTCAACAATGCCCCCCAACTGCTACCCTGGCCACCACCCTGGTCCCCTTCAGATTGTCTAAGTGTCTATGTGTGTGGGAGGGCACAGCCTGGAGCCCACATGACTCTCTCTTTCTTGCTGGTTGTGCTCCATATAGCCAGACAGTGGGGAGAGACATGGAGCATAATGAGTAATTGATTCATTTATTTATTCAACAAATAATTGTTGAGCACCTGCTATTTTTCAGGCCCTGTTTTAGGTACTGGGGAGAGAGCAGCGGGTTAAATAACAACCTCTGCCTCATAGAGCTAGTATTCAAAGAGGTGGAGATGGCAATAAATCAAATAAGTAAATAGGTCTATGGTATGAGGATAGATTACTGTAAGTGTTGGGAGAAAAAGAAAACTTAAAAAAAAAAAGTGAATCTGTGTGGCTATGTCAGATCTTAGTTGCGGCAACACAGGATCAGCATTTTGTTGTTCAGTCACTAAGACTCTTTGTGACCCCGTGGACTGCAGCATGCCAGGCTTCCCTGTCCTTCACCATCTCCTGGAGCTTGCTGAAACTCATCCCATCGAGTCGGTAATGCCATCCAACCATCTCATCCTCCGTCGTCCCCTTCTCCTCCTGCCCTCAATCTTTCCCAGCATCAAGGTCTTTTCCATATGGCAAAGATTGGCATACAGGATCTAGTTCCCTGACCGGGGATTGAACCCAGACTCCCTACACTGGGAGAGTGGAGTTTTAGCCACTGGACCACCAGGGAAGCCCCAGGGTGAGGGGTGGGGGGAAAGCTTTCAAGAGGACATAGAGTTTCTCAGGGATGCTGTTTTAGCTGAGGTTGTCTCTGAGGGAGTGACATTAATTTAGAAACCTGAATAAAGTCAGGGTAGGAACCATGAATATGCCTGGGGGAGGAGCATTCTAGGCAGTGAGAACATTAAATGCAAAGGTCCTGTGGCTGAAGTGGGGCCGAAATGTTCCAGGAATAAAGAGGAGGCCAGTACGGCTGGAGCAAAGTTAGTTCAGTTGCTCAGTCATGTCCAACTCTTTGTAACCCCATGGACTGCAGAACACCAGGCTTCCCCATCCATCACCAACTCCTGGAGCTTACTCAAACTCATGTCCATCGAGTAGGTGATGCCATCCAACCATCCAACCATGTCTTCCCCTTCTCCTCCTGCCTTCGATCTTTCCAAGCATCAGGGTCTTTTCTAAAAGTCAGTAAAGCTAGTTAAGGAAAAGAAGAAGGGAGATGAAATCAGAAATGTAACTGGGCAGGGAGTAGTCGGGAGATTTCCCTGGTGGTCCAGAGCGTAAGACTCTGTGCTCCTAATGTAAGGGGGCCAGGCTCCATCCTAGCTGGGGAAATAGATCCAGCACACACGCTGTAACTAAGAGTTCCCATGCCACACAACAAAGATCCTGGCAGCTGCAACTCAGACCCAGTGCAGCCTAAATAAATAGAGGAAATGAGATGGAGGTTGGGGATCTGCTTAGGTAGGGCGCTGAGAGCATAATGAGGACTTAGAACTTCATTCCAAGTGTGAAAGAAGTCATTGGAGGTTTTGAGCCAGACAGCATGGTGATGCCAGCTGTTTTAGGCAGTTCACTCTGGCTACCCTGGAGAGAAGAGGCAGGGACTGTCCATGGGGAGGATGATGGGAGGAGGGAGTCCTAGGATGGAGGCTGTCAAGGGAGAAGGGTGAGTAGATTCTGGATCTATATGTGAATGTAGAGATAACAGGATTTGATGATGGACTTGAGGTGTGTGTGAAAAAAGAAGAGTCAAGGATGATTGATTGCACTTGGAACAAAAATCCATTTTCTTTATAATGGCCTACAAGGCCCTACATAATCTGGTTCCTTGCTCTCTGGCTAACCTTGTCTCCCTCCTCACTCACTCGACTCTTTTACACTAGCTTTCCACAATAATCTTTGAACTTGTCAAGCTTTTCCTGCTTCAATGTGTTGCATGGTGACAGCTTCTCAGGTCTCAGCTCAAATGTCACCTCCTCAGAGAAGCCACTTTCTTTATAGCACTTATCACTCTCTAAAATTAACAGCTTGTTTGCTTGTTTATCATTTGTTTTTCTCCACTCACAGCTCAGCTCCTTGAGGGCAGCAATTCTGTCTGTTGTTCATGCTGTTTCCCCAGTGCCTAGAAGAGTGCCTGTCACTTAATAAATGAACAAAGGCACTGATTAACCCCTGTGCGTGTTTACAGACTGGCTTACAAAAGAAGAGACACCCAGAGAAGTAGGCAAAGACAAATATACACGACAGACCCTGGGGTCATCCACACACCCAGGGGAGACCCAGAAATCAGTGGCTACCCGTTCCCGCGCCTGTGGTTCTTGAAGGATAGAGAGCCGGGGCTGGGAAGGGAGCACTCCAGGGAAAGGAAAGGATGCTCTGGGGCGAGTCCAGCCCCGCCCTGTATCCTCAGTAGCCAATGGGCACACGGTTCTCCCGACGCCCCCTGGGACGTGTAGTCCGGACAGGGGCGCCCTCGGGCGCCGCCGAGCGCCCCTAGACTCCACGTCCCGTCGTGCGCCGGGAGGTGCAGGGATTGGCCGAGCCCCGCCCCCGGCCCGCCCCGCTCCGCTCGCGCTGCAGCCCCAAGAATGAATGAAATCGTAGCGCGCTGGGCGGCAGAGCGGGCGGCGCAGGCCGGGCTGGGCCCGCGCGCGGCGGCAGCGGCGCCTCGGGCCGGAGGCGGCCCAGCCGAGCGGGCCATGGCCACCGCCATTCAGAACCCGCTCAAGTCGTGAGTGTCCCCGCCGTCCACGTCCCTCCATCCGCCCCCTACCCGAACCCTGCCCCCGCCCTCGCTGGGGAGGGGGACGCAGTGGGCGGATGGTAGTTGAATGGGCCCCCCAGCTTGTCCCCCTGTCCCCCGGGGCGTGCCGCCACCCTCTGTCTCCCCCTGGGGCTGGGGGCAGGAGCCACTCCAGGGTCGCGGGGGCGCCTCTTCTTTGTCGCTGTCAGTGAAGGAATGTGGCGCGGGCTGGGGGTGGCGGATGTCGTTTCCCCACCCAGAGTGGGGGTAGGGGCTTCCTTCTCCTCCCTCCTCCGAGTCTCTGGGGGCGCCGGGTCTGCCCCTGCCTGGGGCTGGGAGTACGAATGCCTAAGTCCGGACCCTAGTCTCCCCGGTCTCTACCTCCTCAAAAGCATCTTTCTCTCTTTCCCCTCTCTTTCTCCGGGGGACCTCGGTCTGCGCGGCCGCAGGGTGGGAGCTGAGACGTCGGGGGTCCCCGATTCAATCCCTGCTGCTCTCCCCCCTTTTTTTTCCTTCCCGGGTCTTCAGGACCTAAAGCCCCGACACTCCGGTCAGTTTAGACCATGAGCTCTCTGCCTCTCCCCTGCCCGTACACATGTAATGAGAGCATCTCCTATCTCCTTGGGGACCGGATGCCTCGGGAGAGGGTGCTGGGAGAGCCCTCAGTCTCCGGGGATTCCCTCCGTTTCTCCCTGTCCGCGTGCCTCCTCCGAGCTTCGCTTCCTCCCGGACCCCGCGGCAGGCATCCTGGACGCCTGGGTTCAAACCTACGCTCTCTCTCAGCCCTCTCCTCTCCTGGCCAGCCCTCGTTCTCTCCACTTATTCCCTCTCTTTCCGTCTCTCTCGCTCCTTCCTCGGGATCCCGAACTCCTGGGTCCCAGTGCTCCCCGCCCCCTTCTCCAACGGTGACAGCGGGCTGGGGAGTGACAGGCGCGCGGCCGCTCCGGCTCTCCCTCCCCGGCTGGCGCGCGCAGCCCTCCCTCCCCCGCTCCCCGGCCTGGCGGGGAGGAGGCGGAGGGCGGCGGCCCGCGGCGCCGCACAAAAGGGCCGGGGCGACCTCCCCCACCCTCCCCCAGCCCCTCGCCTCCGCCACCTTGACCTTGAGCTACGGGTGCCGGGGGTGGGGGTGGGGAGGGGCTCGGGGCGACCCCTGCCCCGCCCTCCGGAAAGGCTGTGCCTGGGGTGGCCGGACCTAAGGCCCCCAGTAGCTTCAGGTTTCTGATGGTGGGGGAGTTGGGCCATGGAGGGGCCGGGCCTTACAAGCTCGCGCCTACACGTGTGGCTTTGCGGAGAGCCAAGCCGGCTTGGAGGGCGTGTGTGGGGTTGGGGTAGGCGTGAGACAGTGTGTAACGGTGACACTTCTGCCTCCCTCTCGCTCTAATTCTTCAACACAGACGTGTTACCCCTATCAGGGACACCCTCAAACTGGCTGGCACAGGGCTCGTGTGCAGGTTGGTGGATCTATAGGTATCCAGACCTCCTCACTCTGACCTCTTGGAGTAGGTGTGGGGCAGCCATTGCGGGGGGGGCCTGAAGACTTGAGTAAGCTTGGGGGTGGGAGTGCCGGTAGCCCTCTCTGCACTCACCTTCTGAGGGATCTACAGGAGGTGAGGGGAGAGAAGGCGCTAGCTCCTGAAAGAATCCAGTCCCCTTAGGAATGGGCTCTGGAGGGTTCTGACTGCCTGTATTGAACCCTATCTTGAGCACTAACCACCTCCCCCTTGAGCCTCAGCGTTACTATCTGTGAACTGGGCATCATGACAGTTCTTATTATCTCATGGTTGCTGCTGTGATGTTTGTAAAGCGCTTGGTACTGAGCCTGACTCTGACTAAATGTAGTGAGAGTGTCACTTGTGTCTTGACTCTTTGGAACCCACGGACTGGAGCCCGCAAGGCTCCTCTGTCCGTGGAATTCTTCTGACAAAGATACTGGAGTGGGCTGTCATTCCCTTCTCCAGGGGAACCTCCCTACACAGGGACCAAACCTCATCTCTTGCATTGGCGGCAGATTCTTTACTGTTTAGTATCAATGTTAATTTCACTTGTGGTCCAGTTTCCACACAGGGCACGGGGCGGGGGGTGGGGTGGGGTGTGGGGGTGTGGGGGTGGGGGTGGGGTGTCGGGGTGGGGGGTGGGGGGTGGGGGGGTGGGGTGTCGGGGTGGGGGGTGGGGGGTGGGGGGTGGGGTGTCGGGGTGGGGGGGTGGGGAGGTGGGGGTGGGGACGGGGACAGGACTGTTTGGACAGGGGAGCTTGACTGCAGCTGAGGGATCTGAGAGGGTGACTAGGGGTAAGGAAGGGGAGAGAGACCCTTCTCTAGGTGTCAGCTGTGGGTCAAATTGCACTGGTGGACAAGGGCGGGCCTCCAGGGAGCTGATGGAGTGTTCTGTACTCAGGCTCCAAGCTGAGCAAAACTGATGCCAAGGTTCTGGGGGTGAGCCAGGTGCCTGAGGCTAGAGGTGTGGGGAGCAAGTGTAAGGATGTCCTGGAGGCTGGTGGGAGGTGACAGAGGAAGGCGGCAAGGGCTCTTGGAGCTGAGCTGGTGGGTTGGGGGGCAGGGCTCACTGTGGATGAGATTGAGGTGGCCACTGTAGGGGACCTGGAGGCCAGAGTGACTGAGAGGTGCCAGTGTCCCTGTGGCACTGTGTGATCTGTGATGCGGGAGTGAGGTGCCTCACCCCCCTTGCCATCTGCTCTAGGCCAGATGTGAAGCAGAGACCCACTCCCTGCTTTTGGGGTTTGAGGAGAGGGAGGTCAAGGCCTTACCTGGGAGAGATGGGGGAGAGCCTGTGGAAGGGGTCTAAGACTAGAGGTGTGTGTGTGTGTGTGTGTGTGTGTGTGTGTGTGTGTATTTTTGTTTGTTTTGGAGTCATGCCTTGCTGCCTAGAGGATCTTAGTTTCCTGACCAGGGATTGAACTCATGACCCCTGCACTGGGGAGTGTGGAGTCTAAACCACTGGACCACCAGGGAAGTGTGTGTGTGTGTGTGTGTGTGTGTGTGTGTGTGTTTTTAGAAGTGACCATGGGTGTGGAAGACCTGGAAGGGGCCTCTCTATCAGGGAGGTAGGTGGGGGGCATCAAGAGACAAAAGAGGTGAGGGCTTCGAGGCCTCTTCTGTCTGCTGGAGAGCTCCCTGGTAGATAAGGACATTTGTGGGCCTTTTATCCGTGTAAGGGCTCAAGCCTGAACAGGAACTTTGGATGGGGGTGTGGATTTGGTATGGGTGAGAGGGATTTGGCAAGTGCTGTGACGCCAAAGGTCAGCTTCCTCTCTGGGCATCCCTTAGGGTGGAGTGGCAGAAAGAAGGGGGTGACTCACGTGATACAGACATCTGGGCGAGTGAATACTTATCTTAGTCTCACCTTCAAGCAAACACCAGGGGCTGACGGCATGCGACCCTACTTCCTCCGGGAAAATGGGGGTGATGATAATATCAGCCTGGTGGGTCATTTTGAGGATCAGGCGGGTGAATCTCTGTTAAAGAACTGTGCCTGCACGTGGTGGCTACTCAGTATATTTATTCTTAACAAATATTTTGTAAGCATCTATTATATGCCAAGCTTCCGTGGGGGCTCAGAGGGTAAAGAACCTGCCTGCAATCCAGGAGACTCAGGTTTGATCCCTGGGTCGGGAAGATCCCCTGGAGGAAGAAATGGCAACCCACTCCAGTATTCTTGCCTGGAGAATCCCATGGACAGAGGAGCCTAGTGAGCTATAGTTCATGGGTCACAGTCGGACACGACTGAGTAACTATCACACATATGTCAAGCGTTATTCTTTATAATAATGGTTAGCTATCACCATTTTACATCTTAGTACACATCAGGTCCTCTTTGTGGAATGAATGAATTTATTGAACACCTACTACCTGCCAGGTACCTTTTGTTTTGTTTGTTTGTTTGCTAAACTGCATGGCATAAGGGATCTTTGTTCTCCAACCAACCTGTGCCCTCTGCAGTGGGAGTGCAGAGTCTCAACTACTGGACCGACAGTGAAATTCCTGTCAGGTGCCTTTTGAAGCAATTTAACAATATTTAAGGGCTTCCCAGGTGGCGCTAGTGCTAAAGAACCCTCCTGCCAATGTAGGAGACATAAAGAGTTCAGTCCCTGGGTTGGGAAGATTCCCTAGAGGAGGGTATGGCAACCCACTCCAGTATTCTTGCCTGGAGAATCCCACAGACAGAGGAGCCTGGCAGGCTACAGTCCACGTGGTCATAAAGAGTCAGATACCACTGAAGCGACTTAACACATGCACACCCCAGTACTTACTCATTTAATCCTCACAATAATCCAGTGAGGCATCATCCTTATTTTACAGATGAGGAAACTGATTCCCAGAAAGATTAAGTTATTTGCCCAGGGTCACACGGCCACCAAGTGGCAGAGTCAGAATTTGAACCCATGAAGTGTGGCTACAGCACACACCTAACTGGCACGGTTGCTGTCGGGCCGGGGAAGGGGGCTGAGTCGGGCGTGGTCCCTGTGAGAGGGACAGCCCCGACGGTGACCAGAGGCCGGGGACCGAGAGGGTGCTCTGGAGCTAGGGAGGGACTGGGGGGAGGGGCGGCGGCAGGGAGCCATGCGTTGGCGGGACGTTTGCGTGGGCATCTGTACGTTGTCTCTAAGTCTCCTGGCACTCAAGTGTTTGTGTGAGTGCAAATGTATGCGAGTCTGTGCGAAGGTGTGGGAGAGGGAGTGTGCGTGAGTCTGCGTGGGAGGCTGTGAGTATATGTGTGAATGTGTGTGTAAGCCGCCGTGTGTGGGTGTGTGCGAGCCCAGGTGTGCATGCGTGAATGTACACCCATGTGCGAGACTCCGAGGTGTGCATGAGTGAGCGTGCGTGAGTGGCTATGCTTGCCTCGAGCCGCCTCTCTCACCGGCTTCCCGCTGGGGTCCCGCCTGCCGCAAGCGGGGGAACTACCACTCCCAGCATGGCCTGGGCGGGCCCGCCCCGCCGCCCTGATTGGCTGTGGCCCCGATGCTCCCGCCCCCGGGAATGAATGGATGGGCGGCCTCAGCGCCCGCCCGAGCGCTGGGAGGACCGGCCCGGCGGGGACCTGCTGGGGGCAGGACCCGGGGAGCAAGATGGCCACGGTCATCCCCGGCCCCCTGAGGTGCTGCGGGCCGGCGGGAGGCGGGGGGAGGGAGCGCGGGCGGATCGCGCGGGCGTGTGTGTGTGTGGCGGCTGGGGGTGGGGCCGATGGGGTGTCTGGGGGGCTGTCACCGTGGGCCGGGCTGCGCGGGGTTGCGAGTGTGTGTGACTGTGGGTCTCTGGCAAGAACCGTGTCCGACGCGCTGCTTTTGGAGGAGAGGAGAGTGTGCGGAACTCCGAGTCCTTTTCGGGAAAGGGGGTCATGTCCCGCCCTGAGACCCCCGGGGTTGGGGAGAAGGTGAAATGGACTAGGGGCGCGGGGACCTTGGTAAACTTGGGTGAAGCTCACAGTACCTTTGTCTTGGGATATGGAGTGTGTGTCACTTGTTCGGCTCCTGGTGTTTTTTATTTTTTGGATATGTGTGTGGACGTGTGTTTGATTTCTTTTATTCTACTCTGGGTATCTTTGGATCTTTGAGTGTGTGCATGTCCTTTGAAACTGTGCATCTTCTGTGTTCTGTGTCTTTGGATATGTAGGTATTCCTGTATTTGTGTGCAAATTTTTGTGTGAATATGGGTGGATTTGTTTCTACATTGAGTATATATGTATCTTTGTGTATTTGAATATGTGGTATTTTAGATGTTGGTTTCTATATTATTGTGTATCTTTGCGACTGTGTGAGTATCCTGTATGAATCTGTATGATTTCTTTGTATAGTGTATCTGAATTGTGTGTGATTTGTGTTGTGTATTTGGATATGTGTGTAAGTGCTTATTCGGGTAGTTTAACATTTTTTCTCTTAACATTGTGTACCTGTGTGTGTGTCTTTGAATGCATGAGTGAGTGTGAGTGACTGTGGTGTGTAATCTGTTTACATGTTGTGTGTCTTTGTGTGGGTGATTGTTTATGTTGTGTGTCTTTGGATATGTGATGTATATTTGTGCATGGACACGTGTGTGATCTGTTTCTATACTATGGAACTTGAGAGATCTGTATTTTTCAGAAGATATTTGTGTGTGCCCATATGTGAGATGTGTCTGTTTCTCCCTTTGTGAGTCTTGGGATATGTCTCTCTTTGTGTGTGAATCCTGTGCGACTATGTGTGATACATTTGTGTTGTGGATTTGGATATGTGCCTGAATGGATGTGTCCTGGTGTATCTTTATCTGTTTCTATATTGTATCCACTCCTTGGCTCGAGGCCCGCTTGAGTCCCGGGTTGGGGGCTCCCGGGTCCCGACTGAAGGGGAGAGGTGAGGTTGGAGGAGTCGGCCCACCATTCCCGACGGGTGGGCTGGGGGAGGGGTGCTGGGCGACCCGGTGCGCCTGCCCTTGCTGACAGCCGCCCGCCCGCTTACCCGCCCCTCGCAGCCTAGGCGAGGACTTCTACCGAGAGGCCATCGAGCACTGCCGCAGCTACAACGCGCGCCTGTGCGCCGAGCGCAGCCTGCGCCTGCCCTTCCTCGACTCGCAGACCGGCGTGGCCCAGAACAACTGCTACATCTGGATGGAGAAGACCCACCGCGGCCCGGGTACCGGCCGGGAGGGCGGGGGTGGGGCGGGGCGGCGGCTTCCCAGCCGCGTTCTTACGGCCCTTCTTACTCCAGGTTTGGCCCCCGGACAGATCTATACGTACCCGGCCCGCTGTTGGAGAAAGAAACGGAGGCTCAACATCCTGGAAGACCCCAGACTCCGGCCCTGCGAGTACAAGATCGGTAGGTGGGGCTCCGTCCTGTGCCTGGGGTGTCCCCTGTGGGTGCCCACACCACTGGCTGATCAGTGTGTTGATGCCCTTGTGCGTCTCAGCATCTGCCTTTATTTCCCTCCTGGCCCATGTCTGAGTGACTGGCTGTGTCTGCTGGTGTATGTCTGGGGGGTAGTACAGAGACTCTCCAGTTTTCCCTGAGTTTTTGGACTGAGTCTTCTACTTGGACCCAGGTGTATTCCTGGACAGTGTGGTATGTGTTTTGTGTGTCCAGGTGTATCCCATCCTTGTATATCTCTTCCCTGTGAGTTGGAATGTATCAGAGTATCTGACTATTCTTTCCTGTGGATGTCTGAGTGTGTGTCTGGGTGTGTCAGAGTGTCTGGTTGTAACTTTTTCCATTTGTAGTACAGTGTGTCTTGGTGTCTGTGTCTCTTTTCAGGTGTTTCCAGGCTTATTTCCTCTTAAGTGTGTCTGGTCTATCTGTTCCTGAGTGTCTCTCTTCCTTTAAGTACCAGATGCTCTGGAATGTCTGGGAGAATCTCGTCCCTGAGTGTCTGTTTGGAGTGTCAGGTGTGTTTCTGCCTGTGTCTGCTGCTCCATGAGTGTCTGGCTTTATCACTTCTCAAATGTGTCCAGTACTGATAGAGTCACTGGCTGTTTCTCTTCCCTTGCTCAGGTATAACCAAGGATCTGTGTGGGTCCAGGCAGGTGTACTGGCGTGTCCATCTGGCTCTGTCTTCCTGGGTGTGTCTGATTGTCCCAGAGGGACTGTCTATATCACCTATGTGTATGAGTATCCATCTGAGTGATTCTCTGGTGTGTCTCTCTCCCCTAAGTATGTTCAGGTGTTTGGTAGGGTTTGGTTGAGTTTCCCCCATGTGGTCTGGGTTTATCTGATGGTCTAATGTTCTCTTTTGGAGTGCCTCTGAGTGTGCCCAAGGGTCTGGATATGTCTCCTCCGTGAGTCTGGGTGTATCTGAGCGTCTGGGTGTTCCTCTTCCTTTGTGTGTCTGGCTGTCTCAGATGATCTGTCTGTATCTCCCTTGTGTATGTCCGTGTGTGTCCTGTTTGAATGTCTCTTCTCTCCCGTTGTGGGGGTCTGGGTGGGGTCTCCTACTTGTATTATGTAGGTATATAGGAGAGTCCAGCCATGTTTCTCCTCCTGAGTATGTCCAATGGTCTCTGATGGTCTGACTGTGTCTTCTCCAGGGTCTGGGCATCCTTAGGATGTGTGGAAGTATTGAGGGTGGTATGGCTGGTTGAGTATTTCAGTCTGTTGCTGGTTGAGTGTGGGAAAGCCTCTTTCCTCCAGAAAAGAGCATGATTCCCCAACCTGGGCAGTCTGAGGAGTCCTCCAGGGACAAGTTCTTCACCTGACCCCCCTCCTACCTACCGTGGTCTTGTCCCCAGACTGTGAAGCGCCACTGAAGAAGGAGGGTGGCCTCCCCGAGGGGCCAGTCCTTGAGGCTCTCCTGTGTGCCGAGACAGGGGAGAAGAAGATAGAGCTGAAGGAGGAGGAGACCATTATGGACTGCCAGGTAGGACTGCCCAGCCCCCACCCATCCAGGGGCTGTGGCTGCCCTCTCAACCGGCCTGTGTCCTGGCCCATCTTGCTCCTGCTCTGAAATCTCCTCTGATTCCCTAGGACCTTTGAGCATCCTATCTCCATCCCTCCACACTTCATCTTTTTTGGGAAGACCTCCTAACTTGCCCTGCCACCCCTGATCTTTGCTGTGCCCAGAACTACCTCCCAAAGCAAAACAATACCCCATTTCTTGACCCCAGTCTCCCTTCTCCTGGTGTCCAGAAACAGCAACTGTTGGAGTTTCCGCATGATCTTGAAGTGGAAGACCCAGAGGATGACATGCCCAGGAGGAAGAACAGGGCCAAAGGAAAGGTATCGCTCCCAAACCTCCCCCCATCACCCTTCCCCTCAAGGCAAGTTCCATTGATTGCTTTTGCAGTGTTCAGATCCTGCCCCAATTTTACCTTATTTAACTCTCAGAGCAGCCTGAAGGGGTAGGGGATTTTTATACCCATTTTATAGATGAGGAAATTGAGGATTGGGCATATTAAGCCATTTGCAAAACAGAGACTGTACAGGGGGTTAGAGCTATTTTCCTACACGTGGCACAGATGAGAAAATGGAACCTCTGAGAGGTCAAGAGAGTTACTCTAGACTCACAGCTAGGAAGTGGCAGAGCTGTGATTGGGCTTTCAAGCCCAAATGGTAAAATTTCTCTTAGTTCCTTCCCTTTCTTGGCCCCTCACTCCTGACTTTCCCCTCAGGCATACGGCATCGGGGGGCTCCGGAAACGCCAGGACACCGCTTCCCTGGAGGACCGAGACAAGCCGTATGTCTGTGATAGTGAGTCCTTCTGAAGAAGGGGGAAGAGAGAGAGAGAGAGAGGGACCCAGAGACCTTGTCCCCCACTGGCCCCCTTCCCTCCCGTTCTGGACCCTGGCAGAGGGGGGAGGTGTGATCCTGGAGGCCAGGGTGGAGGCGGCAGGGGCTGGAGGGCTGACCGGCCCTCCCTGCTCACTCTCCAGTCTGTGGGAAACGGTATAAGAACCGGCCAGGGCTCAGCTACCACTACACCCACACCCACCTGGCTGAGGAGGAGGGGGGAGGAGAACGCCGAACGCCACGCCCTGCCCTTCCACCGGAAAAACAACCATAAACGTGAGCAGGCGGGCAGGGCGTGGGCTGGTGAGGGGCCCTGGGAGTGGGGGCTAAGGAGCCTGGGAGGGAGGGGGCACATTAGACATTTCTGGAAAATCTCCAGCTCAGCGGTCCCCTCCCCCCACCAACCATGGGGATGCTGGCTCTGGGGTTGCCATGGCAACCAACCATCTCTTCCTCGCTCCCGGCCGGGCGTAATATTTCTGGGTCTGATTTATTGTTTCAATTAGAGCTTGGGGAGGGGGGGTGATAGATGACTCCCCTCCCTCCCTGCTTCCCTTCCTCCCTTCTCTGCTAAGCTTCGGCCAAGGGGGCAGGGGCCGTGGCCTGGGAACCCTTGGCATCCGCCCATGCCAATCCAGTGCCAACCTTGACAGCTGAGGGAAGGGGGAAGGCTTGGGGGAGAGGCTCTGCCAGTGGAGGAACCATCCTCCCACCCATTCCTCGGTGGGAGAGAGCAGTCTCTTCATTCCACCCCTACTACACACCCAGGCACCTCTGTGTTCAGAATTTTTCTTCTGAGTGTCTGTTTCCATACCAGATCATGGCCAGTAGCCTCTACCTAATTTTTATTTAGTTGGAGCTTAGTTGGGGGTGGCTGTCTGGCAGAAGTGTGTATGGGCGGGGGAAGCAGGGGGCTTGTACCTGCCAAGTTTTTACCTAATAAAGAGGACCTGTCAGTCATTTTCAGAGAGTTGCAAGGTCCTGATGAGAATTACCTGGGCTCCCTGCAACTCTCTTTTGCTGCTGGACACAACTTAGGGTAGCGGCTCCCACTCCTCACCTCCTCCATGCCTGGACAAGGGGTCCACCCCTGGGGCTGAGGCCGTGGGCAGGGTGGAGCCTTGCCTGTGGTGAGAGCCCCTCTCTCTGTCCCCCTACCCCCAGAGTTTTACAAAGAATTGGCCTGGGTCCCTGAGTCACAGAGGAAACACACAGGTAGGGACGCCTCCCTCTGCCCCTACTTCTGTAGCAGCCTTGGACTGAGGGTCCCTTCCTGCCCCCGCCAACCCTTGCCTGCTGTCTTTCAGCCAAGAAGGCGCCTGACGGCACTGTCATCCCCAACGGCTACTGCGACTTCTGCCTGGGGGCTCCAAGAAGACGGGGTGTCCTGAGGACCTCATCTCCTGTGCTGACTGTGGGCGATCAGGTGATGCCCCCCACCTGAGGCTTCTGGGGGCCGGGGTGGAGAGACTCCGGATCTGGAGGGCAGGAAGCAGAGGAGAGAGAACTGGGGGGACGCAGAGCATCCTGGTGGAGGCACAGATCTGACTCAACTGCTGAGGACTGTGGGGAGCTCAGGGGGGTCAGGGAGGCTCTGGGAACAATGGGACACGGTTGTCATGGCACTGTGGGTACCGGCACGTGCCTGTCTGGCATGGGGAACAGTGAAAGATGGCTGCCAAAACACCGGGGGTGGTGGGCTGTGATAGCGAGTAACGGATTGCCACTGCCTGGACGCTGTGGACAACAGAGGGCGCTTGCCATGAGTTGTGGTTAGTAGAATGCGGTTTCCCGAGGTGGACTTGTGGGTAAGAGACTGTGGTTGCCTCAGCACGGTGGCTAATGAATTGTGGTTGTCATGGCATTACGCGTAGTGAAACACGGTTGTCATGGCGATTGGGTGTCGTGGTGGCCTGGGGTCGTGGCTGTGGGTCTGTGCTGGGGTGGTGGGATGACCAGAGGGTTGACATGCTCCACGGTCACGTTGGTAACGTTGTGGTTGCTGTGGCGTCGTGTGTAATGGGCTTGGGCTGCAGGGAACCAGGGTGTGGGGACCCCTCTGTGGAAGGCGGTTGCCATGGCATCGTGGCTGGGAGACTGTGGTTGCCACGCTCTGCGGTTAAGGGAGCGGGTTGGCCACTCTGCTGTGGCTAATGGAATGTGGCTGCCTCAGCACAGCGGTTGACAGAACGTGGCTGCCCTGGTGTTGTGGGTGGTAGAAAGTGGTTGCCACAGCACTGTGGGTAATGGAATGCGGTTGCCATGGTGTTCTGGGGAGCAGAGTGTGGTTGCCATGGTGGCCGGGTAGGAGACTGGTGGCTGGGGCAGCGCTGCCTGCGGAACGGCACGGGGCACCGGGGCTGGGTGGGGTCAGGCCTTGTGAGCCAGGGGGTGGGGGCTGAGCCCCCAGGGACTTCCCCAGGGTCAGCAGCCACCAGGGGCGCGCCAGCCCCTAACTGCACCCCCTGCCCCTCGGCCCCCAGGACACCCCCTCGTGTTTACAGTTCACGGTGAACATGACGGCAGCCGTGCGCACCTACCGCTGGCAGTGCATTGAGTGCAAATCCTGCAGCCTGTGCGGCACCTCAGAGAACGACGTGAGTGCCGTCCCTCCCCCCTGGGGCCTGCCCGCAACCTCCCCACCTGGCACCCTCCCCCGGGCCTGCCCGCAGCCTCCCCACCTGGCACCCTCCCCCGGGGCCTGCCCGCAGCCTCCCCACCTGGCACCCCTCCCCCGGGGCCTGCCCGCAGCCTCCCCACCTGGCACCCTCCCCGGGGCCTGCCCGCAGCCTCCCCATCTGGCACCCTCCCCCGGGGCCTGCCCGCAGACTCCCCACCTGGCACCCTCCCGGGGCCTGCCCACAGCCTCCCCACCTGGCACCCTCCTGGGGCCTGCCCGCACAGCCTCCCCACCTGGCACCCTCCTGGGGCCTGCCCGCGCAGCCTCCTCACTTGGCACCCCCAGGGCCTGCCCGCGCAGCCTCCCCACCTGGCACCCTCCTGGGGCCTGCCCGCAGCCTCCCCACCTGGCACCCTCCTGGGGCCTGCCCGCAGCCTCCCCACCTGGCACGACCCCTCCGCCAGCGGGGCCTGACACCTTCCCCTGGAGCGCCCGCCCCGTGAACACCAGTTAACCTGTATTATTATTATTGTTAGTGGCCATTAATTGAACCCGGCACTTAACACTCTTCTCTCTCTGAGTGCTCCCAACCGCCCTGAGGTAGGTGCTCTTGTTCCCACTTCACAGAGAAGACACCGCGCTCAGAGAGGGGAATACACTTGCCCGAGGTCACCCAGCTAGGGACGTGGCTCTGCTGGGACCTGAATCCATGGCTTCCAGACCATCTCGGTGTCATTTTCAGTGTCCCACAGAATCCTATAAAACCCAAACTACAAACCACAAACTGATGGTCCTCAAGGGCGTTTGTTTTGGCCCAGCAGGGTTTTGCAAAGATGACTTTCTCAGAGCCCTTTGTGTCTTACAAGAAGACCACCTCCCCCAGCCCCTTTGACCTGGCCCCTGCCCCCCGCCCCCCACCCCCGGTTTCTGGTGCCCGTGCCCCCAGGGTGCCAGCTGGGCGGGTCTCACCCCCAGGACCAGCTGCTGTTTTGTGACGACTGCGATCGGGGTTACCACATGTACTGCCTGAGTCCCCCCATGGCGGAGCCCCCAGAAGGTGAGAGAAGAGGAGGGTCTGACGTGGGGGTGGGGGGTGGGGGCAGCCCTGCCCAAACCTGACCCAACTCCCTGTCCCCTGCCCGCCCCACAGGGAGCTGGAGTTGTCACCTCTGTCTTCGGCACCTGAAAGAGAAGGCATCTGCCTACATCACCCTCACCTAGGCCTGGCTCTGGCTCGCCCGGACCTCTGGGGTGATGCCTGCCTACCTGTCTCTCCTCTCGGAGCTCCTCCACTCTCTCCCCATCCTTAATGCCCCATGGTGGGAGGGGCGGCGGGGAGCCAGAGAGGGGGCCGGGCCACCCCCTCCCCTCTGTGCAAGTGGAATGTTTGCCCTGTGGGTTGGTGGGCCCAGCAGGGTCCTCTCCCTTCCTCCCTCCTTCCTCACCCCCTTGGCAAATGGGTACCAGGGCCTTCTGCTCCCCTCAAAGCCATACCCCGCCTCTAGGCGGGCACGAGGGGTGGTGGATGCCGGTTGGGGGCATTGACAAAGCCTTTTCTAAAGAAAAAGTCAAAAACTTAAAAAAAAAAAAAAGAAAGAAATTAATATATAACAAAGAGTCCTATAAGGTCTGTCTGGGTGGAGGGGGCACTGCTGAGCGCATCTACCAGGCACCAGTCTACCCCAGCGTCCTGCCTGGCGGCCCCTCCCCCAGCCCCTGGAGTTGCAGCTGTCCCACCTCCCCACCCAAGACGGCGCCGTCCCCCTCCTTGCGCCCCAGGCCGAGGGGTATGGTGTCCACCCCTCGCCTCCTCTCGGTGCCCACCGTGGATCCTGCATGACGACGTGAACCATGGTTTTGAATTCCGTTTCTGCTCCCTCCCTGAGAGCCCTACCCGCCCGCCCGTGCCCACTCCGTGCCTGCCGGCCTTGGCTGGCCGTCGCCGGTGGGGCGAGGCAGGCCCCTGCCCAGCGTCTGCTGGAATGAGAAGCACAGACTTTGCAACGGACTAGATTCTCCCCCTTCCCCTACCCGCCCCACCCCTGCCACCCTCGCTGGCCACTTTCGGGTCACGAGGGGGCGTGGTTGTTTCTTGTGGTTGTGTGTGTTTGTTGTTCGGGTTTAAAAAGAAAAAGGGAAATCGAGACTGCAAGTGGGGGAAGTGGTGGGCTTGGGGAGTCTCCCCCCAATCCAGGCGTGCCCACCCCCCTTGTTAACGAGTCTCCTTTATTGCCTGCCTCTGCTGTGAATTAACTTGTTCTGTGTATTAAAGTGGGGCTGACCCCTCTGCCCACGTCGTCGGCTTCCATCTCCAGGCTGCTTTGGGGCGTCACCGAGAAGGGGAGATGGGGCCTCACAAGGGGAGAAGCAACCGAGGTGAACAGCTGGAGCGGGGCCCCTACCTCCATCTCCCTCGCAGCTCCCCTCAGCACCCCCGCCTTTCTCTGGCTTTGTCCCAGCTCCTCCCAGCCTCGCTGGAAAGGAGAAGAGGGGAGGATGGGGTAGAAGGGAGGAGACAGAAGAGGGGGGGATGGGGAAGAGGGGGCTCCCACCCGGCCAGCTGTGGTTGCCCTGGCAACCAACTGCTGCAGCCGCAGCGGGAAGCAGTGACGGGGGGGCGGGAAGCTGGGGGCTGGGGGAAGGGGAGGGACGGAGAGACGAGACACCCTCCCCTCCGGGCGACAGGAGGGAGCAGGGGTACCAGCCTAGGGCCTCAACCCAGGACCAGTCATCCCCTGGAGCTCCCCACCCCCGATGTGGAGCCAAGGATAGATGGGACGGGGCAAAGGAAAGGGCAGTGCAGATTCAGGGACATCAGGCGAAAGACAGACTTGGGTGAGGTGAGGTGAAGAGTGAGAACCAGGACACAAGAACGGTCAGGAAAGAGACAGCTATGCGAGTCACACATTTTTAGAAAATCAGAAAAAGAGCAGGAGAGGGAAGACATAGATCTGGGAGAGAGATGCGGATGAAGGAGCCACAGGAATTACGGGGGAAGAGAACAGCCGAGATGAAGATTTAGTGGGAGAGAGGAAATAACAGTAATAAAAAATAGCAGACGCACGGGGAGAGACAGAGAAAGGAGGAAGTAGTCAGTGATTTAGAGAGAGAAGCAGAAGAGATTCCACGAGGGAAGGCAGAGAACCAGGGCCCATCAAAGAGGAGAGGGGAAGAGAGAATGAGAGAGGAGGTACATTTGGGGAAAGAGATGAAGTCAGCATCCAGGACAGGCAAAGTCCCAGGACAAAGATACAGTGATGAGACTTCACAGGGGAGAGGGCAAGAACTGAGGGAGACAATAGAAAAATCTGGAGAGCGCCAAAGGCACGAAAGGATTCAAAGGCTGGGTGAAGGGAGAGCCAGAAGTGGGGTGGGAGGCTGAGGGAGAAGCTGGGGGTGGGGACGGAGGGTGCCTGCTTGGATTGGGGGAGGGGGGGCAACAGGCAGAGGAAGCAGAAAACTGGGGCAAGCCGGGGGAAGGGACGTGCAGGGCACAGTTCGGGCGAGAGCACAGGCTGGCGTGTGCGAGTTGTGGGGTGTTGGAAGTTGGTGTGTGTCACAGGCGCCAGGAGAGGATGTGAGAACAGCTTGTTCCACTGTTTCCGTGCCGGTGGGGGGAGGGGAGCCCGGGTTGAGGATGGAGCCTCAAGGAGGGCGGAGACAGAGAGGGCGTCTGGAACACTCTAGAATTTTTAGGAGGTGTGGAAATAGTTGGTCCACCTCCTCTGGAAAAAGGATATGTACCCGTTTGGAAAAGAGCTTTTTTTTTTTTTTTTTTTTTTTGCAGGGCGGGGGTCTGGGTTAGAGAAGTGTCAGGTATGAGCTCAGAAATAATCAAGTCCAGCACAGGTAAATGGGGAGGTGGCCCAGAAAGCCCCAGATGTGGAGCCAGGCCTTGTCAAGAGGTAGTGGGATTGCTTCCCGGATCCAGGCGGAGTTGGACCCAGACTTCCCGCAAGGGGCTGGACCATGGGATTCTCACATCAAATTTTGGGATTTGGAAAATGTTTGACCCCAATCTCTGGGTCAAACTGCACATGGGGTTTTACCAGGGCAGCTGCAGATCTGGGGCCAGGGGTTTAGGACCCCTCCCGGCCAGGAGAACCCCTACAGGAGGGTCTGGCCCAGGGCTGAGGTCCCAGGGGACACCAGTATCTTTCCAAGACACTGACACCGCCCAGAGCTCCGGGACTGGAAGCAGCAGCTGCTCTTCACTCCAAACCACCAACTAGACGACTGGCAGAGAGAAGACGAGAGCGGGGACGGGGGTGGGAGAGGTGGGTGTGCAAGTGAGTCTGCGCCCGCTTGGAGGGTGTGGCCTGGGACAACAGCCCAGCTGGGAGGCAGGGGCCCCTCCATTTTGAGTCTTGCAGCTCAGAGTTTGAGGACAGTTACCAAGCTCAAAATCCAGCTTTCTTTCTATACCACCTCCATATTTTAAAAAGCATGAGGCAAGAGCTAGATAGGCCCCAGGGTGAACAGCTGGCTTCTCCCCTGTTCAAAATATCCATCAAAATAGCGAGAGGGAGAAGAGCTGGACCCTGCCCAGATAAAAGATAGACCACACATTCTTTATTCTCCAAGTCAAGAAGACTTTCCCCACTACACATGTGCAGAAAGGCTCCTTGAGGTCAAAAGGAAGGGGGCATCATCTCATAGTAAGTGATGTCAACTCCTACCCATAGGGCTCTCTGCTGGAATCCATCTTGGCTAAGAGATGCTTGGGCACACATGAGAGGATCCTGGGATAAACCAAAGAGGAACTTAGAACCAGGCAATGCAAGATGACTGGCCAGAGGAAACCCTGAAGAAATGCCCCATGAAAGTAATTCAAACTACCAGGAGGGCGCAACTTTCTTTGAGCCCACACGTGTGTCTAATCCACACGGACTGTACTCTTTTCCCTCCTAATGAACACTTATCTCAGTACTTTCCGTCTCTTACGTGGAAATCCATTTTTACACAGCTGACGGGCCAGGGCCTTCACTGGCCACTGTCCTGGGTGGTCTAGTGGTTAGGATTCAGTGCTTTCACTGCTGTGGCCTGACCTCAATCTCTGACCAGGAACAGAAATTCTGCTTCAAGCCGCTGCAGGTCAAGGCCAGCCGAGATCAAGCTGACCATTATTAAAAAAATTTATTTTTTCTATCTCAACGCATTTACTTCTGACTGCGCTTGGGCTTTCTCTGGTTGTGAAGAGCAGGGGCTACTCTCTCATGGTGTGCAGGCTTCTCGCTGCAGTTCCTAGTGGTTGAGGCTTCTGGGCTCCAAAGTGCAGTCTCTGTAGATGAGGCGCATGGGCTTAGTTGCTCCAAGGCATGTGGGATCTTCCCGGACAAGGGATTGACCTTGTGTCCCTTGAATTGCAAGGCGTATTCTTTACCACTGGACCACCAGAGTAGCCCCAGGTCTGGGTTTTGGGCCTCCAGTATATGACTTGTGAGGGTAGAACCTCCCTCTTTTTAAGAATTTCTTACATTTGAAGGAATCCTCTGGCAGTCCAGGGGTATTTTGTGCTTTTCACTATGTTTCTTACATTCTGAGTGCTGGATTTCTGTTGCTAGAGTTTTGAGAAAGAGAAGTTGGTGAGAATGGTGCTTCTGGGTTTTTAGAGGTTTGTGTGCACTGGGGGTGATGGTGTCTGGGACAAGGGGGACAGGAGGCTGATGCTGGATCACCCCCTCTTGTCAGGGACTCCGTGGGGCTGCTCAGCTAGTGAACACACAAGCCACTTCTATGAAACATTTATTTCCTTCGAAACTTCCAGAAACATGCCAGAAAATCTCAAGACTGGAATGGGGAGGGAGTTGGGGAGGGAAAGACAATAAAGAATTAAAAAAAAAAAATCCAGATGAAACAAATCAACATATTGGGGGAAAAAAGAGGGAAAAAAAAAAAACGCAAGAAACCCTGCTGCTATCTTCACCAAACTCGAATTAAATAGATGTGCTTTGCAGAGATCCTTAAAAACAGGAAACAAAACCAAAAATCCTAATTTACACGTGTCAATGTACATGATTAGGTCCCCAAGATGATTCAAATGGTCTGAAGGAGGAGATGACTTAAAAAAGAGGCTTGGGGCGGGACAGGCTCCAGGTTAGGGTCTGAGGAGGAAAGGGGTGGGGTGGGGTGGGCGATCCTGGAGAACCCTTCCAAGAGGGATCCATCCGGGAAGAGGGGCAGAGACATCACAGTAGTTGGCCAGGGCTGAGGACCCCGCGGGCCGCTCCCCCACGCTTCCTGGGGGAGAGGAGATGGCAGGTCTGAGCGCTCTTCTTGTGGGACTGCAGTGTTGCTTGAGGGGCCAGAGTTTGGTTGTGGGGGTGGGGGTGGGGGGCAGGACCAGGGTCCTTTTCTCCTGCTCCTTAAAAGCCTGTGTCCTGTGTGGGCCTTCTCCCCTGAGGTTTCTGGCCCCAAAGAGGTGGTGGTGGGGGTCTCTGGACATGGGGCTGGGCTGCCTGGCGCTGGCCTCCCAGTTGGAGTGTGCTGCTTGGAGCAGGGTCCCCGGGCCTGCCCGGCTTTCGTCCCTCTGAGTGGCCCCCGCTGAGCCCCAGCCCACTGGGAGCAGAACGAGCCTTGATCCTCAGTTTGAGGTTGGGGGAATCCACAGATTGTGTGACCATACAGACTTGTTCTGGCGCAACTCTACATGAAAAAATAAATATATATATATATATTTTCTTGTTTTTAAAGGAAAAAAAAAAAAGAAGCTCTGTTTCCTGGGTGAGCAGCTAGTACCACACTGGCCCGGCCGCCCGGCCAGCTGCCCCTTATTGCCTTTGGAGAACCAGCGTCTAGTGGGGGTGCGCACTGCAGTGTTCCCTGGGGGCGCCAGTGTCGCTGCTGGGGGGCCTGCGAGATGGGCTGGGGGGCTCGTAAAAGGAAAACAGAAGCAGAGAGGAGATGAAGGCTGTTTCTCTCCAGCCCTGACCTGAGGGCTCGGTGGAGGCCCTCCTGGTGTCCAGAAGAGGCCGGGGCTGATGCAGGAGCGGTGGGCCACTGGGCCTGGCCGCGTCAGTAGCTCGAAGGTGGAGGGGCCCAGGCGCCGAGGCCTCTGGCGTCTGGGGACTGGTTGAAAAAGAAAGTGGAAATGGTCCCAAGTGTGCAAATAGCTTCCCCTTCAAAGAAGTTAACTCTGGAATGCTGGCGTTTCCTCTTTCCATTCTGGGATCCCCTCCCCTCAAGAAAATAAATGAAACTCTAAGAAAGTGCTCCTGGTTGCTTTTTGGAGGATAGGGTTGGGGAGGGGGCAAAGTCCATGCTTTTTGGAGTCAGTGCACCCAGGATGGGGAGCCCTGGCCCCGCTTCCACGCCAGTGGGCCGGTTTCCCACCATGATTTTTCATGCAGGGGTCAAGGCCCCACCCGCCCAGATACTGTTGGACGTGGTGAGGAAACCTGGTTTGTGAACTCCTGGAGCTGTGGGGTTTGGAGACTCGCTCCTGCCCTCCCCCCTTCCTACAGCATCTGATGGCTTGGTCCTAGGAAGAGGCTGGGTGGGGAGGGTGGGACGGGCCCCCTGGGGGTGGTGTGGGCATGGGCCCAGCCCCCAGGAACCAGAGAGAGCAGCTCAAAGGGAGGCTGGAGACCACATTGCCCCCTGGGGCTCGAGGACCAAGAGCAGACAGCCCGGGAGGCCTCCCTCAGGTCCCACTGCTGCCCCAAGCGTCCCTGTCCTTGGAAGGGCGGTGGGGCCTGGGCTGCAGTATCTCGGTCACACCTGCGACCTGGGGCCAGGCCAAGGGAGAGGAGGGCAGGAGCCCACGCCTGCCCAGGTGGCCGGTGGCCTCTCCACCTCAGAGTTCCTTCTTTTCCCTGCAGAAGATCTCCGCGAACTTGCGCAGCTGCTCGCTGGCGGCCTGTGACTCCTCCTGCAGCCGCTGATTGTTCTGCCTCAGGCTGGCCACCTCTGACTGCAGCACCGCCTTGTCCTGCTTCTCCTGTGGGGCGGGGGCTGGTGTCAGTGGGGCGCACACTGACACGGCTCCCCCCCTCCGTGGCCTGTGAGCCTTGCCCGGCTGCCAGGGCTCAAACCACAGCTCTGCTTCTCAGCAGCTGAGTAACCTCAGGCAGGTCACCTCATGGGCCTGTTTGACCCTCTCTGGATCCAACTCTTCGGGCCCCAGTTTCCCCAGTTCTAAAAGCGGGTGGGGGGAGGGGTTGACAGGACTTCCCTGGTGGTCTAGTGGTTAAGACTCCACATTTCCAAGGCAGGGGGTGTAGGTTCCACCCCTGGTTGGGAAACTAATATCCCACATGCCCCACTGCTCGGTCAAAAAGACAAAACAAGGAAACTGTGAAAGGGGCGGTTGAGAGATTTCCCTGAGGTCACATATATTGAGCTCTCAGCACACAGCGTGAAGTGGAGTAACTGTGGGACAGTTACTATGACCACCTCATTCCAGCCCTGCAGCCACCCAACGGTTGTGGGATGTGGCTTTCCTGGACCAGGAAGGAGACCAGACCTCCTCATGCAGCGAGCAGAGGGCTGGGACGTGGACGCAGGGCTGCCCTCTCAGGACAGGGGACCATGCTTGTGCAGCGTCACACAGCCTTCCATGATGGGGTGGGATCAACCCGGGCCCCCACAATTCCTGTGCTTGAGGCTTCCACGTTATACTTGGCCGCCTTCTGGCCCTTTACCCAGAAGTATGTAAAACAAGAGAGAGTCTCTTCCACACTTATTTTTCCTCACTCTCCCACCTTCTGGAGATAAGGAACAATCTGGAATGTCACCTTCTAGATAGCCCTCTGACCCACAGCTGGGAGACATTTTTTAAGTGTTACAGTGTTCTAGGAGACAGGTCTGCTGCATGCTGAGTTTTCTCCTTCAGTTACTGGACTTCTTCTATATGTCTGTGAATATATAGATTTCTGCCATGACTAATTCGCAGCAGATTATTCCACGGCATAGCTGTCCTGCCATTTATGTCACTATTCTCCTGTGAACAGACAGCTGCACCGGCTCCAGTTTCTTATGGCCAGCGGTACAGCAGGGAACACCCTTGCTCACAGGTCTCTTTGTGCCCGTGCTTGGAATTCTATTGGACGAAATCTCACAGTGAAACTGCTGGGTCGACAAGGTACACAATTACAGTTTTGATAAATATGGTCTGACGGCCCTCCAAAAAGGTTGAGCCAACTTATTCTCCTTCTAAGAGTTTCTGGGTGCATTACCAGCCTTCCTTATGTCAAGCTCTTCATTCATGACTACATTCAGAGCTGGGTGGCCTCTCCTAGAACAGACGGGATTGGGGTGGAGACGGGAGCCCCAGCCTTGCTGCCCACCCCCCAGGCATCCAGAAAGTGCCATGTGAGGCAGCTGCCTGGGGGCCTTACCTTCTGGAGGTCCGTGTGCAGCTGTTTCAGCATCACCTCCAGCTGGTACACCTTGCCTGTCAGATCCAGGGGTGGCTCCTCGCTGCAAAGGCAGGGGGTGGGGTCAGGATCTCCGCCCAAAGCTGGGAGGAGCCTGGGTTACAGGCCCCTCTTGTCCCTGAGGCTCTGGGGAGTCCTCTCCTGGCTGGAGTACCAGGGGTGCCTTGGGGGTGAAGGCTGTGCTCTGCCTGGGGCGGGCTCCTCACCTGGTGGGGCTTGGGAGCACGAGGCCTGAAGTGAGTGGTGGTCCTCCCACAGAGGGACCAAGTGTACACTTCCAGGAGAAATTCCTCCCTCCTCCCACTTCCCACCACCCAGGGCAGCGCGGTACAAAGCCCCCTCCCCACACCCACCCACCCAGCACCGAGCAAGCCCTAGCACGGAGCTGGCACTCAGGGTGTGTAAGCGGGCACGTGAGCAGGAGAGCCTGCCCTGGGGGGCAGGACTATAAACCAGACGGATGATGGTAACAGTCCCCATTCCTGAGAGCCCACCCCGTGACGTGTGAAGTCTGAGCAGCTCAGGCAGGGAGGCTGTACCCAGGACCCCGGCCTGTGGCTCCTCCTGAGTGGGTCCCCCATTCTGGGCCTGCCTGGCCCCTGCAGAGGAAGAGGAAAGTCTCTTTTTGCAGAAGGCTCCTCTGGGCGTGGTGGGAACGCATGCACCCAGGATGGTTGAGAAGGGAGGCAGGGTGTTGGCCCAAGAAGTGGGAAGGACCTGCTGCCCACCCCCCATACCCCCACCAGTCTTTCCTCCCTGCTGGTCCTACATCTGGGGGAGCTGCAGTCGCAGGGGAGGGCTGGAGGCAGGTGGGAGGAGGTCAGCAGCTCAGGGCAAAAGGAGTCCAGGAGTCTGCCGGGAAGCCACAGGTCCTGACATTTCTACCCGCACCCTGTTCCCAACCCTACTGCAGCGGCCCATCCCAGAACCACCCAGCTCTGCTGGGACAGTGGGGCCAGTCTTCGGTGGAGGTAGAGCTCTAAAGCCAGGGTGTGAAGTGAAAAACAAGAGTCAAAACCACCCCTGAAAATCGCTTCAACTGCCCTTACAGTAGAGTGCATTACTGTTGCACACGTCACTCCGCACGGTGAAGTATGCAGCTGAGTGTGGAATGCACTATTTAAATCCACGGACATGCAAGCCTGCCATTTCCATCCTCTCTCCCTCTTTGTGATTCTATTTTCTGCCAAGCTAGTGCACTCAAACATGCTGCACCGAATGTGAGATGACAAATGGGAGAGGCCTGCCTCCCCTGCCTGCTTCCCCACCCCCGGAAGCCTCGTGAGGACAGGGCTCGGGCCCCAGCCACCGCTGGGTCCCCAGACAGTCCGGCCTGGGGGCCTGCCAGGGACGAGGTGAGAGATAAATGTCAGGGGCACAGGCACGTAATTTAGGAACCTGCAGAGGAGGAGACCCGGGGGCAGACAGGGCCGGCTGGAGGCTGGGAGTGGGGTGGACAGAGGGGGCGGATGTGAGGCAGTGGGCAGGGAAGACTGGGGGTACTGCTTATCGATTTTCAAAGCAGCAGAACGATGATCACTGTGCTGTCTCCTCTGAGGACACAGGGCCTCCATGCGAGGGCAGAGTCTAAAGTCTGGTAGATGAGGCTGTTACTGCTGAGGGGGTGGGAGGACCTGCAGGGTGGCCTCCTGCCTGGACGGCGGGGTAGGGGAGCCTCACCTCATGGTAGGGGTGGTCCTGGGGGTCGGAGGCCCCCTTTCCAGGCTCAGATGACTGTGGACAGGACTGTGTGCAGGCGGGACGTCCGGGCTCAGAGCTGGATCGTTGAGAGAGAAGAGTGAGACGGCTCTTTGCACTGCGGGGGAGAGGGGCGCGGTGGTCGGCTGGGCTCCTGGCTCCTCCTCACCCCCCCTCCCGCCGCAATGGCCAATCCCTTCCCACAAACCCCCAGGACACTCCCAATCACACCCGCTTAGATCACACAGGCATACAGGATGGATTCTTGCCAAAAAACCAAACCAAGTCAGGACACAAACACAATATTCCATCCTGTTTCTGAGTAAGCCTCCGGACCTGACAACCAGTTTATACAAAATACAAGGGGCAGAGAAAGGAGCTGAATGCAATGTGGGCAAGGAATTGCCCCAATTCAGCTGAAATGGCCGGTTTTGTCAATAATGGTGAGGGGGAAAATAGCTGGAAGTGGATGGGGTTGATACTGGCTGATGAGGACACAGGGATTCATTATGTCCTAATTCTGAAAAGGTCTGTGAAACCTCCAAAGGAAAGAGAGACACCAAACAGAGACTATCAGATATATGGAAGAGAGAAACAGTCTCATGGGGCTGGCGGTTAAAGCAAAGATGCCCGGGTCCCATCCCCCAGACAGGTGAGTTGGGTGGGGCCTGAGCCAGTGCCTGGATTTTCACATGGGACCCTTAGGTGGTCCTTCCATGATGGCAGAAATCAAAAACAGTCTGAATGCATCCAAAGAGGGGCTGGCTGAGTGAGTCCTGGGGCTTCCTTGGTGGCTCAATACAGGAGTGAAAGTGGAAATCGCTCAGTTGTGTCCAACTCTTTGCGATCCCTTGGACTGTACAGTCCATGGAATTCTCCAGACAAGAATACTGGAGTGGGTAGCCTTTCCCTTCTCCAGGGGATCTTCCCAACCCAGGGACAGAACCCAGGTCTCCGACATTGCAGGCAGATTCTTTACCAGCTTAGCCACAAGGGAAGCCCAACGCAGGAGACCCCGGTTCAATCCCTGGGTTAGGGAGATCCCCTGAAGAAGGAAATGGCAACCCACTCCAGTATTCTTGCCCGGCAAATCCCAACCTGAAGAGCCTGGCGGCCTACAGTCCGTGGGGGTCACAAAGAATAGGACACGGCTGTGCGACTAACACTTTCTCACTAAGTGAGGCCTAGGAGAGAACAAGCAGAGGAGGGGCTGCGCCTCTCCCAGGGAGGCAAAGGCGGGCTCCTTTATTTCTAACTTCTGGCTCCAAGAACAGTCCAGTGAAAACTCGAATGCCCTTCCCCAAGACCCACCCACTGGTAACGGTCATGCCACACTTCCTGCGTTTATGTGTTTCCTTCCCTAGCCGTTGGGGAAGGGAATGTACCAACATCCTGGCACTTCACCCATGAGTACTTTACGACACATCTCCAAAAGGAAAGAGATGCTCCTACCTATTCCTGACACAACATCGTCCTCAGGCAAGTCGACGCTGACATGCTATTATCGTCTAACAGACAACCACCTCGAAATTTCCCCCATTCTTTAAATAACATCCTTTATAGCTGCTGTTTTCTATCTTGGATTCACTATTCATGCTTTTTGAAAATGCTTTTATATAAACAGTTTCAAACAGGCCCCAAAGCAGAGAAAAAGAGCATCATGGGTCGTGAACCCATCACCCGTTTCAACACTTTTCAACACACTTCAACATACCTTGGGGTTCCTGCCTGCCCTGTGACCTCTCTGGCTTTTAATTCTCCTGAGCACACTTTTCCTTCACATTAAAAAACCCCTTGTTTCTATCTGTGCGGGGCTTTCGTTGCCGTGCACGGGCTACTCTCTAGTCGCGGGGCCAGGGCTTCTCACTGTGGCGGCTTCTGTGGTGGAGCGCAGGCTCCAGGCGCGCGGGCTCCAGCAGTCGCGGCTCATGGGCTCAGCAGCTGCAGCTCCCGGGCGCTAGAGCACGCTCCGTGGTTGTGGTGCAGGGCTTTTGCCATGTGGCATTTGAGTTCTTCCTGTACCAGGGATCAAACCCACGTCTCCTGCACTGGTAGGTGAATTCTTTACAATTGAGCCAACAGGGAAGACCCTTCTCCTTTACTTTTTAAAACCAGCTTATTGCAGGGGACATCCCCGAAGGCCCGGTGGTTAAGACTCTCTGCTTCCACTGCAAGGGGCATAGGTTCAATCCCTGGTCAGGGAACTAAGATCCCATATGCTTGGGGCCACTAAGCCCATGACCACAACTAGAGAAGCCTGAGTGCCGCAACTTAGCCCTGATGCAACCTAATTAATTAATTAATTAAAAAGAAAGCAAGGGCACAGGCTGAGGGGTCAGGGCCATGGGAAACAGGAGGAGGTGTCTGATCCAGACTAAGGGATATGAGGGAGGGGTTCCTGGAGGAGGGACTGCAAAGCTGAGGCCTAAAAGATGAAAAATGAGCCAGAAGAATATATCCTTATCTGTCAGGGTTTCACAGATGAGGAAACCGAGGCTGAGAAAGGTAAAGCTGCTTGCCCAAGGACACGTGGGATGGAAATGGTAGAGACAGCCAGCTGTCTTGTGGTATGTTTTCTCCTTCTCCGTAACAATAGATCCCAAATTTCAGGCATGCACAGGGCCTCATTCCCCAGTTTGCCCTGTAGCAAAGTGTGGCCAGGACACTCAGGCCAATGGGATGTGAGTGTAGGAGGAAGGTGAGGCTATGGAAAACATCCTTCAAGTGGGGGTGGGGTGGGGGTCTGTCTCTACCCGTGTGCAGAGCTGGACATGATGGCCAGAGCTTTAGCAGCCCAACTGTGAGGGTGAGGACCCCAGGAATGGCAGAGCAGAAGGGGAAGGAGTTTGACCCTAATCAGAAGTGATCACCCCAGAAATTTTTACTGCCCACCAGCCTGACTGCCCACCTCTGGAATTTTCACTGCATAAAACCTTGTTTAAGTCACTGGGTTTTCTGCCACTTGTAGCCAAAGTACATCTAAGTACAACTGGGATCACTACACTTCCGCACTAAAATAGTAACAGGGAGCACTCTCTGTTGATGGCATGTTCTGTGACGACAAGTTTTATAAGCAGTTTTCATAGCTTCCTCCCTGTGGCCCTAGGCAGTGGGTAGTCTCGTTCCTGTTTTGTAGACAAGCTAGCTGGGGGATCAGAGAGATGAAAACATTTGCCCAGGACTGCACAGTGAGCAAGCGACAGGGAGGATGTGAACTCTGCCCTCCCCTGATTCTGGAACCTGAGTGAGACTCTTTTAAAGCCTAAGGCTGTGCTCGCTTTGGCAGCACATACACTGAAACTGGGTTGACAGAGAGGATTAGCATGGTCCCTGCAGAAGGATGACACTCGAATTCGTAAAGTGTTCCATATTTTTAAGCAATTTTCCTCCAATTAAAAAGTAAATTAAAAGAAAACCCATCTTCCTTCTTAGAAAAATGCCCAGTTTGAGGGAAAAAAAAAGGTAATATCAACAGAAGGGGTAAGTGGGCTTCCCAGGTGGCTCTGTGGTAAAAAACCCATATGCCAATGCAATAGACATGGGTTTGATCCCTGGGTTGGGAAGATCCCCTGGGGGAGGAAATTGTAACCCACTCCAGTACTCTTGCCTGGGGAATCCCATGAACAGAGGAGCCTCGTGGGCTACTGTCCATGGGGCCACAGAGAGTCAGACACGGCTGAGCGCAGCAGTATAGAGGGACGAGTTAAGTAAAATATAGTAAGCTAGAAAAACAAAAGCTCCAACGCCCTCTGTGGATCCTTCCAGAACATAGAAGGGAGTGGGATCTGCTGGGGTTGAATGGAAGGCGCCTACCTTCATAGGCCTTGGCTGCATTCACCAGGCTGGACCACTCGAGGCCGGCAGCCGTGTCGGGGAGCGGCATCATTCCTGGGTCCAGACGCCGCAGGGGCCGGTCCCGCCCATCGGCCAGTGAGAGCTCGGAGGCTGAGATGGTGGCTGGGTGGGGAGAGGATGGGTGTGAGTGACAGCGTGGGAGAAAGAAAGAAATGAACACGTTACTTTACACTTCACATACAATTATGTAACGTTACGTAACGGTTATACTGTTATATATAATTAAATGAATATATTTATTAGATGATAAATGCCAGTGAAAACAACCAGCAGGGTTAGGGGGTAGGAGTCTTGTATATTTATGAGGGTATGATTTGAAACGGGACGCTGGGGAGGCCTTGTGGAGAAGATGGCCTTTTGTACAAAACTCAGAAGGAGGCCAGGCTGTCGGGGGCAGGGGGTCAGGGGGTACATCTTGGGAGAAGAGCATTCTGGGCAGATAACCCAACCAGTGAGAAATCAATCCTTGAAGCAGGAACGTGCCTGGAGGTTTAAGAAACACTGAGGAGGGCATTCCTCTAGATGTCCAGTGGCTAAGACTCCGCGTTTCCACTGCAGGGGCCCGGATTCCATCCCTTGTCAGGGAACTAAATCCCACATGCCACACTAAGACCCGGCACAGACAAACTAGAAAAAAAAAAAAGAAGGAGGCTCGCGTGGCCGGGACAGAAGGTGGTGACAGGGCTGGATGGTGCAGGGCCCCTGGGGGCTACGACAAGAACCGCATCGCTTCCCGAGTGAGATGGAGCCAGAGGAGGGTTCTGAGCTGTGGCAGGTGTCCACTGGGTCCCTCCAGCTTTGTGTGGGGGATCAGGGAGGCTGTGAGGAGGCTCCTGGGACGGTCCAGGAGGGAGATGAAGGCAGACAGGAGCTGGTACGGCTGGAGGGACAAGGTCCTGGGTCTGCCTGGCAGGTGGGGCCAAAAGCATTCCCTGAGGGTGGACGTGGGCGTGAGACAGAGGGGCCTCTGGGAGGACTTCAGGATCTGGGAGCTGGCACTGAGTTGGGGAGGGCCGGGGGGTGGGGCCAGAAGTGAGGCTTCTGGAGGTGTGAGTGTGAGGCGCCTGAGACACCCGCACGGAGCCGTGGGTGGGGTGAGGGCCACGTGCGTCTGGAGTAGAGGGCAGAGTGCCAGGCTGCAGACAGAATGTGGGGCTCTGGGCTACAGCCGGTGTTTAGGGCCACTGTGGGGAGACCTGATGGGTTCAGGCATGACATGACAGGCAGAGAAAGAGTCTCGGGGTGCTGGAAGGCACAAGCAGCCTGTCAATGGCAGCATCTGCTGCAGAGATGGAGGCCTCCTGCAGGGCTTAGGCCCTGACTCACTGAGGCCTCACAGACCCTACAGGGGAGGGCAGAGGGCGACAGTGAAGCACGGAGGTCAGGCAGTGACTCTGGCAAGAAAGGCTGGGCCTGTTCCACGTACCCCAGGCTCACACTGGGTACTACAGCGATCATCTCTTAGCCCTCACTCCCCCAAATTAGCCAGGAGGGAAGAGCTACTATGACCCTGCGTGACAGAGGGGGTGACTGGGGCTCAGGGCAGGAAGCTAGCTGCCTTGCACCCTTCTCTCTCACTGGTGGGGACACCTGATTTTGACACGTGGGGTCTGACGCTGATCCTGCTCTAAGCCCAGCCCCACGCGGTGTTGGTCTTGAGAGGCTCCCTGTTCATGTCTTAGTTCAGAGACAAAAACCTGACTGATGAGAGGTTAGAATGTTTGCTCCTGGTGACCAAACACTGACAGACAAATACATCAACAGCGAGAGAGTTTCCAGCGCTTACTGCCTATCAGGCTCTGAGTTTGGTGTTTTCCATGTACTAGCTTCTTTGATTCTTGGATTAACTCAGGGAGGTGGGTGCTTTTTGGCCTACATTCTATAGGCACAGGGAGATTACAGCTGTAAGGTCAGGACCTGACCACAAACTCGGGCCACCCCCGGCTCTCAGGATGCGAGGTGCTAGTTGGCGTGTGAATGAATGCTCAGGGGAATGGATGAGAAGGCAGGCTGAAGGACGCCCTCAATCCCCACACTCCCGCTTCCAGCCTCCTAGTGTCTCACGGCCGAGCAGGTGGGGGCTGTGGGAGCAGCTGCCTCTGCCACGCGAGTCATCTCAGGCACTGCCTCGTGAGAGGCTCCTTCGCCTTGAGGGCTCTTCATCGGTGGAGCCTGGGCCCGGGCTGACAGCACCTCTTCAGCCCCGACATGGCTTAGGAAGGGCTCTCGAGCAGGCGTGGAGATGTGGAAAGGCCTGGGGCCTGGCCAGATGGGACTCTCAGGTTCAGGAGGACAGGGGAGTCAGATAGGCACAGAGAGGGGTGTGTGTGTGTGTGTATGTTTCATGAGAAAGAGGGCCCTGGGCTGTGGTCACTGGAAGGACCCAAACAACCCTGGGCCCTGCTCTTAGGGAAGTCTCCAGTCCAGCGGGGGAGACAGACTCATTCCCAGGCAGTGACCACCAGGAGAGAGTGGGGCTATGATGGGGAAACACAGGCTGAGACAGGATGATGGGTGCGATGGGAGGGGACTGGGGGCAAGGGGTGCCCAGAGGAGGTGCTTGACTCAGCCTGTTTAGGGAGAGAGGACTTCCTGGAGGAGGCAGCATCTTCGACATGACTAAAAGGACAGGCAGAGCCAGGCAGGCACTCTGTCTGTCTGTGATCTCTGTGCACTTTCCTGCCCTGGCCCGTCACTTGCCTTCTCACCATGTGTCAAATACCTCCTTGTGCCAGGCCCTGCTTTCGGCACAGACAGGGCAGTGTAGGTGAGAGGCTGATGAAGGAGACACAGAGTGAAGATCAGGGAAGCAAGAGAAACCGCTGGGAAGCTCAGTGCCATCAGGGCAGGGGTGCTGTGTGGCCCCCACTGCTGGGTGTCCAGAGCCTACAGCAGAGCCTGGCAAAGACCAGGGGCTGGAGAAACAGTGGGATGAAGGCAATGGAGGGGGCAGGCCAGGGGCTCTGGAGTTTAAACTGGGAGAGAGGACCCAGCCTGGGGCTTCCAGGAGACTCCAGAAAAGAGCCAGATCTGAGCAAAGCCCTAAAGGAGAAGAGGGAGTCAGGAATCAAGCATGGGGCTGGGGGAGCAGCATGGCAGGAGGAGTGAACAGTCAGTCATTTGGAGTACCCTGAGAGAGAGAGTGTGGGACAGGAGGTTCTCAGGAAGGCACTGAAGAAGGGCCCTAGGGTGGAGCCCCTAAATATCAGGGCAAGGACTATGGACCCAGATACGAGGTCAATAAGAAGCTGTGGAAGAATTTTAAGGGGGAGACAGAACCCCTCAAAAAGTCCCCGAGCCTCTATCTCATCCTCTGTGGTCTACAAAAGGGCTCCATCAGACACTGCAGGGCACAGCCCCTCAGCTGAAACCTGGGACGGGCAGATCTCGGAAGTCAAGGTTTGTGGCGATCTGACAAAGTAGCGGCATACTTCACACACACACATCTGGAAAGGTCGGCAGTGGCCCCCACACAACACACCCGTGTTCCTCAATTAAGCAGCAGATGCTTCACGCCAAGTGGGGTAAAGAAGGGCCACAAACAGCCTTACATCCGTTCAGGTTGGGCACTGCTGGGGGCGGGGGGCGGGGGGCGGGGGGGCTGCCTGGCCCGGACGTCTGCCCTGCCTTCCAGTCTCGGAGCCTTTGAGGCTGTGGGTAGAGGATCACAGTGCGGACGGAAGGCACAGCTGACCCCAGCCAGCGAGCAACCGTGCACACAGCACTCCCTTCAGCAAATATTTGCTGATGGTGGCCACACCACGGTATCCCCTCCCGCTGAGAGCTGGCAGGCCTGGAGGAAGTCACGTATGGAAGACAGGAACCTCCATGGTGGTCCAGTGGTTAAGACTCTGTGCTCCCAATGCAGGGGGCTCGGGTTTGATCTCTAGTCAGGGAACTAGAGACCAAATGCCACAACTGAGAGTTTACAGGCTGTAACTAAAGATCCTGTGTGCTGCAACTAAGACCCGGAACAGCCAAATAAGTACGTAAGTAAAAATAAATATTAAAAAAAATTCATGAGGTAATTTGCTTGGTGCTGGAACAGGGAGCTGGGGAAGGGGCACATATAATGGAAACCCTGATCCTTAGGGCCCTAGTAATGAGCTTCCAGTCTGGAGACACCTAGAGAGACTAACGCCCTCTCTTTGGTCTCAGATGGCCTCAATCTTTGGGGGCCCCATTCCTAGGTGACTGATGCTTGGCCAACAATCCCTTGCTCTGAGGGTGATACCCAATGTGCTGAACCACTGTGGTCCCCCGGATGCTTCCGTGTACTTCAGTTCCCACCCTCATCTGACTTTGACACTGATGACCCATGGCCTTTGACCTCGA
Organism: Nanger dama; assembly: GCA_917880005.1. NCBI lineage: Eukaryota > Metazoa > Chordata > Mammalia > Artiodactyla > Bovidae > Nanger > Nanger dama. Next base: position 47,530,094 of record CAKJTW010000012.1, on the reverse strand, counting down.
GGTGATCCACATGCTCATGCCCTCCTGCCCCCCCGCCACCCCACCCAGTCTCCAGGCTCCCAGGCTCACATTTCTTCTCGGGGAAGCTGCTGCCGGCAGTGGTGGGGATGGGGCCAGGGCCGCCAGGCGGGTGGGGGTGCTGGTGTTGGCGGCGGGCAGGCAGCGTGCTGGAGGGGAAGGCGCAGGTGCTGGTGAAGAGCACGTCGCTGGGCAGGCCCGGCTCCAGGCCGGCAGGGCTGGCGAAGCTGGGCTCCCGACGCCCACTGCACAGACTCTCATCTGACAGCGTCCGCTGCAGGCTCTTCTGTGGCGACTGCTGCCAGGACAGGGGTGTGGTCACCGCCAGGCCCACGGTCACCGCCCTCGGATGCTTCTTCCCCACCATCTGTAGTCCTCACCCACCCAGCATCCATTTCTGCCCAAGGTACCCCACCTCTCCCTGAGGATTCCTCCCTCCTCTTTGCAGCCCACCTGGGTCTGGAGGGCTGACCCCACTCTCCAGCTCCAGGGAGGTAGGGAAGGTGGGGTGACCTCAGCTAGAGCAGGAGACCCAGGTGTTGGTGGGGACCACCTGGGACAGAGTGCTGGCTCCCCCGAGCCGGTGGGAGGAAACCCTGCAGAGACTGGGGCCACCCAGGTCCCAACAAGAGTGCACCTGCCCAAGCGCCTGGCCCACCAGGGGCAGAGATGAGGGACAGAGAACGCCGGCTGTTTTGGCCTCCCCCAACCTCTGGGTCACAGGAGCCCAAGTGCCCCTGAGCAGTCCATCCACTCCTGGTCCTGTGGTCTGGGCAGGCAGGTGCTGCCTCCACCCTGCACTCAGGGAGGATGTGAGAGCAGTCCAGTGGGGATAAAGCCCCCACGAGCCTGCCAGGCAGACTCACGCTGTGATCCTATCCCTGACCAACGTGACGTCCTGACTCCTGGCTGCAAGGGCACACACACACCCCAACAGGCCGGTGGGTGCCACGGGCAGGAAGAGGCTGGAGTGAGTGCAGGGAGCTGCTCTGGTCCGGCCCCGCCCCCCTCTGCCTGATTGCAGGCATGCGAGCATGGGTGTGTGTCTGGCAGGGGCAGCCTCTACATACACCGGTGTCTCTCTCCTGCTCGGGCGTCAGGTTGTCCATGATGATGAGTTTCTTTAGGTCATCTTCAATGGTAGACTTGTAGTTCTTCCGTGGGGAGCGGAGGTCTCGGAGGGAGGCCCTCAACCGCGGCTGCCCGAAGACGTTTTTGTGCTGCTGTCCACCTGCCTGGAAGGAGAGGGTCATGGTCAGAAGGGTCTCGGGAGGTTCGAGTCGCTTCTCAAAGCCGTCCTGACCCCAGGGAGCCGATTGCCACCGGATGAGTGACCGCGGCTTCCCCATGTCACCTGGTGAAGATGGACAGAGACGAGACCTGGGTTACTCTCTCCACTTGCCCATCCCCCAGATGTGTCCTGGAAACCCACTCTGTGCCGTGTGTGTGCTCAGCAGCGGGAATACAGCAGTGAATGTGGAGCGGACCCGTCAGAGAGACTAACCGTGAATAAATGAGCAGGGAGAGAGACCCCATAATGCGAGGTGGAGAGAGGTATTCTGAAGAGAAGTAAGCTGGGTGAAAGAACAGGGGTCGCTGGGGATGGAGGCTGGGTTTTCTTGTCATCTTTTGGCAGTGCCACATGGTATGGATATCTTAGTTTCCTGCTCAGGGATCAAACCCGCAGCCCCTACACTGGAAGCGTGGAGTCTCAACCGCTGGGCCACCAGGGAAGGCGCAAGGCAGGCTTTTCTAAGGGGATGACATGAGCAGAAAGGGAAGAAGGAGGCAGGAATCTGCTGGTAGAAGAGGATGCCAGGTAGAGGGAACAGAGAGTGCTGGGCTGAGGTGTGGGGGGCAAGACCGCGCGGGGGCGGCAGGGAGGCCTGGGAAGGGCTGGGGCAGGTGTTCGGGAACTTATGAGCCACAGACGGCTCTCAGGATTCCATCTGGAGAGTCTGAGCTGGTGAGTGCCTGGTCCTGATTTGTGCTTTAGAAGAGCTGTGGGCTGAGACATCACCCTCATGGAAACAAGGAGACCGGAAACTCCGGAGTTGTTCAGCTGGAAAACAGCGACAATGTGGACCAGGGACTCTAGCCACAGAAAAGGGAGAGGGTCCCACAGAGTTAAGATTCCCCTGGGGGCCGGTCCCTTTGGGCCAGGGCTGGGCCATAGACAGCAGACCTCTGGCCTGGGCGCTCCAGGGCCTGGCACCAGATCCCCCTCACTTTGCTTTCCATCACATGGGGTGGGCTCAAACATCGCGGGGTGGCTGGGATGACCTAAAAGACGAGGCATGAGGGCTTGGAGCAGCCTCTGACTGCTAGCAATCTCGCTTTTCTACTGGGTCTCCCATTCTTGTTGGGCTTCCCTGGTGGCTCAGCTGGTAAAGAATCCTCCCACAACGCGGGAGACCTGCATTTGACCTTTGGGTTGGGAAGAGCCCTTGGAGAGGGGAACGGCTACCCACTCCAGTGTTGTGGCCTGGTGAATTCCATGGACTATATAGTCCATGGGGTCACAAAGAGTCGGACATGACTGAGCAACTTCCAATCTTGTTCCAGAAGCTGATTTGTGAGCCAGGGTCACTCTGATCCCCATACTCTTCTTCAGCATTCCCAAAGCTGACCCAGGGCTGCCTTCCAGAAGACTCTATGATCTAAAAGTCACTGAGGCACAGTCTGGGATTAAGAGCAGGAGCCCTGGTGGGCAGACAGGTCTGGGTCTGAGTCTAGACTCTGCCTGTTCCTGCTGTGGGACCCTGGGCAAGTCACACCACCTCTCTGATCCTTGGTTTGCACACAGGGAAAACAGTGACCTTACTACATTTTGGAATTTGCTGCAAACCGCCTGGCCAGCACCTCACCGAGTGGGCACTGGGAAGATGAGAGCTGCTCTTCTAACCGTTTATCTGGGTGTGCTGGGCACTCTGAGCTGCACACAGTCCTCTCCTGCTGCTCCTTCCCCATTCTGCAGGCACCACGGGCTGCCACCCCAGCTCCCTGGCCTGGGCTGGCTCCTGGGGGCTGTCTTCCACTCCTGGGACTTCCTCTGCAGTCTCCTCTTGCCTCCTGAGTCTGGCCCAGCCTTTGGGATCAGGTCCTACTTTTCTAGCCAACACTGGATCCCTCATCTGAGGTGTTGCCACCATCCAGGGAAAGCAATAATGACAGCTAACAGAAGCACAGAGCCAGGTGCTATCTACCAGTCCGAGGGCTCCATGTGAGGTAACCTGTGAAATCCACACAGCAGCCCTCCCTGGGAGGCACTGTTAATTGGCATCTCCACTTTACAGGTGGGAAACTGAGATACAGAGAGGTTAAAGTAACTGTCCACAGTCACACAGCCTGGGAGCAGAGGAGTTAGGATTCCAGTCCAGGCCACCGGGCTGCAGAGCCCATGGGCATCACGACTGTGCTTGGCTGTCACGTTTCTATCAAAGAGATGGTGTACGGAAGATGTACAGTGTGTGAAACTTAATCACACTGGGTTTTATGATATGCTTTTATAGGGACTTTCCTGGTGGCCCCATGGTTAAATATCCACCTTCCCATGCAGGGGACGTGGGTTCAATTACTGGTCGGGGAACTAAGATTCCCATATGCTTTGGGGCAACTGAACCCAGGAACCATAACTAAAGAGAAACACAGGCACCCCAACTGGAGAAGCTCGCATGCCCCAACAAAGATCCCACGTGCTAAGACCAGACACAGCCAAATAAATTAATAAGTATTTTTTAAAAAGCTTTTATACATAAAAAAAAATCCTGGAGAAATTATGAACAATGATTACTTCTGGGAAGTAGGAGTCATATTAGAAGGTGGAAAAATGAAACTTACACTTTTCATCTGATACAAACACCCTTCTGAACTGCTTGAATTTATTTTGCTATAATCATGTATTATAACAAAAATAATAATAAAAGCTAGTTTAAAAAAGAGCTGACAACTAGACTTCATCAATGTGTAACTCAAGAAAGAAAAAGAGAAGAGTCTTTGAACTCAGGAAGAAATAAGATGGGCTCCTGAGGGTACTGAAGTCCATGTTTTTATTTTTTCTCTTATTTTCTCAGCTGCCAGCCTTGGGATTTCAACAAAGGAAGGAAGAGAGGGTGGTTAAGTGTTTTTTTTCTTGTTAGGTCGTATTCCTTCTCAAATGAGAATTCCAGGGCTAGGGTAATTCTGGCTCTGTCATTATTAGGGAAGTATGCTTTCTGGGCAAACGAAAGGCTTTCTATCCAAAAGAGAGAAACAGACAAAAGCAAGAAAGATACACACGCACCCCACAGTACATGCTGTTCTCCTGGGAGCTCAAAAGGGCCTCACCCCTGCCTCTTCCCTTTTGATTTTGCCATTTCCCAGAATCCCCTGCACAAGGGGCGCTGTCCAGGAGGCTCCCCTCTGGGAAGGGTGTAAAATGACCTGCTGAAAATGTAAAACTGTGCACTCTCTCCACCCTAGGAGTTCTACGTCTGGGAGTGTCCCCTTTAAGGGGCCAGGTGTGCGAGGGACACTTCATGAAGTCCTGACTAAGGAGGAAACAGCACTAGCCAGTACTGTCAGGGTGAGGCCCCGCAGGGAGGGCTCCAGAACAATCCTCTCTAGCTGCTGAAGACAAGAGGACTTGGGCCACATGACACGGGAAGAGGTTCGCCCAGGTATGTCATGGGAGTAAACAAGTTATGGGGACTTTCCTGGTGGTCCAGTGGCTAAGACTCCACACTCCCAATGCAGGGGGCCCAGGTTCGATCCTGTCAGGGAACTAGATCTCACACACAGCAACTAAGAGTTCACACGCCACAACTAAAGATTCTGTGTGCCATAACTAAGACCTGGTGCAGCCACATTAAAAAAAAAAAAGTGGTATGCATGGTGTGAAAGCACTTTTAGGAAACAAAACTCACACACAGCTTACGCTGTGCTGTGCTTAGTCACTCAGTTGTGTCCAACTCTTTGTGACCCCATAGACTGTAGCCTGCCAGGCTCCTCTGTCCATGGCATTCTCCAGGCAAGAATACTAGAGTGGGTTGCCGTGCCCTTCTCCAGGGGATCGTCCCAACCCAGGGATCGAACCCAGGACTCCCGCATTGCAGGCGGAGTCTTTACTGTCTGAGCCACCAGGAAAGCCCCCACCTCCCCCCGCCCCCCAGCTTAGCATGGTATATTCAAATTTACCAAACTCTCAGCTCCTAAGGTGGGTATGTGGGAGGGATTTTCTTTCTAAAAACATTCCTTGCCACAGCCCACCAGGTCCAAAACAATCTGTTCCACCACGCCTCAGCCCTCATTTCCTCCCATACAGGCTTCCCAAGGTTCCTGAAACACGCAGGGAAGTCCCTGGCCTCAGGGCCTTTGCATCTGCTGTTCTGTCTGCCCAGAGCAACCTCCCCAGCATTCCCTGCAAATGGCAGCTTCTCATCCACCCAGCTTCACTCAGATGCCATGTCCTCAGAGAGGCCTTTCCGGACACTCCGCCTTTTGTGGCTCCCTTCCAGCCCACGTGAGCTACATCACACTCTCCTGTGCTACTTCTTCACTGTCTTCATCTCACAGTCATTTGTCTTGTGTAACTGTTTGGGGTCCCACTCCTCCCACCTCACCCGCAGTCTGTGTTTATGTCCAGGGTTGGGGACGAGGCCGGCAGGCAGACCGACTGAATTGTTAAATGTGTATCACACAGAACTGACCTTCCTTCCAACCCATCAGCCAACCTCCCTACCCATCTCCTTCCTTCCTTCCGGCCTCCCTTCCTTTCCCAGCAAGCTTAAATGACTCCCATAAACCAGGAGAAAGTATAGAGGACTTGCCTGGTGGTCCAGTGTTTAAGAATCTGTCTGCCTACGCTGTTGACATGAGTTTGCTCCCTGGTCTGGGAAGATCCCACATGCCACGGAGCAACTAAGCCTGTGTACCACAATTACTGAGGCCCACGCACCCTAGAGCCCATGCTTCCAACAAGAGAAGCCACCACAGTGAGAAGCCCTCACACCGCAAGTAGAGAGCAGCCCCCTTTTGCTGCAACTCGAGAAAGCCAGTGCACAGCAATGAAGACCCTAGCACAGCCAACGAAAATAAATAAATAAAAGGATAGAGATACTTTAAAAAGTCAAGCCAGGAGAACACAAACATTTCTTCCTTGCTCTGTTTGGGTTCATTTGCTGAAACTATCTTCCCAGCTCTCAGGACCCCTAGGACTTGAGTGGGGCTCTCCTGATTCTCCAGCGGAGGGCTGGCTCCCTGGAAGAAATCCTGCTAGAACGTTCTTTCTGACCCTCAGCTCCACATCTATCTATACACTCCAAGTTCCACATGGCCTGACACTGTTAGTGGGCAGCTACGACATGTCTAAAAGGAATAAAATATGATGAAATTCAGTTTGGAGAGTCAAACTCATCATTTTTGTCCACACTCTCTCTCTTCTGGGAGGATTTCCTAATGTATTGTATAAACTGAAAATTCTAAGCAATAATTTAAGATGGCATTAATTCCAGGTTAAAAGAAAAAAAACTGGGTTTGTACACTTCTGATCTTTTCCCTTCTTCTCAAGATCTTTGGTCTTTATAAATGTTTAAATCTAATGACCTCTGAGGATAAAATGGACTCGACTCTGATTGTTAAAAGAATGAGATCACCTTCTGTGTTCTATCTAATATGGAACTGTCGCCAAGCTGAGAAAATAGCAAGTGAAAGAGGCTGAAGCACAGACAGGAGGTGACCCCATGGATAAAAAAAGGGGAGGCGGGAAGGAGACACACACACTCACGTGTGCTCAGAACATTTCTGTAAGGATAGACAAGAAATGAAACAATGGTTGTTCCGGGGAGGGGGAGCTAGATGGCTAGGGGCCAGGGAAGGGAGACAGGCCTGGTTTTCATGGCACACCCTTTGAACTAGTTTGGTTTTTATCCTCTGTATGTTTTACCATCTAACACACAAATGAAGAAAACACCCAGAAGGAGGTACCCTCTCTCAAAGTTCTGACTGACAGCCTTGGACAGAGTCCCTAATTTGCCCGTGTTGTTTGAACTTGCATTTTGTCACGCTGGGGAATTAAACCACTCACATTAGACAAGAAAGAGGGAGACAGAAAAATGACAAAGAAGGCCCTGTAGTTAGGAACGGGACAACAGCAACTCCTTTTTTCCCGTGATGGCCGGGCCAGGAGTGGAAGGCGACCAAAGGCTCTGACTTGGCTGGGCCTGATCCCAGATGACTGGGAGCTCTGGCCTCCAACCCAAGCAGCTCCCTTGGGGCTGGGTTAATTAAGCTAATTAGCACCACTGTCGGTTGGCCTGCCTGAGCTGGGGGTTCTGCCAGCCTTGCTGGCGAGGATACTCATCGAGTCTGCACCTTGGGCGGCAGGCCGATTTTCCTGGAAGGCTGGCTGGGAGAGGCAGGTGGCGGTGGGGGGTCGACCCTGCTGTGGGGTGGGGATGATGCTGCTTCCGTGGCTGCGCTGGGCTGAACCCAGGGCCCCTAAACTCGAGGAAGGAGGGCGCCTGCAGGCCAGGACGTCAACTGCTAGATGTCAGTGCCAACACTGAGCAGCCCTTCCCGAGGCCTCGCTGACTTCTTGTGCCGCCTGAGGGAGGGGAGGCAGGCACCCCGTCCTCCCCTTTAGAGGCTGGGGACCGAGGCACGGTGAGTGGAGGATGCTCGGAAGCCACATCTGCGCCGTGCTCTGAGCCGCAGTGACGGCGGCTCTGGGGGTGTGGCCCCCACTCTGGGGCTGGGGTGTCTCACGGGGCTACGTTCCTTCCCCGTGGCCATCACTTCCACTGCCTCGCTTTACTGGCAAGAGCACTAATGTCCTGAGAGCTTCTGACACAGTGACCGCAGTCGGGTCCTGGGCTTGACTCAGGGGACTGTTCCTGACCGCAGCGGCAGCAAAGCTCGCCCGAGCAACTCTCTCTCTCTCAGGCCCCAGGCTGCTCCCCCCACCCCCCCGCCACTTTTTGCGATGCCATGCAGTATATGGGATCTTAGTTCCCCGAACAGGGATTGAACCCATGCCTCTGCAGTTGAAGTGGGAGTCCTCACCACTGGACCACCAGGAAGTCCCAAGACTGTCCTTATGGATGACGACATTTGGAGCCTGGGTCCCCAGATGTGACCTGGGGGATCACCCGCCACAACCGCTGCTCCACCGTAAGTAATTAGCAGGCTATCCCTTAGGGCACGCCTGCCTCCTCCTCACCAGGCCCTGTCTGCAGGGACCAGGGCCAGTAGGGCCGCCACACGCCAGCCTTTCAGTCAGGCTGAGCCCAGCCTGGCGGGGAGGAGGTGCCCTGGACGGCTAAGGAAGGGGGCTGATGGCCGCAGGTTCTGTCACCTGCTTCGTGGGGCCCCAGCCTGGCCACCTGGCCACCCTCTCTCCTGCTCAGCCCTGTGCAGCTCAACCTTCGTGCTGGGGTCCTCACAGCCGGGAGGTGGGGAGGATGTCATGCCAGTTTAAAGAGAGAAAAGCTGAGGGAGGGAGGGGTGAGTGGCCACTGAGGGAGTCCTTCCCGACCCCCCACGCTATGCTGCTCTCATGGTGGGGAGAAGGCAGGCCGGTGAGTTCAGCGTCCTGCGACAAAGCAGTCAAAATGGGGCTGTTCGGCCCTCTCCTGAGGCAGAGCTGCAGGGCTGACCGGGGCCTGCAGCAGAGGGGCTGGGTGTGGGGGGTGAGGGGCTTCCACCTCAGTGCCCTCAGGGTACAGCTCCTCCATCCTTCACCAGCTCACTCTGCTTTTCGTGCAGTGGAGCATGCGCCCCCAAACAGGCGACTGTTTCCTCCGAGAAGTCAGCAGTCCTCAGAAGGCGCGAGTCCGGCCTTGGATGCGAGCCTTGCCTGAGTCTTTCCCATGATGAGATGCCCTGCCAGTTTTCTTTCTAGGTATGAATCCCAGCTCTGCCACTTCCAGTTGGGTGACCCAGGCTACGCACTTCTAACTGTGCATCAGTTTCCTCCTCTAGAAATAGGGTCACCGGGAGGACCTGGGGGTCTGGGAAGCCCCATCCACACAGCCTGGCTGAAGGACAGCACCCCTGTGCTGGCCACTGCCATTACAGCACTCGGGGTGATATGTTAGAGGTCCCTGACCAGAATCAATGAGAAAGGAGGCAGATTTGGTGATAACTCCTTTGGGGACACAATCATATTAGGGGTGACCTATGGGACTTCCCTGGTGGTCCAGTGGCTCAGACTCTGAGTTCCCAACGCAGAAGGCCTGGGTTCGGTCCTTGGTCAGGGAACTAAGGTCCCACATGTGGCAACTAAAAATCCTGCATGGACAATAAAGATCAAAGGTTCTGCGTGCTGCCATTAAGGCCGGGGGGTAGCCAAATAAGTAAATAAAGATAAATATTAAAAGAAATATGTGGTGACCTCTGTACAACCATGACACCTCCAGTGACTAACCTTAACTAACAGAGTGAATTTGGGCAAGTGACTTAACCATTCTGCACCTCAATTTTTCTTACCTGGAAAATGGGACACAAAGTCCTACAACTCACTGTTTGTAGTGAAGGTTAAATCAGTTAAAAAAGGTAAAGAGCTTATGACAATACTTGGCAGGGGTGTGTGTGTGTGTGCGTGTGTGTGTGCACTTAGTTGCTTAGTCATGTCCGACTCTTCCTGACCCCATGGACTGTAGCCCACCAGGTTCCTCTGTCCATGGGGATTCTCCAGGCAAGAACACTGGAGGGGATTGCCATTTCCTCCTCCAGGGGATCTACCTGGTCCAGGGATTGAACCTGCCGTCTCTTACACTGGCAGACAGATTCTTTACCACGGCACCATTGGGGAAGCCCACTTGGCGGGGGAGGTATCAGTAAAAGTAGGTAAATAAGTTATGCAAATGAGTTCTCATGCCTTGGGATAAAATTTCAGCAACAGAATTATATACAGATTAAAAAAAAAAAACATGTTTAGCCTCAAATACTTTAGCTGGAAGTAAAGACAATGTTTTCTGGAAAACTAGGTTAGGTGACTCAGAAGTGTCTCTAACAATGACAAAGACATTTCCAAAATGCTCAGGGAGAGTTTGAATAAAGCAGCTTTCTTAAAAGCACATGGACAAAGGCATTAATTCTAAGTTAACATTATTACTTAAAGCACGTGATTTTAAAAATGTATCTTTTACCAAATTAATAAATATAAGAAACCATGAAAATATTGTGTACCCCAGTATTTTATATATTTAGTTTACATATTTTTATGCAATGCACATACATACATAAAAAGCTTTCTTTGGATCTTATGGTGGGAAAAGGGACGTGCTGTTTTTGGCTGGCACCTGTCCAGGTATATAATTTTTCAGCCATGTCACGGTGGCGTGTAGGATCTCAGCTCCCTGACCAAGGATCAAACCTGTGCCCCTGCAGTGGAAGCGTGGAGTCCTATCCACTGGACCGCCAGGGAAATCTGCCAGATATATTTTCTGAGCACTACATACCTTGTCCTGGATGAGGCTCAGGTGGGTCTGCTGTACCCTTAGTCCAATGGGTTGACAGGAAAGAACTGAATCTCTAGCAAAAGACTGTGATGTGTTCTGGATAGAGGCCAAGCAGGGGAAGAAGTGTGGGGTCCATGGGACGGATGAGCCTGGTGTGGGGATTGGAAGTTTCTTCAAGGATGGCAGGTCTGTGAGAGACCTGAGGGCTGGCGTTATGGGTCTCCTCCAAATGATATGTTTAAGTCTCAAATATCAGAATTTGGCCTGATGTGGAAATGGTGTCTTTCCAGAGGTAATCAAGGTAAAGTCAAAGTGTTACTCGCTCAGTCGTGTCCTACTTTTTGTTACTCCATGGACTGTGCTGCCTGCCAACTTCTCTGTCCATGGGATTCTTCAAGCATGAATACTGGAGTGGGTTGCCATTCCCTTCTCTAGGGGATCTTTCTGACTCAGGGATCAAACCCAGGTCTCCTGCACTGAAGGCAGATTCTCTACCATTTGAGCCACCAGGGAAGCCCAATCAAGGTAAAATGAGACAATTAAGAGTGACCCTAATCTAATGACTGGTGTCCTTATAAAGGGAGATGTGGACAGAGAGACACACACCCAGATGTATCTACATGCCAAGAAACCCCACAGATTGCTGGTGAATCAAGCAGAAGCCAGGACAGAGGCGTGCTACAGACACTTCCTCTCCGCCCACGGAGGGAACCAACCCTGCTTCCACCCTGGCTCCAACCTCCAGCCTCCAGAGCTCTGAGAAAGGACACTTGCGCTATTGAGCCCATCTGCAGTGCTTTGTTATGGCAGCCCCAGTAAAATTCAGGTGGGCAGGATGGAGCCGGTGTGGCAGGGAGCACCCAGGCAGAAGGGACAGCACACGTGCTGGGGAGGCCAGGGCAGCCGCTCCCATGGAGGAGCAGAGTGAGGCCAGCAGGGCTGGACCCGCTGGCACCCTGGAAAATGAGGGCCTTACCGTATTTTATGGGGTTACAGTGACAATGGAGTGTGATGTGAGGCTCAGACATCCCACTCACTGATGGAGTGCCCACACAGTGTCAGGTGACACCTGTCTTGTGACCAAGACTGTCACCTGCTTTCCAGTGGAGGAACGGGCCGTGGAACAGAGACCAGGGATGGAGTGACAGCAGCGGGGATGGAAGGCTGGGAGGCCCGAGTGAGGAGGTGGCACCACACCAAACTCCGGAACCCCACCTTGGCCACAAGACGTGAAGGAAGAGCGCTCCAGGAACTGGTGACAGGCACTGCAGAGGCCTTGAGGTCAGCCTGCACATGGTGGCACTCAAGACCCAGGAGCCGGGAGGCGGCCGGGTGGGCGGAGTGGAGCAGGCCTGGGGGAGCATGGAAGGGGAGGGCAGAGGGGGTGACGGGCACGCCGTGTGGGGTCCAGGTGGGAGTCTAGGCAGAGCGCACGGTGCGCTAGTGTCTGGTACGATGTATGCGTCAGGAAAGGAGCACCTTTGCCATTAGTCCTGGGAGGCGGGGCAAGCCGCTGGAGGTTTTAGTCAGGGGAGGGGAGGATCAAAATCTAGTTTGCAGAGTGGCCCCCAGCTGTCAGCGAGCAGCGTGAACTGGATTCTCGGCTTGCTCGCTCACCCACCTCTCCAGGGATCCTGTTTCTGTCTCCTGATACCTCTCTCCTTATGAGCTCTGTGTCACGACACATCTGAATGGCCCCCTCCAGGTCATGAGAGAGGACGTTACAGAGAACAGGATGGAGGATGGCAGGGCCTCCACCTGCAAGGGAGCTGTGGCTTTTGGGTTCTGACCTAAGCTCCACCCCTTCCCAGCTGTGAGCCTCTGGGCCTCCTCAGTAAAGCTGGGCTAATGACAGGCCTGCTTCATGGAACACCGGGGACGGTGGCCGCAGCCATGACATTAAAAGATGCCGGCTCTTTGGAAGAAAAGCTATGACAAACCTAGACAGCATATTAAATAGCAAAGACATCACTTTGCTGACAAAGGTCCGTCTAGTCAAAAATCACTAGAAATGACTTTTCTAGTAGTCATGTACGGACGTGAGAGTTGGACCATAAAGAAGGCTGAGAGCCAAAGAACGTGATGATGCTTTCCAACTATTGCGCTGGAGAAGACTCTTGAGGGTCCCGTGGACTGCAAGGAGATCAAACCAGTCAATCCTAAAGGAAATCAACTCTAACTACCCCCTGGAAGGACTGATGCTGAGGCTGAAACTCTGATACTTTGGCTGCCGGATGCGAACAGCCAAATCACTGGAAAAGACCCTGATGCTTGGAAAGATTGAGGGCAGGATGAGAAGGAGGTGACAGAAGATGAGATGGTTGGATGGCATCACCGACTCAATGGACATGAGTTCGAGCAGACTCCACGAGATGGTGAAGCCTGATGTGCTGCAGTCCATGGGGTCACAGAGTTGGAAATGAATGACTGATTGAACAACAACCCATAGAAGGGTTGAGATGGATTCAGTGAATCAATTCACGGACTAGAGCTCAGCACCAAAACTGGCATGTGGTGAGTACTGGATAAAGTTTCAGTATCATTGTACTCTAACTTCAAAAACTGGTACTTCCCTGGTGGTCCAGTGGTTAAGACTTCACACTTTCAATGCAGGGGGCATGGGTTCGATCCTAGATTGGGGAACTAAGATCCCATGTGCTGTGCAGTGCAGCCAAATTAAAATAAATAAAACCTCCAAATTCAAAGAACCGGTTTTTAACTGACTACTCCTCTCTTCTTTAGCTGCCTCCTGTTCTGCCCTGGCTTCTCTCTGGCATCCTCCAGTCACCTCTGAGAGGCTCAACCCTAAGCTCCCTGACTGCTCCCAGTCATCACCCTGGGCTCCCAGACCCCACATTCGTCTGGGCTCCTCCTTCACCGGCTCTTCCTCGTATGAACACTGAGGGATCTCAGGCGGAGGCCTAAGTCCCATTCTCTCCAGCCTGACCTCTCCCCCAGAGCTCCAGACTCCTTACCCGACTGCCTCCTCCGTGTCTATCGAACATCACAACAGTAATCCATCTGTGGGCTTCCCTGGTGGTCCGGTGGCTAAGAATCCGCCTGCCAATGCAGGGGACACTGGTTTGATCCCTGGTCTGGGAAGATCCCACATGCCTCAGGATTACTGAGCCTGTACTCTATAGATCCTGCAAGCTGCAACTACAGTCCATGTGCTACAGAGCCTGTGCTCCAACAAGAGAGGCCACCAAAATGAGAAGCCTGTGCACCGCAACGAGGAGAGTAGCCCCTGCTCACTGCAACTAGAGAAAGCCCTCGTGCAGCAACCAAGACCCAGTGCAGCTAAGAAAAAAAGGGTAACCCTTCCAGGCCTGAGCTCTGGAGCTCCCCACTTGGAGGGAACCACGGTTTACAGTTCACTCTACAGTTGCAACCCTGAGCCCACTCCCCACTCAGTCCCCATCTCAGCTCAAGGAGAGTGTGCCTGTCCTCCAGGCTAAAAGACATGGTTTCACCTTTCACCGCGCTCTTTCTCTCACACCACATCCGATCTGCCAGCGGAACCTGCTAGCTCCTATTTCAGAGACACTATCCCAAAGCTGCCTCCTTCTTCCTCCTTAGCCTCCATCCCACCCCAGGCCTCTTATGTCCTGCCTGAACCATCACACCAGCGGCCCCTGTCTCCTGGTCCCTTGTAGACCATGCTCCACATGCAGCCACAGGAGCCCTGTGAATACCCAACATAGGTCTGTCCCCCTCTGTTCCAGACCCTTCTGTGGCTCCCCCTGAATTACAGCAGACGCCCAGGCCCTTACCTGGGGCCCACAGAACCCTCCATGGCCTGTGCTCATTGCCTCTCTGACCTCATGTGCTCACATAGTCCGAGCCACACTGGCCTTCCCCCGCAGACCAAGCCCGCTCCTGCTGCAGGGTCTGTCAGCTGCTGTTCCCTCTGCTTGGAAGGTTCTTCATCCAGATGTGTCACAAGGCTCGCCACCACCCGACTCTGCACACTTTTCTTAGTCACCGTATCTGCTGTCCATTTACCCAACCAGCATGGCCCCTGGAGGGCAGGGACCCTGTTGGCCTGTGCGTGGTTCTATTCCCAGTGTGTAGACTGGCATGGTGACTAACATATGAGGGAGCGAGGGGTCACCCTCCCCCGGCCCCAAGATGCCAAGCTTGGCTCTGGGGGCGCCTCACCAGGTGCCCAGGCGCTTACTTCTTTGGGTCAGTGAAGGGGAGTGGCCGTGGCGGGGCTCGTCTGTCCTCTTCCACCCCGTGGGCTGCTTGCTGCGTGTGGGCTGCTTGGAGAAGAAGGACTTGGGGACAGAGGTGGAGAGCTGGAAGGCGCTGGCCTGGGCCAGCTGTGAGGGCAGGGGGTCTCGGTGCTGGCTGTCTTGTGAACCTGAGCGGGGTAGCCGGCCCTGGAGCTCATATCGCTGCAATGTAAAAATTAGAAAAGTCAATCTGTTTAAGTTTACTCTTGGGAAACAAACAAAAAAATAGGTCATCCACACAGGAGAGATACTGCTGCGAAAATTCTAATACATAGATGTCTACGTGGAGAAAAGGTAATGCTGCCTTCACAGCCCCATCCCCTCCCAGCGATGTCCTCCTAGCACAGTCGGTACCTCTATGGGTATCTAAAAAGTCACCCTCTGTGGGTGGATGATTCCCCCACACACCTGGAGATTCCCTGTATCCTGAGCACAACCTACACAGCTGAAGGTGGGGGTCCCGCCGACCCATCTCTGGAGGGAACCATGGTTTACAGTTCACTGTATTTCTTTCTTAACCCTTTCCTATGGTTAGAACACACATGTTGGGAATTCCCTGGTGGTCCGTGGTTAGGACTCATTTTCACTGCTGGGGCCGTGGGTTCAATCCCTGGCCAGGGACTAAATTCCCACAAGCAGCACAGCATGGCTTAAAAAAAAAAAAAAAAAAAGAAGAAGAAAGAAAGAAAAAGAAAAACAGACAAAAAAAAATGTGTATACAACTGGAAAACAGGAACCTTTTTTTTGAAGGGTGTGAGAATTATATTTTCATATAACTGAGACTGTGCTAATAAATTGTTCTGTAACTTATTTTTGTTAAAACTTATGCCTTGCCACATAGTATCTTCACTCAAATATTTTTGAGCACTAATACACACCAGACACCACTCCAGCTGATCTAATCTAAAACCACAGCTCAATATTCCAAATGCTGGATTCCTGTGGGGTTAATGCTACAATGAACCTCATGTGGTTAATTAGGACCCAAGTCTTGGGGACCCAACTGCTGACCCCACTGAAGCAAATCAGTTTTTAAAACTTTAAAATAAAATTCTAATTCCACTTCAAGTAAGAGGTCTTTAATGGGAAAATTAATGTCCTTGGAGCGCAAGTTAATAAAAACTTACTGAAGGTCAATTTAGCAAAATTAAAGGGTGGGACTTCTGACTATGGATGAATGAGAAGATTGGCAAATTCTCTCCCCATCAAGCACAAAATCAACAAAAACAACCATTTCAGCACTCTGGAAATTGAGGACATGCAACAATCCAAGTATTGTTTATTTTCTTGAAAAACTGAACTTCAGGGTAAGAACAGAGGGAATCTGACGTTTTAGTCTGGGGCTCCTCCCATCCCCCTGCCCAGCTCAATGAACAAGCAAGGTCTGCCATCGCAGAACCTCACTGAGGGTTCCAGAAGGAGAGGAGAAAGAGGGGCAGAAGAAAGGTTTGAAGGAATAATGGCTAAAAGCTTCTCAAACTGGATAAAAAAACATTCATCTGCACATCTAAGAAACTCAACAAATCCCCACCAGGATAAACACAAAGACTTCACCCAGAAAAAGAGTGAAAGTCAAGCCCAAGATAAAACCTCTGAAAGGACCAAGAGAAAAAGATTCATCATATACAGAGGAAATCAATACAATCAACTGCTGACCTGTCATTTGAACCAATGGAGGTGTGTGTTATTTGCTCAGTCGTGCCCCACTCTTTGCGACCCCATGGACTGCAGCCCACCAGGCTCCTGTGTTTATGAGATTTTCCAGGCAAGGGTACTGGAGTGGGTTGCCAAGAATAGGGTGGTGTTTTCAAGGTGCTGAGAGAAAAAAACCATCAACCAAGACTTCTATGTCCAGCAAAACTATCCTTCATAGATGAAGGCAAAATAAAGATGTCCCCAGACAAACAGACTCAGAGAATTCACTGCTAGCACATCTGCCTAATAAGTAAAAATTCCTTGGGCTGAAAGGAAATGACTGCAGGTGATGACCTGAATTCACATGGAGAAGTGAAGGGTCCAAGATAGTAAGAATGGGTTAAAATAAAAGACTTCATAGAGTATTTTGGAGAAGGAAATGGCAACTCACTCCAGTATTCTTGCATGGAAAATCTCATGGACAGAGGAGCCTGGTGGGCTATATACATGGGGTCACAAAGAGCTGGACACAACTGAGCAGCAGCATAGAATATTTAGGTTTTCTTATTTCTTCTCTAACTTCTAAAGTTACCTGTAAGACTGTATAAGGCAATAATAACACTATATTGTTTGGTTTATAACATATATGGATGTAGAATGTATGACAGTAATAGCAAAAAGGAGAGGGAAAGGGGGCTTTACTGGAGGAAAGTTTCTATATTTTGTTGGTATTCAGTTAGCACTAATCTGAAATGCATTGATAAGAGGCATACTATAATTAAAGTTAAGAAGAATCCAAATGGTGTACTAAAATGAATTTAACACAAAAGGCAAAAGTAAAGGAAGAACAAAGGAGAAAGATAGTAAACATAGAAAACAAAGAGCAAAACGGCAAATGCAAACCTAATTATCATCAGTAACTTCATTAAATGTGAATACTGAAACATCCCAATCCTGAGGCAGACTGTCAGGATGGATTTTAAAATGCAAGCTCTGACTGACTTATGTAGACTTTCTATAATTTAGCAACATCCGTCAACAGGTCCAAGGTTGTGCACTGGTGAGGAGTTGTCCAGGGAGTCATGGAGCACGTCACATCAGGATCGGACTTTATCTGGGGGAGGTCACAAGGGCTTTCCCAAGGAGGAGACAGTGTCTGAGCTGAACTGAAAGATGTGAGTAGTGTCAGTCTAGCATCTGATCTCCCAGAAATCCACGCCACAGAAAAGCCTGCACAAGGATATGCAGGCACACACAAGGATGGTCACTGCAATGCTGTGTGTAAACAAGAAAAAGCTGGACACGGCCTGAATTCTTAGAGCAGTCCAAGCATATCCATATGATCAAAAACTATGCAGCTAGTGTGAAGAATGAGGTCAACTTCTGTGAAGACAGATGCCTGAGCTACAGGAAGTGGAAACGAGGCATCATGCAAAGCGTGCTTTTTCTTTTTTAAATGTACATATGTTGTCAAATGTTTATTGGGCTTTTGGGGGGGTGTCTTTTTTTTAATGAAAAGGCAATGTATAGTTTTTTCCCAACTGTGGGCCATGAAATCAATTTACTAGATCTTGACTGTTATTTGGGGTAGGGGGTGGGGAGAAACAGACTGGAATAAAAAACCTCAGTGTACCTCATATGAGGTAAGGGTAAGTGGTTTTGTGAAACTTTACTGAGGATGTCCACACTGGGGTATAATGTAAAATGCTTTTCCTGTTTTGGGTAACTGTCAAAATATGTTTGATAGACCTGGGTTGGTACAGATTTGGAGAAAAATCTCTGGAGGAGTGCACACTGATTATCTCTGGAGGCAGTAATGATGGGGGAGATGAAACCACATACACAGCACAGGGTAGAAACGAAAGTGCTGTCTGACAGCTCAGTCTCCTTTGAGGCAACCTTGACTTTCCCCCTTTCTTCTTCAACAGAGAGCCCAGTGTGTGTAGCCTCCCAATTTTCCTTTTTAACACGAATGGCAGCCTATCATGAGCTTGCTCTGCACCTGGCTTTGACCTTAACACGATGCCCTGGAGCTCTCTCCATGTCAGTCCACACAAAACCCTCTCCCCTTCAATGGGTGCAGGTGGTCCACTCTGAATATATCCTAACTGGTTTTAACCCTAATTTTTATATTTCTACAGTACATATTTCTCTACTCTGTCATCAGGCATGTTCAGCTTTTATGAGCTGGAAAAAACAAACAAGAGATGATAAAGAAAAAAAAGGAAGATTGGGTCCAGTGGTTAAGAATCTGCCCCCAGTGCAGGGGACGCAGGTTTGATCCCCGGTTGGGGAGCTAAGATCTCACATGCCACAGGGCAACTAAGCCCATGCTCTGCAACGAGAAGCCCACATGCTGCAACTAGAGAGCCCCTGCCCCATGCCACTAGAGAAAGCCTGAGTGCTGCAACAAAGACCCAGCATGGCCAAAATAAATAATAATAAGCAAAGGAAGAGAAAAAGAAGAACACCCCTTTCTCTGTGTCTGCCAGCTGCCTCCATCCATTGCCCCATTTGGCATGGGCTTGCTCCTTCAGCCTGTGGCAGGCACTGGGTGTCATCCTGTTCCCCATCACCTTGTAAATGAAGGCTGGTTTTACTCAGCCTCAAGGAAGGTGACCTGGCACCCAGCCCAGGACACAATCCCGAATGCTGGATGCCACCTGTCTGGGACGGGTCAGGGGTAGGTCTGTGATCTACTTGTGGACAATGAAGCCATTAGGTGCATGTGTGGACTGTCTGCTAGGTGACTTCTGGGGAAGGTTTCTTCACTAGAAAACTAACAAACAAAGACCACTTGTAGTAAACCTCACCTCTTCTTCCACTTGACACGGTGACTAGCTGGACAGTCACTTTGAGACTGTGAGGGGAGCCAGTGTGCAGGCCGATGGAGACAGAAGAAAGAAAGGGAAAGGACCTGAGTCCTTGAGTCAGTGAATTCCCCAATCATGGGGCGCTCTGAGAGCTTCATGTTCTCAGAGGTAACAGACTTCCTCCAATTGAGCTGAGACTTGTTGCTTGGAGCCAAAGGCATTCCCATGACTATCCCTGCTTTCAACCTCTACCAGCCTCAGGCATGAACGGGTGCCCTCCACACACAGCAGGGCCACAGAGAACTATTCTGAACATGCTGTGCATCTTGACCCGGCCTGCTCAGATGGGCGCCCCTTCTCACTCCCCCTTGGACCATGAGCTGCGCCAGGTGCCAAGTACAGGGTGGAGTTCTTACCCCACCTGCCAATCAACAGAGTGAATACACCTTTTCTCTGAAGCACATGCAAGGCCAGGTGCCCTCCCCGAGCCTCAGCTTGAAAAACAAGGCAGCAGCGCCGCCTGAGAACCATGCTGAGAACATAGACCATGCTGCTTACTTGACCTGGGGTCCAATCCCAGCCCCGACTGACATGCTGTGATCTTTGCTGGAGCCCCTTCTCCTCGATGAGCCTCAGTTTCCTCCTCTGAGAACTGAGGCAATGACACACTTGCCTCACAAGATCATATCTGCACAAAGTTCTCAGGGTAGGCCTGGACACTGGAATGTGCTCTTGGAGCTGCAGATACACAGGGATGTGGTGTGTCCAGGGGCTAAATGCCCAGGCTCCAGGCTCTCCCAGGGCTGAGGAGGGGGCATTCTGCTCTGTACTCTCACCCCACCTTCCCCCAGAGAGGCTGGGCACTTACCTGTGCTGTATCTCAGGGGAGCAGTTAGGATTTTGCTGGAGTGAAAACTGTGGGCTGAATGAAGGAACTGCACAGCTGCCTGGGAGTGTGCCATGCTCTGGTCTGTTCATCCCTGGGCAGGCAACAGGCACAAAGGGAGCTGTGCCCCTGCCTTTTTTTTTTTTTTTGGTTGCATTGGGTCTTTGTTGCTGTGCATAGGTTTTCTCTAATTTCGGTGAGTGTGGGCTACTCTCTAGTTGCGGTGGCTTCTTGTTATAGAGCATGGGCTCTAGAGTGCTCGGGTTCCAGTGCTTGAGGCTCACGAGCGCGTGGGGGCTCAGTAGCTGTGGAGCCTGAGCTTAGTTGCCCCACAGCACGTGGAATCCTTTCAGACCAGGGACAGAACCTTCGTCCCCTGCATCGGCAGGTGGACTCTTAACCACTAGATCACACCAGGGGAGTCCTGCCTTTGCCTTTGGGAGGAACAGCACCGACGGAGCAGGCGCTAGTGAGGGCAGCAGCCGGCACAGAGCCCGTGCACACAGTGAGGCCCTGCTCCAAGCATCTCAGAGGCGTCACTTCATTCGGTTGTCCCAGTGACACATGAGGCAGGAAGTACCACCCTCCCTATGTTCTAAGTGGGGAAACCAAGGCCGAGAGAGATTTTTTTTTTTAAATAACACCACAAATTACACAACTGGTTGAGGACAGCACCAGGATAGAAAGCCAGGCAGTCTGGCTCAAGAGACGTTCTGTTTAACCACCAACCTGTACTTTCGATGACAACGGTAGTCATGACAAATACATAACACATGAGAACTGAACCTAGCAGCAGCTGATGTATTTGGACCAGCTAAGTCTCAGGGTCTGTGCTGGCTGCTTCAAACCCATGGTGTGGGTGTATCCTCGTAGCCTTGGACCACAGAGTCTATCTTCACCTCTATTTTACAGATGAGGAAACTGAGCCTCAGAGAAACTAAGGAGCCCGGTGGAGACCACACAGCTGGCTAGTGGTGGAGTTGTGACCTGGACACAGGCAGTCAGAGGCCAGTGACTGGGATATGCTGCTCACCAGATACCCTCAGGGGGGCTCTGTGGGGCCTTTTCTGCCTGGTGTCTGGCAGGGGCTTGAGAGCCGAATCAGTCCCTGCACACGGCTAGAATTATCAGGCTCAGTGTAGGAGACACTCGTGGCAATATTCTGCCTTCAGCCTGGAAGCAAAAACATCAGGTCTTTAAAAGTGGAAGGAGTGACAATATGGGGCAAAAACTCCATGGGACAAAATCAACGGGGACTCCAACTGCCACCAGCCACCTCCACCCCACCTCCAACCACAGTGCCTAGGTATCCCCATAGTGGCCTCCTCCTGCCCTCACCCCAAACCCAGGCAGAGGGTGAGAGCCATCACCACTCTCCTCAGCTCAGGGTCAGAGTCCTCCCCAGTCTACAGGGCCCCACACCATCTGGGCTGACCCCTCTCTGCCCTCAGCAACTCCCACCCCCCTCTCACTCATTCTGCTCTGGTCACATGGACACTGTTCCTCAAACACACCAGACACACTTCCACCTGAGGGCCTTTGCACTCCCCTTGCCCCGCCTCATGATCTCTGCTTGGTATCCTCCTTCCCTGGAGTTTCTGGAGATGGCCCGAGTTCCTCTTCCCAAGCTGACAGTGACTCTCTGAGTAGGTGTCTCTCCTTGACCCTGGCTTCCCAGCCTATATGGGCCGGGTGGGGCCCAGTGGACCCTGAGGACCTCACGTTACCTTTCAGGGCTGTGCCCCAGGAGGGGATCCTGGAGACAAGGGCCCTGCCTGCGGAAGCAAGGCTGCGAGCTTCCTGCCTGCCTGTCGGCCCGGGAATGCCTGGCCGTGTCAGCTCCACGTGGAGCTGAGAGCCGCTCATCGCCTCTAAACAGCGCCGACAAATTGCTCTGGAAACCCAGGGGGCTCTGGAGCGTGTGCTGCCTTGAGAGAGGGCGGGGGGCCAGGTGGCTGCCCGCCTGGGATCGCTCAGCCCACTGCCGTGCCCGCAGCAGGCACTGGCGCCTGGCCCCATGCCTGGAAGCCGGGCTCCCATGACGAATGTCTGGGGGCAGAGTCTGTGAAGTCACTGGAATCATCCACGGGCACAAGCTGCTACAGGCTGCAGCAGTTTCCACGAGAGTGCTGGAGTGCGCGGAGGGAGTGGGTGGGGGGTTTGGGCATGGCGGAGCCCTTCCCTTCCCCAGCAGTCAGTCAGTCAGTCCTTGAGTTGTGCTGGCAAACTCAATCCCTACTACCCCTGAGACAGCCCACGTTCCCCTGAGGAGCCCACAGTGATCTTAAAACACAAGTCAGATTATGTTCTGTGGCTCCCATGTCTCTCAGAACCAAAACCCAGAATCTGACCATGGTTGGTAAGCCTGCCTGAGCTGGGTCCCTGCCCACTGTGCAAATCAGACCTCCTGCCATTCTCCCATTCGGCCTGTCTGGCCAGCAGAGCATCTCCAGAACACCGCAAATGAGTTTACCTTCAGCATCTGCTATTTCCCCTGCCTGGATCACTTCCATGCATCCTGTGAAATATCACCTCCTCCAAGAGGCCTTCCGGGACCTCTGCCTAGCTGGGTTTTCCTCCCAGACCTTATCTCCACCTGGCATATTAACAGCATATGGTTGCTTAGCTGTCTGCCTGCCTCGCTTTCTCTTTAGGAGAGTGCCAGTTCCGCAAAAGAGGGACTCGACTTTGTCCACTGTGTTTGAAACGGTACCTGGCACACAGTAGGTGCTTTAGGGTCAGTAAATATAAGAACAGGGATTTCCCCTGTGGTTCAGTGGTAAAGAATCTGCCTGACAATGCAGAAAACACAGGTTCTATCTCTGGGTCAGGAAGATCCTCTGGAGAAGGAAATGGCAACCCACTCCAATATTCTTGCCTGGAGAGTCCAGTCCCATGGACAGAGAAGCCTGGTGGGCTACAGTCCACAGGGTTGCAAACAGTCAGACATGACTCAGAGGCTAAACAACAATAAACATAAGAATAACACTCCTGGGGACTTCCCTGGTGGTCCAGTGGTTAAGAATCTGCTTTCCAGTGCAGGGGACATGGGTTTGATCCCTGGCTGGGAACTAACATCCCACATGGCACAGGGCAACTAAGCCCAAGTGCCACAACTACTGAGTCCATGCGCCACAGCTAGAGAGTCCGTGCACCACAACTAGAGAAACTCCGCGAGCTATAACAAAGAGCCTGCATGCCGCAGTGAAGACCCAGCACAGCATTCCTCTCGGACTGCTTGGCCCCAGTCTCCTCTATTCTCTCACGAATCTCAAGACCCCCCCGTCTGCAGTAGCCTCCTGACATGAGCAGTCGCCAGCACTGTCCCGGACCTTTGTCGCCTCCCCTTCTTACGTCCTGGCAGCGCCACTGCTGACACAGCCACAGCTGCTCTGCCCTCTGGTCCAGGCCCCTTCCTCCCTTCTCACTGGTGTCTCAGCCTCAGACCCACCCCTGACACTTCTCCTCCAATCCTGCCTCCAGCACCATCTTTCAAAACATCTATCTGCCGGTATCATCCTTTCTGCTGCAACACTTCCTTGCTGCCCACAGTTCTTTAGACTAAGTCCAAACTCTGTGCTGTGGCTGACAGGGCCTTGCGTGGTCTGGTCCCTGCCAAGCTCAACTTCCCATCAGCTGCCCTCCCAATTTCCATCCTTGAGCCAAGAGGCCTGTGACCTGCCGGCACCTACCCTCCTCCCCACCCCAGGGCCTTTGTACTTGCTATTTCTGCTCATAGGGACACTTTCTCCATACATCATCTTTCCATTTTCTTTTAAAAAAAATTTGTAAAATAGCCCACATAGAGCAAAGTGTACAAAACATATATGTACAATTTAACAAACAGTTACAAAGCAAACACCCACGTAACAGCATCAAGATGAAATCATCAGTTCCCCAGAAACCACTTTACCTGCTCCTTCCCCTTAACCCTCTGGTCCTTGGTCCTCCTCAGGAAATTATCCCTTCCCGCCACCCCCCATCCCATCAGATCAGACACCTCTCTAGCCGTGCTTCACATCCCCTCAGGTCCCAGGAGGCTTGCCCTGCAGGAACTCCCGCATAATTCACTCATTGCTTTTGTAATTATTTGCCTGCTGTCTCCCCCAGCACCCTGTCTGTTCCAGGAGAGCTAGGGAACCTGTTTGAGGCAGAGAGCTGTGCATACACTTGGCGCCTGCTACATAAATGAGCAAGAAGTGCTGGGCTACAAAGGCCCCAGAAGGAGACACAAGGGCAGCCATGGGGTGCTCGTGCCTGCCTGCGGGGAGCCGACTGGGCAGCGGGGTGTCGTTCTGGCCTCGCCCCAGGGAATGGACCTATGTCAGCAGAAGCACAGAGCTGCCCCGAGCGAGAGGCAGTGTGCGGCCAGCGGCAGTCAGAGGCACACGTGGGCCCCTTGAGCACAGCTGCTCAGGGACCCTCTGGGAAGAGGTGGGGGGCCAGCGGGATGAGTGGGACTGCACCACCTCTCTGTCTGGAACACTCCACCCTCCTCCTTCCCAGGAGCTGTCTCTTTTCTCCAGGAAGCTCCCCCACACTGGGTCTGGCCCCTCCTCTGGCTGCCATACCCCGAGGGCTTCCCTCACCCTGGCCCTGGCCACTATGGGCCGTCACTGGAGGAGGATCTGTCACCCACGTTGACTGTGAACACTAAGGGCTCTGTCCCTAAATAGATGCTGATGCTCAGGTTGTCAGGACAGTCAGGCTTTGAGTTTGTGACAGCCTCAGGGCTGGGAGGAAGGCAATGACACCCCACTCCAGTACTCTTGCCTGGAAAATCTCATGGACAGAGGAGCCTGCTGGGTTGCAGTCCATGGGGTCGCGAAGAGTCGGACACGACTGAACGACTTCACTCACACTTTTCACTTTCATGCGTTGGAGAAGGAAATGGCAACCCACTCCAGCGTTCTTGCCTGGAGAATCCCAGGGACGGGGGAGCCTGTGGGCTGCCATCTATGGGGTCGCACAGAGTCAGACACGACTGAAGCGACTTAGCAGCAGCAGCAGCAGCAGCAGCAAGGCTTTAGGAACAGTCAGGGCCTCTGTTGGACTTTCCAGGCATCTCAGTGGTAAAGAATCTGCCTGCCAATGCAGGAGAGGTGGGTTCAATCCCTGGGTCAGGAAGATCCTCTGAAGAAGTGAATGGCTAGCTACTCTAGTATTCCTGCTTGGAGAATCCCATGGATAGAGGAGCCTGGTGAACCACAGTCCACGGGGTTGCAGAGAGTTGGATACAACTTAGCAATTGAGCACGCACTCAGGGCCTTGGTTAGGGACAGCTATTAGTGAGAGGGTCAAGCTTTAGTTAGTGACAGTTTGGGACATTAGTTAGAAATAGCTCAGGTCCTTAGTTAGAGACAGTGTCAGGACCTTAATGACAGCATCAGGGTCTCAGCTAGGGACACTGACACGGCCTTAGTTAGGGACAGTGACTAGGCCCCCATTGTACAGATGAGGAAACTGAGGCCCAGAGACGTTCAGTCATTTGTCCAAGGCCACACAGCCAAGACAAGGCAGAGGCAGGGCTCAAACCCGGGTGGGGGTGACTCTGGAGTCCACACTCTCATCGACTGTGAATATGTTTATTTCTTTAAATCAATTCATTTAATTTTCCTTAACCTGTCCAAGGCAGTATCTGTAAAATCAGGAGATGAGTTGATAACATTTTTCCTAATATCCATTTAAAATAAAACATTTTCCTCCTCGCACCACCCAAATTACCTTGAGCACCCCATTTTGGAAAAGGCTGCTCCACACTAAAGCCTGGTTGCCTAGGAGAAAACTTCAGGAAGCAGCTTTAATGAGTAGATAAGAATGATTTGTAATTAGCATCAATTGTCTGCATGCAAATTAAGCTCCCAACCACAGGGCCCTCTTTGGAAGCGGTGCCTCTCCCATTTTATCCCATTTCTGGGTTCAGCAAATCCTTCTCTCAGACACAGGGTAATTTTATACCCACTCCTCCTGCCTCAGCCACGGTCTACTCCTCAGCACCGCTGCTTTTATAGCACACATTCCAAAACCCTTCAGCTACTCAGCTTTACTACTTCAGGCCTGTGCCCAGCAGGGGAGACCCGGGCACCCCATGGCAGCGAGTCCCTCTTGGTGGGTGCCCTTAGACGTGTCTCAGTGATGACCTGATTCTAGTCTGTCTCCCTCAGTGGATGGTGGGTGAGGGGAGGGCAAGGCATCTCATCTAAATTTGTATGTTCCTTCTCAACGCTCAGCCTAGAACCTGGGACAAAACAAGTCCCTGAGAGATATTTGTGAATGAAATGAATGGGTAGATTAATGAATGAAGGAGCTGTTCAAAAGAGCCTGTGAGCTCAAATGATTCAGATCTATCTATCCAAGGACCTCCCTGGTAGTCCAGCAATTAAGATTCTGCCTTGCAATGCAGGAGACATGGACCCCTGGTCTGGGAACTAAGATCCCACATGTCGAAGAGCAACTAAGCCCGTGTACCTCTACTACTGAGCGCATATGCCTCAACTGGAGGGCTCAAGCACCCTGGAGCCCGAGGACCTCAACGAAAGATACTGTGTGCTGTGACTAAGACCTGACACAGCCAGTAAATAAATAAATTAAAAAAAAAAAAAGAAGAGATCTGTCTAGTGAGGTAGACTGTGACAGAGACTTAAGTCTCTGGGAGACCCTTCCTCTCCATACTCACCTTTCTCCTGGCTCCTGACTCCAAGAGGGCTGAGGCCAGGGTGAGGGACAGCACTGACAGGTGAGCACCCCCAAACACAGCGGTTTCCAGACCGGTCAGTGTCAGGAGCCCCTTGGTCTTAGAATCCAGTAATACTTGAATCTCTAAGCTCCAGGACCCTCACACTACGCTATATTTTTCTTTCCAGCCAACGCCAGTCTCTCAAATACTGGCTTTCGAGTGACAAGCAGCAGAACCCAAGTTTGGTAAGACCACTCACGGCGAGGTCATGCAATCCTTGAAGGAGGTAGCGAGCAGCTCTCACATATTCTGAATGGACTAGACTGGACTATAGGGCTTTGCACCATCACACTAAGAATTTCAAGGGAGATTTTTGCTCTACCTTTTTAAAAACCATTTTTTTGGACCATGTCTTGTGGCACATGGGACCTAGTTCCCTGACCAGGGATCCAACCCGTGCCCCTTGCATTTGAAGCAGTCTTAACCACTGGGCCACCAGCAAAGCACTGCTTCACCTTTAAAGAAACCCAGACATTTCTACTCAGACCAGGACCCAGGTCCACTGGGGGCTGTGGTCAAGCAGGCCCGAGGCAATTGCCAGGTGCGTGTGTTCTGTGTGGAGAGAGGCTCAGGTCTGGGCACTGGCCAAGGTGTCAGCAAGCCAAGGGAGATGAAGATCCCTAAGGCGGTCCTGGCCCCCTGCTCGGGTGCGGTCAGGGGAGGGAAGGGAGGCGTCGACACTATGGACCTGGGAAGGTGGACCCACACTTAGGGGTCCACACTGGGGGCTGCAGCACCGTACTCATTGCCCGGGCTGCAGACCTCACAGGGCCCCTGGATCAGGCTGAGTCCTGTGACAGCAGGATGACTGTTACGGGAGGCACGTCATGGCTTCCATCAGATTCTCAAAGTGTATGCGGTGCACGGGCTTCCCAGGTGGCGCTAGTGGTACAGCACCTGCCTGCCAACGCAGGAGACTTAAGAGACATGGGTTGGATCCCTGGGTCAGGGAGAGCCCCTGGAGGAGGGCATGGCAACCCACTCCAGTGTTCTTGCCTGGAGAATCTCATGAACAGAGGAGCCTGGCGGACTACAGTCCATGGGGTCACAGAGAGTCAGACACCACTGAAGCTACTGAGCACACACGCATGCCCACGCGGTGTAGACTCCAGGCTGTTGGTTAGTCAATGCCTGCTCGTTCTCACTTATTCCCCTGTCTGCCTCTCTACCAGTGGTTCTCAAAGCATGGTCTGGGGACCAACAGCATCAGCACCGACACAGAACCCTGTACAAATGCACATTCTCAGGCCCTGCCTGGTAGATTAGGGGAATGTGTGTTGAACAGCCCTCCCGCGGAGACCATGTGGGGTCCACACTGCCCCTTTACTACGGAGGCTGGAAGGCTAGGCCAAGATTCTCCAGACTTCCTTGCAGCTAACATGGCCAGGTGACACTACCTGTGGAAGGGGTTCTGGGAAAGCTTTTGCTTTTCCACAGTCAGGGAGCAACAAGGATGCTGCCATCTTCCCTCTGTCTCTGCCCCCAGGCCTCTCAGGGGCACCACAGCTATCTGGAGACTAGGAAGTCGCAGCCAGTAGGAGGACGACAACGGAGCAGGAAGACACAGGGTGCCAGGCCTCAAGGCCCTCCCTGAGCTGCTGCTGTACCAGCCCAGCTCTGCCCTCCCTGGACTTCCCAACGGGGAACTGTTAAATCTGTATTTGCTCAAGCCTCTGTGGGTCTGGTTTTCTATTACCTTCAGCCAAATGCACTCCTAATAGAAAGAGTGTGTGACTCTCAGTAAGCATAAAAACTACTGGTCTTGGGAAAGAGAAAAAGTAAAGAGACTGAGGGTCAGAGTGAACCAGAGACAGACAGTCAGGGATCTTACTTCCTCTACTGAGATCCTTAAGGCCAGTGGATGGGTAGCCAGGGGTGGTCCACAGTATCCCAGGTCTGTAAGCAAACTAATGTGTGAGAACACCCATCTGTGAGCATATTTATGGGGAGGGGGCTCCATCATCAGGACCGTAGGGGATGTGGAAGGTGGTCAGAACCTCTGAAGAACAGGGGCTAGATTTGGAGCCTTACCTGGACTGCCTGGATGGGTCGCGGCTGCCCCCGGCCAGGCCTGTTGGGGTGCTGGAGCCTGAGGAGTATAGCTTCGGTCGGTAGCCCTTGCTCTGTCCAGTGATGCCAGGGGCGGGTGAGACCTCCCGCCGCCCGGTCTGCTTGGTGAGACCGCCCAGTGGCCTCGCGCCCACCCCCGCAGAGGCCCATGCTTCCCGGGGGCTTGTGCGGCTTGGCCGGTCGAGGTGTCTTGGCCAGAGACATGCAGCCGGGGCTGGAGGTGTAGAGGGTGGTGTCGATGCCACTGTCGCTAGAGCCGCCCTTGGAGAGAGGGTCTTGCTCTGGCTCCAGGGGTCCAGGGGTCGAACCAACGGTCATCGCTGTGGCTGCTGGAAGCGTTGCTGGAGAGGGTATTGCTGCTGGAATGACTGGAGTACTGGGGCTCCCCCTGGAAGGCAGGAGAACTGTATCATCATTCCTAGACCCCAGGTGGGGGCAACCTACCCTCCCACTGGGGTTCGCCTAACAGCTGAGCATGAACTCTGGAGCTAGACAGCTTTGAACTCTGGCTCTCCTCAGGCCACTGATTGAAGTTCCCTGTGCTTCAGTTTCTACATCTGTGAAATGGGCTGACAATAACCCTGTTCCATGGGGTGGCTCAGAGGGATAAACGACACTGCTTACGTAATGTGCTGCCAGCACTAAACTCAGTGTATCTGGAGCTGAGCTCCTGACCTTCCCTCCTGAATTCGCCTCTTCCTTGTCTCCTAAGGGCACCTCCGTTGTTTCGGCTGTCCTTACCCAAGAGCTGTGGAGGCACTCTGGACCTTGCTTTTGCTCTCACACCCTTATCTAGTCCAACAGCAAATCTTGTTGCTTGTGTCTTCAAAACAGATCCAAACCTGCCAGCTTGCCTCCCTTCAAGACCCCACCCTGGTCCCGTCCACCACTGCTTCCCACTGGATCATGGCAGCAGCCTCCTCCCGTTTCCCTCCTCCTGTCTTTCCTAATCCCCGGACCCCAAGCTGTGCCCTACATGCAGCCAGGGACAGGCTGTGAACACTCGTGTCCATTCACGTCTGTTCCCTTCTCAGAACCCTCCTTCTCACTAGGGAAAAGCCAGAGTCCTCCCCATGGACCCTGGGGCCCTGCATGATCTGGCTCCGGGTTCCAGTCTCTAACTTCATCTCCTTCTTCCTCTCTCTGGATCACTCCGTTCCAGCCACAGTGACCCCCTCGCTGTTCTGAGCATGCCAGGCGCACTGTTCTCTCAGGGCCTTGGCACTTGCTGTTTCCTCTGCTTGCAATGCACTTCCCTCAGATGATTTTCCTCAGTTGCCTCTTACTTCAAGGTTTTGTTTACAGGTCACCTCTTCGAAGGCCTTCTCTGACCACCTCATCCTAAAGCAGCTGTGCCTGACATTCTCTTTTCCCTTAACTGGACTTTTTCTTTTGCAGTAAGAATCAGTTCTCACCATTATATAATGAATCTGTTTCTCTGCTGACTGCTTGTTGCCCACATTGGAAAGTCAGCCTTGTGAGCACAGGGGCTCACCTGTCTTCTTCAACCCTGGGGTCCCAGTACCTGGACCATGGTACATGCTCATCATTCACTCACTGAATGAATGGATGTGAAGAGACTGCCAAGTTCTCAGTCTCTTCCTGGGCACACAGGACTACATCCCCCAGCTCTCCTTGCAGTCATGTGTGGCCACGTGACAGCATCCTGGCCAATGTCACATTATAGGTGGATGTCATTTATGCCATTTGTCTAGGTCTGAGCCACAAATCGTCCTCTCTCGCTCAACTGCTGGAAAGAGGCAGGGGCCTGGTAGAGGGCTCTGGTGCCCCGAGGCTACAAGAGGGAGAGAGCCTGGGTTCTTGAATCCTGCAGAAAACTGCTCGCTGAACACCCACACTGAACTGCTACATTAGAGGGGAATAAACTTCTACTATGTGAGGCCCCTGGGACCTGGGGGCTGTCTGTTATGGCAGTTTGTTGTTTAGTTGCTCAGTCGTGTCCGACTCTCATGACCCCGTGGACTATAGCCTGTCGGCCTCCCCTGTTCATGGGATTTTCCAGATAATAATATTGGAGTGGGGTGCCACTTCCTCCTCCAGGGGATCTTCCCAATCCAGGGACTGAACTCGCATTTCCTGCATTGGTAGGAGGATTCTTTACCACTGAGCCACCTGGGAAACAGTTAACCTATTGATAAAGACTGAACAGTCTGTGTCCCCCAACATGCGTACACTGAATTCTAATCTGATGGGATGGTATTAGGAGGGAGGGCCTTTGGAAAGTGATTAGGTTATGAGGGTGGAGCCCTCATGAATGAGATTACAAGTCCCTATATATTTTCATGTATTTATCCTATATATGTTTATACAGTCCTCGTGAAGGGGTTATAAAGTCCATATATATATTTATATCCTTAAAAAGAGGTCACAGAGAGCTCCCTTCACACATGAGGTGAGGCGAAGGCTGTCCATGAACCAGGAAGCAGGTTCTCATCAGACACCGAATCTGCTTGTGCCTCAACCTTGGACTGTCCAGCTTCCAGAACTAGCAGAAATCAGTAACTGCTGTTTATCAGCCACCAGTCTGTGGTGTTTTAGTTAGGAAGCCTGAGCTGGTGAAGACACCCACCATGGCGGATGGAATGAGGAAATCGTGGCTCGAAGGGGTGAGTGATTTGCTCAAGATGAGATGGACGGAGGGGGCTGGAGCCAGGATGCACCATGGGTCTAACTCCTGACCAGGCATGTAGCCCCTCTGCTGGAGTGGAAGGGGGCGGAGGAGGAGCACGCCCAGGTGACGCTGTGAAGCAGTCCAGCTGTTGGCAGCCAGGGCGGGCCAGGCAGCTGGCTCCCAGGGCCCTGGCTCCCCAGGGCTGGCGGGCGTGGCTGAGACTCACCTTGGAATGCCTGTTGGGGGAATCTTTGCCTGCTGCGTCCTGCCTGGAGGCGTGCTTGCTCCCGTTGCTTCCAGCCATGGCTGAGAGCCGGGCCTGGGCAGGCACATGCCACAGAGGCTCTGCAGTGCAACAGGAGACACACCAGTGGTTAGAAGTGACTCAGGCATTCACCTGAAGCATCTGGCGCTACATGTGGTTTTGATGGTCCCATTCCTCTGCCAGCTTGTGCCCAAGACACGGCCAGGACCCCATCCACTCAGGTCTTAGGGTCTAGCAACACTCATGAACAGAGTATTTACTGAGCACTTACTAAGTGCCAGGCACCATGCTAGTGCTTTACATAGCTTAACTTAGTGAAGCCTTATTATGACAACCCTCAACCCTCAAAGGAGGTTGAGTGCATTTTCGTCCTTCTGGGCCACCTGGATTTTCTATTTTATAAATTATTTGTCCATATGCTTTATAAATTTTTCTATGGAACTGACCACTTTCTGGTGAGCAGGACTCTTTTTTCTTTTTCTGTTGGCCACATCACATGGCATACGGGGTCTTAGTTCCCTGATCGGGACTGCCCCGCTCCCCCACCCCCGGCCCCCATGCAGGGGGTGGTGCAGTCTTAGCCACCGGACTACCAGGAAGCCCCTGAAGAGGGCTCTTTATATATGCAAGGCAGCATTCTTTGTTGGTTAACCATGCACAACTTTTTTGGTTAAATAGAAGTACAATCATAATAAGCACTGTCTGACAATTTAACTCTCACTTTACAGGTAAATATACTGACACTTGCTTTTTGCCGTGTATCTTCATGACACACGTTCACATAACTGAACTGGAAGTTATCTGATTTTTAACAGCTGCAGAGTTTTCCATCATTGAATGGACATCAATTATCTAACCAGTTTCCTACTGGTGGATATTCAGGTTATTTTCAATTTTTCTTAACATTTTGGTGGCCTTTTCTCTACATTCAACTTTGAGCAAGTGAGGAATTGTGTCTGGGACAGAATTCTCCAAGTGAAATGGCTGGTTCAAAGGTGAAACGGGTTTAAAATCATGATGGCTGCTATGGGTGTAAATTAGTCTAAACTCCCAAGGCTGGTCAACGTGCCTGAATGGAGCATCAGATCTTAAAAAAACACACAACCTCTGGGAAGAATGGATACATGTATAAGGCTGAGTCTCTCTGCTGTCCACCTGAAACTACCACATCATTGTTCCTTTTTTAAAAAAATGATTGATTTTTGGCTGCACTTCATTGCTGCGCACAGGCTTTATCTAGCTGCGGTGAGCAGGGCTACTCTCTAGTAGGAGGGCATCGGGTTCTCACTGCAGGGGCTTCTCTTATAGAGCACGGGCTCTAGAGTGTGGGCTTCAGTAGTTCTGGCACACGGCTTTAGTGACCTCTTGGCATGTGGGATCTTCGCAGATCAGGGATCAAACCCGTGTCTCCTGCACTGGCAGGTGGATTCTTGATCACTGAGCCACCAGGGAAGTCCCTAACACAACACTGTTAATTGGCTATACTCCAACATAAAATCAAAAGTTAAACACACGTACATACACACAATCTAAATGGAGGGCTAACTAATATCTATCAAACTTACAAGTGCACAATGCGTTAACAGAGGACCCAAACCCCGGTGGTCTAACCCCAGAGCCCACACTTTTGATCAGTGCTGTAGTTAAAATACTCATAATAATGATAATTATTACTAAGCACAAGTTGTGTGCAGTATTACTCTAAAGCGCTCTGCCTGCATTACCTTGCTATAACTACCCAGTGATATTATGAGGTGGACATTAGTACCAGTTTAATAGATGAAGGAGAACATCAAGACCCAGAAAGGTTAAAAAACTGGTCCAAGGTCACAAAGAGCTTCAGGCCTATGCTCTCAACCTTGGCAACCTCTCTGTGCTTCCCCAGCGACGACAATGCTAGCAACAGTGCAGAATAAGCGCTCCGGAAGCTGGAGTCGTCATTCTCTGAATGATGGGCTGGGTCCTGTGCTGAGGCCGGACAGGTGTGATCTCACTGGATCCCAAAACCACCCTGCAAGGAGAGACACTGACGGTGTCCACTACAGAAGAAGGACCTGAGGCTTGGAGAGATGAGGTCATCACCAAGGTCATACAGCTGACTCAGAACTTCTCACCAGGCCCATTGGAGCCTGCGTTCACCACCACACACACACCGCTGCCCCTGTTGCAACCTTAGGGGGCTCTGGGCCCATGTTCCTGCTGGGGAAGGTGGGCGTGGAGGGCCAGGGAGGGCACTCAGGAACACAGAGAGAGCAGCCTGACTGGACACAGTCGAGGGTGTCACCGCCCACTATGCCCACCTGCTTCACCCTCCAGAGATGCTTCTCCTCCTCAGAGACGTCCGAGATGCCCAGAAAGCACTGGTCTTCTGGGAGGAGGGCCGAAAATGCCAGGAGACCACGTTTCTGCAGAGAGCCAAGCCCGTGGCAGTCACACCCAGCTTTTCTACCATCTAGGACACCATGGCTCCCACATTTCTGTCTCTGGAGGGACATTTCCTCATGACTTCAGCCTTGTACATACAGCTGCCCACACACCTCCATGGAGTGTCTACCAGGCACCCTCTACTGGACATGGCCAAAGCCGGTTCCTTATCTTCCCCCAAAACAGCCATCTCCCGTCTCCTCTGTCCTTTTGGCTGCTCAGGTCAGAAACCAGTTATCATCCTTGAACCTCAGGAAATCCTAACTTTACCTCCAAAGAACTGTATCCAGAACCTGCCCACCTCTCCCCCTCCACTGGCCCCGCCCCATGCAAATCTGTAGCCAGAGGGACTCTGTGAACACCTAGGCAGATCCCATCCCCCTCTGCTCAGAAGAGCTGAGCCCCGTGGTTCTGAGTAAAGGACAAAGTCCCCACTGTCCCCGCCACCTCCCTGGCCTCGTCTCCCACCATTTCTCTAGCCCCTCAGCCTCTTTCTCCAACACCAGACCCCTTGCCACCCGGGGTTCTTCGCTCAGCAGTTCCCTTTCCCTGGAATGTTCTCCCAGCTGTCTCCCTCACACTCTACTAGCCTCTCCTGAAATGTGATTTGTTCAGAGACCTCCTCAGACCCCACAAATCACTCTCCAGGCACTATGCTGGTTTCCAGTTAATATTCAGCTCACACTGTGGTTGAGGGACTATGGTGGTATATGCAGCAGGCATGGGTCAAGGAGGGGTCCTATTATAGAACCAGTAGGTCCTGGTCCAAATTTCAGTGCAGCTACTCACCAGCCGGGACCTCGGACAAGGGACACCCTTTCAGGGCCTCACCTCCGTTTCTAAAATGGGGTGGTCACAGCGGCCCCTCTGTTGCGTTCCTGAGATGATTCAACAGAAGGGTGTGGAGCACCTGAAGCTGTGCTACTGTTGCTGTGACTACAGTCATCTGACCAGGGCTGGGCACTCCCCACGTCCATCCCCTCTGCCAGATCCCCCCACCCTGGAGCTTGAATACACTCTGGACTTCATGGTGACTTCTGAGCACAGACTACCCTGATCTGTGAGCGTGCAGGGAAATGTTGGCCAACTTACAAGGTCTCAAGGCGGTGAGAGGGGAATAGGGCCATGGGGGACTGAAGATGGAAGGAAGGAGGGCCCACGGAGAGCTGCCGTGACCCCCTTATCTGGGGCCCATAGTGAATAGTGAACACTGGGGAAGTTTCCTCCCCACTTACACCCTGGTGTAATGACATCTCCCAGCAACAGGTTTCTCTTTTTCAGGGAGTAGAGATCACAGACCTGCGGGTGGGATCAAGCGTGCTGAGCGGAGGAGCGAGCTGTGTCTGGCAGGCCCCGGAGGCAGCGGACTTGGGGGGAGTGTGGTCGGGGAGGGGGCAACCTGCTTGGCTGAAGTCCAACTGCTGTTCCTGGTTTAACAGAACCATGGACCGCGGAGGTCCACGGGCTGCAACTACTGAGGCTTGTGTGCCTAGAGCCTGTGCTATGCAATGAGAAGCCTGTGCACTGTAATGAAAAGCAGCCCTTGCCCTCCACAACCAGAGAGACTGTGCATAGCAACGGAGATTCAGTGCAGCCAAAGACAAAGGAAGGGAGGAAGGAAGAAAACTGAAGAAAAAGAGACACATACAGGGGGAGAGAATCATGGCATGGAGGTGCTGAGGAATTCTCTAGGTTGCTCACCCTGGGCAACAGGGTGCACGTGCCTCTCTCCTTGTCCCATAGCACCTGGGGGGTAGCCAGTGATATGCAGACACGGTCAACGCCAATGAGAACTGCCTGGATATTCTCAAACACCCACTGTGTGGACATCTCCATCTCCTCCCCCTCCGACATTAGCACCCTCCAATTCTTCATTGATTTTCTTTCTTTTGAACCTACCTATCACCTGCTGGTTCTCACAGTTTAAAAGAGCTAACAGCTTTGTTAGGAGACATCACGTTGAAGACATTCATCCAAGGAGTACATGCCATGATTAATACTTATACACAGGAGAGTAAACAGATGAGAAGATGTTTAGTCTCACCAGGGATCAGAAAAATGCAAATGAAACACACAATGTGGTACCACTGTGTGCCCACCAGGAAGGCTGAAATGAGAAAGGCTGGGGAGGACTGGAGCTGCTAAGAACTCTCTCTCTGTCTAAGAGATCTGACAATCTCTTAGAAAGTTAAATGCATAACCCAGCAATTCCACTCCTGGGTATATTCTCTGCAGAAACGTGAATACATCTTCAGAAAAGGCAGGTACAAGGATATTCCTGGCCACACTGTTCTAAGCAACCCCAAACTAGTCCAATCCAAATGTCCTTCAAAGCTAGAATGAGGTAAGACATTGTGGGTCATTCAGACAGTGGATATACTACTCAGAACTGTGCTGCAACAGTCATGTGGCTGGCCCTCACCAAAACAGTACTGAGCCACAGAAGTCACAAACATGTATATACACACATAGTGTTTCCAGTGGGAATCTATGTTCCATATGCGTGAAATTTAAAACCAGGCAAGACTAAACCTGGCCGTGAGAAACAGGGCGTGGTGGCCTTTTGCGGGTGCTGACTAGGAGGGGCTGGGGCCTGCCAGGAGGCTGGCCACGTCTCTCTCGCCCTGGGTGTGGAACAGGGGTGTGTTCATTTTGTGATTATATTATCACACGAGGTGCTCTGGATTTGGGCTCGTGTCTCAGCATAACAATTGAGAAACAGCATCGAAGGCTTTCTGTAATGAGCAGTCAGGACACTGGCGGTTCTGCTCAGCCCCCTGTCCCCAGAGGACCACTTTCAGATGCCCCCTGGCAGCCCCCTCCTCTGGGTTGCACATCTGTGCTCCAACTCCTGATTGACAACAACGGCAGACCCCGCCTGCTGATGCCCTATCTGGATGGACATGGATCTGACTCACTAGTCCCTACCACTCTCCCAGGTGCCTTCTCTAACCTTACATGGTGCACTAACAGCTTGCTTTCGTGTTTTATCCATCACTGACAGGGGAGGGGGCTTCACCCGTCACACTGTGAGTAACGGGTCATGCAGGGTGGGGCCGGGGCACGCCTGGCCTGGGGAGGCCTACCTGGCTTCTGACGCTCCATGGTGCTCTCCTGGCTGGTCAGGCCGCCTGATGAGGAGTCACCGCTGGATGTCCCGTCGTGGCTGAAGTGGGGATCGAAAGACAGCAGCGGGTGTGGGGCGGCCGTGTACCTGCAGGGGAGCGAGAGCAGGCGGGCACAGGGTGAAGGGCTGGTGTGTCAAAAACCACCTGAGGCCGAGACTTGCTCACTGGGGGTTTTAAATACCCGGGAGGCTCCTTGAGGCTGGGAGGCTGGATGAGTAAGCCTGGAAACGTGCTATTAACTGCGGGTCAGGAATGAGCTCTGTCCGGGAAGCATGCCAAGGAGCTGGTGGCGGCAGGGTGCATGGGGCCAGGTGGGGTCTTCAAGGAAAGGGCAGGGGCAGAAGCCACTCAGGACCTAGGCTCCTCATAGAGTCCCATTTTTTTTTTCTTCAACTGCAACACACGGCACATAGGATCTTAGATCCCCGACTAGGAATCGCCCCCTGCATTGCAAGCACGGAGACCTATTCAGTGGACCGCCAGGAAGCTCCCTGGGGTTCCGTTTCTTTGCTATGAAATGGGGTGAGCTGCTGTCAGCAGCCCTTACTCCTAGGCTGGTCTTGGGCTCCCTCTCTCTCTGATGGAAGAGAGCAAAACAAGGCAGCCATTTGTAGGTCCAGGAGGCCTGGAAGTGGGCCACTTGGGGGATCAAACCTCTCCTCGGCCTCCTGCCCAGCCAGGTTCAGTCACTTCCTTGCCCCGACAGTTTCCCAAGCTGTCAAGAGGCAACCGCAGTAAGTCTTTCCTTGTAGGACTGAATGCGTTGAGACTGACACATGATACAACTGGCTGAGGGGCCAGAACTGAGTCTGTCTCTCTTCTGGAGAAAGGGGCTGTAGGGGGAGAGGTTGAGGGCCCAGGAGACAGCACGAGGCAGGTCTGGGCCCAACCCTAGCTCCACCCCTCACTAGCTGCGTGACCTTGGCTGGGCAAGTGCTCATCAGTTTGAGCTGTGGTTTTCCCACCTGAAAAATGACGTTTTCTACTACACAGGGTTGTGGAAGGATAGGATAATAAAGCTGTCT
The DNA here is from genome assembly GCA_917880005.1 of Nanger dama. Lineage (NCBI taxonomy): Eukaryota > Metazoa > Chordata > Mammalia > Artiodactyla > Bovidae > Nanger > Nanger dama. Next base: position 47,491,785 of record CAKJTW010000012.1, on the reverse strand, counting down.
CCTAGAGAGATTCTCCTGGAGGCAGGCCCTGAAGAGCCACAGGCCAGGCCTGAGATTTAACAGAGGGACTGGAAAAGGTTCTCTGTGGCCTTGGGTCCCAGCGACATTCTCTGTGAACCGGAGCCTGTGGGCGCCTCCCAAACATCCATTCCATCTCAGATCAGAATCCATCATGGTGGAAACCCTCTCTCTGACTGGGGTTGGTTAAGAAAGGCAGAGGACATGTGAGAGGATTTGAATTATTAAGTTTCATTCCCATGAAGTACTTCTGATTCTTCACCTGACAAACACATGGCAGGACCACTCTTCCAGCCCTTTGAGACTGGCTGGTTGGGGCTGTGTGACGATCAGGGAGTTGTGAGGGAGCCTGGGTCCTAAGGGGTCCACTCAGTGGTGGATCTGAAGTGTAGGTGCAAAATAAATCCTTGTTGACTTGTTATTTAGTTGCTCAGTCGTGTCCGACTCTGCAACCCCATGGACTGTAGCCCGCCAGTCTCTTCAGTCCACAGGACTTCCCAGGCAAGAATACTGGAGTAGGTTGCCATTTACTTCTCCAGGGGATATTCCTGACCCAGGGATCAAACTCGTTAGCAGGTAGATTCTTTATCGTGGAATCACCTGGGAAACCCCTTCACTGACTTAAGTCACTGCAATTTTCAGGTCTGTTAACCAGCATAACCTGACTGAGATAGAGGAAGTCTGCTCAGAGCTTGTGGGGGTAAGTCTCCTTGCTCCAGAGGGAGATGACAAGGAAAGATGCCCTCTCTTCCTCACCAGATGTTGCCGGGTCCAAATATGACATCACTTGCAGCTGTCGCCCTCTCCCAACCAGTCTGAGAACAAGGCCAGTGCTGAATGTGGAAGACAGGGGGCAGGAAGAGCCACTGGGCCCTTAATAATGCTGTCAAGGTGCTGGATTAACCTCCCTGGGAACTGCTCTGCCTCTGAACCTTCTTTTCTGGGAGATAACAAATTCCTACAATGTTTGGTTACTTGCAGCCAGAAGCATTCCATAGGCACGAGCCCTGGACTTTGGAGGAGTCACTGAGCCTCCATTAGTCAAGCTGATACTGTGATTCCTCACTTGTTTCCTATGCCTGAACTTGAAGCTTGAGAGGGTAATAAACTGGAATCCCACCCCCAAAATACAAAAAAGTTAACTGACTTCTCTGGGGTCACCCTGCCAGTTCAAAGCCAGGGCTGTCTCTGCAAAGACCAACGCTGAGCTCCTGGCTTTCACATATACAGGCAGCAGAGGAGTGCTGCAGAGGTGCACTGGACTTTCTGAAATCTTATCTGTCCTCACCTGCCAGGAAAACACATATTATCCCCACTTCTCCAGACCCTGAACTCTAATGCCTCCAGGAAAAAAAAGACACCACTGACAGGTGAATGGATAAAGAAGATGTGGTGTATATATGTGTGTGTGAAAGAGACCAAAATTGGGTTGTCTGTAGTGATTCAAGTGATGTAGAGTCTGTCATACAGAGTGAAGTGTGAAAGAGAAAGACAAATACCATATATTAATGCACATACATGGAATCTAGACAAAGGATACTGAGGAACTTGCTTACAGGGAAGGAATGGAGACACACGTAGAGAACGGCTTTGTGGACATGGGGGTGGTGGGAGAAGAGCGTGGGACGACTTGAGAGAACAGTACTGAGCGCAGAACAGAAAGCTAGTGGGAAGCTGCTGCGTAGCTCAACGTGGTGCTCTGCGATGACCTACAGGGGTGGGGATGGGAGTGGGGTGTGAGGGAGGCTCAAAAGGGGAGATAAAATGTATACATATGGCTGATGCAAGCTGTAGAACAGCAGAAATTAACACAACATTGTAAAGCAATTATACGCTATTTAAAAGCAAAAACGCATAGGAAGTCTTCACCTTCCTGGCTGACTTAGCAGCCAGCCAATCTCCTGGTAAAATGTGACTCCAGTACTGCTGGAAGTTGAAGTGTTGATGGGTTTATTCCATTTTTTTGAAAATGCCTGAATCAAATCCTGAATGCTAAAGGAAAATGGTCGGCAGCTGCTAGGTTTGTAAGAGGCAGATACTACGGGCACTTCCCTCGAAGTCTATTCTCTGCTTCCACCATGGTAGCAGAATCCAAATTGCATTGGTAGCAATGTGATGGGTTAGCAAACTACATTTCCCAGACTCCCTTGCTTTATTCCAATGAAATAAAAGCACCACATGCGACTCCCAGACAATTTCTGGCAACATGGTGTGGGATCTTAGTTCCCCAATCAGGGATTGAACCTAGGCCCTGGCAGTGAAAGAACAGAGTCCTAACCTCTGGATTACTGGGGAATTCCTCGATGCACTATCTTTAGCTGAACAAATGTTTTCAGCTTCATCTCTCAGCTAACTGTCCTCTATCAAGAAAACCTGTACTTTGTTCACTCATGTAATTCTTTCACTAAAAAGCCTTCTTCTCATCCCAATGCAAACTGACTGGCCTACGCTGACCATTCTTTAGATGCTGAATATGTCCCATTTGGGGCCATCTGTATCACTGCCAAATCCTGGTCAAACTGATGAAACTAGGACATTCCAGCATCTCACCATGCACAGCTCTGGGCAAAACTCCCCAGAAGCAGGCCTGGGCTGCCAGGATCTTTGCTTTGAACTCCCTACTCTGCCACGTAGGAAAGTACCAAGACAGATGTAGAGTCCTGAGGGCAGGGCTCCAGCGTGCTCAGTCAGTCTCCTACAGAGACTGATGGGTGGAGCTGGGGATGGGTGCATTACAGGATGGCTGGGGAAAGGGTGGACACACAATGTAGCCGTTGCTGGCTGCCACTCCAGGAGGCACCACCTTCTTTGTCCCTGCTGGTGGAGTCCGGATGCTGCTCTGGCAGCCAACCCTCGACCACATAACTTGAGCAAATACTGAGGGTTTGAGCTTCCCTGGTGGCTCAAAGGGTAAAAAAATCTGCCTGCAATGCGAGAAACCTGGGTTCAGTCCCTGGGTTGGGAAGATCCTCTGGAGGAGGACATGTCAACTCACTCCAGTATTCTTGCCTATACAATCCCCATGGACAGAGAAGCCTGGTGTGGCTACAGTCCATAGGGTCACAAAGAGTTGGACGTGGCTGAGTGACTAAGTACACAAGACAATTGTAGGGGTCCCACGTGACCTCACCAGGGGTTAGTTCAGGGGTGGGTAAGTGACCGAGTTCCTTCATCCTTAGAAACAGACAGCAGCTCTTCCCCCTTCTCCTGCAGGGCACCGGTTTTGCCTGGGGCCACAGCAGCCCTTGTGGGTCATGAGTGGAATCAGGTCCCTGAGGAAGAACCTACGCAACTGACCAGCCCGAGAGCCACGGGCCTCTGGAATTATTACATGATGATAAATCCCCTTAACGCTCATGCCTTCTTGGGTTAGGGTTTTCTGTCTAAAGTCAAATGTTTTGACTTCCCTGGTGGTCCAGTGGATAACAATCTGCCTACCAACGCAGGGGACACAGTTTCTATCCCTGGTCCAGGAACTAAGATCTCATATGCTGTGGGGCAACTAAGCCCCTGCCTTGCAACTACTTAGTCCACATACAGCAACCAAGAACCTGTGCACCATAATGAAGACCCAGAGTAGCAACCCCGCCACGCCCACAAATATTAAATGCTTCCCAACGGACCACTCTTTATGGAACCGGCAGAGGAAAACAACTTCCATAGTTGCGACATGTGAGCTTGGTGGTTGCGGCTCCCGGGCTCTAAGCCACAGACTCAGTAGTTGTGGCACACAGGCCTAGGTGCTCTGCTGCTGTGGGTTCCTCCTGAACCAGGGATCGAACCCGTGTCTCTTGCATTGGCAGGTGGATTCCTTATCACTGAGCCACCAGGGAAGCCTTAAAAGTTTTTTTTTTTTTAAAACAGCTATTTTTTTTTTTTTGGGGCTGTGCTGTGCAGCATGCAGGATCCTAGTTCCCCAAGTAGGGACTGAACCTGTGCCCCCTTGCAGTGGAATTGTGCAGCCCTGACACTGGACTGCCAGGGAAGTCCCTGAGGCAGGTGTTTACATGTGAACAAATCTAGGGGCAGAGAGCTGAAGCCCCTGGCCCATACCACATGGCTGATAAAGTGCAGGCCCTCTTGTCCTGTTGTCTCCCAGTAAATCTAAGATGGGCTGCAGGACAGGTTTGGTCTATGAGGGTGTCTGAGTTCCTGGAAACCTGATGAATCTGGCAGGTCAAGGCCCGCAGGAGAAGACAGCAGGAGCCAGAGAGTCCCGAAGGGGGAAATGTCTGTGGCTGGGCTGGAATGCCTGGCTTGGGTCCCACAGGCTCCAGGATGTCAACTGCGCGACAGGAAACGGGGAAAGGAGCTGAGGCCAAAGGCCACTGGGGCAGCCCAACCTGCTCCAGGGCCTCCTAAGGCTGGCTGATGACCAGCCACGAGAAACACTGGCGGGGTTCAGGGGCTGAGGTATGCTAGGAATGTTTGGCAGAACTTGGAACCTGGCTGGCTGTCAGAGATGAAAAATATTGAGACCAGTGCCACAGAAAGCCTGGGGAGAGAGGGGGTGGGCTGGGAGGAGATGGAATCTGAGGGGAAAGTGAGAGTTTTCCACTTTCCAATGCCAGAGAGCCTGAAACACAGAATCATAGCCACCTAGCGTCACTGTGGGGGTGGGGACTCCTGAAGGGACCATTCCTGTGGACGGGCAGGACAGCTCTGGGTCAGAGTTGGTCCCTCGGAATCACATAGGCCCAGGTTCCTGGAAAAGTGATCCTGCCCAACTGGATCCACTTTGTTGAGCCTCAGTTTTCCCTCTCCCTCTATAAAATGGGACATGCTACCCACCTCGTGGAATTGATAGAAACAGCTCACTGAGCTCATGTATCAGTGGGACAGTCCAGAGAACAAAGAAATAGACCCCCACAAATGTGCCCAGCTGATTTCCCCTTCCAATGAGCTTTTGCTTTAAGGAGCAAAGCAGGGACAGTGGAGGAGAAGGAACCTTTTCAATAAATGGTGCTGGACACTGGCAGGCAAAAAGGAATCTCAACCTAAACCTTTCACCCTGTGAAAAAACTAGCTTTAAAAAATTAACTCGAAGTCAACTATGGACTTAACTGCAAAATATAAAACAAGAAAAATTCCTTAAGAGGGGAATTTCCTGGTGGTTCAGTGGTGCAGATTCTGTGCTTCCACTGCAAGGGGCATGGGTTTGATCACTGGTTGGGGAACTAGGATCCCAACATGCCAAGTAGTACAGCTTAAAAAAAAAAAAAAAAGGAAAAACTTCTAGGAAAAAATGTCTTCAGGACTAGGAAAGAGTTCTAAGATTAACACCAAAAGCAGGATCCATAAAGGAAAAACAATTGTAATTTGCATCTCACCAAAATTAAAACTTTTGTTGTGTGACAGACTCAACATGTTAACAAGATGAAAAGACAAACTAATGACTGGTGGGAGGAAGTATTTGCAAACCGCAGAGCTGACAAAGGACTTGTGTCTAGAATATACAAACATTGAAACACAAAGATGTTCAACATCATTAGCCATTGGAGAAATGCAAATTAAAACCACGATGAGCTATCATCACACCTATGAGAATAGCTAAAGTGAAAAGTGGCGATGATACCAGATAGCGATGAGGATGTGGAGAAACCGGATGACTCACAGCTTGCCAGTGGGAACGTACAATGGTACAACCACTCTGGAAAACAGTTTGGCAGCTCTTTTAAAACTAAAAATGGACTTACCACACAGTATATGCAATCGTATTCTTTTTTTTCCTGAACACTTTTCTACACACAATACAGAATGGTCAGCACACCCTTTCACTGAAATAATAATGCTCTCAACTTGTTGAGTAAGTGGCACTTGAGAAACATCTCCCCACACCCACCCCAGGTTTACCAAGGTGTAAGTGACAAATAAAATCATAATATACTTAAAGTTGTACAATGTAATGATTTGAAATATGTATACAATGTAAAATGATTACCACAATTACCACATCTAACATCTCAAATAGTTATCTTTTTTTTGGTGAGAATGTTTAAGATCTACCCACTTAGCAGATCTTAAGTGTATAATACAGAATTAACTACAGCCACCATGTGACACGTGAAATCTTCAGAACTCACTCATCTTATAACTCAGAGTTGTGCCCTTTGACCAACACTGTCCCATTTCCCCCACTCCCAAGTAACCACCATTCTATCTACTGTTTCTTTGAGTTTGACTTTTTTTTCATTCCACATGTGATACTGCACAGTATTTGTCTTTCTGCTTTATTTCACTGAACATAATGCCTTTAAGGTTCATCCACGTTACTGCAAATGGCAGGATTTCCTCTTTTATGGCTGAATAATATTCCATTGTGTATATTACACCACGTTTCCTTTATCCATTCATCTGTCAACAGCCATTTAGGTTGTTTCTATATTTTGGCAAGCAACTGCATTCTTGGGCATTTACTGCAGAGAAGTGAAAACTTATTTTCCCGCATGTTCAGAGCATGAATATTTGCACAGCCCAAGCCCAGAAACTACCTGAATATTCATCAATGGTACCACACCACCAAATACAACTCGGCAATAGTAAGGATTTGACTACAGATACAGGCAAAAATGTGGATGACTCTCAACTGAGAGAAAAATCTCAAAAGGGCACATACTATGTGATTCCTTTTACATAGCATTCATGAAGTAAGAGACCCAGAAAAGATTACTGGTTGCCAGAGGGATGGGGAGGGGATGGGTGTGGCTATAAAGGGGTAGCCAGAGGGAGTTTCATGGTGATGGCACAGTTGAGTCTTAACTATGGACAAAACTCCACACAGCTACACCCACACAGGTAATTAGTGTATTCTGAATAAGCACTGTGGATTGTACCAGTGTCAACTGCTTTGATATTGTATTAGTTATTCAAGATGTTAAATTTGGAGAGGCTGGGTAAAGGATTCAAAGAGGGCTCTATATGTTTCTTTTAAACTTCTTGTGAATCTATAATTATTCAAATAGTTTAAAAGCAATAAGATAGGAGGGGGACACCAGGACTTTGGGGGAAAAAATGCTCCTTGGAATTACCAAAAGCATCATACCTACAACCTCTATTCTTGGCTGATGGCTCCATGCCAACTGCCACTTCCAGCCTCAGCCACTGTTGCCACCCAGGTGCCCCCACACCTCAGACTCCTCTCCATTCCACACCATTCTGCTTATTGATGTCTGTGGCCTCTGCTTTGTCTGGAATGACTTTCTCTCTCTTCTCTGTGGCAAACTCCTATTCATCTCTCAAAGCCCTATTCAAATACCACCTGCTTTGGGCAGCCAGCCTAGACCTGGGGTTGGGCTGAGCTCCCTTCTCTAGGCCTGAGTCTATCAGAGCTCTTGGCAGTGTGTGCTTCCCTTCTGAGATCTTCTCTCACCATAGCAGGTGCTGATAACAGGAACCCCTGGGTAAGTATCTCAAATATTTCTCCTGGCACCTGGAACACAGAGGGCTCTTGGGACCCACTGCAGTTGAGAGCTGAATGGTGCTACCAGAAGATGAAAGAGTATGTTTCCCCCAATTTTACAACAGAGGCTTAGAATCAAGCAGTGGTTTAATGTAGTAGCTCTCAAAGTGTGTTCCCTGGGCTGGAAGACTTGGAATCGCATGTCTTACCCTAGTCCTACTAAGCTGGAAACTCGAGGGTAAGGCCCAGTTATCAGTATTTTAACAAGCGCTCCTTCTGGATGATTCTGAGGCATGCTATTTAAACACACTCACTCACTCACTCCATCCTTTCATCAAATATATACCAAGGATCTACCAGACCCTGAGCTGTGTGATGGTGATCATAAGAAAAAAAAAGTGTTATATATTGGAAAGCAGCAGGCCTGTTCATGCACACACGCATGAATATGCATGCACGCACACTTCCCTGGGCTAACAGGATGGAGAGGACTCAAGGCCGTCATCAGGAAAAGACAAACGGAAGTCAAGGGAACAGGTGGCAACATGTCACTGTGTAGGAGGGTGGGGGTACAGGGAAGGCTTCCTGGAGGAGCATCAGCACTCACACTGGAAGAGTGGGGTCCAGGGAGAGTCTGTGGGGGTGAAGATCATGAAGAACTTCCGGGTGGACAGAAGAACACGGGCGGATTCTGCAAAGCACACAGCCTGCCTAGGAGATCGGAAGTGGCTGGGGTCTCACGGCCACACCACCCTGAACTCGTCCCATCTTGTCTGATGTCGGAAGCTAAGCAGAGCCGGGCCTGGTCAGTACTTGGATGGGAGAAGGGGCTGGGGAGGCTGATGTGCAGGGCACTGCACGAGGCTGGAGAGGCGGAGGAGGAGGGAGGAGGAGGAGGGGTCCCTGCTGGCCACAGTGAAGCGTGGAGGCTGAGTCACGAGAGCTCTGGGACACGTGGGAGTGGGGTTTGGAGCAGGGAATAGACATGGCCAGCCAGACAAAGACCACCTGGCTACTGAGTGGGGGTGGACTAGAGGAGTTGGCACAGAGGCTGGGGGGCACAGGGAGGCAGCCAGGGCAGGGCACTGGGGAAAGGAGGAGGCGGCGGGGGCAGAGATGCTCAGGGGGTTGAAGAGATGGGCTGCAGTAGAGGGGAGTGGGAGGGAGGCATCCAGGATGAGGTGCATGGCTCTGGCCCGAAGACAGGCAAGTGGTGTGGCCACCCCTCAGACAGGCACCCCAGGGGAGGAGGAAGGTTCCAGGAACTGGAGTGGAAGGCCGCTGGAGAGTAAGCTAGAGAAACTGTTTATTCCGAGGGCACAGAGAGCCAGGCAGGAGTTGGGAAGATCCCCTAGGCTGCCAGACTGGGGAAGGGGACAGGATTGAAGCCTGACTGGCCCTGAAAACTGGGTAATGTTGGGGGCCTGGTGTGGGGGGCGTGGGCTGGAGGCAGATAACAGCTGTGTTGCAAGGGGCGTGCTCAGACAAGTGATTCAGGCATCGAGAAAAATGGGAACTGAAACGCTGCTGCAAGGACCGGCAGGGCCCATCCTGGTCAGGCTTGCTTGGCCCCACATCCTAACACACACAGCCCTCTATCCCAGCGGGCCTCTGAGGACCCTGGGGAATCCAAGAGCCCCATAAAATGGCAAATAAACCTGTATGTCAGGTAAGTGCATCTCCCGAGGAAGAAGGTTGCTGGCTTTCATCAGATTCCTTAACGGGAAAGAGAGAAGAGAGTCTGACCTTTCTGGGGATGGCTTGTATCTCGCGTAGGTGGCCGAGCCGGGGGTGGAGAAGCTCCCAGAAGGCTGTCGGTAGGGAGGGACTTTGTCGACCCCTGCTGGTGACGCTGTGTAAGGGGTTTCAGGGAAGCTGACGGGCCTGGAACAGAGACAGGAGAGAGGAAGAGGGTGGGGGGTGAGTAAGGAGGAGCCCAGCCCAGTCCTTTGACCCAGCCACACCTGTGGGCTTCACCTGCTCTCCTCTGTGGGGATGGAGGCAAGGCTGCTGAGCAAAGGGCTGGGGAGGCCAGGACACCCCTTCCCTCCTTCCCACCACAGCTGAGCCCACCCCTCAGCGTCTGCAGCCTGAGAGCGGCTGGATGGGCCACCCACACCTGGGACAAGACTCTCCTCTGCAAGTTGGATTCCCTCATTTCTTAGAAATTTTTCTTTAATATATAAGGTATTCAAAAGCACTTATCTGTAAGGTATATGCCATCATAATAAAACAAACTGCCTAAAGTTACCACTGACCCGAGAGCTAGAACTGGGGCCATGTGTACCCATGGGTGGGCTCCTCCCCGCCCCACTTCCCTGTCTCCCCAAGAAGTAATCACTCTCCTAAATTTTGTGCTTATCAGTCCCTTGACCTTTAAAACAAATACATGGTTTAAATCACACATGGTAGGGTGGATTTCCAACAGCAGGAGCTGAGCGCCCCAGCTCTGCGTCCACGCTCCATAGGCTCATAAGGCAAGTTTAAGGTGAGGAGGAAGGGAAGGGCACAAGAATGAGAAGGCAAGGGAAAGGAGGAGGCCGGACAACAGGCAGAGGAGAGAGAGAAAGGCAGAGGGTGGCAGAGGGGAGGTGGGGGCTGGGTGGCACCCCTGGGCAGGGGGTGGGAGTATCCTTACCTCTTGCTCTGCAGGGGCTGGGACTCCCGGAAGGGGACCATGGGGGTCTGCTTCGGGGGGCCGGCTCAGGGACTGGGCGTGTCCGGGGGTGGCGGGGGCAGCCCACTTGGAGGCCGGGAGAGGTTGTGGGACGCGGGCCCGCTCCACTGCCAGGGAGCGTTGCTGCGGTAGGGGGCCCGGCCCCCGGGGCCAGGCCCTCTGGCTCGGTCTTGGGCTCCGAGGTATTCATATCATACGTTTCTGGCCACCCTCTGGGAAGGAAAACATCGTTACTCAGAAAAGGCCCCAGCCCACCAGCACGCAGGGCTGCTGCTTCGCAGCCCAAATCTGAACAGTCTTCTATTTTAAAGGCCGAGTGGGGACCCTTCAAACTGGTCTGAAATGGAGCAGCTCTGTGTCCTCAACCCAGACAGGGTCCAACACAATGGCCCCGACTGCTGGGCACACTCTACTTCATCTCCCCATCCCCTCCTCTTCGTCTCTCCCTTCACCCTGACCCAGGCCTCCAGTTGGCCAGTGTCCTCTTCAGGCTGGCTTGGCGCCCCCGCCCTCCCTTGGCAGTACTCAGGGCCAGAAAGGCGGATGCCCTCGGCATCAAAGGACAGTATCTGCCTTGTTCCAAAGAAGCTCAAAGGCAGCTGGAAGAGGAGCAGGTGACCTACTTTGCAGGGTGGTTAGAAAAAAAAAAAAAGCCACGAAAAATCCAGAACCTTGAAATAGATGCACAACGGCCTGTGACTCCCCCTAGACCAGGCTGGCACACGCACCACAATGCTCCTGGTTCCGGGCGGGGGACTCCGCGGGCTGGGCTGGCGTCCTCCACCTCCACTGCAGTGCAGCGTGGCAGGGGGCTCTGAGCCCAAGCAGGGGCTGTGCTCACAAAACCCACCTCCCAGTGGCTGGGAGCCGAGCTGGTAGGAGACCTGGGCCTGGAAGCTGTCAGGCCCACACTGAGCCAACCCTCTGTGGTTCTCCTGAGCCTCCTGGAGCCTGGGGCACTTGCAGGGTCACCTGGCAAAAGATCTGGTGGTTGTGGTGGCTGTGGACCCAGGTCATGTCTGCTAAGGAGGCACCAAAAAGTGACCCAGAAAAGTTCTTTGGCACCTGGGCTAGACACACAGTGCCCTCGGCAGCACTGGAGCTGGAGCTGATATTCAAAGCGCCTTCCAGCAGCTTCTCTGGATCAGTAGGTGCCCACGCCTCACCAGGTGCCAGGTGAGGAATGACAGCATACAAACGCCTAACAGGACCTGCAGATGTGCCAGGCCCAGGTGGAGGTGGTACCACCGTGGACCCAGGCAGTGCGTACCCGCTGCTCCTGCCTGCCTAGCTTCTACACCCCTTCTCCTGAGAACAGGTCTATGCGCTCTGGGTGGGGTGGATCCCACTTCCTGGCTCCAGGTATGAGCATGTGACCCAGGCCAGCCAATCAGCAGTGCTTCTTTGAGATGACAGACACAGGATTGTCAGGTGCCCCAAGCTGAGCCAATCAAAGACAGTGAGCATCAACTCTGGAACTGCTGCAAGGGGGGTGGGGGTGGGGGTGGGCAAGCAGGGGGGTGGGTAGGTGGTAAGAAAAAGATCTGTTTCACTGGGCTGCTGAGCTGGGGAGACCTAAGCTGGAGCTGCGATGAGGAAGAGGTGGCTTGAGAATGATAGCAACGCAGAAAATCAGACAGGTGAGAGAGATTCTTGATGAAGATGTCCAACACCCTGCATAAAGCCACATTTCAATCTTGCCCTATCTCCTGGTCTTCTTAGGTGCATTAGCCAGTAAAGTTTCTCTTTTGCTTCACCTCTTTTGTTGGTTATTATCAGTAGATACACTGAAGAAAATTGAGGCACAGAGAAGTTAAGTAACCTATCCAAGGTCACATAGCCAGTAAGAGGTAGAAACTGAATTGATTGATTATCCCCCCTTTTTTGGCTGTGCCATGTGGCTTGTAGAATTTTAGCTCCCTGACCAGGGATTGAACCCATGCCCTGGCAGTGAAAGCACTGGATTACCAGAGAATTCCCAGAAACTGGATTTAAAGATAGTAAGCTGACTCGAAAGCCCACAATTTTAACCACCATACACACTGGCTCACTGGGACAGTGGTTTGGGAGCCAGTGGGTAGATTCCATGGGCCTGTGACATCTGCCCCTGTTACTGACAGCTCCACCTTTGGCCAAGAGTCCCTGGACATGACCTCAAAGAGGGAAAACAATCACTGGAGGGCAGCACAGAGGGACGGAGAGCCAGGGCACCGCAGGCGGACAGCTGGTTTAGATCACAGCTCTGCTGCTTATGGCCCATGTAGTCTTGAGTGAAGGAGTTTCCTTCTCAGAGCCTCAGTTTCCTCATCTGCAAAATGGGGGTGGTGGTGAGCATTAGCTGAAAGTCTGGCACATGCCAAGTACTTAACACATAAGAGCTGTTGCTGTGGTCGCCATCTCCAGCTGATTCTGTGGACTCTGGCTGCCATTCCCACAAGCTCAGAAGCAGAAGCCTTCTTTCCATTTTCTGAAGTCCAGCCAAACCCACCTGGGGGCTCTGGAACAAATTCCTTCCCGTGATCTGAGATCCATCAGCATCTAGATTACCCTGAGTACTCAGTAAAGGAAAGCAGATGCCTGGGCCCATCTCAGCTCCTCTGAATCACAGTCCTCTTTGAGGCAGGGCCCAGGAAGCTGCATTTTACCAAGCTGCCAGGGATGATGCTGACATGAGAAAGTTTAAGAAGCTCCTTTCACTAATCGAGTTTTCGGATTGTTTTTAAAAATTAAAGTGTTATTAGACGGCATCTCTGTCCACCAGTTACACCCACCAGAAGCACCCACAGCTGCCAGGTTTTTACATATTCTTGACTCACTGCATTTTCTGTAAACAATCAATTACTACTCCATCACATGGATGACCTGGGATTTACTCAGCCAGTCTCCTATGGTTGGACATCTAGTTTCTTCCAGTCTTTTGCTTGACCAACAACGCTGCACTAACGATTCCCTCTCCAACCTCTCAGCCATGTGCGGAAGACGCCTGGTGATGGATGCCCAGGATCGCAAACCACTTTTCCTATCTGCCTCCTTCTCTTTGATTCCCAACAGCCTAGTTTCTGGAGGCCATGGGGACTCCTTTCTCTCTCTCCAACTCACTCACTTGTGGGGTTTCAATTCCCCTTCTCAGGGAGGAGCATCCCTCCCCCCTTCAGATATCTTAAATCTAAACGAGGAACCAAAGGTGTCCTGGATCAGCTTCCCCATCAGGCAGGACAGACACAGTGAGATGAGCCTGTACAACACGGCAGGTCACCATGAGAAACCACATCGAGGGCTCTGGGATGTCCCTCCTGGCTACCTGGCCCACCTGGGCAGGGCACACTTGAGAACCCCAGCCTCATGGTCTGGGGGTGTGAGTATGACCCCCTGTATTCTATGCAGTGTCTAAAGAGCCTGGGGCCCAGACCCAGGCCCTACAAAGCCTGGCCGGTGGCAGGGATTATGACACCCACGCTAGGAGGCCAGGGTCATAGCAAGAGGCTGGAGGAACCGCAAAGCTGGGCTATCACCTCTGCAAACGAGGTCAGCGAGACCCCTCTGCTCTTGAAGAGCCACACATACCACGCAAGTCCCAACCCACACCTGTCCCGTTTCAGTAGCTGCCTTGTAAAGGGAGCCGGATGACAGCTTTCCTCCTAAACGGGGGCGGGGGGCGCGGAGTGGAACCCGTCTGTCTGGTCATACCTTCCTTGGCCTCATCTCCCCAGAAATGGAGAAGAGAGCCTGCAGATTGCTGCCTTTCACTCATCTGGTCCCTACCTGCAGGTCCAAGGATATCTGTGTGGCCTCTGGTGCTTCCAAGCTTTGGAGAGTCATCCAACAGGCGGGCTGCTACTGTGTGTGTCTGTGTCTGTGTGTGTATGCAATGAGGCAGAAGGGTTACCTCAGCTTGACTTGCCCCTGCAGAGCTCGGCGCGGGTGTGGCCTGGCCTTGGCCCCATGCAGGGGTGGAGGAAACCCCGGAAGAGGGCTGGGGGAAGGGGATGCCTGGGGTCTGACTCGAGTCCCAAGGCTAGGGGACTGGCACCTGGGTGGCCAAGCCCTGGGTTGTGGCAGGGTTGAACCCTGCCTAGAACTGTCCCCCACCAAGTTCAGAGCAAGCAAGACTCAAGAAGGTGGGAGGGTGCAGCCAGGACTCACATGCCCACAGCTCGAGACTGCTTTGAGAGGCAGCAGAATACACGGAGATGGGAAACCTGGACTGAGTTTTGCTCTGCCACTTAGTAGCCATGCAACTCTGCACAAGACAGTGGTCCACTCTGGTGTCAGTTTTCTTACCTGTAAATCAGGGATCACACCAGCTCTGGGAGATCACGTGTGTAAGCTCTCATTGTTCCCTCATCGTGTGTCTTTCTCTTGGCTCACCCTGTTCCAGCCACGTGTCCCTCCTTCTGGTCCGTCAACAACCCAAGGGCCTCTTTTTCTTACCCTCCCCTCCCCACAGGGCCTGTCTCTTGGTTCCTTCTCACCCTCAGACCTTCCCCGGCCACCCAGCCCGATGTCAGGTCAGGCCTAATGTTCCTCACACCCAGGACCTCACGGCTGGTGTCTTCTGAGTGCCTCCTACAGGCCAAGTCCTGTTCTGTGTGCTCTGTGGGGCTCGCCTCCTCCAACCTTACAGCCACTTGTGGGCAGAAGCTCCATTAACGTCCCTCTTTTATAAATGAGGAAACAGGCACAGAGTGGTGGGGACATTTGCCCAGGATCACAGTTAATAAGACGAGGAGCCTGGACTCAAATGCAGGCAACCTCCCTGCAGGTCTGCCTTCCCACTACACCCAGTGATTGCCGCTTGGACTGTGTGAACCATCTCACTGGCTTACTTTTTTATTGGTTGTCTTCCCCAATCCATTCATCGGGGCTCTGAGGGCCCAGGCCCAGACTGTCCTCTGTGCAGCTGTGCTTCTGGCCTTGGGATGTAGTGATTCTAGAACCACTGTTTCCAAGTCATTGCTGGAGGTTGCTAGGGTACCAATTCATTCTTCTCAGAATCACATCTATCCTGCCTTCTCTGTACAAATTATATCTCAGAGGAATCAAATGGTTGCTGAAGGAATGTTCTTTTTGGAAGAATTCCAGCCAATAAATGAAGAAAGGATTTCCTTGGTGGGTGGACCGGTGGTTAAGAATCTGCCTGCCACCGCAGGGGATACAGGTTCAATCCCTGGTCTGAGAAGATCCGACACGTCGAGGGCAACTAAGCCCGTGAGCCTCTACTGACGCTGTGCTCTAGAGCCCGGGAGCAGCAGCTACGAAGCTCGTGTGCCCTAGAGCCTGTGCTCCGCGACAAGAGAAGCCACTGCGACGAGAAGCCGATGCACTCACTGCAGCTAGAGAACAGCTCCCGCTCACGGCAACCAGAGAAACCTGGTGTGCACCAGCAAAGACGCAGCACAAAGACAGATACATCAATAAATTTTTTTAAAATAAAGAGGACAGGTTAGAACTGAGGACATCACTTGAGTGTGACCCGTCATGACACAGGGGATCCAGACAAGGATCACAAATGGCTGCTGAGAGCTGAGGGGAAATGTATAGCATTTAGGGTCAGGTTGCCACCCTCGGCACCCTCTGACCGCCCCTAGTATCACTCCCACAGGGACAGCCAGACATGTGGCACCTCCTAACGGATGCACACCTGGGAAGTGCTGTGACCAAAAGAAACTCAGGGGCCTCCCTGGCCTCCCTTCGCTTTCAAGCCAGAGAAGGCGGGTTCGATCCCTGGTCAGGGAACTAAGATCCCACAAGCCTCACAGCCAAGGAACTGAAACAGAAACCAAAAGTAATATTGTAACAAATCCAATGAAGTCTTTAAAATGGTCCACATCGAAAAAAAATCTTCAGAAAAAAAAAAAAAGGGAAATTCAACTAGAATCTGAGCAAGCTTTTATGCTGAACTCCAGGTTGTGGGAAATATATGGGAAATATACGTGCCAGAAGAACAGGTTAAAGGACATTAGCAGGATGTAAGCAGCTAAATCCAGGAAGTGGGAAACTGAAAAACAAGAAGCCCAGTTTCCTCTCAAAACAAAAGGTAAGAAAAAAATTAGATTTAAAGAAAAAGAGATTCATCAACCAAATGCCACAGGAAGAGCCTGTGATACAAAAGAAGTTAAAGATGGACAAGGGAGTTGAGGCAGTCTGCTAAATTTTTTTAAGGTCCTGACTGGGTAGAGACACAGTCAAAGGAGTGAGACTGCTTCAAATAATGTAAGGTGGAGAGGTATGGGATGAAAAAGAAACAAAAACAAAATAAGAACTGGCCACATGTTGACAAATCTTGAAACGGGACTTAGCATGCTTTTAATATGCTTGAAATATGGGACTTCCCTGGTGGTCCAGGGGTTAAGAATCCACCTTCCAAGGCAGGGGATGCAGGTCCGATTTCTGGTTGGGGAACTAAGGCTCCAAAAGCCATGGAGCGATGAAGCCCATGCGCCACAACAAACATGCCGTGTGCGGCAACTAAGGCCTGATGCAGACAGATAAATAAGAGAAAGATGCTTGAAATATTCCACTAAAACAAAACAGAAAGAAACAAACCCTGCCCTGGCTTCCCAGTGAACAAAACCCAAGCCTGGCACTGTGTCCAGGAAGGGCGCCCAGTCTGCCCCCACGCCCAGGCCTCTCTTCCATCTCAGCCTTGCTCAGCGTGCTCCACACCGCTCTCCCTGTGCTGCAGGAACCCTCCCCCTACATATGCTGACACTCTGGAGACCCTGCCCTGGCCTGTCCATGGCCTGGGTTCTGCTGGCCTGGAAAATCACATGGCAGCCTCCACCAGGGAGCCTTCCCTGACCACCTGTTATACCCTGCTCTTCTCGGAGCTCTTCACTGCCTGGTCCTGTGTTACACACCTATTTAATGACTGCTTGTCAGGACACAAACTCCAAGGGAAGGAGGGCCTTTATTTTGTTTGCTGCTAAATCCTACTCAAGACTTGAGTGTGAACACAGTAGGGGTTCAGTAAATATGTGCTGAACAAATGAAGCACATAGGACCTTCAGGCAAGGTCTTTTTTCCCACTATTTTTGGTTATGCCTCGAGGTATGTGAGATCTCAGTCCCCCAGCTAGGGATCAAACCCACGCCCCCTGCAGTGGAAACACAGTCTTAACCACTGGACCGCCAGGGAACTCCCTCAGGCAAGGACTAGAACGCTAAGTGCGACTAAGGAGGGCGCCCGCCTCACGGGGCTGTGGTGGGGGCCGGAGGGGACAGCATGTGCGTGCAGTGCTTAGACCATGACCGCCTGCAGGAGGGGTTCCACAGATGTTGACTTGGACCTTGACACCATTATCGCCACCTGCTAAGGAAGGGCGGCCCCAAGGGCCAGCGCCCGGGGAGCTGCTGACCTCTCCGGGGGGACAGACTTACCTGCGGGCGTGCCGTCGTCGAAAGGCGGGATGATGACCACCTTGACGGTGACAGAGGTGCGCAGCAGGTCGATCATCTGGTCGTGGGTCAGCGTGACCACGGCCACCTTGCAGATCTCCACCAGCCGGCTGCCCTGCCGCAGGCCGGCCTGCCAGGCAAACCCGTAATCCTCCCACCTCAGCCACGGTCCCATCGTACTTCACATGGAAGCCCAGCTGCCCCAGCCCGTTCCGCCGCAGGGTCATGTCCACTGTCTCCCAGCCGTTGGTCATCACCTGTGGGCCACACGCAGGGTCCAGTTTCACAAGCTGCTCAGGGGAGCGGGGGCAGCTCTTGGGGGAGATTCTGCCCTTTTGAGGCCAAAGAGCCCCCTTCAACCCCTCCACTCTCCCAGGTGATGTCAGGGTACAGGCGCGCAGACACCCACCTCGTCCCAGCCTGGGCTCCTGACTCCTGGAGAAACATGCACACCTCATACAGAGGCGGCGGTCATGAGTCGTGTTCTCCACATGCCCCCTCCCACCCTCTCTATGGTTGGTGGTCTCTGGAACTTGTTTTGGGCTTTCCAGGTGGCACTAGTTATAAAGAACCTGCTCGCCAATGCAAGAGACGTAAGAGACTCGGGTTTGATCCCTGAGTTGGGCAGATCCCCTGGAGGAGGAAATAGCAACCCACTCCAGGATTCTTGCCCAAGAATCCCATGGACAGAGGAGCCTGGAGGGCTATAGTCCATGGGGTCGCAAAGAGTCAGACATGACTGAAGCAACTTAGCACGCATGCACAAGACTTGTTTTGGCCAATGAGCTGTGAATGGAACTGGCATACTGTCTGGGCTGCGGCCTTTCATTGCCAATTTGAGACCCTCTTCAGGCCTTTCCCCTCTGCCATGGCCACTAGGATTATTCCAGAGAGCACCTGTTTGGTCGGCTAGGGTGTATGAGTTCACAGACGCCAGCCCAACCTGAGATGGACACGTGGCATGAGTGAGATAAACCTTTGTTATCTGAAGCCCTGATGGATACGGTGACTGTAACCAGAGTAAGCTGGAGAAGCCAGAGACCAGAGACCCTGTGAGTTTTTCTAGGCTGGGGGCTCGGCCCCACATTCTTTACTCCAGAACCTCATTCTGCAAGGCAAAAACCCCTTTCGAATCTCCACCTCAGACTCTCTCCCATCCTGAAGCCAACCAGACCACACGGGGAGAGCCTTCTCTCTGATTTATTCCCTGTTTCACTTGTGGGAGACTTTCGCCATGCTAACCTATGACCACAGATAGGAGAAGCCACTGAACAGAACACCTAGAGCTTCAGCATATCCTTAGGGATTCCCTCTTCTTCTTGGAATAAAAAGATTAACTCGATAAGCCGGAGCTGTTAACCAAGTTACAGCAAGATCTGCCTGCCTAAAAACTGCCTTAAGGAAAGCGGCTGTGTAACGGTTGACATTTCCCGTGAGAAGTCATTCCCTGGTTAGAAATGATGTTATCTGATGTACTCATTAGAGCTGCACAGTAAGAATCTTATGTCACAAGCCACGCTGTGCATTCATACATTTACACATGTATCCACATACACAAAAATATTCTTTGCAATCCACACAGACGTTCCCAAGTGTGGGTAGCAAGAAACGAGTGTGGATGGTGAAGGACTTACCTGAAGATGTAAACACATCTGTTCCTGGCTAGTCTGGGAGGAGAGGAAGCATGTGAAACTGGGACAAAGCTCCATGAGACCAAGTGCCTCCTCAGTGCTTCATTCTTTTCTAGCCTGTCCTTGAAAATTGCCTACTGAGATCCAGTAACTGATTTCATGGCCCAACTTGTTTACATGTCACTATGGAATTACTATTCATTTTTAAAATATATAATAGGCAAAATAGCCAGTTTTTAGAAGCCGTATATTTTAGAGATAAATCTTGACACATTTACCGATGAAATGATGGGATGTCTAGGATTTGTTTCCAAATTATCAGGGGAAGGGAGAGAGGGAAGGGAGAAACAAGATGGGCCCCAGGCTGATAACTACAGAAGCTGGTGATAAGGCTAAGGGTTCACTAGGCGAGTTTCTCTACTTCTGCGTCTATTTGAAATTTTTCATGATTAAAAAGTTAAAACAAATTTGTTTGAAAGGAAAGCCTACAGTTTAGTGCCTCAAAAGAGAAACTCATGACTGGCTTCATCCTAGGCCATGGCTGTTGTGCTGGGAGTCAAAACGCTTCTTCCCTTTGAAGTCATCGCCCTTGTGTCCCGTGAATTGAGTTAGTAATAGTATCTCCTTCACTGGGTTTTGGGAGGAAGAAATGCAAGGTTGCACAAGGCTGCCAGGAGTCAGATAGTTGGCCCCCTGCCAATGGCCACTTCTGCTATCATTATAGACGGCACGTATGCGTGCATTCAGGCCTCGGTCACTGAGTGTCTGCTGCACACCAGACACTGGCCCAGGTGCTGAGGACGCAGCAAATATGCAAAAATACACATCAAACGGTGGTAGGTGCTACTGTGACAAAGCAGGGAAAGTGGGTGGAACAAGTTCAAGGCCAGGTTGTGGAGGGAGTTTTTACAATTTTGGATAACAAGGCCTCACTGACAGGTGACCTTTGAATAAACGCATGTAGAAAGGGAGGGAGGCATGTGGGGCTGAAGAACGTGTTCCAGCAAGAGGGCACAGGTAATGCAAAGGCCCTGAGGCTGACTGCCCGACGAGCCCACTCTGGACATAGAAGTCTGTGTTCTTGGAGCCGAGAGAGTAATAAGGAGACAAGAGTGACAGACAGCCAGGCCATGTAGGGCCTCACAGGCCACCATAAGGAACCCGGCTTATACCTGGAGTGAGCTGAGGGGTTTAAGCAGAGCAGGGACATGATCAAGATCCCTCTGACCACCTTCCTGAGAACAGATCTCAGGGAAGCAAGCAAGGAGGCAAAGGAGACCAGCAAGGAGGCTACTGGACAGGCCAAGAGGGGCTGCAGAAGGGGAAGGAGTAGCAGAGTCTGCCTCTGGGGGTGGAGCCGACAGACTGGACGCTGGAATGAGAGGCAGAGTGCGGCTGGTGCGGAGGCTTACGATTCCACTCATGTGATGGGCTTGTTCTCTGATGAGACAGGAGAACCCCGGGAGGCAAGGGGAACGAAATCAGGAGCTTGCTCTTAGACATGGTGACTTTCACAGGTTGAGTAGGCAGTTAGTCATTAGTCTCAAGTTTGGGCACAAATAGGTTTTGGAGTCAGAAAAATCTGGATTCAGATCCCAGTCTGCCACCTACTGGCTGTGTGACCTCTCTGAGCTGCATGCTCCTCATGGATCCAATGGGGATAAAAACAGTGCCTACACTCCACGGGGTCGGTCATGAGCACACAATCGACTAATCAGCATTTAATCAACACCTACTATGTGCCAGCCCTGATCTACACAAATGAGATAAGCAAGTGAGCAAAACAGAGGCCCTTGTTCATGGACCTCACATCCTATTGGGAAATCTACACACTAGCTGTTGCTGTAGTTTAAGGCAGGGCATGAAGTTTGGAGTCAGGCATGAAAGCTGGTCTTTACCAATCCCACTTGAACTCAAGGAACGAGTGCAAAAGCCCAGAAGGGTGAAGAGGGCTGGCTGTGATACTGGCCTCTGGAGATCACAGCCTCCTAAGTCAGGCCAGCTTGCCTGGGCAACGTAACTCATCCAGTCCTTAAAATTTCCACATGATGTAGGATGATCACTGTTTCCATTTTTCAGATGGGAAAACTGAGTCACCCAGTGGTTAAGTAACACAGTGAGGTGATACAGCTGGTAAGTGGCACTGCTGGGACTTGAAGCCAAGCCTTCTGACTCAAGAACTTGTGTTGTTAACTCCTGTGATATACTGCCTTCTCTATTTCTTGGTTGACATTCTGTTAAACCCACTGAGAGCCAATCACTGACCATAGCGTTCCTTCACCCAGGGCTCTGAGGTAGCCTTAGTACGTCCTAGCCCAATGCTTCCAATGACCATTACCAACTAAACTGTCATCTGACTTGAGACCAATCTGCTACCTTTGGTTTGGCAGCTGTCTGAGCCTGAGCTGCCAAGAGGTTAGGGTAAGATGTTTTTAATCTAGACTGTGAGTCTCTGTTCTTTAACAGAGAATGTTAAATCACTTACATTTATTGTGATTATCGGTGTGGAATTATTCCTGCCACATAATTTGGTTTTCTTATGCTGTTTTACACACCACCCCCCAATATCCTGCTTCCACCCCTATATTTTAAAGGTCAGGAAGCCTTTCATTCTGTTGAGTTGGCCAAAAGTTCATCTGGTGTTTTGTAAGAAGGTACAGAAAAACCCACATGAACTTCTTGGCCAATCCAATATTTTAATTCTTCTGGAAAGTATCTATACATTTTTGACGTGAGTTTAAACATCTAGAGTGAGTAAATAAGTCTTTTGTCCTCTCAAGGTGATGACATGGAGAGCCTCAGATCTTTGGCCCAAGCATTCCCCAGGGAGAACCCAGGCTGCAGAACCCACTAGACCCCTGGCGTGTAAAGTGACAATTCGGATTCTCTTGGGGCTGACGAGTGTCCTGGGCCAATTGACCGGGCTCAGGGAGGTACTTTAGTGGTTCCTAAGGCCTCTGCCAGACCACAGAACTGCTGCACCTTGAGGGGCTCTCTCCCTTACCTTCAGTCTCTGGACAATTTCTCTTATGTCCTCCACAGAACCCTCAGAGGCCTTGAGGAAGATGTGGTCCCCTCGCCCGTAGAAGATTTTGATTGTCGAGGAGTCTGGGGTCCAGCCGATGACATCCCCGCAGTAGCAGTTGAACACCACTTCCTTAGTGCGTAGGTCTAGGAGCACCACAAACTCATTGGAAATTCCCAAAATGCAGTCTATCTCTACCCCCTGCGCATAGTCCTCAGCCGCCACCCTCCAGGCGATGGCCCCAGCGCTGTGCTGCTCGGCGCCTGCCCGGGCTTTTGTCTTCTCCTTCTTCTTGGAGGCCAGGGAGATGAGGTTGAACTTGCCAGTGGAGTCAATGGGTGTGCTGGAGACACAGTTCTCCGCCAGGTCCTTGAGGTACTCCTGGCGGGTCCTGGTGGCCATGGTGTGGAACTTGTCAGACTTGTGCGCAGCGTTCTCGGCATTAATCACCTTGGCCAGCAAGAAGTCTCTGAAGACGTCAGATTTTCGGAATGTGGTTCCGCTGGGGATCGGGGGGCCGAAAGGAGGAGCATCTTTGGATCGGGTCACTGCCATACTGAGGAGGAAGAAATTTTTAGATGGCGGAAAGAAAGGCACTTGAAGAGTCCCTTTAGAAAGAAAATACACGATCAGAAAGAGGAGTTTCCTTTCTAAGAAAGGAAGTCTACGTCTAATTAGTAAGTTGCCAGCTGACTAGACTGGAAACTGGAGGAAGTCTTAGGGTACACATATGCGTTTTTACTTCCTATGCAGCAGATGTTAGGACATCCACTGATATTTAAAGGGTGATTTTTCCACTGTTCAACTTCAGTTATTCTTGTTTTACATAATACAGGCTTGTGGTGAATTATAGTTTTGCAAAGATTCATCCCTTTCTCTCTACCTTTATGGACAGGTACATCCCTGCCCTGTTCATCCTAAGCTTGGTAATGAGATTTGTTGATTTGGCTAATGGCATTCGAGCAAAGGCACAAATGGGCATGTGCGCCAGGCTTGCCTCCTATGTACCCGCCCTCTCCATGAAGTGAGCATGCTCTGGGGTCTACTGGTCCGGGAGAATGAGGGTGCCTGGAGCAGACATGCAGCCAAGGGCAGCCAGGCCTCAGCCAACCTGCAGATGAGTAAGCCAAGAAGAAATGATAATGTTTGTGAGCCTCTGACTTTCGGGGTGGTTCGTTAAGCAGTGTTACTATAGGAAAATCAGACTGATATGGAACATTCTGTGATTTACTTCTTTCAGACACTTGCGTAACATGAACATGCTTTGTAAATCATCTCTACAAAGGTTATTTTGAAAATTCACTACAAGGGGAAGTTAGGATGGGACCCTTCCTACTTTTTTTTAAGATTTTTTTGATGTGAACCATTTAAAAAACCTTTATTAAATTTGTTACAATATTGCTTCTGTTTTATGTTTTGGTCTTTTGGCTGTGAAGCATGTGAAATCTTAGCTCCCCAACCAGGGGGTCGAACCTGCATCCCTTGCACTGAAAGACAAAGTCTTAACCACAGGACTGCCAGGGAAGTCCCCTATTTTGGTTTTAACTGAGCTGCCATTAGGACACAAATCATACAGCAACTGAATGAGAAGGTATAAAAAAATGATCTAAAACCTTCTCCCCCAAATTCCTGAACTTCCTCTCCCATTATGCAAACTAGAGAGGGAGAATCTTATTTGGAGGAAAATCCACGGAAAAAGTGGGCCCGTCACCTCCATTCCCTCCCTGAATTGCGGCCTCCTTGGTGACCCTTAAGTTTGGAAGGAGACTGGGGGCTGCTCCTGCCTGGGAGCTCTGGAAGGAGGGTCGGGAGGCCCCGAAGAGCCCAGAGTCCAGAAATTATTTAGCTGGTAGAAAGAGAGGCATTCACAAGCCCCTGCAGCAGCTGTCACCACAGCTCCAGGGGCAACTTCCCGCTTCCTGTTTCCTCTTGTGCTCCCTCCCTGGACAGGTCAGAAAGTGGCAGTGAGCCCAGGGGAGGGGAAGTGCAAGGCGGAGAAACAGAGGAATGGGAGGCAGGCTGCCCATCCACTGAGGCTCCCAGGTGGAGGCAGCCTTGAGCTGGGAGGCAGGAGACTGGCTGCTAAGTCAGGTTCAGATCTGATGAATCTCAAGTTATGATGCTGCGATGACCAACTCGAGACTCAGTGGCTACAGGGCCACTGAGTGATCTTTGATGACTTCAAAGATCAGGCAGAAAGGCTATCACACCTGCCAGAGTGAGCACCCAGGGAGCAGGGGAAGACATTTAATTTAAAAGGGCTCCAGGGACTTCCCTGGTAGTCCAGGGGTTAGGACTCTGAGCTTCCACTGCATGGGTTCAATCCATGGTTGGGGAACTAAGATTTCACATGCTGCGTCATGTAGCCAATTAAAGGAAAAAAAAAAAAAAAAGCCTCCAGGGATATCATGAGTGAATTATGCTATTTACACAATGACAATTAAAAAACAGTATGAGATACTAAAAAGGTTTTTTCTTAAAGAGTACTGCATTCACCTTCTATAAAAATGTTAGCTTGTGATTATGGTGGTGGGGAGAGACTACATACTGTAAGACAAGTTTTAAAGTAATGAAATTCTCAAGTAAAACCTATTTCATGGAACCTAACCACAGTGTAAGGCTTGTTTAAGTTTTGACTCCTCACCCTCCACCCAGCTTGACCAGGGCATGTGTCTGACCAGCACTTCCAGGATGGTCCTCTCCTTGGACCCTGGGGAGTTAGTGTTCTGGGTGTGGCGCTATGAGCAAGAGAAATTAAGCCGGGATCTGAGGCTGAGTAGGAGCCAAAGGAAGAGCAGAGGAGAGGGTGCTGCAGGCAACGGGCATGGCAGGTATAAGACCCGACAGGAAAGAGCACGCGCAGGGTGAGATGCGGCTGGCGCGCCAGAGCCCCGAGAGTAAACAGTGGAAGGCTGGTGAGGTCAGCAGGGACCAGACCAGGCAGGGCCTTGACAGTGAGCAAGCATTCTGCATCCTGACTGTGAAAACCACCACCCATTCGACCATCTGGACCAGCTATTCACCGTCTGCACCCCCAGACCCAGTCTCTGCCATTTTCTGCCCCGTCCAGCGCCCGGAAGTGGGTTTCCACAGGCTGTGTCAGCTTCACCGGTTCCCCCGGCCAGGATACAGGGGAGGGGAGAGAGAAAGGGTGGAGTCTTTATTTCTCTTCACTGCCTGCCTGTCGAGCTAGGACAGTGGCTATAGTCCTTGGTCCTTTGCTCAACAGCCTCAGCTTCTGAGGGGTGGCCCCTCTTCCAGAGCCATACTTATCCCTGGTTTCCAGAAATGTCTCTCATCGCCTCTGACCTCATCCCTTATGGTGGGTAATGGCTCCTTGCTATTGCTGGCTCCTGGATGCCTCACTTTCCTATACTGGTTCCTTTAACCTACCCACACCTATTAGTGAAAGCTGCTCAGTCTTCTCAGACTCTTTGTGACCCCGCTGAGGGTAGCCTGTCATAGACTCTTCTGTGCATGGGATTCTCCAGGTGAGAATGGAGTGAGTTGCCATGCCCTCCTCCAGGGATTTTCCTGACCCAGGGATGGAACCCCTGCATTGCAGGCAGATTCTTTACCGTCTGAGCCACCAGGGAAGCCCTACCCACACCTATCAGCCTGTTCATTAATTCCTCAGTTAAAACCCTGTGTGGGGGACTTCCCTTGTGGTCCACTGCTTAAGAATCCACCTTGCAATGCAGGGGACACAAGTCTGATCCCTGGTCGGGGAACTAAGATCCCACAACCATGGAGCAACTAAGCCTGTCATTACGGAGCCCGTGCGCCACAACTAGAGAGTTCATGCACTGTAATGAAAGATCCCGTGTGCTGCAACTAAGCCCAGACACAGGCAAATAAAACAAAACCAAAAACCCTGAGTGGGGGCACCTGCTTCCTGTGGGTCCCTGATGAACACAGGTGCCAGATGGACCATCTGCAGGGATCACCGTGGCTGCCCCATGAAGAAAGGGAAGGAAGGGGAAAGAGTGGGTGCAGAGACCGTGGAGGGAGCTCCTGCAGACCCAGGAGGGCCAGGCCCCGTGCTCCCTAGCTCCATGGCCACATCCTGGGAATGTGTGAGGGCAGGTGCCACCCTGGGCTTCACAGATGCCCCAGGCCGGCACAGGTGTTCAGTACTGATTATAGCCATGATTTAGACTTGAACAGACAGACCAAGAAGAAACAGGTTCCTGCCAATGTATAGGTCTGACAGAAAAAGGCATTTCCTGGGGCAGAGGTCCTTCAAACGCCACACAAACCAGGCAGCTTTTCTCCTGTGGGACCCTGCGGGGGCCTCGCCTCCAGGCCAGGGGACATGTGAGATGGCCTTGCAGGTCTCTCCACTCTGATTAACGCTGCCTTCAGGCTGGGACTAGCTGTGCGACCTCTTCATTCAGGACTCGACTGCTCACAGTGACAGATTCTGGCTTCTCCCACAGTCCTGACTCATGCTTTTAAGAATCATGGAACTGCAAGCTACACCATCAGAACGGCTTGTCCCTCATTTCCCCAGCAGGAGGAATGGGGTGTTCACAGCCCACAGGCTGTGGGGGTGCTGGTGTGCCATTCAGCACCGTGTTATACAGCCAGGAGATGGTGTGACCACTGGGTTCACCTGGTCACTGGAGCTCAGTATGTCTAGAACACTCACAACCATTTATTCAACAGCTATTTCCCCAGGACCTACAATATTTGGGTCAGGCATCTGCCTAGTTGTCAAGGCATCTCTGGGGTCCTTTATACAACAAGGTTGCCCAGCACAGATGTATGAAGGCGAGTGTGACATGGTGTAACTGTTGAGGGAGGCAACCAGCCACATCAACAGTTTGTTCCTGGGGCTTCCCTGGTGGGCCAGTGGTTACGAATCCACCTTGTAATGCAGGGGACATTAGTTCAGTCCCTGGTCTGGGAAGATCTCTCTGGGAAGATCTCTCTTAGTTGCCCTGGAGCAACTAAGCCTGTGTGCCACAACTACTGAGCCGGTGTTCTAGAGCCCGAAAGCTGCCAACTACTGAAGCCCATGCCCTCAGAGCCCATGTTCTGCAACAAGAGAAGCCACAACAATAGAAGCCCGTGCACTGCAGCTAGAGAGTGGCTCCTGCTCACCAGTTAGAGAAAGCGCGTGTGCAGTAACAAAGATCCATCACAGCCAAAAAAATAAAGCAAATTAAAAAAAAAAAAATCTTAGTTCTTACAGTGTGACAAGTTATATGACAGAAATGTGTCTAGGGTCATGGGGAAAAGAGGGGACAGGGAAAGGTCTGTCCAGAGAACAGCTGGGTGTGCAGGAGGGGAGAAAAGGGGTGGTGGGAGGGGGCAGTTTGGTTGCATCCCTAACATTTTCTTTCTTCAAAATTAAAGCGAGAGCTGAAGCAAAGACGGCAAAATGTTAACATCTGTGAGATCTGGTGGTGGGCACATGGGTGTCTGTTATTCTCTGTACTTTTCAGAACGTTTGAAATGTTGCATAATGAAAATATTCTGAATTGCAAAAAATATTCTGAATTGCAAAAAAAAAAAAACAACAAGAAAGCTTGGTGCGTCAAAACAAAAAGAAACCCACTGGAAACCACATGAAGGCTGGCCTGGAAAGCTCGGAGATTGGCTGCAGGCTCCTGTGATAAGCCAGGTAGGAGAGGGGAGCTCACCGTTAGGAGAAAGGGGAGAAGGGCTCACCCAGCCGCCTCCTGCTTCTGATTGCTATAAGGGTGTGAGTGCATGCATGTCTGCGCATATTCAAGAACAACTCTATCTTTGTAACCTCAGGCCTACAGGGAGCCTGGAGGCACAAGCCCTCTGAGCTGGAGCTCTGTCCTGGGGACAAGCATGGGCCGGGGGAGGGCCCGCAGGCCTTCCACCTGGTGTGCTGGCTCCCAGTGGCAACACATCCAGTCTGGTGGTCCACAGCCTTCCTCCATGTTGGAATCCCCCTGTCTCCTCTCACGTATCTGGCCCAGAGAAGAAACTGGTCAGCTCAGTTCAGTCGCTCAGTCATGTCTGACTCTGTGACCCCATGGACCGCAGCATGCCAAGCCTCCCTTCACCAACTCCCAGAGTTTACTCAAACTCATATCCATTGAGTCAGTGATGCCATCCAACCATCTCATCCTCTGTCATCCCCTTCTCCTTCTGCCTTCAATCTTTCCCAGCATCAGGGTCTTTTCAAATGAGTCAAATGAGAAGAAACTGGTAGGTTCTTGGCAACTCCATCAAGTCCACCCAGGGTACCTATGCACGTACTGTTTGGCCCAGTAACTCCATGCTGAGGACCTTACCTATCCCAGCTGTGTACCATGAGAGTCTAAACTAGGTTATGGGGAAATCCTGGGTGGTCCACTGGTTAAGACTCAGTGCTTTCCTTGCCAAGAGCCTGGGCTCAATCCTTGGCCAGGGAACTAAGATCTCACAGGCCCACGCCCAGC
The DNA here is from genome assembly GCA_917880005.1 of Nanger dama. NCBI lineage: Eukaryota > Metazoa > Chordata > Mammalia > Artiodactyla > Bovidae > Nanger > Nanger dama. The sequence goes on along the minus strand of CAKJTW010000012.1, from coordinate 47,463,216 downwards.
ATGGCCAAAAACAAACAACTGCCCCTCCCTCACAAAAACTACGTGGAGGGAATGTGTTAATAATAGCACTGCAAGGTGGAATGTAGTAACAGGTGACAGGAAACAACCCGTCGCTAAGGCATAGGGGGAGATTCTTAGGCATCTATGTAATGGAATAATACACCGTCATAAGGAAGGAAAAACACCTTACAGACTGGTGTGCAAAGTTCTCAAATTCTGCTGAGTGAAAAAATACAGGATGCAGAACAAACAGTGCGTGGGATATGATACCACCTGTATTAATTAAAAGGGTGGAAAAGGAATACTTCCACACATTTGCCTGTATGGGCCTAGGTTATCAGGAAATCACTAACAGTAGTTGCCTCTCTGCGAGAGCAATGGGATGATGAGGACTTAAGAGATGAAAGGTGAATTTTGATCTTTAACTTAAAAAATTTTTACCTTTTGTATCTAATTTCAAACTTTTTTCCCCTTTAAATGTAAACTAACATTACTTTGCCAACAAAGGCCCATCTAATCAAGGCTATGGTTTTCCAGTGGTCATGTATGGATGTAAGGGTTGGACTATAAAGAAGGCTGAGTGCTGAAGAATTGATGCCTTTGAACTGTGGTGTTGCAGAAGACGCTTGAGAGTCCCTTGGACTGCAAGGAGATCCAACCAGTCCATCCTAAAGGAGATCAGTCCTGAATATTCGTTGGAAGGACTGATGTTGAAGCTGAAACTCCAATACTTTGGCCACCTGATGCGAAGAGCTCACTCATTTGAAAAGACCCTGATGCTGGGAAAGATTGAGGGCAGGAGGAGAAGGGGATGACCGAGGATGAGATGGCTGGATGGCATCACCAACTCGATGGACATGGGTTTGGGTGGACTCCGGGAGTTGGTGATGGACAGGGGAGGCCTGGCGTGCTGCGGTTCATGGGGTCGCAAAGAGTCGGATGCGACTGAACTGAACGGAACATTCCCAAGCCCAGGCCCCAGTGTCTGCAATGCTGAGCAGGGAGCAATGTAGACCTTGGCCTGGGCCCAGGTTATTGATAGGATGGTTTTCAAGAACCACAGCACTCTCTCACTCTACACCGAGAGCACTTTCCATTTGTCCTGTGGGGGCCGGCCATGTCCTCCGATAAGACTGGTGCTTGGGGAGGACACTGAACGGGACTAAGCTTGTAACAGTATTATTTAATATTTATTTATTTACTTGCCTGAACTGGGTCTTTGTTGTGGTATGAGTGACCTAGTTCCCTGACCAGGGATTGAACCCGGGCCCCCAGCACTGGGAACGTGGAACCTTAGCCACTGGACCACTAGGAAGTCCCTCGTGTCACTTATTGATCTTCAGATTAAGAACCCTCAGCTGTGTCCCCTGAGGGGCCAGCTCTGTCTACCCTGCTTCCATCCTTGCATCTTCCAGTCTTCCTTTGGGCCACACTCTGGTGCCTCTCAGCCACGCGCCCCATGCCCAGCACAGCTGCTAGTCTTGCTCTGGGATGGGCACGTGACCCCACGTGGGTCAATGAGCCTCAGTTCTGGGGCTTCTTTTCCTGGGAAAAGTAGGCTCTCTTTCTGCTGGGTCTGCAGCTGGCAAGATGCTAAGCATGGAGCTGCCAGCAAATGAAATGATGTACAGGGAAGTGGAATACCTCCAGGTGGGCCTGAATGTGTCATTTATGATAGCCAGCATGTAAGACTGACTCTTCATTTATTTACATTCTTGTCGTGCACCACGAGGCATGTGAGATCCTAGTTCCCTGACCAGGGATTGAACCTGTGCCCTCTGCACTGGAAGAGCACAGTCTTAACCACTGGACTGCCAGGGAAGCCCTGTGACTGCCTTTTTGAGATGGGTTTTCTGTCACTTGCAGCCAAAAGACTCTAGGCAAAAACAAATTCCTGATGGTTTCTTTGTCGAAACTGGGATGACTGGCCCTTTCTGGTTAAGAACCACTCTCTCAGGAGGTGTGGGTATGAGTGAGTAGAGCTCCCCTACTGAAGCATGGACAAGAAACGTGGGAGGCTGCCTGCCTGGGCCAGATGTGCCCTCTCTCGTCCTACCCCCACGCTCCCCGGCTGCTGGAAGCCAGCTTTTCTGACTTCCTGTGCATGCAGGGGCGGGGCGGGGTGTGTACCTGTAGCAGACGTTATCAGTGCAGGGGTTGTGGGCCCGGACAATGATGAAGACATGCTGAAAGTGGGAGCGGATGTTCTTGGGGGTGAACGGCAGCGCCCGGGCTCCTGGAAGATGATGGTCACAATGTCGTTGCCTATGTGCCTCTTCCTCAGCAGCTGGTGGTGGGGAGACAGTGGCAGGGGAGAGGAAAACATCAGGGTAGGCTCCAGGTTCATGACCCGTCCCGTCACCTCTCTGCCAGCTCCTGCCACGCTCCCCCTCTGCCCCAGCCACACCAGCCTCCTGCTGCTCCTTGAATGAATCAGAAACCTTTCCTTTCCTGAGGCTCCTGCGGATCATCCTGAGGCTTGGAACTTCTTCCCCCAGATCCCCACACGGCTTGCTCCTGCCTGCCCTCCTTCAGGTCTGGGCTGAAATATCACCCTCCCACGGGGCCTTGACTGTCTTACCCATGATGTCAGCCCCTCTGCTTTTCTGCCCCTGTTACTCAAGTAACAGTGTGTTACTCGTCCACACTCATCTTAACAAGCAGCTGCCCCTATTCCTTTTGTTTCTGTCTTTCCCCACTAATGTGGCAACTCCTGGAGAATAAGGATTTTGTCTGCTTTGTTCACTGCCAGGTGCTTTATCCTCAGGGCCTAGAGCAGGGTCTGGCACACAGCAGGTGCTCAAGAAATGTCAGCTGGAGGACAGCACGGTCTGGCAGCTTTTGACTTGCTCAAGGTCATATTCATGGACACTGGCAGAGGCAGCCTTGAGACCTCTGGCAGGGCCCATCTCTGGCTACCTGAGTTGAGAAGGCTGGGGTGATAGCCTCAGATCAGCCCACAGGAACCCCGTCATTTCCCCCTGCCTGTCACGGCCTCTGAGAAAAACTGTCATCTTTAAAGGCAATGATGTACTCTTTGTATTCTTGGCATTTTACTTCCTTGCTAAAATTACTTTTTTTTTTTTGGCCACACCGTGTGGGCATGTGGGATTCAGTTTCCCAGCCAGGGATCGAACCTGTGCCCCTGCAGTGGAAGTGCAGAGTCTTAATCACTGGATGCCTAGGGAAGCCCCTGGGTATAGAAGTTTAGCCTTAGGTATAGAAGTTTAGGTATATAGAAGTTCTTAGGTATAGAAGTTTAGCCTTCATGTAACCGTTAGGAATTCCCACCAACGGAGCGGGGGTGGGGGGTGGTGGTGGTGGTGGTGTTACATGCAACTCTATGTGAGGTGGCCAGGAGTGTGAAATCTGGTCACACTTAGTGGCACAATACACACTGCTGAACCGTTGGCTCCCTGTGTGTTTTACACAGGATTAAACTAAACTGCTTAAGTAACCATTTATTGTGACCAGCCCTGAACCAGGCGTCCTACACCCACATATGAAAGCTGTAACCTCATTTCATCTTTACAATAAGTCCTGTGACTTAAGTCATCTGACCTCCTTTTGTTGATGAGAAAAGTTAGGTTCACAGGGCTTAAACATCTTGCCCTCAGTCCACAGTCAAGGAGTGAGGAGCTGTGATTTGAACCCACTTCTGCTTGACCCCACAACCCAAGCTTTCCCCACCACGCCTCCAGGAGTATGTTCAGCTGCTTCCTGTGTACCTCCTGTGCTGGGCCCTGCCATGAGCTCTGGTTTCACACACAAGTGCAGGGTCCTTTCCCCACAACCCTGAGATATGGGTGCTATTGTTCTGCCCATTTCAGAGCAGGGACCCGAGACCCAGGGAGGTGAGATGACATAGTGAGGAAGTGGCAGATGAAGAATGCCAACTCAGGTTCAATGAGAGCAATGCTCTTACAGTGGCTACTTGGCAAATTTTCTAAAAATCACTGATGTCTGACCATAAAAATGGTCAGCAGAATGCACACTGCCACCTGCGGTGGTGTGGTGTGTGTGTTCAGCTGTGTCCGACTGTGTGACCCTATGGACTGCAGCCCACCAAACTCCCCTGTCCATGGGATTCTTCAGGCAAGAATACTGGAGTGGGCTGCTACTTCTTACTCTAGACCATTTTCCTGACCCAGGAATTGAACCCAGGTTTCCTGCATTGGCAGGTGTATTTTTTACCACTGAGTCACCCGGGAAACCTCGTACCAATAGGAAAAATACCTACACTTCGTAAGCCATCAAAAGCCTGTGGGGTTTCTGTTCATGAGAAACAGCCATGCGTGTCCAGGGAGAGGAGGCCCTGGCGGCAAGCAGCAGCTGTTGTGCCCACCTAGCACCTCCTCCTCCTCCAGGCAGCCGTGTCCATCCCCTTTGGGAAAGCACCTCCCACTGGCCCTCTCAGGGGTGGGTACATGCTTCAGGTTTGGCCAATCAGTCTATTCTATCGCTGCCCTGGGCCTGGCAAGTGGGTGGTGCAATGAGATTCAGCCTGGAAACATTTCTGGGACATGTGCAAGGCAGAGCTCTCTTTCTCCTGAGGGCGCTAAGCTGGTGGGATGTAAGGTGAGGGCTGCCACTCCTTGGACAGATCTGTGAATATAACCACTAAGAATAAAAGCAGAGGTGAGAAATGGGAAGAACTCCTGACGCTGTCTGAGCCCCTGGATCCAGCCATACCTAAAGCCAGCCCTCTCCCAGTACTTGACAATTATTGTTGTTCAGTCACTCAGTCGTGTCTGACTCTTTGCGACCCATGGACTGCAGCATGCCCAGGCTTCCCTGTCCTTCACCATCTCCTGGAGCTTGCTCAAATTCATGTCCACTGAGTCAGTGATGCCATCCAACCATCTCATCCTCTGTCACCCCCTTCTCCTCCTGGCTGCCCTCGGTATTTCCAAGAATCAGGGTCTTTTCAATGAGTCAGCTCTTTGTACCAGGTGGCCAAAGTATTGGAATTATACTTGAGAATTATATAACTCAGTAAATCTCATTTTTCGCTTTGTACTCTGTCACTTGCAGTCAAAATAATGTTGACTGATTCACTTGTGTCTTCCCCACAGGACCTCTGATGATTCAAGAGACCCTTGAGAGGAGCTGGGGTAGCAGGGTGGCCAAGGAATAGCTAGAACAAAAAGTGACATTGCATGACACCTGATCTAGTCTCCAAGCCCCAAGTGATGAGACCGTGGTAGAGAGCGTCTCCAGGACTGAAGGTTTCCACCTGCTGCCTGAGGTGGTGCCAGGAGAGCCGGTGCCAGGCCGGCAGACAGCCAAAGGCCGAGGGGAGGGAAGCTGCCTTGGGTTCAGCTATGCATCAACCAGAATTCACTTGGAGCCCCCACCCTGGGCCCCACTGACCTGTTGCCTGTTGTTGGGGGTGTATGGAAGCAGGGTGGAGACATGGAACATGATCTCGTAGTCCTGGTACGTTGTGTAGAGGGAGTGTGTTCCCGTGGAGTCGGCTGAAACAGAAACACCAGTTAAGCACCACATCTCCAAAACCTCTGGGCTCCTGCCATGTCCCACATGCCATCTGTGTTAGTTTTGAAGTTGACGTTTTCATTTAACTTCAACCTTTAAAGCTCAGTAAATTTAGAGATGTGCCTGGTGGTCCAGTAGTTAAGACTCTGTCTTTCCAAAGCAGGGCATGTGGGTTTGATTCCTGGTTGGGGAATTAAGATCCTACATGTCACACAGCCACAATAACAACAACAGCAACAACAATAAAATTTCAGTAAATTAAGATAAAAGGAAATCTTTATTAAGCACCCACCAGACTGGCAAATATTTCAAAGTGTGACAGTGCCAAGGGCTGGTGAGGGGTGTGGAGCAACCGGAACCCCTTGTGCGGCTGGTGAGGTGTGGAATTGGTACAGTCACTTCGGAAAACTTCAGTAATAGTTACTGAACCTGAAGACAGGCTTCACTGATGACCTCCCAGGATCACAGCCTAGAGAAATCATACTCGAGTGCCCCAGGATATGGGTACGATTAGTCTCAATCTGTCAGTCCCAGGGATAAACAATTCATACCGTGGAAAAATACACAGCCACGAAAAGGAATGAGTCACTGCCACCACATGGGCAAATCCTACAAATGCAACGTTGAACGAAAGATGCCAGACACAAAGGAGCACAAACTGTATAATTCCATTCACTTTATATCCCCAAACAAGCAAAATGGATTATTTTAGAGATGCATATACAGACTGCCAAACTATGAAGAAGGAAATGATAATCCTGAGTGTAAAGACACGTTCTTCTCTAATGGCAGGGTGTTATGACCAGGGAGAAACTCACCTGACTGTGGACTCCAAGGGGGAAACTGAGGCACACGGATGGAGTGACTCAACCCAGGGCTTACACACTGTAGTGAGTGGTGGGGCTTGAACTGGAACTCAGACTGTCTGACTCCAGAGTGTTTTCTTTTAAAAAAATTTTTGGACATGCCATGCACTATTCTTTTTGTTGTTTTCTGGGCCACCTGGCATGTGGGATCTTAGTTCCCTGACCAGGGACTGAACCCGGGCCCCCTGCACTGGAAGTGTGGCGTCTGAGCCAGTGAACCATGAGGGAAGTTTCCAGAATGTTTTCTTAATAGTATTCAATGTTGCCTCTTATGAGTTTCAAAATTCTCATAGGAAAGAGACCCAAATCACTAATCTTTAGCAGTAAAGGTCCTGCATGTGAAGTCCCTGCCGGCCTCCCTCAGTTCGTCCTTCCCATTTATTCCCTGAAGCCTTGGGACCTCAGGGCTTTCGCATGTGCTGTTTCTTTTTCTTGGAACACACTTCTTGTTCCCTCTTTGTCTGTTTTATTCCAACTCAGCCCTCTCAGGTCACACTGTTATCCAGGCCTGAACCCGATACAAAGTCAGGTTCCCCATATTTTCTTCTATCACCTTGAGTCGCTCCTTCCTGTCCAGGCAGGACACCAGGGGCTGGTTTCCGCTGCACGTCTCAGGGAACCCCCAGGCCGTGCTGCAACTGACTCCAGGGTGTCACACTCACTCCGGAGGCCTATGCCTTGGCCCCTCAGGACCCCAGCTTTACTTACTTCCAGGTGCAAGGGAAGCAGCAATAGAACAGATCAAGGAATGCCTGTTCTTGTGGGCTGACATCCCAGGGGATAAGCTGTGACAAGTGAGGTCACTGAAGCCATGGTTGGCCAGCACCAGGGCAAGGTGACCTCCAGCTGGCTGTGATCTGGGAGACTGGCCAGGAGCACTGTGTTCCCTGGGGTCCTCGGGCACAGTGGGCACCACGCAGGTGTCTGTGGCTGTGACCCCCTCAGGACCCCTCTGGGCATGCACGTGCTTGGGATCTTAAGAGCACGTGTCTGGGAATGCAGGTGCTGAGACACAGAGCAGGACAATTTTCAGGCTTTACTAGAATATGCAACACTTATCCAGAGTGCCTGCACCACCCACACTGTCACCAGTCAAGTCCTCGAACGCCCGCTGCCTGCGTCCTCCCCAGGGTATCACCAGGCCTTTGGACCGTAGGCCAGTGGGATAAGTGGGCTGGTTAGGGCTCCCCTTACCAGGCCACCCACTGCGGCCACTTACTCTTGACGTCCAGCTGGGCGGCGTACTTGGTGAAGCCCTTCAGGCAGACCTTCTCCCCGATGAGGGAGAGGAACTCTTCGAAGGCTGGGCCGGCCTCCTCGTTGTTGTACATCTCCTCTTCCGAGCTCTGGCCGGCCTTGCAGTAGAGGATGCCCACTTTGTGCTTCCGGCAGAGCTGCAAAGGCGAGAGCGGTGTCAGGGAGGCAGGCCAGGCAGAGATAAGAGGGCGCAGGACAGAGGGGGCTCTCCCGGCTGCTGGGGTTACGTGGCGGTTCAGTGCCGCAGCCGGAGAAGAAAAGAGGTGTGGAGGCATGTCCCGGCCGTCCCTCTCCCTCTCTGAGTTTCCAGAGGGGCACTGCAAGGGTGCTGCCACCATGCCCAGGCTTTCTACACAAGGGTGGAGGGTGGCGCTCTCTCGAGGGAAAGACGGCCACCCTGGCCGGTTTCCCACAGTAGGTGGGCTGGAAATGGCTAGGGTTCTGCAAAAGGCCATTCTGGAGGGCTCAGTGGGGTCGACGTTATTTCTTGGGGGTGGGGCGAGCCCTGGTAGCCATGTTTGCTTTATGTGTCCCTGATGCCCTGGTCACTGGACAGTCACGTGACCTAAGCGTGGGGCCGGGAGAGGCTCTTCTGGGACTGAGGGTCAGCTAGTCGGGGCCAGTACAAGGCTCTCATCCTAATAGCACCTCTGGGAGCTGTGGGAGGCAGTATGCCGTGAGGGAGGGGAAGCACTGACACACAGGGGGGACCCATGGCTGCCTCAGTCCTAGACTATCTCCCTTGGGAGCCCCAGCAGTCACATGCCGGCTCCTGGCAGCCCTAGAACTTGATAGAAGGTTTCTCCTCTTACTGGAACTAGCCTGAGTGGGTTTCTGTTCTTTGGAGGAAAAGGAAAAGTGAGACGGAAGAGGGTCGGGCAGTGGGGCTCAGGTTTCTGCCTCTGCGCCCCACCCCTCCTGGGCCCCGGCTCACCCCTTGCTCGTCGAGCTTCAGCAGCTGCTCCGTCACCTTGGGAGTGTTGAGAGCCAGGCGCAGGCAGTGGATGTTGAGCTCAGGGATGACATACTCCAGGGCGTCCCGCAGGGGCAGGCCCCGCCCAGTCCCGTGCTTCATGGCGGTGGGTGTGGCGTCCTCCAGGATGGAGCCCCGCAAGGTGGTGAGCTGCTCCAGGGAGAAGGGGGAGACGAGGCTCTCAGGACGTGGGAAGGAAGGAGAGAGGGCCCACGAGGCTGTTCTGTTCTCACAGCAACATGTGTGATGGTCAGTAGCTTGGACTCGGGCTGGAAAGCCCTGGGTCTGAACGAACTTGAACTTGCTGCCCCCTGGCTGTGAGATCTTGACCGAGTGACTTCCTATCGCTCCACCTCAGCTTCCAGAGAGTGTTGGGACAGTGGATCGAACAGCCTTTGTTTGTTCAATAAATACTGTCCCAGCGCCCTCTTTAGTGTGGTGAAAAACGAAGACCCCTGTCTTCCTGGAGCTGATACGCAGGTGGGGAGGTGGGTTGTGTTAGGTAATAAAAAGTGCAGTGAATAAAATAGTGACTACAATGTCGGCACACTACCAAACACTTTTACTGTTGTTATCATGTACATGTATTACTTAATGTGTTGCTCACTCACGTCCAACTCTTTGAGACACCATGGACTGTAGCCCACCAGGTTCCTCCGTCTATGGAATTCTACAGGCAAGAAACCTGGAGTTGGTAGCCATTCCCTTCTCCAGGGGATCTTTCTGACCCAGGGATCGAACCCGATTCTCCTGCATCGCAGGCGGATTCTTTACCGTCTGAGCCACCAGGGACGTCTATTGCCACACACTCTTAGGTAAAACGCCTGCCTGCCCCAGACACCAGGATCATCATGGGTCTCGAATTGTAGCACTGGTTTCCTGTCAAAATCACCACCAATGGCTCTGATGCAGCTGATTGGTGGTGGGGCCCAGGCTTGTACGTATGCATGCAGTATACACACACTTACATATCTGAGTATTTGCATGTCTATTCTCTTTTACTGCTTCTCAGGGAATTCTGATGTGCAGTCAGATTTTAAAACCTTTAGTCAGTAGAAAAGGAAATGGCAACCCACTCCAGTATCCTTGCCTGGGAAATCCCATGGACAGAGAGGAGCCTGGTGGGCTACAATCCAGGGGATCACAAGAGAGTCAGGTATGACTTTGCAACTAAACAACAATTTTTAAAAAGCTGAAAACACCCTATACAATAAAAAAGTAATACTACAGAAAGAAATATGTTAGTGTGGTTTTAGCAGGTTGCAGAGCTGAAATGATATCGAGGAGGTTTCAATTTATACTGCAGCTGAATTATATGAGAATCATACATGGTCTTCACTACCTTTATCTTTCTAGTAGAAGCAACATGACACAGAGGTTAAGAGCGTGGACTCGGGACTCCAACTGCCCAGGCTCAGATTCTAGCACGAGGCATGCACTCAACCTCTCCGTGCCTCAATTCCCTTTTCTATAAAAAAGAAGTGATAATATATGTTAGGATTGCTTTGAGGTGTACATGAGTTAATATTTTTGAAGTCCTTAGAATAAGCGTTTGAGACACAGGAAGAGCTCTATGTTAGATACTATCATCATTGTAATTTGTATTTTTGAACTGTGCTGCAAAATGAATAAATGAAAGGTTGGCTACCAGCATTCATCCCTCACTTCACTGCTGCAGCGCCTTGCTTTGGTTGGGTTGTATGTTTTTCCACAAGTGATTTGGATCTGGCCCACTGACTGCAATGTTTTACATTTCCAAATGGTTGAAAAAATTAATATTGTGTGATGTGAAAAGTATATGATATTCAAACTTAAGTGTCTCTAAAATCAAGTTTTGTTAGAATACTAATAAAAAAACACTTGTTTGTTTTACCTGTGGCTGCCTGCACTACATTAACAGAGTTCAATAGTCTGAAGAAGACCATATGCCCCATAGAACCCAAGACAGTTACTATCTGGCACTTTACAAACTTAAGTTTTCTTAGAGCTGAAAGCATCGTGGCCAATACAGAGGTGTTTCAGAAATGATGAATATGGCAATTTCTGGGTTGTTGCTGTTGTTCAGTCACTTAGTTGTGTCTGATTCTGCGACCCCATGGACTGCAGCATGCCCAGGCTCCCCTGTCTTTCACCATCTCCCAGAGTCTGCTCCAATTCATGTCCATTGAATCCATGTTGCCATCCAAAATTCATCCTCTGTCACCCCCTTCTCCTGCCCTCAGCCCTTCCCAGCACCAGGGTCTTTTCCAATTTGTGGGTAGATGGAGGTTTCTTGCTATATCTTTGTTATGTGCATTATATTTATATGTTATGAAACTAAGCATTTGAACCTTTTTCCAAAGATACATGTTTTATCTGGACTGTCATAACAAATATCCTGATGGAATTTAACAGTAAATTATGAAATGCACATTGTCTAAATTGCTTAACAAAACAAAACCTTTAGTCAAGCCAATCACGGCCATCGCGTTTCCCCTCCCCAGAGGCTGCTTTCCAAGTTTTTCCTTCAGGTGGCCACATGACTAGATCCAGGCCATGAAATGAGAAGGAAATTCAGCTTGGGGAAGACATCTGTGGCAGATTATCTTTCCTGGTAAATATTTTCTTCCCTGGTTTAAAAAGCCCCTTTCCACCTGCTCATTTTTTTCTAAGGACGCTGGTATGAAGATAAGATGTCTGGAGCTGCGACAGCCACCCTGGGATCATTAGGAATGAGACAACAACAAGAAAACCACACATAAGTCAGTCCCTGCCACTTCCTACCTCCAGATTTCCTGTTAGAGAATTAAAATAACCTGCATTTGCTTTAGCTACAGTCATGTTTTCTGTTACTTTGCAGACAAAGTAATTTCTAACAGATCTATCTTAATAACAAGTCACATTTATGAAAGCATAGCTCAACTGCACTGTATTCAGGCATGATAGTAGTTGTAATTACTAGTGTATGTGTAGGTCTGTTCGGGGAGGGGAATGTTCCTATCTCCCTTTTACTGATAAGAAAACTGAAGCTCTAAGATGCTAGGTGCCTTATCCAAGGTCACCACAGCCAAGTGGCTGAACCAGGATTCCACCCTAGGTGTGACATCTCCAGAGCTCATGATTTTTCTGAGTAATTTTTTTCTCTCTGAAATATAATGTACTCCAGAAGAGTACACCACACATGTAAGTACAGCTTGAGGAATCAGCACAGAGTGAATATCTAGGTAATCACCACCCAGATGAAGAAACACATTACCAGTCTCCAAAAACTCTTTTGTGTCCCTTTTCACCTCCCTAAAAGCAACCCTAGGCTTCCCTAGTGGCTCGGGAAAGACTTCACCTGCCAGTGTGCCAGATGTGGGTTCAATCCCTGGGTCAAGAAGATCCCCTGGAGAAGGAAACGGCAACCCACCCCAGCATTCTTGCCTGGAGAATCGCATGGACAGAAGAGTCTGGCAGGCCATAGTGCATGCATGGGGCTGCAGAGAGTCAGGGACCACACAGTGACTAAACAAGAACAAGAGCGATCCTATCCTAATTCTTCGCACCATGATTTACTTCTGCCTGCTTCTGAGCTTCATGTGTTTGTATTCACTTCTATCTGGCCTCTTTCTCACAATGCCACAGCTATGAGATGGGACCAGGTTGCTGCAAGAGGCTGCCGCTTTCTACTACGATGGATTTAATCCATCCTACTACTGATAAGCGTGGAAGCTGCTTCCAGTGTTTGACAACTGCGAACAGTGTTGTTAGGAACATTCAGAGAAGCACCTCTCAGAGCACATGAACACACCTGCGTCTGGGTTTATACCCAGGAGGGGAACTGCTGAGTCACCAGACATGTTCATTTTCACTTTTATGGAACTGCCAAGCAGTTTTCCAAGTGGCTGTGCCCATTTACACATGCCAGCCCTGTCTGAGAGCCCCTGCCGCGTGTCCTTACTGACTCTAGCTCAGGCTCCCATCCACAGAGCACTGCTGGCCGCCGGGCTACGACATGTCCTGGGCGAGGCACCACAGCTCTGGTGCCACTGCAAGATGACTCCCTGGTCTACAGCAGGACAGGGAAAAAAATCCTTCCCCGAGGGGACTGCTGTGAGCACCTGAAACACACATGGGGCTACAGTTGAAAAGACCGAGGCGGCTCAGCGTTAACTGGAAAAACACGCTCACCGTAAGTCAACAGACGTGAGAGACAGCAAAAAGAACATGTCACAACATTGCCTCTAAACACACAGCCTGCCCTTGCCAAACAGGACCTGGGCAAGAGGCATGTGTGGAAAGAAGGAGATGATCTCATGGTTGGGAGTTCCCAGTTATAAACAAACAACTCTCTCTTATCATAGGCAGGATAGTCTTGAAATAGATCATGAAAAGCCATGATATGGATGCTTTGCTCTGTCAACCTGGGTGGCCCTGGGGTCGTGAGTTTCCTTTCATGGACCCACAGGATCAGAACCTTTGAATCCTGCAGACACTGTCCCACAGCACCCTCTGCTGGAGACAAGAGACAGTGTGGCCCAGAAGTCCTTGTTTTCTTCCGCACTAGAGACAGGTGGCCTACCGTCACATTTTTGGCTCTGAAAACTTGACCAAAAGCCACCAGTTGAAAAGCTCCCAGATTGTACTTCTCTGCTAGGGATGATAAGTAGGGCACTGGCAGGCTGCAACGTGCGGCCGGCCACCTCCACCCTCCACCTGGTCCTGTCCTACCTGGACTGACAGCAGCCTTCTCCTGGTCTCCCTGGTCTCCACCTGACTCCAATCCGTTCTTCCCGCAGCAGCTTGAGTCAGATCATGTCTCTCCTCTGTGCAGAAGGCGCTGACAGCAGTCCATCTCTCTCCCAATAAAATCTACACTCATCACTCGGCCTGCAAGACCCTTGATGACACCTGGCATCATCTCACTGAGCTGTTAAAGGGCCTCAGGGCCACGCCAGCAAAGGAGGTTCCCACCCACGCAGGCTGTTCTCCACCAGCCTCCAATTCAGAAGCACCCCTGCCTTCCTCTGTGCTGGTTCACTGTCCTGGAGTTTTTTCTGGGAGGTCCCTTGGGAATCGGTCTGCCTTGGTTCAAATCTTGGCTCTCCCCCTTTTCCAGCTGTGTGACTGGCAAGCTGCTGAATTTCTCTGTGCCTTTTACCAATAAAATGGGGAATAACAGCGCCTGCCAAAAAGGGTTGTAAAGATTCAATACAAAGGGCTTCCCTGGTGGCTCAGTGGTAAAGAATTCGCCGCCTGCGGATGCAGGAGACATGGGTTCAGTCTCTGATCCCAGAGGCTCCCGCATGCCTCAGACCAACTAAGCCCGTGTGCCACAACTACTGAGCCTGTGCTCTAGAGCCCAGGAGCAGCAACAAGAGAAACCATCACAATGAGAAGCCCGAGCACCACAACCAAGAGGAGCCCCCGATTCCCACAACCAGAGAAAGCCTGAAAGCCCCAGTGAAGACCCAGCACAGTCAAAAAAAATAAATTCAGTACGAAAAATTTATACAGTGCTTATTACCACTCGATCTGCACAAAGTGAGCACGCAATACGTTAGCTGTTGTCACAGTACACAAATGTATTTACACAAAGCCATATGTGTTGTTAAAAATGTAAAGAAAATTTAACCTTATCAGGAAGCTACAGTTTGCTTTTTCCCCTCACTTAACAGTATGTTCTGGAGATAACATCACACCAACAGAGGTACTCCCTGAACACAAGTGAGGTCCCAAAGGAGCTTCACTACTGCCCTTGTTTTCTGCACTTAATACAAGATTCTTCCTTTTTTTACTGTGTATACATTTAAATTCTCTTTAAATTCTTAATGAGCGACTTACTTTTTTTCAATAAAGAACGAAAAAGAATCTAAACTTCTAACCCTAACAAAACTAAGGCTGTCAAAAGCTCATGTTTGGGAGCCAAAGGGAACCCACTGGGCCAGGGAGCCCCTGGCTGCTGGCAGTCCCCGTGTCCTGCCAGCCAGGGGCTCAGGGCGGGGCTGCCCTGGCCTGGACCTGGACCTTTCCAGGCTCAGGGTGGGTGAGGCTGACGTTCTGGTGTGCAGTACCAAAGCCCAACTCCAGTCTGTTCCCGCCCTGGCGGGAAGCTTGGCGCTGCCAACACTCCTGTCCCATCTGCTGGGAGACGTGGGCCCACTCTGTCTCTCTGGTGGCTGGGGGCGGCCATCTGGGGCGGGCCAGCCAGCTGGCTTGGAAAATAGCCTGGGCCCCTTGCTCTGGCCCCCGAGACATGAGTGCGTTACAGGAGAAGGACAGAACTCTGTCCGTGAGCTTGACCTTCACTCCCCAGCACGGTCCTCTGACCTCTCGGCAAAGAGCGACAGCCACAACTTCAGCGTCATCACAGCACCTTCTGCTCAGACGCTGGCTGCCCGGCAGCCGTGTGCTCCCAGCTCGCGTGCGCACTCCAGGGGAGCCTTCCCGCCTTTCCTGGAGACAGCATGCAGACAGTACAGGTCTATCTTACGGATGAAGAAATGAAGGTGTCCAGGGGCAAAGCCATCTGCCTAAGGCCACAATGCTGGTGAATGGCAGAGCTCAACCAAACCCCAGGCTGTCTGGTTACAGGGCCAGGATTCAAACTCAGCCCTAGAGTGAGTGGCCAGAGGTTAAGAGCATGGGCTGGAGACGCAGGCAGTCTGGGTTCCTGTCCTGGCTCTGCCACTGTGGACCCTGACAAGTGATTATCTCCCTAGGCCTCGAGAATCTTCATCTGTGGAACGGGGACCATGGAACCCACATCCAGGGACTACTGAGAGGCTGTGAAAGGTCAATGAATATAAAACACTTGGAACGGTGCACGCCAGGAATATGCGCTGAAAGTGTTAACTATTCTTAAGACTATTGTCCTCTCTACTTTTGGGTTATGTGACTCCTCTGCTGCCACGGCGGGAAGGGCCTTGGCTTGGTTTTTAAAATTAAAATATATATTGGCTTTGTTGGCTCTTAGTTGTGGCATGTGGGATCTAGTTCCCTGACCAGGGATCGAACCCAGGCTCCTTGCATTGGGAGTGTGGAGTCTTCGCCACTGGACCACCAGGGAAGTCCCAGGCAAAGGCCTTTGGAAGGAGCAATGGAACCCTTGCTGGCCTCTGCCCCTTCCTCCAGATGACAAGGTCCTCAGGCCTGAGTGTCCAACGGGCAGCTCTGTGAGGCGCTGGGCCCGGGACTGAATACCTACATGGCCTGCACATGTGTGAGGTCAGAGAAAGGCCCATCTGTGGCTGTGAACCTCACGCTGGACCAAAATTAACAGGGCTGGTTGGAATGTGACAAAGGGATGGGAAACTGAGACCCCTGCCAAAGGCTAACTGTAGGCTCTCCCCAAATGCCAGGCCCAACAGTGCCCACTTTATATGGGCAACCTCACCAAGCCTACGGCACAGTCCTGAGAGACAGGGATCCTACGGAGGGAACGGAAGCTCTGAGAGAAGTCATCTAAGGTTTCACGACCACTAAGTGATTGTACCAGGCACTGTCTTGCCTCAGGACTTTTGCACAGGTTGTTCCCTTCACCTGGAACATTCTTCCACATGTCCCCATGGCTCCTCTCATCTTCTTCAGGCCCTTTACTCAAGTGTTCTGAGTGACACCGCCCTTGACTATCTGGTCTAAACATCTTACCACGCCCACATTTCTCTCTTCCTTGCTTTCTGTTCCACCTTGTCATCATATGCCACAGTGCATAATTTGCTAGGCTATCTAGGTACTGCCTGCTTTCCCCAGGGTCCCATGAGCATCTCTGCTATATTTACTGCAGTTTCCTCAGTGCCCAGTGCAGGGCTGGCTGGTGGTGGTGCGGAGTACATCTCTGTTGAGGAGAGAACTCCACACCTGTGTCCCTGAGCTCCAAGGACCCTATTCCAGCCTGAGGTGGCTCAGAGACTAGTTTTTATGGGTATTGGGGGTGGGAAGTGTGTGGAAGTAGGCATAATCCAGTAAAGGCACCAAGTCTGTTTCAAACCTACTGAATAGGAACCACAGAAAAATATTACACCCTGACCTAGCATCTCCACGACTCTCAGTGTGCACAACAAATTCTGGGGGAATTCCCTGGTGGTCCAGTGGTTAGGATTCTGTGCTTTCACTACTGAGGCCTGGGTTCGACCCCTGGTCAGACAACTAAGATCCTGCAAGCCACAGAGCATGGCCAAAAATCCCAAAATCAAAACAAAAGAACAAACAAAAAAAGCAAAGTCTGGTACATTAAAAAAAAAATCATTCTACATGTTCTGCTGCTGCTGCTGCTGCTGCTGCTAAGTCGCTTCAGTCGTGTCTGACTCTGTGCAACCCCACAGACGGCAGCCCACAAGGCTCCCTCGTCCCTGAGATTCTCCAGGCAAGAACACTGGAGTGGGTTGCCATTTCCTTCTCCAATGCATGAAAGTGAAAAGTGAAAGTGAAGTCGCTCAGTCATGTCCGACTCTTAGTGACCCCATGGACTGCAGCCCATCAGGCTCCTCCATCCATGGGATTTTCCAGGCAAGAGTACTGGAGTGGGGTGCCACTGCCTTCTCCGTACATGTTCTGTCTTCATGAAAAAAAAACAAAAACCAACCCACCCACACACAATAAAACGCTGGCATGAAACTGCGGTCATAACTTGTGAATGGGTCCAATGTACATACAGCCCGAGCTAAGTGAGACACCCCAGAGGTGGCCAAGGGGTGGCCAGGGCATGAGCTGACACCTTGCCCTGCCACCCACTGAGAGTGCTCTGGGCAAGTCCCCTACTCTGACTGTGCCTGTTTCATCACTATAATGAGAAGGATTAAGTGAGTGAATGCACGTAACAAGTATAGAAAACACCTGACACGCAGTGTGAAGTGAACCTGCAATATAACAGCAGCTGCAATATCATTTATTAGTATATGACTGCCGCTGTCACCTCACCTGGCCGCTCGCCGTATGTCAAACACTCTGACGCAGTGTGAGCTGTCACCTCACATTCTGCCCTGGCGCTCATCTGGCCAGAAAGGCAGGGCAGAGGGCGGTGCTAGGGAGACAGGGGGATGGGGACCACCTGTGGGATGGATGCCAAGTTTTGGGGGGCTGCCTCCCCTGCGTTACCACAAAGCCTCTGTGTCCTCTCATTCCCCCCTCGGCGGGAAGGTCTTCGTGAGGGGATGGGGCCGCGGCCCTCGGTGAAGCATCTGCCGTCTGGATGAGGTCCAGGTTTGGCCGGCCCCACAGCCAAACTCCCTGGCAGCGGCTGCCTGCTGGTCCCCATGTCTGCCAGGAGTAATGAGGATGGGGTAATGCATGCGGGGAGGGAGATCAACTTTGGGGGTCTGCCCAGCTGATGTGCGTGCTAAGTCGCTTCAGTCATGCCTGATTCTTTGCAACCCCATGGACTGTAGCCCACCAGGCTCCTCTGTCCATGGGATTCTCCAGGCAAGAATACTGGAGTGGGCTGCCACGCCTTCCTCCAGGGGATCTTTCTGAATCAAGGGATTGAATCTGCGTCTCTCATGTCTCCTGCATTGGCAGGCAGATTCTTTACCACTAGCGCCACCTGTGAGGCCCAGCTGATGATTGCCTCTTTTCTGGAAAGTCTTCCTTTGGGTCTTTTGGAAGTCTCCATCGTTTCTGCTGGCCTACCTCCCTCTCCTTTTGCTGAGGAACTGCCTCTTGAGCACCACCAGGTGGCTCTGACAGAACCATCAGTCACAGTGCCCTGCCTGGCCCTGGACCCAGGGTGGAGCATTCCTCTATCATCCCTGATGACAGTGACCGGCCTGGGCATGGGCGTGTGATCCATGCAGAGCCAATCAGAGTTCTTCCCAGAGCTCCAGCAGGCAAGAATGTGGAGGAGAAAGTATAAAGATGTAGAAGATGCCAGCAGCTGGTCTGTTTGCAGAAGAGAATGACAACCCACAATGCAAAAAGTGGCAGAGCCAGCTGAGTGGAAGAGACAGGAAGACAGCGCTCTGCTGACATCATTTGAGTGTCTGGATCCAGCTATGCCTGAAGCTAGCCCTACCCCTGGACTTGCAGTTTCATGAGCCAATGAATTCTACTTCTGGCTTAAAGCAGGCAAAAACTGGGACCAAGACTCAGCCCTCCTAATGCTGGGGGCTTGGGTTTCACTCCTGGTTAGGGAATCGGATCCCACATGCTGTAACTAAGAGTACGTATGCCACAGGTAAAGATCTCGCATAGCTCCAACGAGCTATGGGAGCCAAACTAAAACAAACAAAAAACCCCAGACAGTAGATTATCTGCCACTTAAAACTTAAGAGACCTAATCACACAGGGTGCCCTGAACAGGCCTCATTCCTTAGCCACAGCTGACCTTTATTCCATAGGAAGACTTGGACCAAGCCGGGACAAGAAGCTCCTCTGTTATGAATGGAAGGAGCAGGGCTGGGATGTTTTGAGCTCATCAACAGCAGTGCCTGCTCCTAAGGGTCCCCAGTTCCTACCCTGCTTGAGACCTGCACTCTTCATTTTCCTTTCCACTCTGCAGGACACCTCACAATCCTGAAAGAATCGCCTACAGTTCTCCCTTTATTTTTTATGCTCACCACCTTCAACCTTTTGCAAATATCAGAATCTGGGGCTCTGCAGTCAGACCCACTGGATTCCAATGTTGGCAACTGACTCATACATGTCTCTGAGTCTTAGTCTTCTCGTCTGTAAAATGGGGGGGACTGATGTGATGGCTCTTGTGAGGCTGTGGGAAGGATTACAGGAGCTGAAGCAGGGGCAGCGCTTGCTCACAGAACCAGATACTGAGCAGGGGCTCAGCGATGTGAGCGCCTGTGGCGTTATGTCACAGGAACGTGAGCGACTGCACCTACCTCTCGGGTCCGGAAGATGATCCTGTACTGGTACTGAGGCCCGTGGTCCTTGTGGTCCTCCAGCTTCTCTCGCTTGATGCTCACAGCCACTGGTCCTAGCTTCTCGTCCACCCCGAAGTAATTGGCGTGTTCTGAGAACGAAGAGCAAGGAAGTTCAGAGCCAGCTCTCTGGGAAGGAGGGGTGACGTTCCACAGCAGGCCTGCTGAGGGGACAGTTGGGGAAGGCTCCTGTGTGCCCTGTGGGGTCCTAGTCACACAAACTTCATGCCTGGTCGCAGCCACACTCGATGGAGAGACCATGAGAGGTCAAGCCCACCTTACTGCACCTTCTTGCAGTCACAGAAGTTTCCTGAGTCTCCGTGCTCTCATCTAGGAAGAAGGGAGCCCTAGTGCTACCTTCAGTTCATAAGAGGTGATGTGAGAGTGAACTGAAGCTACAAATAAAAAATGCTTAGTGCGGTGCCTGCCTTGTAATAAACTTAGTCTCTCGTTGTGATTATCTCGTATTTGCAAATGCTCACCGGCTTAGCTGCCAATTAGCCCTTGTGAAGCAGTTACAATTCTAGTCTAAAAAAAAAAAAAAGATTGTAGACTAAAGTGTCTTCTGCTTGGCTGAAATCCGGGCCCTGGACTCATTACATGTGGCCCACGTCACTCGACAGCATTCTCATTAGTAGAGTGGGATCAGGAAGGACAGATTCACATCTCAGCATGACTGTGAGGATTAAACAGGTTAGTAAGTGGGGAGCACAGAGCCAGGCGCAGAGGGAGCAAGTGAAATGTGTTGGCTATTACTACCTACGGGGCATGACGTTCATCACAGAACAGGACCACAACTCAAGTCCCTAAGCATCACCTGTATCTAGCCATGCTCCCATAGATGTAGGAAACTTCAACATTACTCTTTTTTTTCCTTTTGGTGACTGAGCCTTTACAAGTCATGGAGGAACTCATTTGTTCTCTCTCTGAAATGACAGCTGTCTCTGCTTTTGTAAAAAAAAAAAAAAAAAAAAAAAGCTGCTGTCTTACAACCTTTCCAGGCAAACAGTTCTTCCTGGTGTCTAACCCAAGTATCTCCTACTTCTGGTGCATGCCCACCGGCAGTCTGTCTCAACTCAGTCCACGGAGCAGGCATCTATACACTGCCAGAAATTTCTTCCCACTCCAGTGCTTTCCATGTTTAAAAGAGGGCTCCTAGTCTCACGAGATGCTCTTGGTGAATTAAAGGCTTATCAAATAACGTTAATTAATGGTCTCAATCAGAACAGCACCTGCAGTGGGTTAGACAATCTCCCCAACTGGTCAGAGAACAGAATAAATGTGTTCCACAGATATCGATCTATCTCTGAAACATTGGCAGGGGCTATTCTGTTTTCCACCAATGCATACCCAGTACCCTTGAGGTCCTAGAATATGCTAGGCACTCAATAAACACTGACCAATGACTAACGTTTCAGCTACAAAGAAATTATTTTTTGAAAGAAAACAGCTTCTTTTTAAAGCTCCATGATAAGTACTTACTACCTGCCTGATGAAGAACTGAGTGTTTTGACATACAATCTTCTTTGATCTTTACCACAGTCCTTCCGTGTAGGTATTTCTATGCGCTAAATGAAATATGTGTTCTCTGCTGGTTAGGTAGAAAATTAATATAATATAAATGCAAAACCAGATTTTTCAAATCCCCTCAATTCTGGCCACTAGGTTTGTAAATTTCAGACAGACCCTGTCAACTTCTCCCATGGGTTGTGGATTTCTTCATGTCCTCCTGTAGCCACATTAGTTTTTTATTTATATGCCCCTCAACCAAGTTACCAGGTATACAACTACTAGAGTTTCTTGGTAAATTTTTAAAAAATCTACATGAAACGGTCCTTTCGGTTCTTCTAACAAATGCTGTTAGCCTTGAAGTCTATTTCGTGTGATATTGATGTTGCCTCACTGGCTTTCTCTTGATTAGCACTGAATTTCTTTTTCATCCTTTAATTTCCAATCTCTGTGTCACTTTTTTTCTGGACACATGATACTGCTACAATCATCTCTGTCCCTCACATGAGGACACAGAGTACAAGGGGTAAAATGTGTCATGTAGCTAATAAGCTATAAAACATACATCCCAAGCCCAAGGCTGACTCCAACACTGGTGGAGCGCCAGAGACTGTACTCTGGACAGAGGGATGACCCAGAGGAATGACATTAGTTACATTTGACTAGGACATGGCTTTACAAAAAATTTTAAATTAGCTGTGGAGTACTAGCTGCCTATTCATTACCTATTCGTCCCTTCTTTTTAAGAGAAAACCTCTGTTCTTGGAGGAAGAAAAGAGAGGGGCTCTGTCTTACCAACATTTTCCAGCTTACCTTGCAGACTGGAGTGGCCAATAAACAGAAGCAGTTGGCTAGGACTTCTGAGAATGCTCTTCTTAAAAGGGGCTGACTTAATAAAAAGGTAGGGGAGGGGTGCTGACTTGACAGGAAATCTGTTATTCTGTCTGAATCCTTTCCTTCTTTGCCTGGAAGCATGGATGTGACGGCTGGAACTCAAGCAGCCATCTTGAGCATCAGGAGATCACTCTGAGGGCTTGGAGGCTAATGCACTAAAGCTGGCATTCCACTGATGCTGAGGAGTAACCATACTAGCCCTGAGGTGCACATCTCTAGACTATTTTATGTGGAGAAAAATAATCTATGTTGTTTAAGCCTGTTACTGGCAGTTCCAAGCAATTCTGAATTGACATAGGAGAATCCATATTCAAAAAATCTGAATTTCAGGAGAATCTAGAAAATTAGAAAGGATGGCAACACTGGGTTTGTCTACACTTCCTGGATGACAACAGTGAACCGGAGTTCCCCTCTGCACAGCCCCTGCCTGGTCTGCCTCCCTCTGTTGTCTCCTGCCTGGCCTCTGTGGCTGCCTAGATTTGTGGTCTTTGCACTATGCTCTGTTGCCTCTGAGGATTGCCTCATCAGCATCAATGAGTTTAACCATGTGTGATCCCCATGTTAACACCCTCCAAACATCAGCAGCTCCACCTTCTGAGGAGATCCAGAACTTGCCTGCTTTCTCCTCACTCCTGGGCTCCCACCCTAGACTTGCCCATCACCATTTCCTGCCTGGACTATTGCAGTAGACTCCTTCTGGGTCTCCCTGATCCTCTGCCCCTACAGCTTCCTTCCCCAGAGGGAAGCTGTGAACACTTGAGTCAGATCAAGGCCCTCTCCTACTCAGAATCTTCCTGTGGCTCCATTTCACTTAAGGTAAAAATGAGAATCCTCACCATGGCTCACAAAATCCCATGGGATCTTGTTTCCTTTCAGCCTCCGTCAGACACTAGTCCCAGCAACATTGGCCTCTATCCTTTTCCCCCAACGTTCCAGGACTTTTGTACTTGTTTCCCATGCCAGGAACACTATTTCCAATCCCCGCAAGGTTCCCTCTCTCACCTTCTTCAGCTCAGTACTCAAAAGGGACCCACCTAGAAAGTCCTCCCTGACCATTCCTTATTGAAAACGCAACACCCGGACACTGACACTGTTTCCCCGTCTCCCTATTTTACTTTTCCCCACCGCACTTCCCACCTCATGACGCCTTATATACTTTAGATATTTATCTAGTATAATTGCTTGTCTTACCCCACTAAAACACTGTATGCTAGGAAGACAAAATTTTTGCTTTAAGCTGGTCAACACTATATACCTTGACTCTAGAAAGTGCCTGACACACGCAGCTGAAACGCAGCACGTATTTGCTAAATGCCTGTCTATTGTCTCCTGCAGCGCCAAGTGTGAAGCAAGTGTCATGAGACAGGCCTCACTGCGTCCCCCAGCCTCTCTCTGCGGGAGGTCTTGCCTCTTTCTGCATCCTCCCGTGCCAGGGCAGGACGAACACAGAGAATGAAGGAGCAATTCCCCCACCCCCACCCCCCCACGTCACCTTTGCCCACGAAGTAGTCCTGATAGTAGCGGGCGCCCAGGTCCACGTGCTCGATGCTGTACTGCCGCGGGCGACTCTCGTCCTCTGCTGCTCCTTGGGCACCTCCAGCACCGAGATGCTGGCGTTGGTGCGGTAGGCGCTCAGGGTGGGGTCCGCAGGGCGGACCTCGCAGCCGCCGCCACCTCCGCCTGGGAGCCAGCGGCCGCCCGCGAGAAGCTCACGTTGCGCTCACACTCGCCGCCAATCTCGTTGCGGAAGTGAGGGCAGCTGAGCAGCAGGTCGTTGCTGGTGTCGTCGCCCAGGTCTTGCTCCAGGTTCTCCTTGCAGTTCAGGTCCTCTGTGCTGGTGAAGGCGGGGTCCAGGCCACCGAGGCTGTGGGCCCGCGACGCCGTGAGGGACGCCATGGCAGAGGCGGCCGAGGCCCCGGTGGTCGTGTTCCGCCGCTGGGCCGTGGACGCCCGGTTGGCTGCCGCCTCGTTGAGGTCGAACAGCATGCTCTGCACGTCGAAGTGGGCGAGCTCTTCTGGCAGACCCACGGCCGGCTGGCCTCCGGGGGGGCTCCGGCAGTCCTCGGCATCCCCGGAGCACCGGGCGCGTCGCCTTCGGCTCTGCTGCTCCGCAGCTTCCGGAAGATGGACGAGTCCACCTGGTCCCCGCCGCCCAGGCCCCGCGAGGGCTTCTTGCGGGCCTTCTCCTTCTCTTTCAGGGGCTGCAGCGGCAGCAGGCTGTCCTTGGTGGGCTGCCCGTTGCGGGCCTCCACCTTGGCTGCACCGCCACTGCCCCCGAGACGTGGGGACCGGGATCGGCCCTCAGGAGCTCGGTGAGGCTCGGGGTGCCCCGGACCTCGGGCTGCTCGCTGCGGAACTCGTTGAGGATGTCGAAGAAGCTCTGCTCCGACACGCCCTGCACGTCGATGGAGGGCGTGCTTCCGTACTCGCGGAAGAGCGGCAGCGCCCCGTGTGGCGGGCCGCCCGGGGGCTCCGCCGTGTCCTCCACGTCGCACTCGCTGAGGGTGATCTCGCTGCTGCTGCGGTTCCGCAGCGGGAGGAAGGCCCGGCCAGGGGACCGGGGCCACCCATCCTGGAACTCCACATCCTTAGACCGCCTCCTGGCGAGTCGATGCAAGGCTTTGGACCCTGAGGAAGCCGGGGGTAGGGGTACCGGCGGGGGGCTGTCCGTTCTGTTGTACGCTCCTCATGGCATGGGCCGCCTTCGTGGCTTTCGTGCCATCTGCGTCCAGGGAGGGGCTGGGGTTGTTCTGTTCTCTCAGGGCCTCTCGCTTGGGCGGCCAGTCGGCCACCCGGGCGCGCACGCCCATCTTGGGCATGGCGGGGGTGGTGGGGCTGGGGCGGGTGGGGGCGCTGACCGTGCTCTCGCCCACGGGCTGGGGCACGCTGCCGTTCTGCACCCAGAATCCCAAGGGAGCGTAGTCCCCTGTGTGCGGCCCGGGCAGGACATCGGCCGCCCCTGGCCCCACAGCCGGCTGCCAGGTCCACACCATCACTGGGGATGGGCCGATAGGTGGTCATAGTCCACGGGCGCTGGGGTGCTGCTGGCCCCTGAAAGCTGTAGACTAACTTTAGGGGGTCCCCTGGCCCTCAGCCATTGTTCAGGGCCACCAGTCCTAGGATGAAGGATGCTGGCCCCTGAAGCCTGATTGGAAGGTTGTGAGCCTGTGGAGTCCAATTCTCCACCATCGCTGTGGACAGCAGAGCCTGGACAACCTCTCGAGGCAGGCGCTGTCCCAGGGCCTCCAGAATGAGTGGGTCAGCGGGGCAGAGCAAGCAGCAGTTGGGTGTGAAGGCTGGTGGGCTGCAGGGCCACCTTCCCTGCCATGCTGAAAAGGGAGAAAAGACAGAAGTGAGATGTGAGGTTACTGCTGCCACAGAATGACTTATTTTTTTCAACTTTACATATTAAAACAAAAACAAAAACAACTTTTATGATGAAAATTTTCAAAGGTACCCAGAAGCAGAGAGAAGAGCATGATGAGCACCCCCCACTACCAGTTTCAACACCATTAACTATTTCTCATTCCTTCCATCTGCTCCCCAACTCCCTCCACGGTGTTTTTGACAGGGCTGCTCTTGTTTACTCGCTCAATTGTGTCTGACTCTTTGCGACCCCACTGACTGTAGCGCGCCAGACTCCTCTGTCCATGGTATTTGTCAGTCAACAATACTGGATTGGGTTGCCATTTCCTTCCAGAGGATCTTCCCAACCCAGGGATTGAACCTGAGTCTCCTGCATTGGCAGGTGAATTCTTTACCACTGAGCCACCAGGGAAGCCCTTTGACAGGATATTTTAGAGTAAATCCCAGACATCAGGCCATGTCACCTATAAATACTTTGGCCTCCACACACACACACACACACACACACACACACACACACCCCCCACCCACAATACCTTTATCATAGGGGCTTCTCTGGTAGCTCAGATGGTAAAGAATCTGCCTTTAATGCAGGAGAACTGAGTTTGATCCCTGGGTTGGGAAGATCCCCTGGAGAAGGGAATGGCTACCCACTCCAATACTCTTGCCTGCGAAATCCCATGGACAGCGGAGCCTGGCAGGCTACAGTTCATAGGGCTGCAAAGAGTTGTACATGACTGAGCGACTAACACTTTCACTTTTTCACTTTCAGCTTTATCACACCCATCTAGATAAATAAGAATTCTTTAAGGTGATGTAGGGCTTCCCTGGTGGCTCAGAGGTTAAAGCGTCTGCCTCCAATGAGGGAGACCTAGGTTTGATCCCTGGGTTGGGACAATCCCCTGGAGAAGGAAATGGCAATCCACTCCAGTATTCTTGCCTGGAGAATCCCATGGATGGAGAAGCCTAGTAGGTTACAGTCCATGGGGTCGCAAAGATTTGGACAGGACTGAGCAACTTCACCTTCACCTTCAAAGTGATGTAATACCCCAACTGAATTACATTCCCCCCTCCCATCGTCTCAGAAGTGTCTTTTGAGAGGTGGTTTGCTGAAATCAGGATCCAAACAGTATCTTTGCTCTGCTCTGGCAGATTATATTTTTCAGGTGTCTGCTACTCTACACCTGCGCATCCCCATCTTGATGACATTTACTTCTGGAAGGAT
Source organism: Nanger dama (assembly GCA_917880005.1). Classification (NCBI taxonomy): domain Eukaryota; kingdom Metazoa; phylum Chordata; class Mammalia; order Artiodactyla; family Bovidae; genus Nanger; species Nanger dama. The sequence continues at coordinate 47,436,801 of CAKJTW010000012.1, read as the reverse complement.
TAGGGTCACTTGTCTCAGAGAGTTTCCCACTTTCAGGACCTGGCTGGCTATTCTCTGTGGTATCTAAACATGCTCCCCTGCACCCCCTTCTCCACGAGTCCTGACTACTGGTGGCTATATGCAGAGGCTTCACTGTTGTCTGTTTTCCAGCCCACCTGACCATTCACCTGCCAGAAAGAAAGTGGAAAAGATGAGGAATCACCATGAGTGCTGGTGGATTTTGTGAAGGGACTGTCTCTGGAAATCTACGTGATTATTATGAGAGCCAGTAGATCAATTCCCATCACTACTTCACTGAGATCTCCCCAGTAGCTTCTAATTTATTAGAATAAAATCTAAATTGCTCCTGCTGGCTCACCAGCCCCACAGGACTGGCCAGCCTCTCTGATGCCTCTCCCTAGCCCTAAGATCCCATCATACTGCTCTTCTTACACATCCAGCCCCATCCGGGATACGTGGGGAATCCTTTCTCGGTTTTTCACCAGGCCGGTTCCCTCACCTGACATTCATTCTTTAATGAAGCCTTCCAAAACCACCCTCAAAGCCCTTCTATCACTCTTTCTTCTTTTTCCTTGACAGTTACCACTAGCTGAAATTACTTTGCTCTTTATCTATTTACTGACCATCTCCACCACTAAATGATCCGTTCCAGAATAGCAGGGGTGTCTCTGTTGTTCACTGATGTAGAACATCGTCCGGGACCCTCATTCACTCTTTTAGTGCACAAACGAGTGAACAGAGAGCTTCTGTCTAACTTGATGTGTATATGCATCCTGACTTGCAGACCTCTGGGGAAGGGAAATTCATCCTTCTTCTGCCTGGCAACATAAAGTCCTCTGCAGGATCACTTCCGTTTGTCTCCACTTTGAGCTGCTGGAAGATGAAACCCTCAGTGGGGAAGGAAGGGGAAAGTGGATCATGGCCTGTGGCAAAACCTCCTGCTTGGCCCAGCAGCTGTGCCCTTTGCTCCTGCCAACCAAACTGATTCTCTACAGGGCGGCAGAGTGCTGGGTCAGCATCTGACTCAAGGGGACCGCAACTTTTCTGTCCCTTAGAATGTGGAGCTGGACACAGCCACTGTGGTCGGTGACTGTGCATGCTTTCTGAGTGAGGAAGTTGAAGGCCTCCTGTGTGAGTATGAGTGTGTCTGTGCACGCACATGCACACACATGTGCAGGAAGCATTTCACAACTCCTGCCCAGAGGTATGGAGTTAGCTAGCAGAGAGGGAGCGAGCGGGAAGCATGAAGCAGATTCATGGAGCAAAACAGTGAGGAAAGCCTATGTGTGCTACATCGCTCCAGTTGTGTTCAACTCTCGGTGACCCCCATAGACTGTAGTCCGCCAGGCTCCTCTGTCCATGGAATTCTCCAGGCAAAACTACTAGAGTGGGTTGTCATGCCCTCCTCCAGGGGATCTTCCCAACTCAGGGATCAAACCTGCATTGACTGGCAGGTTCTTTACCACTGCTCCACCTGGGAAGACTCCTGAGGGGAGCCTGTAACCTCTGAGAAAATGAGAACTAGGTGAGGGGAGAGATGTGGGGTGGGGAGCAAAGGGGACCCTCTTCCTGGTTCCCCAAGAGCATGAGAGCATTCCTGAAGAAGCTGCTGGGAGGCACACAGGGGAGGGGGTGGAGAAGGGGCAAGAAAGTGGAAAGTCCCCAGGGCTGGGCTGGTTAAGGGAGATGGAGGCCAGGTGAAGCTGTGATGACCTGGCCAGCAGAAGCGTCTTCTGAAGAGGCAGGTGGGCCTCAGCTCCTGCAACTGAGCCTTGCAGGAATGTGAATGCCTGATCATGGGGTTTTTCAAGACAAACTGGAAGTCTGGAACTGTATGCAACATCTCCCAGTTTGAAAAAACGTAATTAGCAGCTATCACAGCAACAAATTTATATGCAGAGATGACCTCTAGAAGGATTTTCAAGAAACTGCTCATGGTGATTGCCTCTGGGGAGGGAAATTGGGTATCTTTTCTTTCCACTCCCAGTCCCCTCCCTCCCCTGCTTCGTATATTTTCCTTAGTACTTATTTCTCTGATTTATCCCTTGTCTCCCTCCCCAAAAGAATGTGAGCTACTGTGTATCCCCATGCTCAGTCATGTCTGACTCTTTGTGACCCCATGGACTGTAGTCCACCAGGCTCCTCTGTCCTTGGGATTTCTCAGGCAAGCACACCAGAGTGGGTTGCCATTTCCTTCTCCAGGGGTCTTCCTGACCCAGAAATTGAACCCCCGTCTCCTGCATTGGCAGGTGGATTCTTTACCACTGTGCCACCCGGGGAGCCCGTGTATCACCAGGATCTGTGTTTTTGAAGAAGGGGTGGGAAGGAGCCTTATTTTTCCCTGCACACACCGCTGGCGACTGTTTGGATTACTTGCGTGTATTTCTAGAATACCTCTCAACAGTATTACAACATACATCATCAGGAGGGCCAACAAAGGTAGCATGTGGGCCAGATTCGAGCAGAGGCTGCTGGTTTGTGACTTTATGTGACAGGTCTTCAGCTTTGCCCGAAATGAGGGCTTGAAGGCAGCCCCATACTCTGCTGAGCCCCAGGTCCCAGGCCAGGCTAGGGGTCCAGGCCAGCAGCACTTAGCAGCTTGGCTGTGTCCTGGGGTCAGCCTGGCAGGGTTCAGAGGATCAGTCTTCAGAGGCCCCGTTTGGGCTGGTTGGGGGAAAAACTGGCCACAAGCAACCCTGACTTGCTTATGCAAACACCTCTGACAGATGGGCTTTGCTGATGGCATTTTGTTCCCGCTCAGTCAGAAACCCCCAATTCGCTTTGCTCTGTGAAAACACACAGATGTTCTCGAGGCCCCAGTCTCTCTGCACAAATCCCTCCCCGAGCAGGTGCCACTGCATCTCCCCGTGATGTTCCCAGACTGAGTGTGTGATACCCGCAGCCTCCCTGGGGCTCAGGGACCGGTACACACGGGTCCCTTTCCAGCTGCCTCTGTCGAACTCCCTCTGCCTAAAAGCCCTCTGATCATCCTGATGGATATGCTCACAATATGAGAGCCAGCCTGTCTGGGTTCAGACACTGCTGTGCCGTAGACTAGTCACTGAAACCACGACTCAATTTTAATCTCTAAACTGGGGATAATACCCTCTAGCTCAGGGGCCCTGCTATTATCACCATTCCTTCTCGTCTGTTTGGCAGGAGCTCTTCACCCTCCCCTCCCCCAGTGACAGAAGTGCACAGGGGGTGGGTGGGGTGGGGTGGGGTGGGGGTGGGTAGAGGACCTCAGCAGAGCATGAAAGGCTGGAGGGTGTCCTGCAGTGACAGGGAATATGGATCTGGCTTTTCCTACATGTGACTTGCAAGGGATGCTTGGGTTCTTTTCTTTCTTTCTTTTTTAAAAATATGTACTTGTTTACTTGGCTGCGCCAAGTCTTAGTTGTGGCACATAGGATCTTCGATCTTCATTGTGGCATGCAGCATCTTTAGTTACAGCATGTGGGATCTAGTTCCCTGACCAGAAATTTAAACCCAGGCCCCTGGCACTGGGAGCATGGAGTCTTGCCCCTGGACCACCAGGGAAGTCCCTGGGTTTCTTCCAGGGTTGCTTGGCTCCTGGCCTGCTTTCTACGATTGGCCCTCTGGCCCCCTTTTGATTCTTTTTTTCCCTCCCTTTTGATTCTATGAGGCATTGATAAATCTGCTTCTGCCCAAGACTATCAAGTCAGGCTTCTGCTGCTGGCATCCAAAGACCTTGATGAATACGTGGTGCTGTGAGCAATGAAGGCAGCCATGAGTGGCAGAGGAGATCAAATGGGGTCCAGGCAGCAGCACAAGGAGAAGCAAGCGACAATGGGAGGCATTTGGCTGCAAGTAATGGTATCGCCCAATGGTGTCTTGGGCAATGAAGACATGTCATCATCTCATGGAGGAAGGAGGCCAGATATGGCGGCTCCAGGCTTGGGCCAGGTGAATGATGTCAGGCGCGTTCTCTTTCTCCCCCACCGCTGTCCTGCAGTGCGCAGCTGGCTTGCATCTTTGACCACGGCCTCATGGTCACAAGCTGGCGGCTACAGTCATGCTTCTTGCTTCGCTATTGGCAAGGGCCACAGAAAAGATGATGTAAAAGCATTCTTCTTACCCATCTGCTCTAATCAGGAGTGAGGACATTTGCCAGAACACTGCCCCCCAGCTCCACAGACTTTCTTTTATGTATCATTGGCCAGAATGTGGTCACTGTGGCCACTCTATTTGCCAGAGAAGCTGGTAAAGCAATATCTGTGACCATTCTGATTGCCCTTGGGCCAGGGAGGACTTGTATCTGGGGCTGGTCACACTGGTTCCCTGAAAACATCAGGGTCTGTTAGAAGAGCAGGCAACTTATGGTATAACTTGTGAGATGCGGGGGAACTAACTCGGAGCTGAGAAGACACTTCTTTATCAGGCCCCCAAAGCCTGGAGGCTAGAACAGCAGACTAACAGGCTGGCATCATGGCCCCAGCTTGGCTCTGAAGGGCCCTGCTCTGCAGGGCCACAATGTCTGCCAGAACCTCACAGGGAAGAGCAGAAGGGAAAACACAAGTCTTCCAGTGTTAAGACATTTGTAGTTTGCTCCATGACTTCTTTTTCTAACAACAGCCCAGATTTCTCTTTGAGAATCTGCCTCCTCTAATCTCCATCCAATGGGCTAGAGAAGGGCTTCTTCTTGAGGCCAGGAACAAATCATGTGACCCAATCAGAACCACAGACTCAGTGATGACTTTTCTAGAAGTGCCGGGGCTGCAGAGTGTGCTTTCTCCTCTTACCCCAAGAAGGAGAGGATGTGAAGGATGGAATCATTGCAGCCTCTTGTGATCATGAGGGTAGAATCGTTTGTGAAAAGTGAAAGAAAGTGAAGTCACTCAGTCGTGTCCGACTCTTTGTGACCCCATGGACTGTAGCCTACCAGGTTCCTCCATCCATGGGATTTTCAAGGCAACAGTGCTGGAGTGGGTTGTTATTTCCTTCTCCAGGGGATCTTCCCTACCCAGGGATCGAACCCAGGTCTCCTGTGTTGTAGGCAGATGCTTTACCATCTGAGCCACCAGGGAAGTCCGTTTGTGAAAGAGGCTGAGGTTACAGACAATCTGGGGGCTTATAGTCACTATGTGAGTCTCAACATCAAGCCTGAACCTTAAGCCAACCCAATTCTACCTTTGGACATTTTAGTTACATGACGAAACAACAACAAAGCATATATAACAACTGGTGATTCAGCCACTTCTGGCACATACAAGTCATTCATTTGACCAGTAAGAACTAGTTAGTTCTTAAAACTTATTCATTCATTCACTCACACAACAAATATCTACCACATTCTTAAAGCATTAAAAACTTATTCACTGTGGAGAAAAAGGGAATCCTCTTACACTGTTGGTGAGAATGTAAATTGATGCAGCCACTATGCAGAACAGTATGGAGGTTCCTTAAGAAACTAAAAATAGAATTAACATATGATCCAGCTAACCCACTCCTGGACATATACCTTGTTCAGAAGGATACATGCACAACATTCGTTCACTGCAGGGCTGTTTACAATAGCCAAGACGTGGACGCAACCTAAATGTCCATCGACAGAAGAATGGATATAGAGGATGTGGTACATGCTAATATATATGATGGAATACTACTCAGCCACTAAAAAGAATGAAGTAAGGCCAATGCCGTAACACGGATGAACCTGGAGATCATCATACCAAGTATGTTAGACAAAGACTTAGAAGTGGAAACTAAAACATGATACAAATGAATTTATTCACAATACAGAAACCTACTCACAGACTTAGAAAATGGTGAGGAGGGGCAAAGGGTGGAGCAGAGTGAGTTAGGGAGTTTGGGACTGACATGCACACACTGCTGCATTTAAAACAGATAACCAATGAGGATCTACTGTACGGCACAGGGAACTCTGTGATCAATACTCTGTAATAACCTAAACGGGAAAATTTGTAAAAGAATAGATACAGTTCATGTAAAAGTGAATCACTTCGCTGTACACCTGAAACTAACATAACATTGTTAATCAACTATATTCTAGTATCAGATACAAATTTAAAAAAACATTCACTCATTCAACATTTACTAGGCATGTATAACTCATTCACTCCACAAACACTTCAAATCTGGTATTCAATAAAATTTTTAAAGCATCTACTATTATGTGCTACTGTTGCAGGAACTGAAGATAGAGAATGGACCATGTCTTCTTTTAAGAATGTACATCCGGTAGAAGGAAGCCAGAAGGATGAGTAAACAAAGACAGAAAACAAGGGAACTTCAAAGGGTAGTCAGTCATATAAAGGAATCAATGCTGGGACAGGGTGGGAGGAGGTTCTATCCTGAAGGCTCAGAGAGGGGGGGTGCCCTCTGATGAGGGTCAGGACTAAAAGAGGGCACCTGTTGTGTTCCAGGTGGGCTGATGAGCAAGGCTGACGTGTCCAGGCAGGAAAGCTGGGAGAGGCCATGTACAAGGGGTTGTCCGAGGCCATGGTTCTTTCCCCCGGCTGTCCATTAGAGGCATCAGGGGAGCTTTGTAAAAATACAGGTGTTCCCATTCCTTCCTCAGAGTGTCTGAATCACCTGGCTGGCGGTGGGGCCCAGGCATGAGTGTCTTTTAAGAGCTCTGCAGCTGACTCCAATACGTAGCCAGGGCTGAGGACAGAAGGAAAATGGAGACAGCAAAGAGAGGAGGGTGTGACATCAAGCCTTGAGAGGCCGCAAATGCCAGAGGGAGTGAGCACACCGGTCCCAGGGGGCTCAGGCCGAGGGCAGGAGGGCAAGTGTGATGCAGAAGGGCCTGGAGGGGGAATGTGGTCTGGGGAGGACCAGGGGGTCCACAGGGTTGGATGCTGCCGAGAGGATCACCTTTGGTGGCAATTACTGGTCTGAAAAGGGTGTCCCTGGTGGCTTCAGTGGTAAAGCATCAGCCTACCAATGCAGGAGACTCAGGAGACACGGGTTCGCTCCCTGGGTTGGAAGACCCTCTGGAGGAGGAAATGGCAACCCACCCCAGGATTCTTGCCTCAGAAAGCCCATGGACAGAGGAGCCTGGTGGGGTGCAGTGCATGGGGTTGAAAGAGACACGACTGAGCAACTGAGCGCACACAGCATTGGTCTGAAGTGCTCTGCTGATGACTGGAGGAGGTATTCCGGAGGACTGCCGCTCCAGGGAGCCTAGTTCACACCCCTCAGCCCCAGTGTTGCTGGCCCCCATGCTTTCCTTCCGCCAGCTCTTCCACAATCCAGGCAGGGTTCACCTCTGTCCTCCCCTGGCTGAGCTCTCCGGGCTCCGGGCTGCATACACACTCACCTACAAGAGTTAGCCCCCTGGATTTTTAAAAAATATATTTTATTTATTTGGCTGTGCTGGGTTATAGTTGTGGCACATGGAATCTAGTTCCTTGACCAGGGATGGAACCTGGGCCCTCTGCACTGGAAAGGTGGAATCTTAGACACTGGACCACCAGGAAGTCCCAAGCACACTGCATTTTTAAGCCTCTGAATATCTTTTGTTCTCCTCAGGCCTTGAACAGCCCCAAGCCTGTGGTGGACTGGAATCTAACATATGTGTTCTTGCTACGTGGGGTGGGAAGAGGGGAAGGATAATATGGTGGTGGTGTTTGTAACAATAAGGCTAACACTATGAGTCTGATGGCTCACACGTGGAGCTACCCTCGTGGGGGTGTATTAACTTGTGTGCTATCATTATCCTATTAAGTAGGGACCCTAGCATGCCCATGTTACAGATGAGGCAAGGGTAACACGGCCAAGTCACAGCTGGCAAGTGGGGCAGCTGGGATGCTTACCTCGACAGTCTGGCTCCCATACCTTCCCTGCTCCACTCTCAATAAAAGGTACAGCAGGTCCCATGGGTGTGCTGTATGAATACATGAGTGACGCATGTATCTTCGAAATCAATTCATAAGGACAAAGCTCTAGAATGTCAGCAACAGCTCAGCAGATTTCAGATTAGGAGTCTGTTTTCTTCCTCCTGTATCTTTCCCCACTTTATTGGAAATCTGAGCAAATGCAGGACCGCTTTAGAGCTCCCCTAGGAAATGAGATGGATGGGAATCTCAGAAATCTCATTAGAAAGTTATCACGGCAGAGACTCTGCTCCATCAGCCCAAAGAACAAGGAGCAGGGCCTTGTCTACGGCCATACCCTACTGTGATCTGTTCTGTACTCTCAACAGTTCTGACACCAAATGTGTGAGCTTTCCATACCAAGCAACTCTTCAACTGGATGTCCTGCAATTTAGTTCAGTCCTCGGACTAACTACCTGGAGTTAGCACAGACCCCAAAGGTGAAGGGCTTAGTCCGATAAGACTGTCCCCATTTCAGACCCCAAGAGCAAGAAGCAGGTCCCCAGGTAACCCGCACTCCTGTCCGACTTGGCTACAAATCAGGGGCTCCCAAGAGCCTTTCCTCAAGCTCCATCATGTGTGGTAACAGCTCATAGAACTCAGGGAAACACTACTTCCTTTTTTTAAAGATTCTTTTCCCATTTAGGTTATTACAGAGTGCTGAGCACAGCTCCCTGTGCTATACAGTGGCACAGTGTTAGTTGCTCAGTTGTGTCCGACTCTTTGTGACCCCATGGACTGTAGCCCACCAGGCTCCTCTGTCCATGGGATTCTCCAGGGAAGAATACTGGAGCGGGTTGCCATTCCCTTCTCTAGGGGATCTTCCCGACGCAGGGATGGAACCCAGGTCTCCGGCATTGCAGGCAGATTCTTTACTGTCTGGGCCACCGATGCTATACAATCAGTCCTTATTATCTATTTTTATATATAGTAATATGACTTACTATTACTGGCTTATTAAAAAGGATACACATGAACAGTCAGATACACAGGACAAAGCCCAGAAAGGTCCCAAGTGCAGAAGCTTCTGTTCCCATGGAGTTTGGAGTGTGGTGCCCTCCCAATGCATGGATGAGGTCATCAACCTAGAAGCTCTCTGAACCCTCTTTTTGGGGTTTCATGGAGATTCCGTTTGAAGGCAGGTTTGATTGAATCACTCTCCACTGGTGATTAACTCAACCTGCAGCCCCTCTCCCTTTCCCAGAGGTCAGGGGGGCGAGGCTGATAGGCCCAACCCTCTAAGCACATGGTTGGTTCCTCTGGCAACCCTGAAGTTATTCAGGGGTCCACCAAAAGTCACCCCTTCAGCATAAACTCAAGTAATGGTTGAAAGGAGCTTATCTTGAATAACAAAAGATGGTATCACCCACATCTCTCAAGGGTTTTAGAAGCTCTTGTGCCAGGAACCTGAATGAAGACCAAAATATTTTTCTTACTATATCACAATATCACACGGTGAGAATCTGTACTTTAGTACTTAACCTCAAAGAGCCCCGTGAATGGGTGTTTTTAACTAAATGTTCCCGGGCATCCAGGAAGGGTCCATGTTCCTATCTAGGAGTTAAGGGCAGCCCCCACATGGGCAAAGGCAGCCAGACAGAGCTATTTCACTCAGAAAGGTCAGAGTTCCCAAGTGGCTCATCCTGCTTCTAATGATATAAATCAGTTAATGGTCTTCTCCTCTTGAAAGAATAGGAAGAAAATTGGAATTACACACTGAAATTTTAGGCGTGCATATTGGTTGTTGCTTATTTGTTTTAATATATACTTATTTAGTTGGCTGCAGCATGTGACTTCCCGATCTAGTTCCCTGGCCAGGGAATGAACCCAGGGCCCCTGCACTGGGAGCACGCAGCGTTAGCCACTGGACCACCAGGGAAGTCCTCATATTGCTTTATTTGAATCTAGCAATGCCCCTTCTAGGAACTTCTCCCTGAGGTGTTCACCCCAATGCACCTTGACAGACAGGCTCAAGGCGGTTCAATCACAGGCGTGCTCACACCGCCCCCACTGCTGTGATATGGGAGTGCTGGAACAGCCCCAGTGCCCAGGAGCAGATGATGGGTTAAATGTGTCTGGCTGCCTTTACTCCAGGGAAGGTGCTGCTGCTGTGATAAACAGTGAGGGGGCGCTGTGTCGTGTAAAGGAACGTCTCTACGGCCTGAAGTGAATGAGCTTGGCTCCTACCTATGGAGTGCTTACTGTGCCCCAGGTGAAATGCTTACACACATGCACCCATTTCATCCTCCAGACCGGCCTGTGAGGGAGGGACTAACTGAGGGACCTTTAAAGACATTTAAAGACAATGCATGGACCTCCCTGGGGGTCCACTGACTAAGACTCCTTGCTTCCAATGCAGAGCTGGGTTTGATCCTGGTCAGGGAACTGAATCCCACATGCTGCAACAAGGATCAAAGATGTTGAGTGCTGCGACTAAGATCTGGCACAGCCAAATAAATAAATATTAAAAATAAATAATATAAGCCAATGCAACTGAGTCCAGAGAGGCTTAGTAACTTGCCCAAGGTCACTCAGCTAGAAAGCATGGTTTGTTTGTTTGTTTACTTGGCCATACTGCGTCTTTGCTGCAGCACTCAAATTCTCTAGTTGTGGTCCACGGGCTGTACAGTGTGCAGGCTCAGTAGCACGTGGCATGTGGGATCTTCCTGGACCAGAGATTGAACCTGCATCCCCTGCAATGGAGGTTGGATTCTTCACCACTGGACCACCAGGAAGTCCCCCAGGCCCATTAGGTTTAAATGAAGGGGGGGCAGATTTTGTTAGTGTGAGTGTGTACGTACATAAATCCTATAAAATATACAAGAAAGCGTCTAGAAAGACATCTGTCAAACTGTTAAGCAGTTACTTCTAAGGAGTAAAATGGAATGGAGATAAAGGAAAACTTAGAAAAAAAAACACAAAATAATTCTCCCTGGCTATATATAAACTTTTACAAGCATGCAAGTTCAAGGCCCTCTTCAAGACTTCTATGAGGCTCTGTCTCAAATCCAAATCCTAGAAAGAATGGGTTTTGCATGTCTTCTTCCAGACCTTTCTCTGAGAGTTTATAAGGAAATGCTCACAACTGTACAGGTGAGGGGTGACTCAGGCTGGGGTCAGGTTTTCAGTTTTAAAAGTGGAGCCTGGGAAGGGAAACATGGGCGGAGCGAAAGCCACGCCACAAACACCCTGATGGATGTGGTTAGAATGGAAGAGCCACCCCAGCCCCTGGATTGAGCACAAGTCCCCATCTTGGTCCTTTGGTCACCTGATGTGAAGAGCTGACTCACTGGAAAAGATCCTCATGCTGTAAAGACTGAGGGGAGGAGAAGGGGACGACAGAGGATAAGATGGTTGGATGGCATCACCGACTCAATGGACATTAGTTTGAGCAAGCTCCAGGAGATGGTGATGGACAGGGAAGCCTGGCATGCTGCAAGTCCATGCGGTTGCAGAGTCGGACATAACTGAATGACTGAACAACCACCACCTCGCCTCTAGCGCCACGGAGTCTGAAAATTACACATCTTTCCAAGTGGAGATTCCTCTGTGATCTGACAGGATGCTTGCCCCTAGACCCCGAGGGAAGAAAGCAGCACCCATCTCGGGTTTATGTATTTCCGAGAGAAATGGAAACAGCATTCACCCAAAATACTTAAACTAGAATAAGTGCTTATACCCAGAGATGAATCTTTTTTTTAATAAATGAGTTAACAGCTCCATGGTTGCTTTTCTTACTTATTACCAGATATCAGAGATGTTTCCTGATGTGACAGCAGTAGCATAGTGTAAAGACCACTAGGTTCAATTCCCACCTCTACCACTTAGTTAGACCCTGGGCGGGTGACTTAGATGCCTGATACTTCAATTTTCCTATCTGTAAAATGGAAATAATAGGGCATAACTCTTGGAGACGTTATGAACTAATGAACGCAGAGACTTAGAATAACCCTGGCATACAGTGATATATAAATATTAGTAGGTGGCTCAGTGGGAAAGAATTCACCTGTCAATGCAGGAGACGTGGGTTTGATTTCCTGGGTCAGGAAGATCCCCTGAAAGAGGAAATGGCAACCCATTCCAGCATTCTTGCCGGGGAAATCCCATGGACAGAGGAGCCTGGCAGGCTACAGTTCATGGGGTCACAAAAGAGTCAGACACGACTGAGCGACTAAACAACAATGAAAATTACCATTTTCATTTATGTAATAACAATATCTCAAGCAAACAAATAGGACCAAATGTGGCCTTGGAATGAACTCTGCTTCCTCTGGGCTCAGAAGCCGGCCCAAGGCTGGCCAACCTGGAACAAGCCCCTCCTTCCTGGTGGTCCCAGAGCCAGGAGGGCACCCGCTGCCGAGTCCCTGGGGGTCGGGTGGGTCGGCTGAGGGTGTCACTACCTCCCTGAAGCACATGTGGATTGAGCATCTTGTTCCAATTCTGGGTCTAGTACTGCTCACTTCAAATGAGACTTTGAAATGCACAATTAAAAGGATGTTTCCTGGAGTCCGGGCACACATGCCAGGCCCACCCAGGAGCTGCAGCCGTGGCTCGAGGAGTGGGGGACAGTGATAGAGCCAGGCTGGGGGCCTCTGTGGTCAAGGGGAGGTCCTTCTGGGGGAGACTTAATCAGGGGCACAAGCCCCTTTCCAGGAGTCAGACATCCCTCAAGGGATCACTCCGCTTGTACAACCAGCGTCAAGCCACAAGCATTGGTGTGGTCATCCATTTATTTATTTGGCTGTGCTGGGACTTAGACTTAGTTGCGGCATGTGGGATCTAGTTCCCTGACCAAGGATCAAACCTGGGCCCCTTGCACTGGGAGCGGGGGCCAGTCTTAGCCACTGGACTGCCAGGGAAGTCCCCGTGGTGTTTATTTTTATATTGAAGCTTTTCTGTCAGTGGCTGCTGCCTTGAACCCCAAGTGTTCCCGCGATCACTGTTTCGGACAATGCTGGGCCCACAGGGGCTTCAAGGACTCTGCTTCTGAGTCTGCCCTCGTGGCTGCTGCTGGTCGGACTGCTGGTTAAATATCAGTCTGTCCCCCTCTCCCAGGGCTCACTCCTGTGGCCAGGTCAGGCAGCCTTTGGAAGATGATGTCTTGTCAGCGTGGAGCCCGACTTGCTAACTAATCCCAGCTAATTGCCACTGCTAAGATCACATCTGCTGGGCTTGGAGATTAAATCAATATTTGACAATCTTGATTAAACAGAGCCAGGGAATCCTCATCAACGAACATCTGTTAAAGCCCTGTTCTTTCCAGCCTGCTCCTGGGGGGCTGGGCTCTGCTTGTCCTCACCTGAGGACGGCTCTGCGGTGGGGGTGGTTGGTGGGCTATGGAGCCCCCCAGGAACACCAGGAAGCCTCCCCACGATGAGAGGGTGGTGAGGGGTGAGAGGGACACACAGAGCTGAGCCCTGATTTCCTGGGTGGTGCCCAGCTGCCAACAGTAACCACCCCTCCCCCATCCAGAGTGCAGGCTCCCTACAGAGCACTTGTCACAAAACTCTGAACTTAAATTTCCTAACGACCCTTGGAGGCAGTGTTCTCAGTACCTCCACTTCCAAAATGGGGAAGGCAAGGTTCTGAGAGGGGACATTACTTGCCCACTGTCAGAGGAGCGAGTTCTGAATCTCGGTCTGGCTCACTACTCAGAGTCTGCCCCGAGATCACTCAGGGGGATCCCTGCACATGAGTACAAGTTGTCAAAAGAGGGAGCCAAATCTGGCTCTTATGGAGCCAGGAGCCCAGGCTGGAGGCCTCCTCCCAAGGTCCAGTCCCCTAAGCTACATGTAATAATGGTGGCCCTGCTAAGAAGCACTGGCCTCATGCCTGGCCCTCCTCAATCCACACCGCCTCCTAGGGGGAGGGCCTTACTGTTCTCTCCACTTTACAGAAAGGAACACTGAGGCTCAGAGCAGTAAGTTTCCTGTCTGAGATCACCCAGTGAGGAAAAAAGGCAAAGGGGGCTTGAACCCAGGTGGGTGACTCTATGACCATCATAACTACTGTCATCTCTAAAAAGCAGGCGTGAAGCTGTGAACATGGTGGATCTTCAGTAAACACCTGGCCTCTGTTCCTCGGTAACTTCACGGCAGAAGTTAGGCTCTTGCTCTGGAGTCAGATCTCCTGGGATCAAATCCTGCCCACAACACAGACCAGAGAGGATTAACAATGTCACCTTGTCGGACTGCTGGAGGAGCCCAAGATGACCCCTGTAAGGCCCCACTCCCCACAGCACTCATATATCTTCATCTAGGATTCACACACACACACACACACACACACACACACACACACACACAAATAATGAAGACAAAGCAGCTCCATTCAAAGTACCTTCACGGGGTGGGGAGTCAGACACCCAGATGTTCTGCAGCCACTGTCAACTGCCCTATACACACACACACACACACACACACACACACACACACACACACACACACACACACACACACACACACACACACACACACACACACACAAATAATGAAGACAAAGCAGCTCCATTCAAAGTACCTTCACGGGGGTGGGGAGTCAGACACCCAGATGTTCTGCAGCCACTGTCAACTGCCCTATCCCCAGGTCCACAGCAGCTCCAAGATCAGGGCAAGTCCCCCATAATCCACGGAGTCCTGGGTTTCCTGAGTCCATTGAGAAAACCCCAAGCCCAAACTACCAGGGCAACCAGTCAGTCACTCAGCCAGATAAGCAACTAACCAACCAGCCACCTGGCCAGTTAGCCCCTCGAGCTGGTCTCAGTTTGCACCCTCGACTCTGTCCACATGCATCTCTGCCCCCACGCTTCTTTCTCTGCTTCACCGCTGTGTCCCTGTCCCCGTCTCCCCATGTCCCTGTCCTCGTTCTGTGCGTGTCTCTCTCACACTGTGCACACACAGATGGCCACATCACAGCCCTGCACATGTCGGATCCCTGAGTCACAATCCCGTGCTAATTCACCACGGGGGATGTGTCCCCAGGCCAGCAGTCTCTGCCTGGACCCTCTGTTAAGTTCCTTCCAGATTCCAAGTTCCCAACAGCTACAGCCCAAGACCATACATATATACATGTATGTATATATATCCAGGCTCATCTCCACCCTGAAATGCAATCTTAAAAGGAAATGGGCTATTTTAACTGGAGAACAAACTCAGAAACTTCAAGAAGTAATTTAGAAGAATGGCACACACTCTTAACAAACAAAAAAGAAAATTAGTATTAAAAAAAATCCCAGCTACCTATTTTACGTCTATATAGTTACCTTGGTCAACACAGAGCTGAAATTTGGAAGGCTGTGCTCCAGCTGTAGCTGGTTACCCCTGGGAGGGGAGCGGTGGTATGCATACAAGCGATCATCCTGTCTTGGACCCTAAAGCTCCCAAACTTCCCGAAGTCACGCACCTTCACTGACACCAAACAGGCCACCTGGGCTTATGTACTTGACAGACCACCTGTGCTATTATTTACTAAACATATCACATGTGCTATTATTTACTTAAGATGGTCCTTTCAACCAACTCACTCACTAAAGCCTTAATAATAACAGTGCTCAAGTTATTATTTTTTCTTCTAATACTCATCAAACAAAATGCACAAATGCGAGCCTTTGAAAGACTTGTCTGTATATCAGTATGAACGAGCTTTCATACCAGAAATGCACTGACATCAAAACCAGGATGCAGCTCCCAGACATGATCCTGAGGAGGGGTTAAAAAAAAAAAGCAGCCAGATGGAGAACGACATAAAATGGGTTATGATTCCATAATGGTAAAGTTCAAAAACAGGCAAAATGGAGCCATGATCTGCAGAGTTGTTTACACAGGTGACCAAATTTCAAAAGCAAGATACAGTGAGCAGGGAAGTCCTGAGAGTGGTGGCTTCTGGGGGTGCCACCAAGATTCTCTCCTTGATCTGGGGGTTACAGGAGTGCTTGCCTTTTAACTGTTCTCCAAACTGTGTATCTACATCTTATGTGCTTCTCTGTGCCTATGTTACGTTCCCCAGTAACAAAGTTTTTAAAAGTCTTTTAAATTGTACGAATTCTTTTTAAAAATGAGATTGTACTTCTGTTACATAATATGAGTATTATATACTATTGTAGTCATATTATGTAATTTTAAAAAGCATGTAAATATATGAGAAAGTCTTAGCTGTCTGATCTCTGCAGACCCACTCTGAAGTACCTAAGGGTCAGTTTTATGCCTTTGTGTGTGGTGCATACACATACCCCCCCCCACCCCACACACACCCCAGTTGCTCTCAGTCTCACACACACACCACAGTTGCTTGTGTGTGCACACACACACATACACACATGTCCCAGCTGCTCTCACTCTCCTGGCGAGCGTACACACACACACCCACACCCACCCCAGTTGCTCTCACTCTCCTGGCGTGCACGCATGCACACACACACACACACCCCAGTTGCTCTCACTCTCTTTTCACTCTCCTGCCACACACACATACACACACACACAGTTACTCTCACTCTCTTGGCATGTGCGTGCATACACACACACCCCCTATTGCTCTCGATCTCCTGGAACAGACACACACTCCTGTTGCTCTCGCCCTCCTGGCTCCTCACTCTCCTCTGTGAAAGGATTCCACTTCCCAGAACCTGCAGGGCCACTTCGCCCGTGTGAACACAAACACCCTGGGCAGGCTGGGGGAACGTGTACTTCCTCCTAGCCCTGGGTGGGGAGGCGGGTGCAGGGAGAGGAGGAGTATCTCACAATATCAGGTTCAGGACAGTCGTCAAGTGACAGCTGGGGACAGGGTGGGAGGGACAGACACCCACCTGAGAAATACAGGAGGGCTTCCGGGGCACAGGGCTGGGTGGGGTCCCGCCCCTGCACCGTACCAGTGAGCTCTGAAGGGCTCTTGACCCGAGATTGTGTGCACAGCCGCCTCTAGGGCCCATGTACCCGCTGACAGCTGGTGAGGACTACAGCTCTGTTTGAACAACACCATAATCAAACATCCTTTCCCAGGACTGCACGCAGGATAGGTACTCAGAACAAGGCCTCGGCTGAGGAAGACAGGCTGGAAGGGGCACTGGCCGTGAGCAGACGACGGCAGGGGGCTCCCTGGGAGCTCAAATGAGCCCGGGACACCAGGAAACCAGCCACTAACTTGCAAGACAACCACTTTTTTAATGGTCATAGTTGGTGAAAACTTTTAAGAGGAAACCTGGCAACAGCTTTTAAAAAGGTTCTCACCTTCCAATAGAGCTACTTCTGGAAACAGATCCCAAAAACCAGTTAGAAATGAAGAAAAAAACTCATGGTATTGGTTATAAAGGGGGAAGAAAAAGAGCCAATCTCAATGTCTAACAGGAGAATGGTTAAATATATTACCATATATCCTTATGACATTACACATTATTATTATTATAAATGCAGATGCAATCATAGAGAAAAGATTGGGAAAAAAATTGCAAAATGTTCATCAGGGTTATGTTTTGGAGTTGGGACTACCAGAAATTTTGTTTTTAATTTATTTATTTGGCTCCACTGGGTCTTAGTTGTAGCATATGGGATCTAGTTCCTGACCAGGCACCCTGCATTGGGAGCTCAGAGTCTTAACCACTGGACCACCAGGAAGTCACCCAGTTATTTTTGAAAATGTGTTCTTTATACCTAAACATTCCTATATCTTCCCAATTACCTTTAATAAATGCTTTCAAAATCAGGGGAACAAAGCAGTAAGGCTGCATCCATTTAATTGATTTCCTTTCACTAGAGGAATGTTTCCTGAAATTTCTGTTATAAAGCAGTGCATGAATTAGACGCCCTCTGCCCCATGGCTGGAGGGGAGATATACATGAATTGCCCTTACCAAACATGCACATTAGAATAAGCGACGGGAAGAACAAATGAGCTGATGGAGGACAAGAACAGGGTGCTGCAGCGTGGGTGACCAAGGAAGCCGTCTTGGAAGTGGTGGCGTTTAAGCCCTGAAGGATGTGAAGTTGACCAGAGAAGGGAGGGTGGAAAGTGAGTAGAGATGAAGAGCAAGTGGAAAGACCCCGGAGTGTTGAGGAGTCTAGAGTTGTGCCTCATGGCAGGTTTAGAAGGTGACCCAACTTGGCTGCCACGTAGATGATGAACCCGGAAAGTGGCAGAGTTAGTCCCCCTGGGAGCTGGGGTAGCCATTCCCATAGAGGGCAGGAGTGGCCTCGCCCAGAACGGGGTGGTGCTGATGTAGAGAAGGGGAAGGGCGTGGACTGGAGAGGATCTGGTTGACTCCTCACACAGGAGGAACTCCAGGGCACTCAATCCTAAACTGAGTACCAGGTGGGAACAGGCTACATGATGCAGGCCACCACTTTGCTCTCAGCCCCACGCTATTCAGACTACAGAGGGGCAGAGGGGAGCAAACAAGCCATTACAAGGCAATGTGTTTGGGCTGACAGTCACCTGGTAGGGCTGGGTCCAACTATAAGAAATGTGACAGGTTTCCAAGGAAAAGCCAGTCCCTACACTCTGATGGGGTAGGATGTGCAGTATTTAAATCCTTCCTGGGCAGGCTTTTGTAAGTGTTGCTCAGGAGACCTTAAGGCAAGGAGCATCCCCAGTGGGTAGATAAGGAAACTGGGTGCAAATCATGGTGTTTCTTGATAACAAGAGTAAGAATCGGGGCCCTCGGTTGTGAGAATACTGTGACTCTCCACCCAGGCCTGCTCCCGTGCTAAGCACCCATGCTAAGCACCCATGCTAGCCATCCCACGCTGAATGGTTCGTACTTGTGTCTGCATAGACTTCACTGCTGGTGCTGGGTGGTGGTTTAGTCGCTAAGTCGTGTCTGACTCTTGCAACTCCATGGACAGTAGCCTGTCAGGCTCCTCTGTCCATGGGATTCTCCAGGCAAGAATACTGGAGTGGGTTGCCATTTCCTTCTCCAGGAGATCTTCCCAACCCAGGAATCGAACCTGGGTCTCCTACATTGCAGGCAGATTCTTTACCAATTGAGCTACAAGGGAAGCCCATGGACTTCACTGCTGGCTGTCAAATCCATTTTTTTCCTGAATTCGTTTGGAGCAGTGGGATGTACATACAAAAGACTGCCTTCTCAGGTTCCCTTGTAGTTATGGCTAAATAGGTGTCTCATTCTGGTCAACAAGAGGTTAAGTGGAAGTCCACTGGGCATGGGGGAAGAGGCCTTCTGGTAAAGTTATTGCTTTCCAATAAAAAGGAGCACATCTTCTACATCGTTCTCCTTCCTGGAATGTGGATGCTATAGCTGGAGGTGTGGCAGCCATCCTGTGACTGTGAGGCTGAGAGCCACATGCAAGGATTCAGGAGCCCTCTCTCCCAGCCAGTGGCCCTGTGCCAGTTCACTCACTCACTCTTCATTTCCTTCCCATGTGCAAGAGAGACTATGTTGCGATATGAGGTCCTAACCAGATCCTCATTTTACAGATAAGGAAATGGAAGCTCTTCAAGGACAGGGCACTAGCCCAAGGTCACGTACAGCCAGGAAGAGATAAGGTAGGAATGTGAGCCTGTACTCTAACCACTTGGTAGTATCAACAGCTTCTTGAATCTTAGTAAAGAATACTGGCTTTGCAGAACACTTGGCTTCAATTTACTTCTCCATTCAGTAGTTTGCTTGTCTATCCCTTCAAAGGAAGCATGAGCTTCCTTTGCTCCTTTGCTTTGGGTGCTCCCAAAGGAGCAATGATCAATGCTGTCTTATCAGTCAAGATTGTAGTCTGCTGCAGGTAAGCCAGGGAAGCTGGAGTGACTCTTCTGAAAAATGGGGTCACCACCACTGGCTTTACAGGAAGCTGTGAGGGTTCGGTGAGGAATGAATGGAAAGCACAGTGCCCAATAACTGATTCCATTATTGCTATCACAGACGTACAGTGTGGATCTCCTCTTCCAAAGACCTCTTCTTGTGACCGAAAGCATTCACCATCTCTAGGGGATTCTTGGAAGCAAAGATGATTTCTTGACACAACCCCTAACCCTAACTGAGATGATTTCTCACAGGCCAAATACCCCCAGGATTCCCAGCGAATTCGCAACAACTCTTCCACCAGCCTCCTCACCCCCTGCCTTGCATTGGTCTTGTCTCTGCTTGCTGCCGAGACAAAAAGTCTTTTCTCTGGACCTCTTGCTTGCTGTCTCTGCTTGCTTGACTCAGCGGCTGCCATGTATGCCGATCCTTCCTCTTCCGTAGGCCCATTTCCCAAGCCACCTCCTGGGTGAAGCCTTCCCTGATTTCCCCAACCCACCTGGCACTGCCCCTCAGGAAAGCTACGGGGTCCCTCTGTCTGGCCCACTGGCTGCCTGATGTGGTGTCTGGAAAGGCCGGCTACCTGGCACTCCTGTCGGGTGCTGTGTTAGCCTCCACAAGAGCAGCTCCTGTGGTCTTATGGTCTGTACCGACTCTCCCAGGAGTGCTGGCACCTCCAGGACAAGTTCAAGTCCATCTGATGAATGGGACAAAGAATAATCACGCTGCCCAACATTCATATGGGGGCTACATGTGCCTGGCACTGTTCTAAGCACTTTATGTGTATTAGCTCATTTGATCAGCACAACAATCCTTTGAGAAACGTCAGTATGTGTTAGTCGCTCAGTCGTGTCTGACTTTTTGTGACCCTGTGGACTGGAGCCTGCCAAATTCCTCTGTCCATGGAATTCTCCAGGGAAGAATACTGGAGTGGGCTGCCATTCCCTTTGAGAATGACACTTTTATTAACCCCACTTTACACAGGAGGAAACTGAGGCACAGAATGAAGGAACTTGCCCAAGGTCACACAGCTGGTTAATGGCAAAGCTGGTTTCAGATCCTAAAGACTGACTCTATACAGTCCCTGCTTTTAACCTCTAGGAGATCTTTCTCCATTGCAAGAATAAATGTGCAAATACCCGCGGCATGAAGAGAGTCACCTGAGGTCAGGCTTGAGCAGCAAGAAAGTTGACTTTTTTCCATCTAAGCCACAGCAAACACTCTTAACTGGCTTCCCCACATCTCCTTTGTTAACCTGGCAATATTGAGGCTGAAAAAGCTAGATATTCATCACTTTTCCAGCTGAGAAGGCTGCTAGAAGGTAGGAATGCTTCCTCATAAAAGAGCAGTATGGCAATCCCAGCTGGCTTCCTGCTTTCTGCCTTGTGGCTGAGAGCCACAGCAACCATTTTGCAACCATGAGGAAAGGTCAAGATGACTTCAAGAGTGCATTCTTGGGGCCCTGACATGTGGAGATGTGGAACCAATCTCAGAACTGCCTTTTCTCTGGACTTCTTGATCAATAAGCCACTGTGAGTTGACTCTGCATTACTTATATACCGGAGTGAGACATAAAACAATAACATCGTAACAGGCAACAGGCAACCAGAATGGATGGTGAACATCAGTCTTGTTTGTGTCTAGTTACTTAAATGTGAGCTCCTTGAGGGGGTCAATGCCAGTGCTGTGCATGGTCGTGTCTCAGCGCCAGCACAGTGCCTGGCACAGCAGGCACACAGGTGACATTTGGTGACTGATCCTCACTGATGTCCTTGGTGACTGTGGTCAACTGTTGGGAGCACAGGCGCTAGTCTGAGTGCCAACTACAGTACCTTCCAGCTCCAAACAGGGCACCTTAGCTCTCTGAGCTTATGTCTCCTCATCTGTGAGGGCTTACCTCACAGGATTCCAGGGGAAGCATCAGTATCTATATGTCTGGAGCACTTAGCACAGGACCTGATGCCAGGAACGGGCAGTAGCTGTGATCACTGTCAACCTCTTTTCCCCCTCAGTATTCTTGCCTGTCAAGTGGCCACCACGATCTGTCTCAGCTTTAACAAGCTAGAAATCTGAAACAGTCCGGTACAAAGCATCCTTGCAAGCAAACGTTAATTCTTATCTTTGACTTGTCACCTACTTGTAAGATGGAAATAACTACAGTACCGCCCCTCACAGGGTTGACGTGAAGAGTGAAAGTAAAAGTGAAGTTGCTCAGTCGTGTCTGACTCATTGTGACCCCCAGGCTCCTCCGTCCATGGGATTCTCCAGGCAAGAATACTGGAATGGGTTGCCATTTCCTTCTCCAGGGGATCTTCCCGAGCCAGGGATCAAAACCAAGTCTCCCGCATTGCAGGCAGACGCTTTAACCTCCTGAGCCACCAGGTAAGCGGGTTCATATATAAAGCCCCGAGGGCAGCGCCCGGCACAGGTAACCACCAGCAGGCGTTAGCTGCTATTACCTTTACTCGTATGTGGATTCCTGGTACCCTGCTCCCCAAGTGTGTGACCGCAGGCAAGTCACCTACTCCTCTGCCTTCCTCTGGGGGCTTCCAACCTGACATAAAGAATCCGCCTGCCAATGCAGGAGACGCAAGAAATGTAGGTTCAACCCCTGGGCTGGGAAGATCCTCTGGAGGAGGAAATGGCAACCCACTCCAGTATTCTCTCCTGGGGACAGAATCCCAGGGACAGAAGAGCCTGGTGGGCTGCAGTCCATGGGTCACAAAGAGCCAGACACGACTGAGGGACTGAGTACATGGTACACACGGTGAGGGTGGAAAAGGAGGCAGAAGGCAGAAACTGGATATAAATCACTACACTTCTTTCACAGAAAACCTTAGTTCTCCAATGGCTCAACCTGTTGGGTCTGACAACTCATTAACTTAGCCTTGGTCACTGAGTCTAGAGGCCTTGCCCACCTCTGGCCGGTATTTGGTTGTCTACTCAATACTCACTCCCTCTTCCCCTGGAAGATGCACCCCAACTGGTCAAAGGCAATCAGGGTGTGGCATTCCTCTGGTGATCTGACTGGCCAGGTGAGGAGAGCACGTGACCTCAGCTGGACCAATCCTAGCCTAAAGGGAAGTATTTATAACCCACGAGGGACTGGGCTCTCTTTTTCTCTCTTGATATCTGTAGACAGGAAAGCAGGTGGCCCTGACTGTCACTGGTAGCCATCTTGGGACAAAGAGGCACATGGGTCATATATATATATATATATATATATATATAGAGAGAGAGAGAGAGAGAGAGAGAGAGCTGTAGGATAAAGCTAATGCTGAGAACCTAGATGGCAGACATTTGAACTGCTGACCCTACCTGGCCTGATACCCACTCACTTCTAGACTTCTAAGACGGATTAAATGCCTTTACCATTTGGCCAGATGATACCAAGGTTTTTGTTACTTGCAACTGAAAGCATCCTTAAAACCACAAAGTAGGCAGCTGTTTTTCAACTGTTCACAAAGGAAAATCCTGCAGGAAGGAAATGGGGCATCTGAGACATCAACAGGAAGGAATGCGGCATCACGAAGGTTTACGAGTTTCAAGATGTGCTCCGCTGCCTGGTGGGACGACACCACACATGGGATGCAGAAACAAGGCTGTCGGGTTGTCCCTGGCACCCCAGAGCTCAGGAAACGTTATGCAGTGGGTTACTCCTTTCCTTCATTCTTCATAAGAGCCAAGCTGCAGCTGGTTTTCTATGTTCTATTTGTCCTGAACTCGGCAGGGGTTAATCCCCAGCTGACTCAGCTGAGGATGAGAGACAGGACAAGAAAGCCCAGCCTGGCTCTCCTGCAGAGACTCTGTTCCTGAATCAAAGGCTGGACTTCTGGATCTGAGAACCCTGAGATATGACTACAGCTAGGCTCTCTGAAATGGCTCACGGCCTGAGGACCTCGGCAAGGACACCCCACTGGCTTCGGTGTACTATCACTCCATTAGGATCAAGGGAAAGGCCTGAATGAGATGAAAGGGGCTCAAAGAGACCTGCCCTCTGGAGCTGGCCTGCCCTGGTGCCAGTGGCCGTTCAGTTGTGAGGCTGCCTTGTGACCCTGGACGAGTGATTTCACTTGAGCTGCCTCACTGATAAAATAAGGACAGAAGTACCCACTTCACAGAATTGTTGTGTGGATAAAATGAATGAATATGTGTAAAGTGCTTAGCATGGAGTCTGGCACAGAGTAAAGGCTTAAGAAATGTGGGCTTTTTTTTAATCATTAAGATTTGATGGTATGTATGCATTAATTGGAGAAGGCAATGGGACCCCACTCCAGTACTCTTGCCTGGAAAATCCCATGGAGGGAGGAGCCTGGTGGGCTGTAGTCCCTGGGGTCGCTAGCAGTCGGACACGACTGAGCGACTTCACTTTCACTTTTCACTTTCATGCATTGGAGAAGGAAATGGCAACCCACTCCAGTGTTCTTGCCTGGAGAATCCCAGGGATGGGGGAGCCTGGTGGGTTGCTGTCTCTGGGGTCGCACAGAGTCGGACACAACTGACACGACTTAGCAGCAGCAGCATGCATTAATTACTGAAGTATAATTACATATAGTAACACATACTGGTTTTAAGGGTACAGTTTGTAGAGTTCCCTGGTGGTCCAGTGGCAAGACTTCACGCTCCTGATGAAGCAGGGGGCCCAGGTTTGATCCCTAGTCAGGGAACTAGATCCCACGTGTCACAACTGAGAGATCACATGACATAGCCAAAGTTCCCACAATGCTGCGATTAAGATCCAGAGTAGCCAAATAAGTAAATAACACATGCATTTTTCCCAGCAGTCATGTATGGATGTGAGAGTTGGACCATAAAGAAAGCTGAACACCAAAGAATTGATGCTTTTGAGCTGTGGTATTGAAGACTCTTGAGAGTCCCTTGGACTGCAAGGAGATCGAACCAGTCATTCCTAAAGAAAATCAATCCTCAATATTCATTAGAAGAATTGATGCTGAAGCTCCATTACTTTGGCCAGCTGATTCAAAGAGCTGACTCATTAGAAAAGACCTTGATGCTGGGAAAGATTGAAGGCAGGGGGAGAAGGGGACGACAGAGGACGAAATGGTTGGATGGCATCCCCAACTCAATGAGTTTGAGCAAGCTCTGGGAGATGGTGAAGGACAGGGAAGCCTGGCATACTGCAGTCCACGGGGTTGCAAAGAGTCAGACACAACTGAGTGACTGAACAACAACACATATGTATGTGTGTATGTTTTTATATTTAATTTTGACACATGTCTACACGTGTAACACACACTCTGAACAAGACACGGAGGCTAGCTGACCAAACATATTAAGTCATTGTTGACCCTCTCCTATGGAGGCTGGTCAGCTGTAGCCCTAAAAGGCTCCCCAGCCAGCTCCCTTTCCTCCACATTCCAGTCCCCTTGCTGTGGCTCTGTCCTCCAGTTGCTCTGACTGCAATCTCTAAGTGTGATGTTATCACTTAACTGGCCAGGCCCCTCTCCAGTCTTGAAACCCTTCTGGGGCTGACCTCAGGGTAAACTCTAAACCCCCTCCCATGGCCTCCTGGCCCTGTGCTCTGCCTGCCCATCTCCCAGGTCTCTGCAGAGAGATCCATCCTCCACTTCCCCTTCTCTCTCTTCCCCTTCTCACTGGTGACTTTTAAAAACAGCCATTTTTTATTGAGATCACTGCAGACTGCCTACATTTGTAAAACATGATAAAGCCTGGAGAACCCCATGGACAGAGGAGCCTGGCAGGGGTTGAAAGAGTTGGACACAACTTAGCAACTACACCACCACCACAGAGATACTACATACACTTTACCCAGTTTGGCACAAGGTAACATTTTACAAAAAATGAAACAATATCATAACCAGGATATCGACACTGAAACAATCTACTGACAACATTCCAATTTCCTGTATTCATTTGTGTGTGTAATCCTGTTCTACACCCACTCATCACGTGTGTGCCCGTGTATCCAATACAACCAAGATACGAACAGGTCCATGATCACAAAGACCCCTTGTGTTATCTTGTGTAACCACACCCACTCCCCCATAACCACATCCCTCACCCCTGACAACCACCAATATGTTTTCCATTTGTATGATTTTGGCATTTTAAAATGGTACATATTGCAACAACATGCACAGACTTGGAGGACAATGCGAAATAAGTCAGACAAAGACAAATATTGTAGGATCTCACTTAGTTATGGGATCTGAAAAATACAACGGACTTCCCTGGTGGTCCAGTGGTAAAGAATACTCCTGCCAAGGCAGGGGCCCGGGCTTCAGTCCCTAATCAGGGATGATTTCACCTGCCGCGGAGCAACCAAGCCCTTGCGCCGCAACTGCTGAGCCAGTGCACTGCAACTAGAGAGTAGTCCCTCTGGCCACAATTAAAGAAACCCTACGCACAGCAACGAAGACCCAGAGCAGCCAAAAGTAAATACAGAAACAATACAACAAGCTAGAGGCGTATTATAACAAAGACGAAGCAGACTCACTGATTCAGGGAACAAATTAGTGGTTATGGGGGGGCAATACAGGAATGAGGGAGCAGACGTACAAACTGCTAGGTGTAGGACAGGCTAAAAGGATGTATTGGACAACGTGGGGAATATAGCCAACATTTTGTAGTAACTGTAAATAGAGCGTAACTTAAAAAAATTATATATATAAAACAAAGGTAACTATCAATGATGAGTGGAAAAATAAAATTATAGCATATATAGTTTTTTTTTTAAGTTATATAAATGGAAGCATACTGTGTGCAACCATGTGAGATCGGCGTTTTCACTCAGCACAACCCCTTGCCACTGCTACCTTCAGTTCAGTTGCTCAGTTGTGTCCGACTCTTTGGGACACCATGAATCGCAGCACGCCAGGCCTCCTTGTCCATCACCAACTCCCGCAGTTCACTCAGACTCACATCCATCGAGTCAGTGATGCTGCTACCTTAGGTTCATCCATATTGGCAAGTGTATCAGTAGTTTGTTCCCTTTTACTGCTGTTATTTCATTGTATGGATATAGCACAGTTTAACCATTCATCTGCTGAGGGACAGCCAGGCTGTGCCCAGTGTGGGGCTATTATGAAGAAGCTGCTGTGAACAACTGTGTATATAGGCTTCTGTGTGAACCCAGGTCTTACTTCTCTGGGATAAATGCCCAAGAGTCAAATGGCCAGGTCATACGAGAGTTGCCCACTTAGTTTTAAAGAATTTACCAATCTATTTTCCAGAGTGCCTGTACCACATGACATTCCCACCAGCAAAGTGGGAGTGAGCCAGTTCCTCCACATCCTTGTCATCATTCATTCAACAGATGTTTATTGAGCAGCAAGCAAGAAGTATAATTAGTATTATCAAATAGGAGCTTACATCCTAAAGGGTGTGTAGATAGGCAATACACAAGTCAACAAACTGAGTAGGTGCTAAGAAGAAAATAAACAGAGTGCTGTGATAAGGGCAGGCAGGCCAGAGGCACAGCCAGTGATTAGGAAACCAAACAGCCCAGGTTCAAACCCACCACTTTCCAGCTGCAGGGCTGAGGCAAGAGCCCTCATAGACCTGCGCCCTGGTTTCCTCATCGGTTTAAGAGATCTCATCTCCCATGGCTGTTGGGAGGACTGAGCAAGATAATAGCAGCACAGACCCTGGATGTGGAATCCATCAGTTTAAAAGACTCTCTAGGCCTCTCAACACCCCAGGCAGCAATGATGAGAAGCCACAGCTCAAACTTTTATGGGCTTCCTGAGACAGAGTGCCCCAAAGTGCTCAGAAGGGAGACACCCCCCCAGCCCCTCCATGGGTCAGAGTTTCTCTCTGGGAGCCCTGGGAACGGCTGAGACAGGGACACAGTGGAAGAGGGGACAGCAAGGCCTCCACTTACCCAGAAACCGGCAGGGGAGACTCCAGGGCAGGATCAGAGGAGTTGCTCAGGGTACCTGGGCCTCTCCGCACCCCAGAAATCTGACACCATTCCCCAGGCTGGAGGAATCACCTGAGCCCTCTCGGAGGGGCCAGGCACAGGGGCCTCCCCAAACTCTTGGGCCACAAAATAGCTGTTTCCTGTGCCGGGCTGAGGAGACCAAGGTCATCTGGAATCTCCTCCCCACTGCTGCCCCCGGTCTCTCCAGGGCCTGGCCTGCAAGAGGGAACTGAGAGAAGCCTGCAGGTGGGCATCTTACAAAGAAACAGGGAAACGGGTGGGGCCGGGTCCCTTCTCTGAGAGGAGGGGATGGTGAGTCAGCGAGGCCCCGAGCCTTTCTGAGGAAGAGGCCTTGCTGCGGTGACCTGTTTCTCAGGCCTCCCTGTGGCCTGAGATGGATCCGTAAGCTGCTTCTTTCCTCCAGGGTTGATGAGTCTGGAACGGGGGCACCTTCTTATGTAAAGCTCCTTCCAGGCCTGCAGACGGACAGCCAGAGGGCCACACAAAGCACCACGAGTTGGCAGAGAGGGTTGGAGTCTCTGACCTTGACCCTGGCTTGCAGTCTCTGGTATAAACTGTCCCAGGGGGAGGAAGGCAGCCAGGAGGCCAGGCCGTGAAAGTGTGCTGCACACAGGCGTTAAAGAACCAAGCCAGCCGGGGTCACTTCTCTCCTTAAAACCCTTCCTCGGTTCTCAGGGGCCACCGGAAGAAGACCAATCGTTATGGATGGTTCAGCAGGTCTGGAATGACCCTTCCCCCATCTCTCTGCTCAGGGTACATGGGCCTCTGTTCCCCTCCACCACAACGCGGGGCCTCTGAACAGGCTATTCTTCCTGCCCCCCAAACACCCGGCCTCCAGCTCACCCTTGGGTGAGCTCCTACTAATCCTTCAAGTCTAGGTTAATGGGTCATTTCTCCAGAAAAGGCTTCCCAGACTCTCCCAACCCCACTCCAGTAAGGGCCCACCTGTTAACTCTCTGCCAAGGCATTCTAAACTTTTCCTTTAGAGTTTAACCACCAGTTTAAATTATGTTGTTATCTGAGTGATTATCTGATATGTATCTTCCCTTAGCACATGGGGAGTGCTGTGAGGTCAGAATAATGGCAGTGACATTATTACTTTTAACAACAGCTCATCACATTCATTAAACACCTACGATGTTTTCACAGCATTATCTCAGTGACCCCTCACCACAGCCCTGTGAGGTCAATACTATTACTACCCTAATTTACAGATGGGGAAGTCACGTCAGTCCTGTCCATGGGACCAGGCACTCTGTAAACGGTTAGTTTGGGGGTGAGGGGGTACATTCTGATTACTCCTACCCCCTAATTTCCAAGGTAGAGGGGAGTGGAGCCCACAGGGGACCAGAAGCCCAGGTCCACAGAGCACATTTGTGTCACACGCCTCTGATTCCAAGAGCTCCTTCTGGTTCTAGAAGTGTTAGTCACTCAGTCGTGTCTGACTTTCTGAACCCACGGACTATAGCCCGCCAGGTTCCTCTGTCCATGGAATTCTCCAGGCAAGAATACTGGAGAAGGTTGCCTTTCCCTTCTCTAGGTGATCTTCCCAACCAGGGACTGAACCTGACTCTCCTGCACTGCAGGCAGATTCTTTACCATCTGAGCCACTGGGGAAGCCCTTTCAAGTTCTAAAGCCTCTCCAATCCAAGAAGACACTAACTGAGCACATTATTTTTATTCCCATCTTTTGGCCGTGCAGCGCAGCAAGTTCCCCCACCAGAGATTGAACCTGTGTCCCCAGTCCAGACTGTTAATGACTGGCCCGCCAGGTAAGCCTTACTGTGCAGCTACTGTGTGTCAGGCATGGCCGGAGCATGAGAGACACAGCAACAAAGAGAACATGTGGAGCCGCATTTTCACAGGCTCACGTCTGCTGTGGGGATGGATACAAAGTCCTGTTCTTCTTTAGTAGAGATCAACAGTGGTTGAGGGGGTGATGGTTGGTGGAGGGGTGGGACCCAACAGGTGGAGCACAGGGCTCTGCAGCTACCCTGTATGACAGTGTAATGGTGGGTACATATCACGTGTGTTACAACCCATGGCATGTAGAACACAAGGCATAAGTCCTAATTATACACTACAGACTTCAGGTAATAATGTCGTATCAGTACTGGTTCATTGATTTAAAAAGACATACTATGCTAATAGGAATGTAAATAAAAGGGAAACTGTGAGGTGCGGAGAGATGGAGCTTGTGAGAACTCTCTATACTCTGTGATCATTTTTCTGTATATCTTTAAAACTCCTCTTTAACAAAAAAAGTCATGTTTCTCTTGAATCCATTCCCATCAGCTCTATCTTTGGTTTTCCCACCACCTTCACCTGCTCCACGCACACCTCCACTCTGCTGGTTCTCAACTCAACGCCTTCACTCTTCACCTGGTGCCACCCTCCATTCTCTGCTCTCATCCGCACATCCAGTCCATTCAAAGTTAGCACTGGCCCCACCCTCCAGTTATGGTGAGGATCTGCCCACTTCCCGGTCCTCCCCCAGCTCCCCGCCAGCCTGGACCATGAACCAAAGCAGGAGCTCCCAGCCCTATTCCCACACACAGCCAGAGGGAGTCTGCTGATTTGAGTCAGACTGTCTCCCTCCTCTGCTCGGAGCCCTCCCACAACACACTGAGGAAAAAGCCATGGTCCCTATCAGGCCTCACATGTAATCTGACCTCATCTCCTCCTGTGCTGTCTTTTGATTTCAGCTACTGAGGTGGGTGTGTAATGGCATCTCATGGTTATCATGTGCATTTCCACATGATGATTAAGATAGTGAGGTATGTGCTTCAAATAATAATAATAATGAAAGGTTATTTAAATCATAATATTATTATTTAATATAATATGATACAAAGGGTTAATTTTTAAAATATTATCATTTAAACAATAATAATAATGAAGGGTTAGATATCACCACTGACTCAACAGACAGGAATTTGAGCAAACTCCGGGAGACAGCAAAGGACAGTGAAGCCCAGTGTGCAGCAGGTCATCATCAGATCGGAAAGAGATGGACAGGACTTTGCAACTGTTTGGAAAACATTCCACCTGGGACTATTCAGTTCAGTCGCTTAGTCATGTCCGACTCTTTGCGACACCACGAATCGTGGCACGCCAGGCCTCCCTGTCCATCACCAACTCCCGAACTTCACTCAGACTCACGTCCATCGAGTCAGTGATACCATCCATTCATCTCATCCTCCGTCGTCCCCTTCTCCTCCTGCCGCCAATCCCTCCCAGCATCAGAGTCTTTTCCAATGAGTCAACTTTTCTCATGAGGTGGCCAAAGTACTGGAGTTTCAGCTTTAGCATCATTCCCTCCAAAGAAATCCCAGGGCTGATCTCCTTCAGAATGGACTGGTTGAATCTCCTTGCAGTCCAAGGGACTCTCAGGAGTCTTCTCCAACACCACAGTTCAAAAGCATCAATTCTTCAGCGCTTAGCTTTCTTCACAGTTCAACTCTCACATCCATACATGACTACTGGAAAAACCATAGCCTTGACTAGATGGACCTTTGTTGGCAAAGTAATGTCTCTGCTTTTCAACATGCTGTCTAGGTTGGTCATAACTTTTCTTCCAAGGAGTAAGCGTCTTTTAATTTCATGGCTGCAGTCACCATCTGCAGTGATTTTGAAGCCCCTCAAAATAAATTCTGACACTATTTCCACTGTTTCCCCATATATTTCCCATGAAATGATGGGACCGGATGCCATGATCTTCATTTTCTGAATGTTGAGCTTTAAGCCAACTTCTTCACTCTCCTCTTTCACTTTCATCAAAAGGCTTTTTAGTTCCTCTTCACTTTCTACCGTAAGGGTGGTGTCATCTGCATATCTGAGGTTATTGATATTTCACCTGGCAATCTTGATTCCAGCTTGTGCTTCTTCCAGTCCAGCGTTTCTCATGATGTACTCTGCATATAAGTTAAATAAGCAGGGTGACAATATACAGCCTTGATGTACTCCTTTTCTTATTTGGAACCATTCTGTTGTTCCATGTCCAGTTCTAACTGTTGCTTCCTGACCTGCATACAAATTTCTCAAGAGGCAGGTCAGGTGGTCTGGCATTCCCATCTCTTTTTCAGGATTGTCCACAGTTTATTGTGATCCACACAGTCAAAGGCTTTGGCACAGTAAATAAAGCAGAACTAGATGTTTTTCTGGAACTCCCTTGCTTTTTCGATGATCCAGCAGATGTTGGCAAGTTGGTCTCTGGTTCCTCTGCCTTTTCTAAAACCAGCTTGAACATCTGGAAATTCATGGTTCATGTATTGCTGAAGCCTGGCTTGGATAATTTTGAGCATTACTTTACTAGTGTGTGAGATGAGTGCAATTGTGTGGTAGTTTTAACATTCTTTAATGCTGAAAATCCCTGAATCCCCACAACCACTTTACAAGGGAGGTAGTGATATCATATCCATTTACAGATGGGAACACTGAGGCACAGGCAGGTAAAATGCCGTGGCCACACTCACACGGGTAGGAGGCTGGGATTCCAACAGCGGCCTTTCATCTCACTACTCTTCACTGGTTCTTAGGGTGCGTGGGTTTGTACATGCTCAGTCGCCCAGTCATGTTCCACTCTTCGGGTCCCCATGGCTTGTAGCTCACTAGGCTTCTCTGTGGGATTTCCCAAGCAAGAATACTGAAGTGGGTTGCCATTTCCTCCTCCAGGGGAATCTTCCTGACCCAGGGATCCAACCCATGTCTCTTGCCTCTTCTGCACTGGCAGGTGGCTTTACCACTGAGCCACCTGGGAAGCCTGGTTCTTAGGGTAGGTGCTGCTGCCGCTGCTACTAAGTCGCTTCAGTCTTGTCCGACTCTGTGCGACCCCATAGATGGCAGCCCACCAGGCTCCCCAGTCCCTGGGATTCTCCAGGCCAGAACGCTGGAGTAGGTCGCCATTTCCTTCTCCAATGCATGAAAGTGAAAAGTGAAAGTGAAGTCGCTCCGTTGTTTTTGACTCTTCGCGACCCAATGGACTGTAGCCTACCAGGCTCCTCCGTCTGTGGGATTTTCCAGGCAAGAGTACCGGAGTGGGGTGCCATTGCCTTCTCCGCTTAGGGGTAGCTAATAGGGAGATTAATCAATATTGAAGGAGCCAATGAGATTAAGTTGGGAAAGAGAAAACTCAGGCTTTCCAAGGAGTTATTGCTCATGGCAGGAAGATCAAATACAAATACCACTGAGCAAACTCTGTGTGTTTAACCTAATTTAGTTTGAATATAAGATCTACCCAAGTATAAAGTAAGATTTCCCCCTCAAAAATGATCTTCAGAAATAAGAGTTTTCACATAATTTTCTTTTGAACAAAGTGCCATCTGGGGAAAAAGCCACAGTAGCATCTAAAGATTTCAGTGATGCTAGCTTTGGCAACAATAAAAAGGAGGGATATAGTATAACAGACTCAGGAACAGTTCCAGGGGGCTTGACTTCACAATTCCAAGTGTTTAAAGTCACTTAAAGAGGACCTTTAACGACAGAAAGTAAG
This sequence comes from Nanger dama, assembly GCA_917880005.1. NCBI lineage: Eukaryota > Metazoa > Chordata > Mammalia > Artiodactyla > Bovidae > Nanger > Nanger dama. Next base: position 47,403,779 of record CAKJTW010000012.1, on the reverse strand, counting down.
ATAAGGACAAAGGAATAATTTAATTTAAACAAAATGCTCAATGTAAAACAGTCTTACTGTACATGGAAGGGGCATTTAAACTAAAATTTTGAAAACTGAAAAAAGGCGTGTAAAGTGAGACTGAAAACCATTTCGAGGCAAAGTGCTGCTGTGTGGGATGAAACTGCATTTTCCTAAACTGTCATTTATTATTCATATTGGAATCATTAGTCTGATTGACTCAAAAAATGAATGCTTATGTAACCACTTTTATATGTTCATAGTTTTCATTTATTCATTTTCTGTAATTGCCTTTTAAAGAAAATCTGTTTTTTTCTTTCTTAATGTAACATACTAAAAGTTATTGGCTACACATTAGAGATCACCAATACACAACTATAAGGAGAATTTGAAAAAAAACTGTCTAATGATATAAGACTATTTGGGATACAGTTTCCAGAAATGACTTAATACACAGATTCAAGAAGTGCCGCATCACAAGCACTTTAGAGGTAGGTGGAAACAGTGTTATTCTGGAAACGTGCATTGATGACTGAAAAGGGGTTCCAATGAGAAGGAGGTCCATGAATAGTATGAGTGACATTTTACGAAGTGAGAGGAGCTAAGCCACATTTTGAATTCTACATTTTTAATATCTTGATTCTAAATGTGTCACAAAATTAATAAGTTGAAAAATATAGATAGGCTGATGATTATGTCATCAATATCCCTAAATATTTCAAGTAGACCCCAAAACTTAAAAAAAAATCTTTTCTCTGAAAAGATAGGGAATCACTTTGCTTTCAGTTCAGTTGCTCACTTTGCTTTGGGATATATATATACACACACACACATATATATAATATTAGGGGCTTGTGTGTGTGTGTGTGTGTGTGTGTGTGTGTGTGATAAAATATTGGAGGCTTCCCTGGTAGCTCAGCAGGTAGCTCAGTCTGCAACGCAGGAGACCCTGATTTGGTTCCTGGGTCGGGAAGATACACTGGAGAAGGGATAGGTCACCCACTCCAGAATTCTTGGGCTTCCCTGGTGGCTCAGATGGTAAAGCATCAGCCTGCAATGAGGGAGACCTGGGTTCGATACCTGGGTTGGGAAGATCTCCTGGAGAAGGGAATGGCTACCCACTCCAGTATTCCGGCCTAGAGTTGGACATGACTGAGTGACTTTCACACTTCATACATAATATTTTACACAAAACATATATATATTGTTAAGTACAAGTATTTATTTTTTTAATCTGGAAGGAACATATCAGGCTTGAAAAAATGATTATCTTGGCAGAGTCTAGGTCCTTTGATCTTTCTTTTTTTTTTTTTGAACAACAAGCAAGTTATTACTTTGATAATCAGACACACAGAAAAACAATACAGTTCTATAATGTGAGGCTCACCAAAGGACACAATAAAACAATAGTTCCCACCCTCAGCTGCACCCCGGAAACATCTGGGAAGCTTAAAAAAAAAAAACCATCCCACGCCTGGTCCTACCCTTGGTGACTCTAGTGAAATGCTCTGGGGTGGGGCCCAGGCCTTGGGGTTTCTTAAAGCTCCCCATGTGACTCTAAGGTGCCACGAAGATGAGATACCATTAAAGCAAAAACTTTCAAATTTTTCTGCAGAACAGATTACTAAGTGCCTTTTAGAAAAGCAAAAGGTTCCATCGTCAAAGAAGCAGGTTTCTTTCCTGCAAGATTTCTCAGAGCAATATGCAAATGTGCACCATTATTTTTACGAGAAGGACGCAGTACAAGGTGGACATCTGAAGTGTGTGTGCACGCATGCGAGTGTGTGTGCTCAGCATCTCTTCTTTCCAGCAGCCGTGCTGTTAGCAAGGCCCAGCCATTCTACCTGCTAACTGGGCCCCTCCTCACCCTCCACTCCCCCAACTCTGGTTCTGTCCTCCATCCTCTGCCATCTGGACTCTGGCAGAAGCCGCCTTCCTGCTCTCCCATGGGCCCTACAATTTACAGCCCACAAAGGTGGGCTGAAGGAGATCCCTGGGGCACACAGAGTTTGAAAAAGCTTCTGCTTCCACCCCTGAGACTGCCTGCGATGTCCCAACTGTCACCCAGTGATCATGGGAGGGACCTGTCTTAAGATGCAGGTAGGTGCATCACGGACAGCCCAGCTGCCGCAGGGTGAACCTGGGTTCTCCACGCTACACTGAGCAGCCAAATTCTCAGCCCCGAGAACGCCTGGACTTGGGGAGCCCACACATTTCCTGACAGCTTAAGTCGGCACAAATCAGGTTTTCTGTTACTCATGGCCAAAAGCATCTGAACTAAATGCTCTCTATTAAATTACCCTGTTTTACTGGTCAGAAGTTTTTGCACCAGGTAAAATGATACTACTTGGTTTTCTTGCTTATCTGTCTCCCACAACTTCCCAGAATGCCAGCTACATGAGATAGGAACACGTGTCCATCTTGTTCTCACTATGTCCCGTGGACCTGAAACACTGCCTGCCAAAGAGCTGAAACAAGCCTTTGCTGAAAGAATGACTGAGCTCATGTAATTTTTCCAACAGCTCCAAAAGGTAGGTGTTAACAAATACCGAACTCCTCCCTACAACCACGCAGACCCTGCACGGTCTGCCTCCACTTTCCTCTCCCCAACTCAGGATCCTGTCGTTAGGCTGGCCGCCTTCCAGTTCCTTCCAAGTCAAGCTCCTTCCCACGTCCAGAACTCACTGATGCTGTTTCCTTTACTGGGCATATGCCCTGATCCATGAAGGTCTACAGAGCCTTTAGCACATGTGTGTGCATCTCAGTTGTGTCTGGCTCTGTGTGACCCTGTGCACTGTATCCTGCCAGGCTCCTCTGTCCATGAGATTCTCCAGGCAAGGACACTGCAGCGGTTGCCATTTCCTGCTCCAGGGGGATCTTCCTGACCTGGAGATTGAACCCATGTGTCCTGCACCGACAGGTGGGTTCCTTACCACTGAGCCACCTGGGGGAGCCACATGTCCTCAGGCCTCCCCTCAAATGGTAGTCTGTATGACAGATGCCCTCTGACCTCTCTGAACAGGACAGATCCCCCTTGGACAGGCTCTCCTGGTTCCCCTATCAGGGCACGTAGTGCATAGGTAATGACTCGGATCATTCAGTGATTACTTACTGAGGTTGTGTTTCCTCCACAGAACCATGGGCCCCAAGAAAGTAAGGGCCCCTTTATATCTTCAGAGCCCCCTTAGGAGAACTGGCACACAGTAGGTGCTTAATAAATACCACACCTGCCTACAGTGGCAGATATTTACCACTCACTGAATACCCATGAGCACCCACATCCCGGCCCCTTGCCATGCGGCTAGTTCCGGGTGTGCAGAGGTGGACTGTGTTACTCTGGCCTTGGCATCTAAGCTCTGCTGTGGACCCTCTAGTTCCTGTGCCCTGCAGTGGTGACCTCGGAGGCTGCCATGTTCCCACTGTTCAAGACACGGAGGCCTCCTCCCCCACCCCCATCCGCGCCAATCCTGGGTTTCTGAGGTCTGAGGTAAAGACCTCAGCAGACCTGACTTGGGTGTGAGTAAGAAGGCAACATTTGTTGCATGCAACCTCTAGGATCTCAGGGTTAATTTGCTCCTGCAGCAGAATCTTGTCTCTCACTGGCATTCTCCGTGGATGAATGAAGGCAGAGACAACTGTGATTACAGACTGGGAGGTGAGGAGCAGGGAGGTGGCTTCAGCTGCCAGTACTGAATTCACTGAAAGGATGAGAGGGGGAGACTGAAAAACTGCTCCCTGGGGCATCGCCACTTTCAGTGCCTGCTGCGGAAGATGAAAGGACCCAGAGCCCCCACTCCCTTCAGACAGAGCCCGCCTCGGGGCCCTCATCAAACACAGCCCCTTAGGGATCACAGCCAAGGCTTGGCCCCTGGGAATGGGGAGGAGGCCGCTCCGAAGCCAGCAACACCCTGGAAAACCCTATTAGCTAGTGGAAGTTGAAATAGCAAGGCTGCATGAAGGGCCTGGGCTAATTCGGGCTGACAACCTTCCCTCGGAATCACCCACTGGGGCTCTGCCCTCCCAGCTCCATCCCAAAGAATAAATCACACTGTCAGGTCTAATTTGGGACTCGGCTGATGGGCTGAGCAGAGAGAGCATCCATGCGTTCTGGCCACAGAGGTCAAGGGCAGCCCATGCGTTGGAGGCTAGAGCTCGCTGAAAAGCCCGGGGACTAGATGGAAAGGGGACTGGGAGACTGAAAGCTGTCGGCTTCTAATACACACTGAACAAACTCCTCTCTTCTCCCATAAAATTTCTGGCCCAGGTCTCAGCTGTTTCTAGAGCACAGTCCAGGCACCCTGCTAGCTCAGAGGTGGGCGCAAGGTAAACACTCGTATCTGAGGAATAAACAATCCTAACAGCAGCAGTGAGTGCTCATTATTATCTTATAGGTTGGCGACTAAAGGATGCCTAACTTCCGACATGCAGTCAAGGCTGATGAATGACAGTGGCCACCATCACCACCACCATCATGGCCACCTCATCTGTTACGGGGCTACTTCGGCCAGGCATTAAGCACTTGAGATTCATTGTGTTGTTGTTCAGTTGTGTCCTACTCTTTGTGACGCCATCGACTATAGGCTGCCAGCCTCCTCTGTTCGTGGGATTTTTCAAGCAAGAATACTGGAGTGGGTTTCTTCCTCCAGGGGATCTTCCCCTATCCAGGGATCGAACGTGCATCTCTTCTGTCTCCTGTACTGACTGGCAGGCTCTTTACCATCAGAGCCACCAAGGAAGCCCCCAGCATTCATAGTCATGTTGTAATTCCCAAGACAATCTTAGGAGAAAACAGAAGCTCCCAGTTAGGCTCCCCACTTGGGGCTCATCAGTGATCAAGCTAAGACTAGATCGCAGGCAGGCTCTCGGCCACTGTGTCAGGATGCTCTGGTGGATTTCACTTCCTTCAAGAAGCTGGCCCTGAAGCCCCAATATCAGGTGTCTCTCCTCAGAGTTCCCAGGGCCCTTGGCCTCCCCCTCTCAGCACTCTCATCGCTCTGGCTTGCACACCTGCAGAGCCTTCCCCAGATACTCCCTATCCAGGAGGGCAGCCCTGGGAGCCCAGAGCCCAAATGGGATCTGTTCACTGGTTGGACGGATGGAAATCCAAGTCCAAACCCTTCATCCAACAGGAAGGCAGTGGAGATTGAGCAATGAGAGCTGCCGTGAAAGAGTTTCCCAGAAGAAAGGGGAGTTAGAGGAGTGAGAGCAATTGCCCCTTGATGACTGCCATTCCTTCTTCAAGGGCCCTAGCTGCTCCCAGGAGACCTCCTTGACCCCCACGTTTGTCTGGGCACCTCCTGGGTTTGCCCCATACAGCCTGGGCTGTGACTGTCTGAGGGCCTGCTTCCCTCACTACACAGGGAACCCCCTGAGCCCAGGGCCCACTCAGCCATGGGGGCCATCTCACCCACACCACTACACAAAGGGATGGGCACTAAGGAGGGGCCATATTAAATATGTGTTGAATCCATCAGCAGAACCCCAAGAAAGGAAGGAAGGCTGGAAGCACCATTCTGGGAAGAAAAGTAGAAAGCATAGGCAAAGCTTGTTTGGAAAAGAAGGTCAGGAGATGACTCTGCCATCTGCAAGCCACAAACAGCCCCCAGGAGGAAGGTTTGTGACCAGTGCCCCTCACCAGGATGGGACCAGAACCACTGAGATGTGAACACAGAGCGGATGTGATTCACAAGGAAGCTTTTAATGACCCAAACTTCCCCAAAACAAATATGCTGCCCAATTCCTCCCTTCCTAGAAGAATCTAAGCTGAGGTCAGACAGCTAGCAGTCTGGAACCCCAGGACCTTTTATGAAGCAATCAAATGCAGTGGCTAAGAGTGAGCAGTCTGGAGACACTGTAAAGATTTCCACTCCGGGGGCTTCGCCAGTGGCTCAGTGGTAAAGAATCCACCTGCCAATGCAGGAGACATTGATCTCTGATCCCAGTTTGATCCCTTATCTGGGAAGATCCCACATGCCTTGGAGCAAAAGAAGCCGGTGCACCACAACAACTGAGCCTGTGCTCCAGAGCCTGGGAGCTGCAACCACTGAGCCCAAGTGCTGTGGCTACTGAAACCTGTGTGCCTTAGGAGCCCGTGCTCTGCAACAAGAGACATCATTGCTACGAGAAGCTCACGCACCACAACTGGAGAAAGCCTGCCTGCAGCAATGAAGACCTGGCAGAGCCAAAATAAAATCATTTTTTAAATAAAAATAAAGGCTCCCACTCTAGCTCCTCTACTTGGCAAAGGGCTTCAGCTCTCAGTGCCTCAGTTTCTAAGTCATTCCAGTGGGGAGATCACAGCAGCGACCTCACAGGGTGGGTGGAAGGAGTGAATGAGGTCATGCGCGTAAAGTGCTTACAGCAGGCCTTGGCACCGAGTCAGCACCCATTAATGTTCATTATTATTGTTTTTCTTCCCCTGTGGAGCCAGACACTGTTGGCTGGCTAACCCACTGACACTCTTGATGTCTCTGGCTTCCTCCTCAGAAGAGGCTGAAAAGCTAAACGAAACTCCTCACCTTCCTTGGTGGCTCAGATGGTAAAGAATCTGCCTGGAACGCAGGAGACCAGAGTTCGATCGCTGGGTCAGGAAGACCCCCTGGAGAAGGAAATGGCAATCCACTCCAGTATTCTTGCCTGGAGAATTCCATGGACAGAAGAGCCTGGTGGGCTACAGTCCATGGGGTCACAAAGAGTTAGGCACAACTGAGTGACTAACACTTTCATAGTTTAGAACTAGGGGAGGTTATATGGCCCATTTTTGGGCCAAGGATGCATAAGTGGAATCTTCTGGGGAGGGGGATTCCGGGAGTGCTGAGCAGTTCAGAACTGAGAAAAAAACAGGCTGCTGGTGTTGATGCACCCTTCCGTGTTCTGGCTAGAGCTGCAGCAGCAACTTTGGAACCATGAGGTAAAGGCCAAGGGACTCAAGGAGGCTCCAGCTTAGACATTACTCAGCCTCTGAACACTGGCAGCCAAGTACCTCTTGGTTTGTTGTTATGGGGCAGAAAGCAACTCTCATTTATTTAAGCTGCTGTGAGCTGGGTTTTCTGCTCCTGCAGCTGAAACCATTCCAGGCTGCTGCACCCACCATGACACAAACATCTCGGGGCACATGGCCATGGTAACCGTCTCCCAGCCTCAGTTCAGGGCCCCTGCTGAGAACTCCTGATCCAGAGAAGAAAGCATGGAAGGCAAAGACAGGGCAGCATTTACCAAACCCGAGTCTCTGTGTTCTACCCTCCCCTTTTCAGCTGCCTCTATTAATATGTCCCATTATACAATTACTTACTCGATAAACTTGAATATATATACATATATTTATATGTAGAATCTACATTCTTACTCAAACAGCAAAACTGGTATCATTTGCTACAAAAGTAACTTAATGAATAAACACAATGAAAATGAACAAAAGAAAGTCATCCACTGATCTCTGAAAGTTAATTGCTGTACCATAATTTGGGTTCAGGTGGTTGGCAAGAATTCCTCATTTCTGTCTTCTATTGGGGAAAAAAATCAAAAGATCTGGCAAGATTTAGCATTTCCACAGGGCGGCAAATGGGCTAGAGCTAAGTAGGGGCTGCTCCTCAGAGAGGGAACACATTTTCCTGTTTGCCACAATTCCTGAAACCCTATTCAGAAGTAAGTTAATCTGTTCAGCTCTCCTGGCTGACAGGTGGAAGAATTAGGTCAGGGATTCCTCAGAGAAGCCTTCCTGAATCACCTGGTCTAAAACTGCCCCCTTGGACTTTCCTGGTGATCCAGCAGCTAAGACTTCGTGCTCCCAATGCAGAGGGTACTGGTTTGATCCCTGGTTGGGGAGCTAAGATCCCACACACTGCACAGTGTGGCCAAAAATAAAATAAAATCACCCCCAGTTGCTCCCAGTGAGTCTCCTTTCCTGCTTTACTCATCCTTATAGTACTTATCCTGACGTTCACTCGTTTGTCTGTTGTTTTATCCTTCAGTAGGATGTCAGTGCCTGCAGGGAAAGGGTTTTGTCTGTCTTGTTCCTTCCTGAATCCCCAGTACCTGGAACATAACAGTAGGTGCTCAAATGCCTATTTGTTGAGGGAATGAACGGAACAAATGAAACCCCATCTCCTGCTCTCCAGTCCCTGATGTACTGGTTACCAGGTGGGAACAATGCTGGTCCTCCTGTGGCTTGAGAGGCAATGCTAGGAATTCACTCCGAAACTGAACTTTTACCATATTAAACTAAAAAAAAAAATTTTTTTGGCCATGCTGCACGGCATGTGGGATCCCTAGTTCCCCTATCAAGGACTGGACCTGAACCTGGTGCACTGGAAACGTGGAGACTTCACCACTGGACCACCAGGAAGTCCCCCTTTACCACGCTAGGTTCAAATGAGTACCTATGAGGCCACAGGGCTTCCCTGGGGGCTCAGCTGGTAAAGAATCTGCCTGCAATGCAGGAGACCCTGGCTTGATTCCTAGGTCAGGAAGATCCGCTAGAGAAGGGATAGGCCACCCATTCCAGTGTTCTTGGGCTTTCCTATGGCTCAGCTGGTAAAGAATCTGCCCACAATGCAGGAGACCTGGGTTCAATCCCTAGGTTAGGAAGATCCCCTGGAGAAGGGAAAGGCTATCCACTCCAGTATTCTGGCCTGGAGAATTCCCTGGAATGTATAGTCCATGAGGTCGCAAAGAGTCGGACACAACTGAGCGACTTTCACCTCACTTCATGAGGTCATACTAATATATGTTAATAACTGAAATAAATGAGGGGAAAGGGACAGGTCTTCCTTACAGAACTAATCATGAGGACAATTTATAAATGTAAAAGGAATGAAGGACATAAAAAAAAATCACCATTGGGAAATACCACAGTAATAACTTGCATGCAAGATTCACCCTACCAGTGGCAAAATGAGTGGGTGCAGGCTTAAGGAGAAACTCGTGTGGTCTCAAAGAACCTCTCCCAAGATATCTATCAATTACAAAGGGAAAAACAGTTACCGGACAGTGGAGAAACCAGCAGACAGCAACCTGACCGAGTGATCCAGGTTAACATCACCAGTGATAAGACACGTGGACCTGTGGGTGCCATGCGCCATGGGGGCACCTTACCTCTGAGGTGTTGCCGCCAAAAACGCATAAACTGCAGTCATGAAGAAATATCAGAGAAACCCAAATTGAGACAATCTACAAAATGACAGAACTGCTCTCTTCTGAAGTGTCACAGTCATAAAAGACAAGGAAAGACTGAGGAACCGAGGTGGACGAGAGGAGGATTAAGGAGATGGGACCACTAAACGCAGTCAGGGATCCTGGACAGGATCTTGGAACGGCAAAAGGACATCAGTGAAAAAACAAGTAAAACAAGTCTGTAACTTAGTTCATAGTTCTGGGCCAGAGTTCACTTCCTGGTTTTGATAGCTGTGCTACAGCTGTATAAGATGGTAGCAATAGGGGATGCTGATTGAAAGGTAGATAATGTGAACTCTCTGTACTATTTTTGTAACATTTTATAAGTCTAAAATTCCTCTAAAATAAAAAAAAAAATTAATAAAGAATTGGGCCAAGAAGCATCCTGCAATGGAAAGCTGGTCTCAAGAGACTGCCCCACAAACAAGCTTTTGTACCTGGGTAGATCCATAGACCAGGATGAAGGAATATGAAGACACTCAAGAAACAAACAAGGAAGAAGATACTGTCTATAATTTATTAATTTAAAAAAAATTGGGTTTTGGCCACAAGATCTTAGTTCCCTAACCAGGGATCAAACCTGGGCTCTTTGCAGTGAGAGCTTGAAGCCCTAACCACTGGACTGCCAGGGCATTCCCTCTATCCACAGAGTCATGCAGTTCCCAAACTGGACTGACTGGTCCCTGCAACTCAGCCAATACCATTATGTGCATCCAGAGCCTGGATGCCAGAATCTTCTGTTCTCCCACTTGCCACACTGCTGGGGTCTCGGTGCTTCGAGGGTCAGACAGCACCCCCTCTTCCAAGACCCTTGTGGCATCCTGCCAACAAAGGTAGGTGTTCTCACTTAGGAATGACCCACTATCACCTGGGACACCCCCACCCTGAGGCCCCCTCCTCTGGTCTAGGCCAAAGAAACCAAAGAAGGTGCTTACTAGCTAAACACCGAGAAACTTACTTCAAAACATGTTAAAAATCTTCATATTACAGGTAAGTACTTACCGTGTACACCTATTTTAATTTCGTGTAACTACTCGCACAACATTTTTAGCCGATAGACACACAGCATATCCACACATTGGGGGCCAGGGCCATTCTGTATCCTAACCGTGGTGGCAGGTACACAATGGCATGCGTTTGCCTAAACTCAAGGAACTAGACACCAAAAGTGAATTTTACTTGGTGTAAAGTTTAAAAATGGAAATTAAAAAGTTGAAAGGAAGTGAGCTCCTGCTGGACACCAACCCAGCTACTGACAGTCATTACTTCAGTGGGAAGACATCAGACTGTGGGTGTGGGGAAGGACAGTGAAGGAGACTTCTTTCTTTCCCCTGATACTCTTCCAAATAAAATTTTTTTAATAATAAAGAAAAAGGAAAAAACAAAAAAACTCAAAAAGTCAAAAACAAGCAAAGAATAATTGAGACTTACGTGCACGAGTTGTAAAGCTTAAGCAAACCAAAGTCAAACAAACCTTAGTACTCACCCTTGGTACGTTCTGGACACTAGTGCTCCTGATGGGTCCCAGGAGAGCTGAGGTCAAATCCTGTGCATCTATGGAGAAAAAAATAAAACCACAAGGTTACATCTTTGGCCAATATGAGCCTTCCTACTGTAGTACCAGGCTGTTATTCACGAATTCACTCCCTCAGTGAGTATTTATTGAACGCCTGCTGCGTGCCAGGCACCAAGGGTATGCCAGTGACCAGGACCAGGTAGCTGCCCATGGGGAGCAGACACTGCAGCAGGGAAGGGACACACCGAACAAATACAATTTGCAGCCAGAGAGTGGCAGGTGTCTAAGACGGAGGGAGCTGCTGCTCTTGAGGGGCCAGAGGAGGCCTGAGGATGAAGACTTGAACACAGAAGACCATGAGCTGTGTGATCATCTGGGAAAGAGCCTTCCAGGCACAGGGATGGCATGTGACCTGAGGCAGGAGTGTGTGTGTGCACGTGAGCGTGTGTGTGTTGGGGTGGGGGGTGGGGGTCGTTCAGGAGCAGCAGAAGCAGAGTGCATGTAGGAGATGAGGGCAGGGAGGTGTCAGGAGCACAGATGAAAGCCCATTATAATGACATCTCCTTCAGACAACTGGGAGCACAGGAGTGGTGGAGAAAAAGCTCTTGTCCTGACTTGTAACTCTGTATTACTAACTTATGTTTTTGACTATTTAGTATGGTTGTACATTTTTGAGTGGATATTTCATGGATGAATGAATGTCCCTGGGTCAAGAAGCCACTGTCTGCATGGTCTGCCATACATTTCAGTTGAGGCCAGGCACGAAGGCAGGGAGATGAGATCTAGAGGACAATCCAGAGCCTTCCCAGATGCTAAATGGTGACTTTCACTCCCTGTGTGCCAGGCTCCGTCCAGGCAGAACGTGCCGGCTCATTTCATGTCTCCACCCCTGCCCAATAAGCCTAAGAAATACAAAACATTATTGCGTCCATATTACAGATGAGAGAACTGAGGCACACAGTGGGTAATGGGCCCACCAGCTGAGGCTGCCCAGTCAGTCTAAAGTACACTACAGGGAGGATGAACCCAGGCAGCCTGGTCCCTCACACTTACTCACAGCCTGTTCCTGACCACTCGGCCAGGCCACGTGGTCACAGTGATCAACGAGGAGAGGGGCCAACTGCAGGCTGGCAAGAACTCTCCGCATTCTTCCCCGATGCAGCCATGTCCACATGCCACCCACACACCAAGGCCGACCTCACATGCCAGCCAGACCCTCCAGTGAGCCTCCGAGGAAGGGAACCTGGCAAGCAGCTGCCCTACTTTCCAGAGCCTAAGGATTAGGACAGTTTCAATAATCTTGCCCTTAGGGATGCTGGAGAGGCCAAAGGAGTTCTTAGTTCTTACCCTTTCTCAGGCCAGGGACCCCTGTTAGCAGCCTGGTGAAGAAGAGTGTGGGTTCTTTATTAGAATCACATGCTCAAGCGTACAAAATGCAATACACAAGGTTACAAAGGAAATGAGTTATATTCAGAAATATCTGTAACACAAAACCTATTCTGAGATACAGTCATCTTTGTGCTTCTTTATGAATGCTTTTGACAAACATAAACAGTGTATTAAAAGGCAGAGACATCACTTTGCTGACAAAGGTCTGTACAAAGTTATGGTTTTTCCACTGAGAGCTGGACTATAAAGAAGGCTGAGCACCTAAGAAATGATGCTTTCAAGTTGTAGTGCTGGAGAAGACTCTTGAGAGTGCCTTGGACAACAAGGAGATCAAACCAGTCAATCCTAAAGGAAATCAACCCTGAATATTCATTGGAAGGACTGATGCTGAAGCTGAAGCTCCAATACTTTGGCCACCTGATGTGAAAAGCCAACTCACGGAAAAGACCCTGATGTTGGGAAAGACTGAGGGCAAGAGAAGGGGGGAGGTCACAGAAGATGAGATGGTTGGAAGGCAACACTGACTCAATGGACATGAGTTTGAGCAAACTCTAGGAGACAGTGAAGGACAGGGAAGCCTGGTGTGCTGCAGTCCACGGGGTCACAAAGAGTTGGACATGACTGAGCAAATGAACAACAGCAATAGTGAATGCTTTAAATCACAAGACCTTAGCAGTGGGTCCAGGAACTATAGTCATTTAGGAAGAGATGAGTGTAAATGATAACCTGCGATATCTGCAACAGTAATATGATATGGAAATACTTTTGAGTTTTCGAGTGGTGACAAAGTCATGGGTGTTGCTAATACAATGTGGCTTGTGGCCTTTGTTCAGAAGGAATGGAAATTATTTCAGTTAGATGGTAGAGAAAATAAAGATGTAATTTTTCCCCAGTCAACTTCATGATCCTCTAAACTGCATCTAAGGATTCTTCAAGGGTCCATGAACCCAAGACTAAGAACGCCTGTGCTAGTCCTGAGATAGGGTAAAGGTGGAGTAGGTATTACGGGAAGGTAACAGCTAGGGAATGTGGGGCAGATCCATATCTGTGTTAGTTTCATATGGGAAGCAGTCCCAGGCACTGAGCGGTTTTGGTCCATCCTGTACCCACTTCCCTTTTCCAGGTCGGTCCTCGGAACCTCATCTTTCTCACTCAGCCCATAGGATTCCTGTGAGGCTGACCCCACTCACAGGTTGGTAGGGAAGGGAATGGTGTCATAAAAACATAGGCCTGGCCAATCAAGTCACTGCACTCCCTCTTCCAGAGCCCTAACTTCAGGGATGGCTCAAGGTGACCCTGGCACCAAAGCCAGCTGATCAGGTCCACAGAAGAGTCTCAGGATGTGAGCTGGGATAACAGGAAAATCCCCGGGGCTGCTAAGCTGGTTGGATATATACCTGGAGCTGTCCCAGAGCTCATCTGACAATAAAACCAACAGAGGACTGCAGAGCCAGGAGATGGAAGGAAACGGGGTCCCAGCAACCCTGAGGTCGTTACACATAGAATGTCCCAGACTGCAAGTTCAAACATTTCCTCTCATATGTAAGCAGGCTGACCTGAATTTCTACTTGTTCACACAACCGAATGACTCTCAACTGACACAGAAGGGAAGGCGTGAGTACAGTTCTTGACAATTCCCACAGCTCACTACCAAGACACTTTGGAAAGCATAAAATAAAATTAGAAACAGCTACTATACATAGAATCATCAAATACAGAAAAACACACACTCTGTAAAAACTCAGAAATAATCTCTTGGGTGCTTGCAGTCCCTAAAGCTGGTCTATGAAATACTAATGATTTGGATTTTCAACATGCTTGGAAGGGCAAGAGGGAACCAGAAACACCTAGAACACCTTCCTTTATCACCAGTCTTTCCATTAAAAAAATTCTTGGGATGATCAGGAAGCCCTTGCCTGTAAAAGTGTAATCAGTGCCTTTTAACTACATTGGGAAATTGCTTTTCTGCTACTCATTTCCCCTTTCTTTCTCTTGAGTGATGTTCATGGCTCTTTAAAGACACATCAGCAGTGACGTGCAGTGGTGCCACGTCTCTCTGAGCTGGGAATCTATTTCCTGTCAAATGGAGGAAGCTGTGATGTCCATCAGTCTGGGGACCTTGATACACAGGAGGGGCCGCAGCAGAAAGGAAGATGCCCAAGGGGTGTGGAAATGCAGCAAAGGCAGGGTTTAGCACCAGGAGTTCAGCCAGGACCCCAGACAGCCCAGAGCCCCTCTTACACCACCCTGGGAAGGAAGGACCCCAGTTGGAGTTGCTTAAGTAATTCCAGCACCCACCAGAGCAACAGCCCTGGCTCACCTGTCACAGAGATTACAGTCACAGGGCTGCGTACCTTGCTTCCTAGGGTTTATACCAAAAAACAAAAGCCAGGATGAGAGAACCTGGGGGTGAGAGGGCACGTTGGCCTGCCTCCAAGTCTCATGACTCCTCCCCTCAGCCACAGCGATTGGCTCTTGGGAGAGACACGTGACTCAAGCAAGGCCAATCACAGTCGACCCCGGACATTTTGCTGGATTACTGGGAGGAAGAAATGGGTGGAAGGTAGGGGCTGCTTGAGGGTTTTTCTCTGCCCCCTGGGGAGGGGATGGTCACCTGCGAATAAAGTCAAAGCCGAAAGAGGCAGAATCCAGAAGTGGAGTAGGGTGGATTCCTGACAAGAATACCTGAGTGCGGACTCTGGTGAGGCCAGCTCTGAGATTTTCAAGTCCTAAAGCCATGAGTTCCCCCTTTGCAGTTTAAGCCAGTTTGAGTTGGGAGGATTCAGTCTATCATTTACAACGGAAATAACTGACTGTTAGAACTGGAAGGGACCTCAGAAATCAATACAGTGCTCCTTCGTGTTCCGATGAACATAATCCTTCCAAGGAGCTGACAAAACAGAACTATGCCATTTCTCTCTAGGAATGCTCCCTCCCTGCCTCCACCCCCCAAACTATAATGGGGATGCCAAAGACTTCTGAAACTTCTGTTCATAGGAACCGGGTGAAGAACTCTTCAAGCTACTCTGATCTGCCCACTTAATGGATAAGGAAATTGAGGTCTAGCATGCTGAGATGTCTTGCTTGGGACTCAGGGCTAGTTGGGGGTAGAGCCTCCTCACAGCCCCAGGAGGTTTCACCCTGAACTCCCCTGAGTATGGGCCTTAGGGAGACGGCAGGGGGCCTCCATACCCCCATTCCCCTACAGCAGCTCTACTTTTTTCTGTTTTAAAAAATGGGCTCTCAGGGAAGTATCTGACAAAAGTTCCATTACTCCACAATCAACATCCTGAAAACCAATCTCTTATATCACATTTCATGGTGTTTACGTGTTAATGATCTTGGCTTTGATCCTCGCTGAAATCCTGTGAAGCCGGCTTTATAGCCATGGCTCCAGGCAAGGTGCTTCTGCAAGGCCAGCCAGCCCGGGTGCTGCTCTCCTGACCCCAGAGCAGCCTATGCACCTGGGTCTTTCTTTCCCTGCACTTCTTCCCTTCAGTTTCCATCTCAACTCATATGGAAAATGTCATCCACTCACACCTCTTCACAAAGGCCAAGTAAGGAAGTCTGTGTGTGTGTGTGGCACTCAGTCATGTCCAATTCTTTGCAGCTCCATGGACTGTACCCCACCAGGCTCCTCTGTCCATGGAATTTCCCAGACAAGAATACTGGAGAAGGCTGCCATTTCCTCCTCCAGGGGATCTTCCTGGCCCAGGGATCAAACCTACATCTCCTGCACTGGCAGGTCGATTCTTTGCCACTAGTGCCACCTGGGTAAAGGGCTGGCTAATCTGACAGGTGAGAGCCTATGACTGGTGCTGGCATCCATTTCCCCAGTGGGCAGGATCGGCAGCCCGAAAGGCTGGGACTAGGCCCTACCAGCTCCTTTCTCTCCCTGTGCCCAGAGATGGCAGCCTTCTGCCTTTTAGTGACAAGACACACATCCTGGCCAGTGTTCACCCAACCTCTAGGCAGCCCCCTGACCAGGCGGTCATTGCGGCAGACAGGTCTGTAAGTGGCTGGCCTAGGCATTTCAATTTGAGGTGAAGGAGAACCAAGCCCAGGAGGGGCCTTCTGCTATAAGCTGCGTTCTCCTTTTTAGACTTTACCAGAGCTTCACATTGGGGGCATGAGTCACCTACTAATAAAGTGGTCCAATCACCCTTCATTTAGAGAAGATTCCCATCATACCCATCCCCACCCTGTTTCTGAAACAGCAACTTCGGAAAATCTCCATTCACTGAACTGCCTCTACCCACTTGCCAACAAAGAAAGGCTGCTCTGGGAAGAAAAGACTTTGCCGTGGGAAAATCCAGGCCCTTAACTGCTATCTTGTATGACAGCCACTGGGATCCTCTTATAATTAATCATGTTTTCTCTTATGACCTATACTCTGTTAATAACACACATTAACGATTCAGCATTGGTTCTTTCACTGACTGATTCAATCCACAATCATTACCAAGGCTGGACTGCTCACTACAAGGATCTTACAGCTTCATCTTCTGTCCTCTCTGCAGCCTCCACCCCTCCCCAACCCTGTCCCAGAGAAGCATCTTGGTATTGGGCTCTGAGCACAGAACTCTGAGGTCTTCACTGTGCCAGGAGTCGGGTGGGGTGGGGGAACCGTCTCATGGTTGTCCTGTCTCCAGCCTAGCCCAACTAACTTGTGGTTAAGTAGCACATGACCTACCTCTACAGAAAAATTGCTCAGGTAAAGCGTCCATGAGTGACCATCTTATGCACAGCAGACTGGCTAAGAAGTCAGAGTCTGACACCATCAAATGTACTAAAGTTATGGAATTAGGGGAAGTCTCTGCAGGTGGGAGCATATGTTGCAACAGTCATCTTCAGAGAATAGTCTGGCCATTTCTTGTAAAGAGAGACAGTGACCTCAGTGACTTTTCCCAATGACTGGGGTCTGAGATTCCCTGCCAAATCCCCAGACCCAAGAGACCTTGTGAATTCTCATTCTGGCTTGAAGGGTAAGGCTTTGATTTTTGTTACATGCCAGAACTGTTTTCAAGTCAATCATCAACTCATTTAACTGTCATAACAAGTCTGTGAAGGTGGGTCTACCAGCATCCTCATTTTTAACAGCTCAGGAAACTGATGCAGAGAGGGGTAGCCTGCCCAAGGTCACACAGCCAAGGAGGTGGTGCAGCCAGGCAGGGTTTGAACCCAGTGGGTCTAGTGCCAGAACCACCAACCATGCCAATTCCCAAACACAGAGTTAACAGAAAAGGCTCAGCCCCGAACCCAACCTAAACACAAGAGGAAATTACAAGTGTATCTAGAAGATAAAGCAGAATCGTATCTTCACGCTGGGGTAAGCGAACTTTCTCAGTCAGGGCATCTGGGAAGGTGTTTGCTCCCTCACAAAAAGAATGAGGCTCACCCACATGACCCTCTGCCTCTTCACCAGCCTGCCTTTTCCAGCTTGGAATGTAGACGTGATACTTGGATTTGAGAGGCTCCCTCTTGTCTCCAGAACACTACTTTGCCAGAAGGGAAGGACTGACTGAACTCTCAGGGTGCCCCAGCCCTGTGGGGAGGGTGGGGGCAGCAGCCGTCTTGTGGCCATGATGGGGCACAGCGCTGGCATCCACTCTGCCAAGTTACTGAGTCACATCCTCTCCCTGTAGGTGTTATAAGACACAAACCACCTCCAATGTGTTGAAGTGACAATGCCACCTGTGTTGTCTGATACTTGCAGCCCAATGCACTCCTGACCAAAACACCTGCTCCATCACAGTGCACCATCACACCACTAAGCAGAGTTTGTAAAGAGCCACCAACAGGAGACTGAAACAGTTTCAAAAGTCCCAATTCAGAGGTGAACTCTTGAGAATCGGAGATTTCCATCAAGTATGGCTGATCATTCCTGTTGTTCAGTCGCTCAGTCGTGTCCAACTCTCTGGGACCCCATGGACTGCAACATGCCAGGCTTCCCTGTCTTTCACTATCTACCAGATAACAGGCATCCAGAAAGATGACTTGGTGCCTGAACTAATTCTCAAAGGATCGAACTGGAGAGGGCCTTCTTTCTCCCCCATGGACCCTAAGAGCTGTCGCAGAGGCCATGGTTTCAAAGGCCACGCCCGCCCATTGGCAGAAATGCTTTGAGGTCTACTGGCTGCAGGCTCACGGGCTGGGGAAATCCTGCAGAGCTTGTGGATCCTTTTTCCTCCTGTCAGTAGGCATTTGCTGGACGTGCCAAGAGTTAAGCCCCTTCCTGCACTCCTATGAAAACAGCCTGTCAGTGTGGTTTCAACTGCCGAGTGCTTTTCCACAAAGCACTCTCTGGAACTCAGCTCATCAGATGGGAGACTGAACACTGGTCAATCTACCAAAGTAGGTCAGGCTTTATTTTATAATCCTCTTATTCACTGTATACACTGAAAGAGAGGAATGAAAAAGAAAATATTAGCAGTGAGAATGTCTAGGATTATTTAGCCTCTCTGTGCCTCAGTCTCCCCATCTGTAAGGTGGAGATGAGGATAAAGTAAATTGTTGTTGTTTTTCAGTCACTCAGTTGTGTCTGACTCTTTGAGACCCCATGGACTGTAGCCCACCAGGCTCCTCTGTCCATAGGCTCCAGGCAAGAATACTAGAGTGGGTTGCCATTTCCTTCTCTAGGGGATCTTCCTGGACCAGGGATTGAACCTGTGTCTCCTGCACTGGCAGGTGGATTCTTTACCAAGGAGCCACCTGGGAAGCCCCATGAAGTAAATTACTTCATGAAAAATGTTTAGAGCAGAACTGATCATGTACTAAATGTTCAAAAGGTGTGATACCATTAATTTTAATGCTGGTGACATGGTCAGTTTTTCGGACTAAAGGCTATCGAGAGGCTTCAAAATCTCCCCCTCTGGTCAATCAGACAGAAAGGCACTCCTTGGATTCTGGCCATTTAGGAAAGGAGAAGGCTTAAAGGCTCAGGCCAATGGGCAGAAGTTGGCTGCCAGGGCCCAGCGGCAGGAAATGGACCTTCTGGTGCTAGCTCTCCAGCTAGCAGCCATTCTTCCCTTTCTTCTCGGGATGTTCAGCAAAGACTACATCTCCCAAGCTCCCCCAAAGCTCAGTTCAGTTTGGTTGCTCAGTCGTGTCCAACTCTTTAGAAACCCATGGACTGCAGCATGCCAGGTTTCCCTGTCATTCACCAACTCCCAAAGCTTGCTCAAACTCATGTCTACCAAGTCGGTGATGCCATCCAACCATCCCATCCTCTGTCATCCCCTTCTCCTCCTGCCTTCAATCTTTCCAAGCATCAGGGTCTTTTCCAGTGAGTCAGTTCTTTGCATCATGTGGCCAAAGTATTGGAGTTTCAGCTTCAGCATCAGTTCCGTGATGGTTAAGCAAAAGGAGTGAAGTATCTTGCTTTACCCGAGGACTATGGAGCTGCCAGCCCAGCCCCAGACTGCAGATCTCAGGACATTTTACTCACAAGAGAAACCACCTGCCATTCAGTTTACACCACTGTTACTTCTCATCTCTGCTACTGGCAGCCACATGCAGTTTCCAATGACACTGTAGCCTTACACAGCAGATGCAACAGTGTTCTACACCAGAGGAATCCTTCCAGCAACCTGCCACTATTCAGAGTAGAGAGCTAGGTACAATAAGTAGAACGCTACATACAGAATTTTCCACAGAAAGGAATGACAATCATTTTGCCTTAAGAAGATGTAAAGCGAGAACTGGATGAGATGTACTGAGTCATTCATCCAGCAACTACTATGCACTACCCTATTCTGGGCACTGAGAGAGGCAGGGTGAACAAAAGCAGATAAGAGTCGGGACTCCCTGTTGCTTCAGGGGTTAAGAATCCACCTGCCAATGCTGGGAAACAGGTTCAATCCCTGGTCTGGGAAGATTCCACATGCCACAGGGCAACTAAGCCCATGAGCCACAACTACGGAGCCTGTCCTAAGCCTGTGCACTGCAACTGGAGAGTAGCCCCCACTCGTCGCAACAAGAGAAAGCCTGCATGAGCAGCAGTGAAGACCCTGCAGCCAAAAAAAAAAAAAAAAAGCAGACAGGGTCCCCACCCTTACGGAACTCACAGTCCGGAACAGACGACAGAAGATAAACAAACAGGGGAACAGATATATACACAAGCGCAAACCATGAGAAGTACGATGCAGGAAACCTGAGTGAGTTTCAGCACAAAACTGAAGAGAAAGGAGAAGGAAGCCATGTGAAGAATGGGAGTAAGATTATCCCAGAACACCCATCAAATGAGGAATGGATAAACCACACATGATACATCCATACAGTGGAATTTTACTCAGTTGTAAAGAGACTATAGCACTGATTCGTGTATACAACATAGATGAACACTGAAAACATGACGCTAAGTGAAAGAGGCTATTCACAAAGACCACCTCATATCAGGAGATTCCATTTATATGAAATGCCCAGAATAGGACAATCCAGAGACAGAAAGTATATCAGTGGTTGCCAGGGGCTGGGAGGTGGGGGTCATGGAAGGGCAGTAACTGCTAATGGGTACAGGGTGTTTCCTGTGTGGATGAAAACATCCTGGAATTAGATACTGGTGATGGTCGCACAATCTTGTGAACACACTAAAAACACTGAACTACGCTTGTGAACCATGCTTTAAAAGAATGAACTTTATGGTATGTGAAAGAAAAGTCAGTCATGTCTGACTCTTCGCGACTCCATCGACTATATAGTCCATGGAATTCTCCAGGCCAGAATACTGGAGTGGATAGCCTTTCCCTTCTCCAGGGGATCTTCCCAACCCAGGGACTGAACCCAAGTCTCCCACAATGCAGGTGGATTTTTTACCAGCTGAGCCACAAGGGAAGCCCAAGAATACTGGAGAGCCTATCCCTTCTCCAGGTAATCTTCCGGACCCAGGAATCAAACCAGGGTTTCCTGCATTGCAGGCAGGTTCTTTACTAACTGAGCTATCAGGGAAGCCTAGTATGTGAATTATATCTCAATTAAAAGACACTCAAAGGGCTACTGAGATTGAATTACCAGATTGGTAATAAAGTCTCTAATGAAAGCTAAAAAAAAAAAAGAAAGAAAAAGAATATTCCAGGAGATGGAGGAATTTGTTAAATACACTCAGAGGAGGCCCTCTTGCCCAGATCGCTGTGGTGAGGGAGGGAGGGAGTGCTGGGAGATGAGGCAGAAGCTCGAGGGCTGTGTGAGCCCCAGCCAGCCATATGCTCTTTATTCTAAGTCTAACCAGGAGGAGGAGGATGGTGTGCTCTGACTGACATTTGAAAGACCCCTCTGGTTGTTGCATAGAGACTGCCAGGGTTGAAGAGAAACAGGGAGAAGCGTGAAGTGGCTGCTGTCACACCCAAGGACGGATGCTGGTGGCTGGGAGCAGGGCAAGGACAGCGGATGGAAGAGAAGGTTGGTGATCTGTTTCAGGTCAAGGACAGAGAAGCCCGGATGAGGGCCTGCCTGTGAAGGGGGTCGTGGGCTGAGGCGGAAAAGGAAGATTCGAGAGTGATCTTTACATGGTCTCATGAGTTTCTCCAAAGTGGTTTTCTGCCAGATTCCAATTGTGCACAGCACAAGAAGAGCAGATCAGCAAATGCCTGTTAAATGAATTCAATAAATGAACAGTCGCTGCCTGATTTTTTGTAGGGCATATTTTTGTATTTTCAATAAAGATATGAATTCTCTCTCTCCATATGTATGTGTGTGTATGATCATATATATATATATATTCTCTCATACATTCTGTCTCTCTCTATATATAATATCTTTACCTGTACCTACTTCTCTCCCATCCACTGGTGGACAGTGGTCCACGAGATACCATCAACTACCCAAATCAGAAACCTGAGAATACTCTTTATATATATATATAGTATAGTATAATATACTATGTATATATACATACAGTATAGTATAATATAGTGTACATATATACTATATACACTATATATATAGACACCCCACCCCCCCAATCTACCCACCCTGAGCAAGATAAAGATAGAGTCAGCAACAATCAGGTCCTTCCCTACTCTGAGAGGGTGAACAGATCAGCCAGTGACCAGTGAGCTCTCACTTCTGATAAACGACCAGTAGGGGACGAAACAGAGGAAGAGACGCTGATCCAGAATCAGGAAGCATTCTCTTCTTGGTGGTGATAGAAGTGTAAGGAACACAGTTAAGAGCAGGAGAAAGCTCTGCAGATAAAAGTGGTCCACTGAGTGAGGAGGCCTCCATCGAGAACAGCCACTGCAAGTGAGGGCTTCCTTGGCAGCTCAGTGGCAAAGAATCCACCTGCCAATGCAGGAGACCTGGGTTCAATCTGTGGGTCGAGAAGATTCCCTGGAGAAGGAAATGGCAACCCACTCCAGGACTCTTGCCTGGGAAATCTCACGGACAGAGGAGCCTGGCGGGCTATAGTCCCTCAGGTTGAAAAGAGTTGGACTTGGCTTAGCAAAAGAACAACAACTGCCCAGGGAAGCCCAGCAGGCGATGAGCTGTGACTCACTGGGGTTATGAGCCCCCAACCCACTGAAAGCCACAGGACATACATCCTGAGGGGACACCAGAATCCTGGAGGAATGCATCTTTGTTCTGGGTCGAGGAGCAGGAAAGGGGGAGGGAAGCACAGCCTCACAGAGAACAACTCCAGGGCCAGCACGATCATAGACCACAGCACAGAGGCCCTGGAGTGAGTGGCGAGGCACAACGTCCTTTGGGGACATGTCCTCCCCACGGCTTCCTTCCAGGTCCTCTCTCCCCATCAACAGTGCTGGTCTGCTGGGGGCGGGGGTGTGAGCAGCATCCCACCGTGTGGCTCTGAGGGTGGATGTGAGGTAGCTTGCTGCCTGTGCCACCTGCCCTGGGCAGCTTCACCAGATCACGGCCTGGGACCTGGGGCCTTGACTTTGGCATTTCTCTAATTCTTCCTGGTTATTCTCCTGAGGGGCAGACTTGGTGGCGCTGCCTGCTTCTCACAGTTGACCAAACTCTGCTTATTTCATCCTACCAAATGCCTGGGAAATAGGTCAAATAGCCTGTCACTGTCATTTAGAAGTGACTTCTCAGCACATGCCACACGAGCCCCCCTATGCTGACAGAGGTCCAGGGGTGCCTTTCCCAACACCAAATCCATGGGCGTTCCTCATGTGGGGTCGATACCCTCCCCAGGTGCCCTCTGGGGTTGTCCAGCGAGTGGAGTTTGTTTTGATCACAACGGAGGACACTGCAAAGTCTCCCGAAGACAGAGCACTGGGCTGCGTGACATGGCAGAGCATAAGCGTGAGAGCCGCCACTCAGACACAACATACAGGGCCTTCCCCAGTGGCCCAGGGCTAAGACTCTGTACCCAGTGCAGGGGGCCTGGGTTTGATCTCCGGTCAGGGAACTAGGTCCCACATGCCACAGCTAAAAGTCTGCAGGCCACAACTAAAGACGCCGTGTGCCACAGCTAAGACTCGGTGCAGGCAAATAAATGTTTTGTTTTGTTTCTAAACACCATACACAACATACAGATTTTTCTCACTGTATTTTAAATAAATAGAATGATATCATATCTACTTCTCGGAATCTTGCTTTCCCTTTACTGCATCAAAGAATTGCGTCTAAATCAACTAGGAGAGCTCTGATTCACTCTTCTTAGCAGCTAATATTCCACAGTGTGGAGGTGCCATATTTTACTCAATTATTCCCTGAAAAATGGGCGTTCATTTTCCTTCTGGGGTTTTGCTTTGTTTTTTATTTTGCCACCACAAATAATGCTGCAATAAGTAACCTTTTGTACGGGGTGGGGGTAGGGGTAGGGGGAGGGTGTTTTTTTCCACAGGGTATATGTGCAGGCATCAGAGGCTATTTATGGAATTCTTTACAGTTAGCTTAGAGAATGGCTTCTGAGATCAAAGGATAGAACTGTGTGTTTAGCAGGTGCTTGTTGGGGTATACAGTGTCACTGGAAGAATACACCTGAAATGGGTGTCCTCACATGAGGCGAACTGGGCGGCAAGGGACTAGGGAGGGAGACTTGATTTTCACTGTACATGGTGTTTTGCGTCACTTGACTGCTTTATCACGTGCCAGGACTGCTCATTCAAAAATAAATAAGGTTTCTTTTTAGGCTGTCTTCTAAAAAGGTTGCGATGATTCACATGTCCTCCAGCAACGTGGGAGAAGACTCAGTTGAGCTCATTAATGCCCTATATTTTCTCCTTCAAGGCTGTCCATCCCCCAGCCCCCATTTTTTGATCTAGTGCAAACTCAAACATCACATTTTACCTGCTCGTGAGATCCACAATTCCTCTAATTCCACAGCCCTTGGGCAGGCAGAAAGCAAACTGCCAGAGATACTAATTTTGACAAGTCAGCCAGGCCAACACCTCCCAATGGCATGAGAGAGAAACCCCAGCCAGGGTGGAAGCCGGTCTTTAGGGACCTGAAGGCACCAAGCGCAGAAGACAGAAGGGACGCTCTCTCCTCACGGGCGTGCAGGTCATGGTTTTAAATTCCTGCTGGCTGAACGGCCTCATTAGCGAGCAGCGTGGAGATCCCCAAGTGCCCCTAGCCTCTGAGGAAGGGCAAAGGAGGCTGCAGGAGCAGCTGCTAGCTGAGCGGCCCTGTCTTCTGAGGACAAGACAGGAGGGAACAGGGGATGAAGAATAAGGAAGAGTCGAGCTCAGAGAAGCAAGAGGTCTTCTCATTCCCTTCCTACAGGCCCATCAGCCTGCAGGGCTGGTCCAGAACCGAAGACCCCGGCGAGACTCAAATGACAGGACGACAAAGCTGAGCTCGTGTAGAGAGCAAGGGCCCTGAGCACTGGCAGCCACTCCACCTGAACGCACCTGCTGTGGCCACACTGCCGGCTCCGGACTCACCTGTTGGGGGGTGGGGGGTTGGGGTGGGGGGAGGGAGACTGGAAGTGGCCAGATGAGAAAGCGACTCAGGGAAGGCGGGGGATGGAGGGCATGAAAACACGTCTCATATCAGCAGCAGGTCCACAGGATTTAGGTGGTGGATTGAGGCCCTGTGCTCCCGTTCTGCAGCCCACACTCTGACCTGAGCTGGGCCAGGTGTGGCAGAGCCTTAGCTGGAGTGGTTCCCTCCACCTGGGACGCCCTTGCCCTCGATCCTTCGAGATTTGGCCGGCAAGGGAGTGGGCGGCCTCCGTGAATGGGAAAAACAGGAGACAATTTGAGGGACCATCAGGAGAGACAAGCCAACAAAGTGCGATGCAGACACCCAGCAGAGCCCATGTCTCTCCTTCCCTCTCCCTCCACCTCGAGTCCATTAGCCAGTTCTGTTGCCACAACCTCCAAAACACATCCTGAATCTACTTCCTTTTGCCTTTTTAATTTTGTTTCATTGTTAAAGTCTTTACTGAATTTGTTACAATATTGCTTCTATTGTATGTTTTGGTTTTTTGGCCCTGAAGCATGTGCAATCTTAGCTCCCTGACCAGGGATCGAACCAGCTTCCTCTGCACTGGAAGGCAGAATCTTAACCATTGGACCACCAGGGAAGCTACCCGCCCCCCACCCCCCACCCCTTTTTCCTTCTCTCAGGCCAAGCTGCCAGCACCATCTTTCACCTGGACAGCTCCCTGACATCCGCTGCTGGTCTTCCTGAGTTCACTTTTGCCTTCCCAGGTTCTATCTACACACACTCAGCCAGAAGGATCAGATCAAACAAGGACCAGACCCCTTTCCTGCTGAAAATTTTTCAACGCCTCTAGGAACCTCATCCCCTTCCATTTTACTCCTCACCCAAATGCTCCCACCATACTGGCCTGTTTTCCCCTTTCAAGCTTATTCTTACCCTAGGGCCTTTGCACATTTTGCCCTAGAAGATAATGTGAAAGCAAAGTGCATGGGTATGAGATAAGAGCCTTCCTTGTAGCAGGAAGAGCTGGAGCAAGGATCCTGAGGAGGGTACATACCCTAGTGTCTATGGAGCACTGAGGAGGCCCATGGAAGGAGCCAGGCAGCTGAGGAGTAGGAGGAGAAGTCACAGGTCAAGGTGGGGCAGATTGTGCAGGGACAATGAGGACTTTGGTGTTTAATTCGGTAATAGGGAGCAGAGGACAGACAGATCTGATGGGGTGGTAACAGGGTTCCCCTGGCTGCTCTCCCACCCTCTCTCCTGCCCAAGGTGAAAACCAGTCTTGAAGAGAAACAGAAGTTTGGTCATTCCTGTGGTAAATATCTATGAAAAAGAAACAAGCAGAAGGCTCTCCACCCACTTCCTCCAGCCCAACAAGGCCTCATGCTGGCCAGCGGGGCTTTGTGACCTGACCGACAATCCATCGTATCACATTGAAGGAAACCAGACCCTCCTCCACTGGCCACCAGGAGAATACCCAAAGCAGATGGACAAGCAGTAAGGCCACGTGGCTGGGAGAATGCCTTCATGGGGGTCGGCGAGGGCCAGAATCAAATCCCAGCTCAGCCTCTCAGCAGCTATGTGACCCATGGCTCATGACTAGACCTTTCTGAGCCCAAGTCTGCTTATCAGTAAAGGTGGAGGTGGGGTGGGTGGGCCATGTCCACCCCTGAACAAGCCTGTTGGGAGGATTAAGTAAGGTAACGGATTGAGGGACTGGCAAAATGCCTGGCACAGAGGGAGCCTTAAAAGATGTTAGCAAAGCTGTTATACCCCAAACACTGAAGAAACCATAAATAATGCTCTCAGCTCCTCACATCTGTCGATATCCTTAGGCCAAGCTGGACTCGGATAATATTAAGCCCAAGGCGGAAGTGAAGGGTCCTCCAGAGGAGAGAAGCCTTCAGGTTGAAAGATTCTCTCCCCCCTCTAAGCTACTCTCCATGGCACGAATGCAAGCCAGAGAGGAGAGATGGGCCCCAGACAGTCTGGGAAGTGGGCATCAGAAGAGAACAGTACAGGCTCATTTCTCAGTGCCTCACAGGCAGAACCCCCTCCCCCCAACCCCCAACCCCCAACCCCCCCGCCTGCATCTGTATCTCTCAAGGTGGAAATGTGAGTAAAGCGAGAATTTCAGCCACATCAAAGACAGTCTAGGGCCACTTCTTGCCTCTTCCCCAGTCAGAAGAGCAGGGGTCCTCAGTTTGTTCCATGAAAGAAGGTCAAGGCCTCTGGGGGCCTCAGGTCCACAGCTAACATGGGGACAATTTTCATTCTTCAGGCGCATTCACAGTCATTCAGCAGAGACTTATTAAGCAACTACTATGGGCCAGACACTGCTCTAAACACTGAGATAAGGCAAGGGATGGACCCATGGTCGCTGCTCTCAGAGTTCAGGAGGATGGTGCAGAAAGCAAACAAACGTGTAAGAACGGTTGCTATGAAGGGAAACAGAGCAGGAGCTGTCTTAGAGTGCTCGGGAAGGCCTCTCTGAGGGGCCATTCAAGCTGAGGCCTGAATAAAGTAGTGAAATTATATATACACACATACCCACACATATAGATAATCTTAGATATAGCTGGCTGGCTGTATGTATAATATACACACAAGCACAGAGCCAAGAACACAGCCTCTGCTAAAGAAATCTAAGGTATCTGCTTTGATAGTGACTTTTGCTCTTGGCCTACCAGGGGTTGGAATCTTCAGAAAACCTCTATTAGAGGAAACACACTGACTGAAACCACCCATCCTGGCCAGGCACCATAGCAACCATCTGCATGGCTTATTTTATAACCGGAGGTCCTGGTAAGGAACACGGAACTAACAAGCCACCACCAACCAGAAGAATTCCGGAAAGGTCACTGTAGATGCCATGTGTCCTACCAACCTCCCAGAATTCTCCCCTGGAATTCATCCTGGCCGAGCAACGCGTGTGCCACCAGGAGGGACTCTGAGTCAGAATGATTGGCCAGAGACAAGTGGGAAGCTAATCCTGTCACCATAAAACCTGAAACTTCAAGTCACCTGGCAGAGCAGTTTTCCTGGGTTCCCTTAACCTCCTGCTCTCCTTCCAGGCATCACTTTCCAATAAGGTCTCTTGCTTTACCAGCATATGGGTCTCCTCAGATAATTCATTTCCGAGGGTGAGACAAGAGCCCACTCAAGACCCTGGAAGGGGTCCCCCTTCCTGAAACACCTACATTTTCCCCTCAGGTTCCAAACTGCCCTTCCCAACGGAGCATCATTTGTAAAAGGTGTTCCTCTTCCTTCACTTTTTCATACTTGGTGGTGTACCACAGACATGAAAGGCACTCTCTATCAGGACCCCACGCCCCCTGCAAAGTGGCACAGTGCTCCACTGTACAGTGAGCCTCACTGATTCATCCAGTCCCCTCATAATGAGGGACATGTAGGGCAGTTCTCAACTTCTGTTCTGCCAAACGGTGCTGCAATGAACCGTGCTGGACAGAGATCACTTCTCATATTTGGGAACATCTTTTGAGGCAAAAATTCCTCGAAGTGGGAGTGCTGGGCAAAGGGAGGGTTCAAAGGGAGGGGGTGTGCAAGTGTGGAGCTGACATAGCCCAAGCTCCTCCAAAACAACGGTCCTGCTCACCCGCCACTGGCAGCGCTAGACAAGCCTGCCTGCTTCCCCACACCACTGCCAGCAGCTCAGCTTTTGCTCTTGCCCTTCTGAGGACTGAAAGTGTGTTGGTCACTCAGTCGTGTCTTGACTCTTTGTGACCCCCCTGGACTGTAGTCCGCCAGGCTCCTCTGTCCATGGAATTCTCCAGGCAAGAATACTGCAGTTGGTAGCCATTCCTTTCTCCAGGGGATCTTCCTGATCCAGGGGTTGAACCAGGGTCTCCTGCATTGCAGGCGGACTCTTTACCGTCTGAGTCACCAGGGAAGCCTCTGAGAGATGAAAACTATTATCTCAGCATGATCTTAACTGGCATTTATCTTAGTGTGTGCCATGTTGAATATATGTAGACTATACATGTAGAATGTATAGACATATGTATTGTGGTGTTGTGATTTACAGTAAGAAATGGAGTTGGTCTTTGTTTCTGACACAGTTGAATTCAGTCACTCAGTCGTGTTCGACCTTTTGTGACCCCCATGGAATGCAGCAGGCCAGGCATCCCTGTCCTTCACCATGTCCCAGAGTTTGCTCAAACTTATGTTTCTTGTACAGAGTTTCTAAAATCCTGGGAATTTCCTAAGTGATAAGAGCAAAGGGAACATCTTTTGTTTCAAATTGTTGTTGTTTTATCCTAAATTCCTAAAGTAGCTACAGAGTTGTAAAAGGGAAAGGAGTGTCCTGTTATTTAGAACAAGCCCCTTCCAACCACACCTGAGTTTGTTAATGGGGTGACTAATGGGAAGTCCCTAGGGGAAACCCAAGGATTCCCCCCAAACCCCCTACACCCACTGAGGTGCTTGGCTGCCAGGAGAACCAACTTGGATTAGTGGTTGGAACTTTCAGTCCCATCCCCCGACCTCTGAGGAGAGGAGAGGGGCTAAAGATTGGGTTCAATTGCCATAATCAACCAAGTCTTGGCCTTCCCTGGTGGTCCAGTGGCTAAAACTCCGAGCCCCCGATGCAGGGGGCCTGCGTTCGATCCCTGGTCAGGGAACTAGATCCCACATGCTGCAACTAAGACCCGGTAGAGCCTAATAAATATTAAAAAAACAGACCACTACTGTTACTACTGCTTCATTCATTCCCTCACCAAAACTTAGTCAGGCATATCTTTGACAGAAAGGGTTACAACTTTAGCAAAATAGATTTTATCCTTTCACTGAGAGGATGAATGGCCCTGCAGATGTCAGCTGAGTAGTTCAGGGAAGAAGAGTAGGGTGTGTGGTCAAGGTAAGCCCCTGCAGAAATGTGTCAGGGGAAATCTGAAAGAGGAGTGGCACAGGGAGGCCAGAATGGTGGTGGGAGGGTGGGGAGCAAGACAGGGAGAACGGGAAGCACTCCTGGAGAGGGAACAAGTGTCATGCGCTGGAGGAACCGGAAGCCAGCCAGGTGGCTGGAGGGTGAAATGTAGAGGGGCCTGCAGGATGAGGCTGGGGGCAGGGGCGAGCAGGGGCCACAGGCTGCTCAGCCTGGTGGGATTTAAGAGCTGGCCTTTCTGCAAGGGGACAGCTCCAGGATTGTGGAAAATGCAAGGGACACCCTTCATGTCCAGCTGCTTGGAAATAAAATGAGGTTTTAGCGTCGAGAAGTGAGGCCTAACTGCTGTCCTCAGGTGCGCATGCGTGTGTGCGTGTGTGCGTGTGTGTGTGTGTGTGTGTGTGTGCAGTTGTGTCCGACTCTTTTTGATGCCATGGAATTTTCCAGGCAAGAATGTTGGAGTGGGTTACCACTTCCTACTCCAGGGTGTTTCAGACCCAGGGATCAAACCTGGGTCTCTTGTGTTTCCTGAGCTGGCCGGCAGATTCTTTACAACTGCACTGCCTGGGAAGCTGTCTTCAGGGGTCCTGCTGACATGACTCTCAGCCCAGAGGTCCTGGGAAAAGGATACAGTGGGGCACCTGGCGGGGAGGGGAGGACAGAGGGAACAATGACTCCATCCCTGCCCACAGCCGATCGGTCCAGAAAGAGCACCTGACCGCAGCTGAGCCCATCTTGAGAACCCTTCCCTGGCCCTGGGTGATCGTTCTGGCCTTTCTGGGAGCCCACTACAAGGTATACAGCATGGTCTGTAGATGGTCATTAATGAGCAGAGGGAAAGGCAAAAAGACTATGAGAGAATGGATAAAGCAGATGGAGGCGGGGGGCAGGAATGAGGAAGAGAACCCTGCTGGTGGCATTTGTGTGCTGGTTCCAATTCACAGGCCGGCTGTTGCCCAGCATCCACTGCACCCTTCCCCATGAGTGGTTTTGGGTGGGAGCAACCAGCCTGTTTGTGTGGCCTCAGCCCTTCGCCACAGGGATTGGTTCAGGGAGAGTCACATGACCCGGGCTAATCCAACCAGACAGGAACTCGGCAGCTTTGCACTATGGCTGAGGGATAAGACACTCTCTCTACCTCTCAGGCCAAGGATGAGAAGACAAAAGCCTGGACCAGTGCTGGCAGCCAGTCTGCTACCTCCAGGAGAGCCAGGTTTGAGGATGATTTAGACATCAGAGGAAAGAATGGAAGGATAGAGAGAAAGTAGGTCTCTGGGGATGGCCCTGAGCTCCAGAGCCAACCAGCCCAGAAGCTTGTCCCACCTCTGGGCTTTCAGATTGTGAGTCAATCTTGCCCCCTTGTCCATCTGACTTGGTGTTTCCGCTACCTGTAACCAAGTAACTGGTACACATTCCTTCCCGAGGTCCTGCTTTGGTTCTCTGGGCCATCCTAGCACCCTCTTGTTAAATCTTCCTTTTTGGCCTAAAAGCTGCTAAAATGGCAGGCCTTAAGGAGCTCTAAGACAACAATAAAGCAATTTGACTGACAACATAATTTGCCCCCTGTCACAAGTTACCCTGATGGGGTGGTTAGACAGAATCACTGACTCAACATGAACTTGAGCAAACTCCAGCAGACAGTGAAGACAGAGGAGCTTGGCTTGCTGCAGTCCCTGGGGTCGCAAAGAGCTGGGCATGACTGAGCGACTGAACAACAACAGTTTATCCAGCTGTAAAGTGGGGATAATAATAATAAACACTTCACTGGGTTAAGAGGATTAGAAACAATTTTAAGAATACCTAACACACTGTAAATTCTCAACATGTTAGCATGATTATTCTAAAGCATCGAAGGGTAGCGGAAAGGTCTCAGTCGCAGACTGCAATTAGCTCCAGCCCACCCCCATCTTGTTTTGCTACTCCTTTGTTTAGGTCTTCAAGTCCTTTATTCACTAACAGTCCCAAAGAACAAACAGCCAGCCCAGTTTCTGTCAGGAGAGTGGCAAATCTAACCTCCGAAGGGAGGGCGAGGGAATCTGAATGAAAGAGATCAGACTCAACTTCTGTAGCTGGGTGGCGGAGGAAGCCCTCATGAGCTCATTTCTCCATCGAATACAAGCTGGGGTCTAAAGTTTCAAAACACAGGCTGGGACATGCTGGCACAGTCCCATGAGCGGACAAAGGAAAGAGCCCGGATGCAAGAGAAACCACGACAGGGCAGGTTCCACAACTAACTCAGCCGGGAGGAGGCTCCCGGCTGGCTTCCAGCCACATCCGCTCTCCGCACAGCTATGAGGCAGCAGGAAGACCGGACTGCCACCCACCCCCCTCCGCCCCACGTCTGTATCCACAGCTGGGAACTGGCATGGACGCGGGAAACTCGGAAATAAACTCAGGAAGTGAGAACTGGAAGATGCTTCCATAGCAACGCCCATCTGGAGATCCCTGCCCACAGCTGGAAACGTTCGGAAGCGAGGCTTATCTAAAGATGGACACCAAGTTCATTTTTTCCATTTGCACCCGGAGTATGTTACTTAAACTCTACTTCCTTGGGGAGCCTCTGGGAAGCGCCTGTCCTATGGCTCAAAAAAATCTTATCCTTCTTCTAAATGTTTAGAAGCTGGGGATTAGCCGTGTGGCCATGTGTTTCTTGCATCTTCTACTCTCTTTCTGTGGTGGGGCAGACCGAGTCTGCCTTGCTCACTGATACTAGGCTCAGGACAGGTCTTCAATGAATGTTTATTGAATAAATAAATCAACTGCTTTGTTCCCAATTTTATAGTTATTCATAACATTAGCTAACACGAAAGCACCCGTATGCACACGGCAGTGGGCTGAGATGCACCTATGTAAGGGGTGCTTACCACTGATCATAGCCATTTAAAAGTGAGCCTCCTTCTCAAGGTCAGAGCCACCAAAAAAAATCCCTGGAGTTCTTTCATCTTGAGAACAGGATGGGAGACAGTGTGAATACCTAGAGCAAGGCTGGGCAGGTGGAGGCTTGGATGCTGAGGAATCAGCTTTGATAATAAGGATTTTCTGAGTAGAAATGTTATAGGGTTGGCATATGCCTCGTCAAGGAAGGCTGGAATACAAGCTTCTCAAACATTAGACAGACGGCTCCATTCTGGGAGAATTCCACCTAGCTTCTCCAGAAGCCACAGCTCACATGATTCCTTACCTTTCAAAATATTTTTCTTGCTTATGAAAGTGATATATGCTTACACATACACATTAAAAACTTGGAAAATAAATGTGCCAAGAAGAATGTAAAGTTACCCATAATCTCCCCACAGAGAATAACCACTATAAAGATGTTAGTTCATTTCCTTCTAGTCTTTTTTCTCTAGTGTGAGCAGTATGTGTATAGAGCAGTGAAGAGATTTTTCTTCTTCAAGTCTTTCACTTGTGCTTTTCTAGATTTTAAACATCGAGTGAAAAATATTTTTAAATGGCAAAATTAAGTCTGTCTCCTCAAACAACAGACTTGGGAAGGAAGAACACCCCCTTCTTCTGATCCTCTAACTTCTGCTTCCATCTGAACCACCATTACAGACCACTGGTTCTTTTTTCTTTCTTCTTCCTCTTTTTTAAAAATATACATATATTTATTTGACTTCACCAGGTCTTAGCTGCAGCATGCAGGATCTTCAATATTCGTTTTGGCATGTGGGATCTTACAGCTGGGGCATGTGCGTGTGGGATCTAGTTCCCTGAGCAAAGACTGAACCCGGGCCCCTTGCACTGGGAGCTCGGAGTCTTAGCCCCTGGACCACCAGGCAAGCGCCCACAGACCAGTCGTTCTCAGTCCTAATTCCGCATGACCATAACGGGATGTAACAAACACCACCAGCATTAACTGAGCATTGACTTTCAATGAGGCCATTTTAAACGTTTTTACAGAGTGTTTCATTTAATCCTTACAATCCCATAAGGTGGGTACTATTATCATTTTACAGATGAGAAGACTGAGGCAGAGAGGTTAAGTGACTTTCCGAAGGTCACATGGCCGTTAAGTG
This sequence comes from Nanger dama, assembly GCA_917880005.1. Lineage (NCBI taxonomy): Eukaryota > Metazoa > Chordata > Mammalia > Artiodactyla > Bovidae > Nanger > Nanger dama. Next base: position 47,369,926 of record CAKJTW010000012.1, on the reverse strand, counting down.
GTATCCAAACCCAAGTCATCTGGCCCCAGGGATCCTCTTCCTTTGGGTTCAACTATCAAGGCCCTGACAACAATGACACCAACTATGAGCTTCAGGGCAAGGTTCCCAGTGTCCCTGTTGCCAAGTCTGTCATCACGATTATTCATACTTCTTTCCAGACTCATTTTGTTTCCTAAAGGAAATGAGAAATTGTTGAAATTCAGCATAAGTGAGATAGCCGGAAACTAGAGCTGACCACACACACATGTAGGTCTCTGCTGGGCTAAGAAACATTCTTAAATGATGACCTTTCGGGAGGGGACCGGGGGTCAGTTCCCGGGTGGATCACACTCCCTGACTGAGACCCCACCTAGTGTCAGATGGGATGTGAAAGCCCCTCCCAAACTTCACCTCCCAGTGGGTTGGAAAACAGGCTTAGAAAACTGACTGCCCGCCATGTTAAATGAATCTAGAGGGAAGGCTGGGGGCTACAGCTGTCTGAGGGGTGGGCGGGACTGCTCTTGGCATGTTCAGAGGCTGAGTGGGGCTAGAGTCAATACTGAATCACCACAGAGGATCAGCCGCTTGTGCCATCATCACACAGAAAGCAGCTCTGTGACTCCCTCTAACCCCATGGCAAAACCAGACCCACAGCCATGGTGGGGGGCGGGTTTCCCAGGAGTTAATTACTTGGGTGTCTGTTTTCCCTCCAGGCTAGGAAGGGAAAACCTCCATCTCAGGGAAAAGTCTCAGAATGCCCAGTTCAGGGAGGGAGATGAGAAATTGAACCTTGGGGTCTAAGAATTACTATCCTTCCAGGTGCTGAGCCCAGAGAAGGCAATGGCAACCCACTCCAGTACTCTTGCCTGGAAAATCCCATGGACAGAGGAGCCTGGTGGGCTGCAGTCCATGGGGTCGCTAGGGGTCAGACACGACTGAGTGACTTCACTTTCACTTTTCACTTTCATGCACTGGAAAAGGAAATGGCAACCCACTCCAGTACTCTTGCCTAGAGAATCCCAGGGATAGGGGAGGCTGGTGGGCTGCAGTCCATGCGGTAGCAGAGTCGGACACGACTGAAGCGTCTTAGCAGCAGCAGCAGCAGGTGCTGAACCAAAACAGTCTCCCCATTAAGAGGATCCATGCAGAGAAGGGGTGAGCAAGGGCTGTAAGGCTGCCATGTATCCAACCCACCTGGGCCCTGGGCCTTGCTAAATGCCTGTGTACAGCCAGAGCTCAGTAACGTCTCACCATGCTTCAATCTTCAGGTGCTGTGGTGTGTATCTGTGTGCGTGCACTGGGGGAGGGGAGGCTGTTTTTTTCAGTTTTGCTAATATTCTAAATATGCAGAGAGAGAAAGTATTATGCACTCTCAATGACTCAAATGCAGATTCAGTAATTATCGACTCTGCCCCATTAGCTTCATCTATTCCCTATTTTCTCTCTCGCCCCTTTCCTTTTGTCTGAAGCATTTTAAAGTAAACCCTAGATAGCAAGTGCTTTCATTTTTACATGTTTCAGTTGGTAGATCTGAAGTATGCAGACATGTCCTTATGTGTCCACAATATTAAGCTGGTTTCTTAACTGATCAAAATAACAATGAATTTTTTCCTAGAAGGTATTTTTTCCTAGACCTCATGTTGACTAACAAGTAGGGAAACGGGTCACTTCAGCTAGTATGATGGAGTCATGCCTTTCTGCAGGGCCTCTTGGCAATACAGATCCCCAAAACCTTGACAACCAGCATGTATCTTCTGACTTGGCTCTTCTATTCATGGACTCAACAAAAAAAATATACTGATGCTTCTCATGTGCCTGGCAATGTCTTAAGCACTTTTTTCCCTGGTACCAATGTAGACATTGAGGCACAGAGAGGCAAAGTCATTTGTCCAGAGTTACACAGCTTTTATGTGCCAGAGCTGACAGTTGAAAGTAAGCAATCAAGGTTTAGATGAGAACACCAGATCCTGGCAAGGTAGCATCCTGGGCTTTCCATGTGGGAGGCCACCGCTTCCAGGTTCCACAGCGCACTCCCTACCCACACTGGTGAACACTCACGATGCAGAATCCGCCCTGGAACCTACACAGGAGGTGGGTACTCAGTCGCTCAGTCGTGTCCGATTCTTTGTGACCCCTTGGACTGTAGCCCTCCAGGCTCCTCTGTCCATGGGATTTACCAGGCAAGAATCCTGGAGTGGGCTGCTATTTCCTCCTCCAGGGGATCTTTCTGACTCAGGGATCAAAATCATACCACTGAGCCATGGGGGAGTCCTCACCAGGCATCTTGTTACCTGCAGCCCGATGTATCCTCACTGGCACATTGCTTCACAGAGCAGGGGTGCGATGCCATCACACATGTAAAGCGCTTAGGATGTTGTTGGGTGCTCACTCAATCTTGCTTACAGATTATTACCATTATCATAGTGAGCTGCTCGTGGCCATACTGCAGCTTCCACATCCCCTGGCAGAGAGAGGAGGGGCCGGCTGCAGACACCTCGGTACATTTCAGCGCCTGCTCTGCCACCCCAGACGGAGGGAGCTACAGCCGCCAGGGCTGCGGCCCCTCTCTGAGGCAGCTGCATCCTCTCCTTCAGGGGCAAGAAAGAGGCAAGGAGAAGAGGGGCAAAAGGGGCCCAACAGCTTGGCAGCCTCCTGAGGGAGCCTCAGCCTTTCCAGGCTGAAAAACAAGGTTAGAACCCAGCTGGCAGGACTTCCCTGGTGGTCCAGTGGCTAAGACCCCATGCTCCCAATGCCGGGGGCCGGATTCCATCCTGGTCATGGAATTAGATTCTGCATGCCACAGCTAAGACCTGATGCGGCCAAAAAAAAAAAAAAAATCTAACAACAAAACCAGCTCAGACCCATTCTCCTAAGGCACGTGTCCTGACTGCAGGGATCTGTACGCACCTTCACCATTTTTGCCGTATCCTCAGAGCACTGGTACTATGACTTACTTTGCACTTTTCTTTAATTGCATTCCCTTTTATTTTGGCTTACATACCATCACTAGCCTCACCCAAAGCAGTAACAGCCATGGAATACTGGGTTTGATATGCTATTGAAATTCTTTTCCTGTTATGCATGAAAATAAAAGTACGACTATGAAACTGTCTAAGGTGTTTACTCATACCACCTCAAATTATCCAATGGGATGATCCGACCTTGGGAAACTTGTCCCTACGGCAGTAAGGCATCGTTCCTAGTTAGCAGGTTCCTACCCAATGTTCCTTTGCACATTCTTTTCACTTACATTCTAGAAACACCAAAGCTCAGATGCCAGCTCAGATGCAGAGCCCTAAACTCCCTCACTAGGGGCTCTGTCCCCTGGAATGGATCCATGGTTCATTCTTTCACTTACACTGTCTTCCAGGATGGGTTTATAATAATAACAACAAGAACAACAGCCAATAGGCACTAAGGACTTTCCCTGTACCGAGTCCTGCTTTGGACTTTATATAGACAACGCGGAGACCCAGGTTCAATCCTTGGGTCAGGAGATTCCCTGGAGAAGGGAATGGCTACCCACTCCAGTATTCTTGCCTTGAGAATTCCGGGGGCAGAGAAGCCTGGCAGGCTATACAGTCCATGGAGTCTCAAAGAGTCAGACACAACTGAGGGACCAACACAAACACACAAAGGAAAACCGAGGATCCTCACATGGCCCCAGGTAAAGCAGTGTCACTCTCCTTTCACAGACGAGGGAACTGAGCTTCAGAAGGGATTAAGTGGCTTGCTCAAGGTCCCACAGCGGGGGCATGACACAGCCAAGGCTGAATCCAGGGGTCCACCCTCCTAACTTCCTCACTACCCTGCTGACCCCAGAATAGCCGGGCGCTGACTAAGCTCCTCCAAGCTAACTGATAGCTGACATTGAGGAATTCACCTGAAGTCACACTACTCAGAGCTGGGATCCAGGTCAGCCGATCCTGGAGCGCATTCTCACCCTCCCAACCGACCACACAGCCAGCACCTCATGGAACCCGAGTGGAACTCCAGGCCTGGGGCCCTGGCGCACCTCCACTCCCTGGCTTTCTCACTGCCTGCTTCTAGCTCAGGTTATTCAGCCCTGAGAGGCCAACTCCTGTCTCAAAGGAGAAGAGGCCCTCACACAACCAAAGGGGACTCGCATCACTGTTTCTTGTGCCTAGAGGGAAGCTGGCTGACCTAAGTGGAGTTTTCTAAAACCAGCCCATTCATAACATTCTTCTGTGCAAGGTTCTCCTCACCTGGTTGCTAGGCCTCAGGCCCACATTCTTAATGATACTTAAACCATGACAGGTATGAGCACCAGGCCCTGTGCTAATTTAACTGCCTCACAGGTTCTGACTCACCCAATGCTCACAGCATCCTTATGAGGTAAGGACAAGCATTATCCTTGTTTTAGGATGAGCAAATGCTGCTCCACAGAGGCTAAGGACACTGGCCCAAGGCCATAGAGCTGGGAGTGGTGGCTCGGGAGGCCCTGCCCTAACCATTCAGTGACACTGCCTCCCACGACATAATCTTGCCTGTGCACTCAACACTCATGGGATGCTGGGCTCCAGACTAAACACTTTCCACGAGATGACTTCAGTGACTTCCCACCCCTACCTTCTGTATACACACACCTTGATGAGGTGTTTCCCCCCACCAATTTTTGGCCATGCCACATGGCATGTGGGATCTTAGTTTCCCAACTAGGGATCAAACCCGTGCCCTCTCCATTAGAAGCATGGAGTCGTAACCACTGGACCACTAAGGAAGTCCCAAGGTGCATACTTTAAAAACAAAGAGCCTGACATTCAGAGACGTGCAATCCCATCTGCCACGCAGCTAGTGCAGGACAGACCAGGACACAGGTGCCGACAGCGTGACTCCAGAGCCCTTAGCTGCAAGGATTCACGGCCTCACACCCAAATGTCACATGTCCTAAATCTCTACCCTGTTCCCAGCAAGCCCCCTAAGAGAAAACGGTCTCTAGCTCCAAGTATTCACTTCACGGTGGACTGCCATCACTGTTACTTGGCCTCACAGTGACCAGGAGCCCCGGCCAATCCCCAGGCCAGGAGTGAGCTCAGCAGTTGCGCGCCGCCTGGTAACTGCTGCTTTGCACCATCCCTCCTCCTCAGTAATGAGCCTATGAGCCTACTGAACTCAAGCTCATCAGTCACGTGTGCGTGTGTTCTCAGTTGTGTTGGACTCTGCGAGCCCAGCCTCCTTTGTCCATGGGATTTCCCAGACAAGAATCAGTCATAAGCAAACGGACATCCCTTCTCATAAGCCTCCTTCTCACCCTCTTCATCTCACTCCTCTAGGTAATCATAGAGCACCAGGCTGTGTTTGCCTGTGTTACACAGCAGCTTCCCACTAGCTCTTTTACATATGATAATATATATATATTTCAAGACTACTCTCCCAATTTGTCCCACTCTCCTTCCTCTGCTGTGTCCACAAGTCCACTCTCTACATCTGTGTCTCTACTCCTATCCATGACCTCATTTTGTTGTTCTTATCTTCTAGATTGAGGATTTTATGTTGTTTTTTACCGTGGTAAAATATATATATAACAAAGTTTGCAATATAATGGTTTTTAAACAGACAATTCAGCAGCATCAGCCACATTCACCATGTTGTAAAATCATCAATATCTAATTAATTTTTGGTAATTTCTATGTTAATACTATTCAGTTTATTTCTACAGAGTGATTTTTGGTGCATTTCATAGCTCTAGGAGTGGATCTGTGTCCTGTGAATTTTGAGTTTGACTGGCATAAAGTTATTCACAATATGTTTAATCTCTGCAGCATCTATAATTGTGTTCCTTTGCTTTTTAATTTTCTTTACGCAGTCTCTCTTTTTAATGAATAATCTTGTCTTCTATTAGTTTTCTTTTTTTTTTTTTAATTTTAGTTTACATTGGAGTATAGTTGATTAGGGGCTTCCCTGGTGGCTCAGTAGTAAAGAATCTGCTTGCCAATTCAGGAGGCACAGGTTCGATCCCTGGGTCCAGACAATCCCTCAGAGCAGAGAAGGAAATGGCAACCCCCTCCAGTATTCTTGCCAGGGAAATCCCATGGACAGAGGAGACTGGTGGGCTACAGTCCATGGGGTTGCAAAAGAGTCAGACACAATCTAGGGACTAAACAACAACAATAGTTGATTGACAATGTTATATGAGTTGCAGGTGTATTCCGTGGCCTCTCTTCTGGGACATGGGGAGCTGTCTCTTCCCTGAAGGTCTGGAGTTGGGACTGCTCACTTCTGCACTCACAGGGCTTCCTCGCATCTCCAGAGAGATCAGTCTGTAAGCAGTCCTGGTTCTGTCCAACCTTGTGCTATGTCCATAGCATGTTTAAGAGCAAGGACTCTGAAGCCAGATGGGTCTGGGTGTAAATCCCATCTTTGCCACTATGCACCATGGGACCTCAGACAAGTTACCTCTCCTCTCTGTGCTTCAGGTTCCCCTTTTGAAAAAGGGGATAATGATGGTACCAATTTCATAGGGTTGTTGTGTAAAAATACATAGAATAGGACCTGCTGCTTAGAGCTACATAAATATTTGCTATTGTATAGGACTTCCCTGCTGATCCAGTAGCTAAGACTCTGAGTATCCCCAGTGCAGGGTCCCAGGGTTCAGACCCTGGTCAGGGAACTAGTTTCCACATGCCATAACTAAAGATACTGCATGCCACAACGAAGATAAAAGATCCCACATGCTGCAACCAAGACCTGGTGCAGCCAAATAAAACTAAATCTATTAAAAAATAAATATATTTTTAAAAAGGCTTTAAAAAAGGGTATTTTTGCTGTAGTAAGAGCAGCCCAATTAAACACATTCATGCCCACTGGGAGGGCAGACTCCCATTCAGTCTCTAAGAAACCCTGTGATCACCCACAAGCTGCACATTTTCTTGTGATCACCCACAAGCCAGCTCTCTCAAAGGAGCACACAGGCCTGCTGGTGGCGAAGGGCACAGCAGCCTGGAGCTGGGGCAGGGCTCTTGGTTTCCTGACCAGCTGTGAGACGGCAGTGATTATAGTCCACTTGTAATGATTTGGCTGGTCTGGCGCTCTGTGTGCTTATTCTCTGTATGAATTCCAACCCCACCCAGAACTAAAGCAGCCATGACCTCTGCCTCAGGACTTGGAAATCTGTGTGCCACCTGGCCAGGAGATTCCCAGGCATGGCCAAGCTAGAGGGCTCGTGGCCCCTGGTTTGCTTCTGGGGGCATTCTGCCACCCCTACCCTCAGACTCTGACCACCTGATGTGAATAGCCGACTTGGAAAAAGACCCTGATGCTGGGAAAGATTGAAAGCAGAAGGAGACGAGGGCAAAAAAGGATGAGATGGTTGGATGGCATCACCAATTCAATGGACGTGGACTTGGATAAACTCGGAGAAACGGTGAGGGACAAGGAGGCCTGGCATGCTGCAGTCCAGGGGGTTGCAAAGACTCAGACATGACTTGGCGACTGAACAACCACCCCGGGACGTTTGCATCATGACTGGGGGTGGCACCTGCTACTGGGATCTTGTGCACAATGGTGAGGGACACTGCTCCATGTCCCACGATGCACAGGACAGCCCCACAACAAAGGACAATCTGGCCCCAAAGGTCGACAAATGAGCCTGAGCAACCCTGGGTCTAGGCTTGGAAACTGTAAAAGATGCTGAAGCACCAGTGGAGTTGGTAAGAGTGCAGATTGGAATTCAGTGTGTGGGGGTGCAGTGGTAGTGATCTGAGATTCTTTAGTCTGTGAAGCCAGCTTCTAGGCCTGTGAGCCTCAAAGTCATGGTCCAGGGAGCAGGGGCATCAGTAACACCTGGAAGCACCGACCTGCTAAAACAGTATCTGCATTTTTTTTTTTCAGTTTATTTTTCCTTGGAGGATAATTGCTATACCAGGTTGAGTTAAGTTCTTTCTGTCCAACAACATGAATCAGCTGTAAGTATACATGTATCCCCTCCCTCCTGGGCCTCCTCTCCACTCACCCCCATCCCACCCTCAGCAGCCGTCCCACTAGCTATCTACCAGAATCTGCATTTTTAACAAGATTCTCAGGTACATACAGTGATAGGACATCCAGGGAATCCTGGTGGCAAATTAGGAAGCACTGAAAAAAATTTCCCATGGGCTTGGGCCTCAGGCTTTTTACACAGGGAGAGGAGGGAGGGGGACGGCTGGGCAGGTTTTGACAGTCCAGCTCCACCTTCCCAATTCAGTCCCAATTCAACCTCAGGGTTGAGAAGCCCAGAAGCACAGCCCTGGAGGAAGCAGTCTTTTCTCCCTAGCAGACAGGCAGAAGTCGCCACTGTAGAGGCCCCCCCACCGAGTCGCCGACCTCTGGTGACAAACATCCTATCAACTCTCAGGTCTTTGGCATTGAATAACCTGGCCCCTGAGAAGCAGGGGTGCTTTGGCACCCAGAGCCTATGCTGTCTGCCAGACGCCAAGCTCCTGGGCAGGAACTAGGCCGATGTGGAGAAACAGGAGTAAAACATCCGAGCATCTTAAGTGTTCACAGGAAACAAGAAGAAAGAGGAACTTATCTCACTGTGACTTCAAACTGGAAGGTGATACTAACAATAGCCAGTGTGCCCCATGTGCCTGTCTCTAAGCACAGGAGCTGATGTCCCCATTCTACAGATGAGAAAGCTAAAGCAAGGCACAGGCCAGTTACTTGCTCATGATCATAGAGCTCATAGGTGGTAAAGCGAGAGCTGAAACTCAGAGACCAGGGTCCTCACTGCTGAACTGCTCTCCCACCAAGACCTGGGGCTTTAACACCTCCCTCCCCTTTGGCACGGGGCTTCAGAGGTGGCACTGTGCTGTGCTTAGTTGCTCAGTTGTGTCCAACTCTTTTGACCCCATGGACTGTAGCTCGCCAGGTTCCTCTGTCCATGGGGATTCTCCAGGCAAGAATACTGGAGTGGGTTGCCATGCCCTCCTCTAGGGGATCGTACCAACTCAGGGATTGAACCCAGGTCTCCCACATTGCAGGCAGATTCTTTACCATCTGAGCCACCAGGGAAGCCCAAGAATACTGGAATGGGTAGCCTATGTCTTTCCAGGGGATCTTCCTGACTCAGGTATCAAACTAGGGTCTCCTGCATTGCAGGCAGATTCTTTACCAGCTGAGTTACCAGTAAAGAGTCCACCTGCCAATACAGGAACTCAAGAGATTCAGGTTTGATCCCTGGGAAGATCCCCTGGAGAAGGGAATGGCAACCCACTTCAGTATTCTTGCCTAGAAAATCCTATGGACAGAGGAGCCTGGTGGGTTACAGTCCACAGGGTCACAGAGTCTCAGACAAGACTGAGCGCCCGACCTGTCAGCCTATTCCCTTTGGCACAAAGCATCCTCCATGTGCCCAAGAAGCAGACGGGTATGGCCAGGGTGCTTCCTGGTACCTCTCCAGGGCAGCTAGCTTTCAGCTGTCCTACTTTGTGGAAGAGGAGAATGGGCCTCGGGCACAGAGCATCAAGGCTTTGCCATGCTTGACAGCACAGCTAGGCCACATTGGAGACAAGGAAAAATGTAAACCACATTCTTGGCTGGAAGTCAGAGAAGCCAGCCACGGGGCGAAAGGTCTCTTCACTCCTGGCTTGGAGTCCCTGGGTTAGGGCTTTGAGAAGGTCGGTAAGAGCTGAGGCATGAGCCAAGCCTCTGGTTCCCTCCACACCTCTTCCTAGGTGCTGAAGTCAGCTCTCCATAGCCCTTCTCTTCAAACACTCCCAGGGATGCAAGAAAGCACAGGTTTCAGGGAGCAAATTCAGGGCCCACAAGTCCCTCCCCCATAGTCTCACCCTTGGCCACCCAGCTCAAGCCATGCCAGCCTCCCTTCTTTTCCCCCAACTTCCCAAACTCATTCCCACCTCAGGGCCTTTGCATTTGCCATTCTCTTGGGTCTTTCTTCATCTCTTTGCATGGCTGGCGCCTTTTCATCCTTCAAATCTCAGCTCAAACGACATCTCCTGACCCCACTCACCAAAGTCCCCCTCCCACCGTTGTTCATATCTCAGTATCCTGCTTTAGTTTAGTTTAACAATACCAATCACCTCTGATGCATGCTGTTTATTTCTAATCTGCCTCCCCCACCAGATCTTGTACTGTAGGAGTACAAGGGACTGTGTCTGTCTTGTCCATACTGGACATGGGGTTTACAACAGTACTTGGCACAGAACACAAGCCCTATATATATCTGTTGAGTGAACACATGAATCTTTTATTTCTATTCAGGTTAATGAATAAATATTATCTTCTTGAGTGTTCACCAAGACCACAATGTTCTAGTTTGCTACAGAGTTGCCTGTTGTCATTCAGTCATCAAGAGGTGTCCGACTCTTTACAACCCCATGGACTGCAGCATGCCAAGCTTCCTTGTCTTTCACTGTCTCCCGGAGTTTGCTCAAACTCATGTCCATTGAGTAGGTGATGCCATCCAACCATCTGATCCTCTGTTGCCCCTTTCTCCTCTTGCCCTCAATCTTTCCCAGCATCAGAGTCTTTCCCAATGAGTTGGCTCTTCACATCAGGTGGCCAAAGTATTGGAGCTTCAGTCTCAGCATAAGTCCTTCCAATGAATATTCAGGATTGACTGGTTTGATCTCCTTGTGTCCAAGGGACTCTCAAGAGTCTTCTCCAACACCACAGTTTGAAAGCATCAATTCTTCAGCACTCAGCCTTCCTTCTGGTCCAACTCTCACATCCATACATGACTACTGGAAAAATCATAGCTTTGACTAGATGGACCTTTGTTGACAAAGTGATGTTTCTCCTTTTAATACATGGTCTAGGTTTGTCATAGCTTTTCTTACAAGGAACAGAAACCGCAAGGAGCTTTACTAGTTCAAAACTCTTTAAAAGGCCTAGGATGTAACATCTTATTCTTTTCGTCATTTTGCAGAGATGGACACCAAAGCTTGGAAGACTATGTTGCTTGCCCAAGGCCACACTTTAGCAAGGACTGAATACTGCACCAAGCTCTCTCTAACCATTGTTCTGCACCATCCTGTCCAGAGCATACGGCAGTGCTTCCTGAGACTGGAATGACAGGGCATCTGGGCAAGTGCCTCAATGTTCTCAGAAGATTCAAGCAGGCTGTATATTTCTCCCAACTTCTCCCACAAAGAACACAACTCCAAAAATTCCAACTTTCATCATACGTGTACTAACAAGCAAGCATACTGATCAGGGCTGGACTTATAATTCCACATCAGTGCCAAGCAGCCATTTTGGGGCTGAAATCGCTGGCTCTGAGGTTCATGGGTTGAACTTCATTTCCCTGGAATTGAGCTTGTCTCTCCACACACTTGAAGTTAAGACACAAATTACCCTTTACAGTTGAAACTACCACATAACACTGTAACAGCAGTAGCTAACTCTCACACATGTGCCTGTGTGCCAGACACTCTACACTCCCAACTTATTTAAATCCCACAACTACTTCATGGGGCAGGTCCTATTATTATCCTCACTTCACAGATGAGAATGCTGAGGTCCTTAGAAGTGTAGTCCCTTGCCCAGGGTTACTCAGCAAGTAAGCAGCAGAGCCAGATTTGAACCAGCTCATGGCTCTAGACTCTGCTGACAATCACTACCCTCTACTGCCTATTTAACTCTAATTTGACATCTGCCCAGAAGATAACTGCAAGTAAAGGTCTGTTTAGCTGTTCACTGCGCCACTAGAGTCATTTATTACTCATTCATTGACATGTTTTTAAAATCAATTACATGGTCAGGACTGGGCTAAGGGAAGTAGATGCAAGGTGCCACCCTCCAAATGTCTGGCATGGGGGAACTAATGAGAGATAAGTCACATTCACAGTGTCATACTTACTCGTGAGAAGCTCAAAACTTTCCCACTAAGATCAAGAAGACAAGGATGTCCCCTCTCACCACTGCTTTTCAACACTGTATTGGAAGTCCTAGCTAATGTAATAAGACAAGAAAAGGAAATGAAAGAAATACGTATTAGGAAAAAAACAAAACTGCACTTGTTTGCAGATGACATGATCATTATGTCAAAAATCCTGAAGAATTGAGGAGGTAAAGAAGGAACTCCTGGAAATGATTATAGCAAGGTTGTAGGATTCAAGGTTAATATTAAAAAGTCAATTGTTTTTCTATATATCAGCAATGGACAAGTAGAATCTGAAATTAAAAATACAATTACCATTTACATTAGCACCCCACAAAATAAAACAGTTAGGTGAGGATATGATAAAATACCCCAATAAGAGCTATATAAGAAAAATTACAAAATTCTGATAAAGATATCAAAGAACTAAATAAATGGAGATATTCCACGTTCATAAATAGTAAGCTCCAATGTAATCAAGATATCAGTTCCTTCCAACTTGATCTATAGATTCTACATAATCCCAGCAAATTACTTTCTAGATATTGATAAACTGATTCTAAAGTTTATATGGAGAGACAAAAGACCCAGGACAGCCAACACAATACTGAAGGAGAACAGTCGGAGGACTGACACTACCTGACTTCAAGAATCACTACAATAGTCAAGACAATGTGGTACTGGCTAAAGAACAGATAAATATATTAATGGAACAGAATGGAAAGCCCCAAAATAGACTCACGTAAGTACAGTCAACTGATCTTTGATAAAGGAGCAAAGACAATCTTTTCAACAAATGGTATTGGAACAGCTGGAAATCCACATGCAAAAAAGAAGAAAGAATCTAGATACAGATCCTCCCTCTTTCACAAAAGTTAACTCAAAATGGGTCACAGACCTAAAGGTAAAATGAAAACTACGAAATTCTTAGAAGATAACACAGGAGAAAATCTAGATGACCTTGGGTATAGTAATATCGTTTTCAATTATAACACTAAAGGCACAATCCATGAAAGAATCAATAAGCTAGATTTTGTTAAAATTCACTGCTTCTGCTTTATGAAAGGCGTTAAGAGAATGAGAAGACGAGTCAGAGACTGATAAAATATTTGCAAAAGACACGTGATAAAGGACTGCAACCCAAAACATATAAAGAACCCTTAAAACTCAACAATTAGAAAAACATGATTAAAAATAGACCAAAGACTTTAACAAACATCCTATCAAAGAGGATATACAGATGGCAAATAAGCAAATGAAAAGATGCTCCATTTTACCAGGTCAATGAAAATTGAAACGAACAGTGAAATACCACCACACACCCATTAGAATCAGCAAAACCAGAAACTGACAACAGCAAATGCTGACAAGGATTTGAAGAAATAGGAACTCTCATTCATTGCTAGTGGGAATGCAAAATGGTATAGCCACTTTGGAAGACAATTTGGCAGCTTGTCAGGAAAGTAAACATACTCCTATCATATGATCCAGCAATCATGATCCCTGGTATTTACCAAAGGAGTTGAAACCTGTGCACACAGAATGTTATAGCAGCTTTACTCAAATGCCAAAACTTGGAAATATACATGTGATGGAATATTATTCAGCACGGAAAAGAAATGAGCTATCAAGCCATTAAAAGACATTCAGGAAAGTTAAAAGATATTTACTAAGTGAAAGAAGCCAATATGAAAAGATTACCGACTGTGTGATTCCATCTATATGACAGTCCAGAAAAGATAAAACTATGGAGACAGTAAAAAGATCAATGGTTGCTAGAGGCTGGGGGAGGGAGAATGAACAGGTGGGGCCCACAGGATTTTTTAGGGCAGTGAAAATCTGTATGACATTACAAGGGTAGACTCATAGCATACATTAGTTTGAACTCACAGAAAGTATAAAACCAACAAGAACCCTAATGTAAACTATAAACTATGGTGATAACAATGTTCCAATGTAAGTTCATCAATTATAATAAATGTATCACTATGGTGGGGGATATTGATAATGGGGGAAGTTACTCAAGAGTGGGGTATGGATTTATGAAAAGTCTCCATACCTTCTCCTCAATTTTTGCTATGATTCTAAAACTGCTATAAAAAGTAAATCTACTTTTTAAAAAAGAATCAGTCTTAACAAAACAAGCCATCAGTGAAAAAGGCATATGTTATTCTGAGATAACAAATATTCATAATGTTAAAATATTAAGCATCATATAAAATAAGTTTTTTTTTTAATGAAGACTTAATTAAAAGACCCTTTCTCCCTGGAAGGAAAGTTATGACAAACCTAGACAGAATATTAAAAAGCAGAGACTTCTCTTTGCCAACAATGGTCCGTACAGTCAAAGCCATGGCTTTTTTCATGTGAGACTTGGACGATACAGAAGGCTGAGCACCGAAGAACTGATGCTTTTGAACCGAGGTGCTGGAGAAGACTCTTGAGAGTCCGTTGAACAGCAAGGAGATCAAACCAGTTAATGCTAAAGGAAATCAACTCTGAATATTCATTGGAAGGACTGATGCTGAAGGACTGGAGGCTGAAGCTCTAATACTTTGGCCACCTGATGCGAACAGACAGCTCACTGCAGGAGACCCTGACCCTGGGAAAGACTGAAGCCAGAAGGAGAAGGGGTTGGCAGAGGATGAGATGGCTGGATAGTATCACTGACTCAATGGACATGAACCTGGGCAAACTCTGGGAGAGAGGAGGGACAGGGAGGCCTGGCATGCTGCAGTCCACAGGGTTGCAAAGAGTCGGACATGACTTACTGACTGAAAAACAAAGTAAGGGTTTTTAAATGAAGACTTTAGGATCATTTTGCAATATATATAGATATAAAATCATTGTATACTTGAAACTATTGATAATATGTTATATCAACCATGGGCTTCCCCAGTGGCTCAGCATTAAAGAATCTGCCTGCAACGCAGGAGAGTGGGTAAGAGATGTGGGTTTGATCCCTGGGTTTGGAAGATCCCCTGGAGAAAGGAAACAGCAACCCAATCCAGTATTCTTGCCTAGAAAATCCCAATCCATGGGGGTCACAAAAGAGTCAGACAACTGGGTGACTAAACAATTTATTAACTATAATTCAATTTTTAAAACCCACAAACTTAATCAAAAAAATGATATGAACTTATTTACAAAACAGAAATAGACTCACAGACATAGAAAACAAGTTTATGGTTACCAAAGAGGGAAAGGAAAGGAGAGAAAAATTAAGAGTTTGGGATAAACATATACACACTGCTGCTGCTAAGTAGCTTTGGAAATATGGGGTCTATGGGGTCACACAGCGTTGGACACAACTGAAGCGACTTAGCAGCAGCAGCAGCAGCAGCACATATAAAATAAATAACCAACAAGGACCACTGTATAGCATAGAAAACTATACTCAATATCTTATAATAAGGGAAAAGAATCTGAAATAACTGAATCACTGTGCTCTTCACCTAAAGCTAACACAATACTGTAAATCAACTGTACTTCAGTAAAGGGAGGAAAAGAGGAGGAAAAACAAAAATCCCCAAATCCCACATATTTTGTTTTTTCTACATCTATAATGGGCCGAACACAAGACCTACCTCATGAGACTGCTGAGAAAATTAAATGAGTTAACCCAAGCACCTGCAGTGCCTGGCATGGTGAAAGTGAAGTCGCTCAGTCGTGTCTTTGCCACCCCCAGGGACTGTAGCCTACCGGGCTCCTCTGTCCATGGGATTTTCCAGGCAATAGTACTGGAGTGGACTGCCACTTCTTTCTCCAGCGTATCTTCCTGACCCAGGGATCGAACCGGGGCCTCCTGCATTGTAGACAGACACTTTACCATCTGAGCCATGTCATCTATCACTTTATTTCCAGCACACTGGACAGCACCAGACACACAGTAGGCACTCCCTGGCCCCAGGGTGTTTAGCCATTTGTAAAGAGAGGCCCAGCCTACCGGAGGGGATGAGCTGGGAGGCCTTTGGGAGCCAATGGGATTGTTCACTAAGGCATCAGAGAAGCAGGTAAACAGATCTGTCCGAGAAACCAGTTTTCTTTTAAATTGTTATTGGAGTATAGTTGATTTACAGTGTTATGTTAGTTTATGCACAGCAAATTGAATCAGTTATGCTGTGTTGTGCTAGTTGCACAGTCATGTCTGACTCTGTGACCCCATGGACTGCAGCCCACCAGGCTCCTCCGTCCATGGAATTCTCTGGGCAAGAGTACTGGAGTGGGGTGCCATTCCCTTCTCCAGGGGATCTCCAGTTCGATCTCAGGGATCGAACCCAGGTC
The DNA here is from genome assembly GCA_917880005.1 of Nanger dama. Taxonomy (NCBI): domain Eukaryota; kingdom Metazoa; phylum Chordata; class Mammalia; order Artiodactyla; family Bovidae; genus Nanger; species Nanger dama. Next base: position 47,353,821 of record CAKJTW010000012.1, on the reverse strand, counting down.
TCCTGCATTGCAGGCAGATTCTTTACCATCTCAGTCATAGGAATCACACATACACACATTCACTCTTCTTTAGATTCTTTTCCCATATAGGTCATCATAGAGTATTGACTAGAGTTCCCTGTACTATATGGTAGGTCCTTTCAAGTTATCTATTTTACATGTGAGTTTGTGTCACTCCCAATCTCCTCATTTATCCCTTCCCCCTCCCTTTCCCCTTGGCAATCAAAAGTTTTAGAAACCTGTTCTGCAGCTTTTCTCTGGCTGCTCTGGGCCCAGTTCCCGGAGCCTACCCCTCCACACTGATCTAGGAGGTATAATTATCTCCCTGATTAGACAGCTACAACTCAAGAGGCTTTAACACAGTGTCCCTCACAAGCTTCCTTCTAGCACTTCAGGTTGAGGGCCAGTTGTTCTGCCATATTTCATGGGTCACTTTCTGCAAATTGACCACAACACGGATATGTGTAAAATGCCGGGAAGTCTCATGATAGCTAGACTGGTAAATGAGTTTCTATGCTTGCAAATATTTACTGAGCCTGCCTGTGAATATGTTATTTGTATTCTACCAAGACAGAGAATTAGAAAACTATTTCCTACCCTCCCTTGCACTTAAGAGTGGTCACATGACTTTATATGGCCAAAGACATAAAAGGAAGTCTGGTCGAATTACGTCCTTGACTAAACAGACAATCTTCTCCAGGTATTTGTGGGCAGATGGTCTTTGGAAAAAGTGAGATGTTATGCAAATGCAGAGAGGGCAGTGCCCTCCTGAAATGGTGGTGATACTGACCTCTCTGACATCAAGATCCCCCGAGTATACAGTGTACAGACCTCAGGGTGGAAAGCAGAGGGTGTCCGGTGATGTAATAATAATGGCTAGCAACCTCTTTTGTCACTACTTGCTGTGCACTATTTTAAGTGCAATACAAATGATAACTAATTTCAGCCTCAGCACAGGACCAAAAGGCAGGTATTATCATCTCCATTTACAGATGACAAAAGTCAAGCACAATGAGGGTAAGTAACTTGCCCGATGTAGACAGTAAGTGGCAGAGGGCCTATCAGAACCCACGTGACCAGGCTTCCTAACCAAAAATCTCCACCGTGGACTTGCCTGATGGCCCAGTAGTTAAGAATCCACCTGCAGATGCAGGGGACACAGGTTCGACCTCTGGTCCGGGAAGATCCCACATGCCACAGAGCAACTAAGCCAGGGTCCCAGAGCTCCTGAGCCTGCGCCTACAGACTGTGCACTGCAGCTAGAGAAGCCACTGCAATGAGGAGCCCGAACACTGCAACTAGAGAAGTGCACATGCAGTAACAAAGACCTAGCACAGCCAAAAAAAAAAAAAAAAATGTTTTTAATAAAGCCTTCATTGTGAGCTACACTAACAAAGTATGAGCACAAGGCTCATTATTTAAAAATAATCAAAACCATCACTACCACATACTGAACACTTACTATGTGGCAACCTGAGAGCCTAGCATAGTATGTTACCCTCCAAAACCCCCTGTGCTCAGCACCATGACCAACCATGCTCACTGAAAAGCTGAGAGGTGACTAGACTTGACCTTTGTCACATGATTGGTAAGGACCACGGAGATCAGAGGTACAAGTCTATAAACCCCCAGACACCGGATCACACCTCTTGGAAATAGCTCACAGAAGACATTTCTTTTCACTGTTAACCACACTCAATAACCTGTTCTCAAGGACACTATTGGCCTCTCCTGGGCCATGTGTGATAAAGGCCACGTGTACTTGGCCACAGAGAAAAGCAGGACATGGAAGGAAACAGAGCAGAACTCCACACCCAGCTGCTCCTACAATCAAGGCCATGGTCCCTCCCTTGACCATCAGGATCTTGGAGCTAGAGCAGGCCCTTCCCCACCACTGTAGCCTCACAGCCTCATCTCTGCTCTGGAGGAAGCCCCGCTCCCCAGAGCCTCTTCTCTTGGCCTAGGATATTCTTCCTCATGCTTCCCTTTGCCCCATTACACATTGTTCTCTTTCCCTTAATTAACTCCTACCCAACCTTCAATGTTCAGCCACTGAGCTGGATAACAAGACAGCTCTGGGACCTGCTGGTAAGATTTCAAAAATCAAATAAAAAAGCCAAGTACAGGACAGGGTGTGGACTAGGCTGCACTTTGTGTAAGGAGGGGAAGATAAAAATAGGTATGTGCGTTTGCATAAAGAAACCTTAGATGATACACAAGAGACTAATACAAATGATTACTTAAGGGGTGGAGGGACAAGGTGGGGAGGGAAAGGGGTAGGAGAGAGCTCAGTGTGTACATCTACACATGCGCACACATGCACAGAGGCACACACGCAGAACTGACTTTTGAAGCTTACAGATTTATGACCTACTTTTAAAAAAAGTATCCCGAAAACAAAGCAGGGGGCTTCCCAGGTAACTCAGTGCTAAAGATTCCACCTACCAATGCAGAAGACACGGGTTTGATCCCTGGTGTGGGAAGATCCCACATGCTGTGAAGCAATGAGGCCCATGCACCACAACTACTGAGCCTGTGCTCGAGAGCCAGGGAACTGCAAGGGCTGAAGCCCATGTGCCCTAGAGCCCGTGCTCCGTAACAAAAGCAGCCACAGCAATGAGAAGCCCGTGTACCACAGCCTGCACAGCAATAAGAGCCAGCACAACCAAAAATAAATAAATAAATCAAATGTAAAACAAACAAAGCAGGAGTGATGGGCAGAGGTTAAGAGGTGGACTGTGACCACAAACCTGAGCACATCCATCTGTGGGACTCCTTGATAACGTCTGACTCACCCACTGGCCCTCAGGACCCCTGAGATCAGGTCTGGACCTGCTTGGGCTGCCAGCCAGGAGCCTAGCACGCAGCTGGTGCCCGAGAAATGCTCAGAGTGGGCGGAAATGGATGCACCATTTAACTCACCACCCGCTGCACACCGGAGCTTAGCCCACTGCATGCCTGTTTCTGCGAAATAAACTAATGAGTATGGAGGAAGGGAACACAATTACCGTACAAGAAAAGGGCTCTAAGACACACTGCTGAAAGCAAGGAATGTGGCTCAGGGATCAGCTACCTTTTCCTATCAATGGCCAGAGAGTAAATCTTTTTTAAGTCTGGGGGCTCATATGGTTCTGTTTCAACTATTCAACTTTGCCCTGTCCTGTGAGAGCAGCCCTGGCAATATGAGCACGGCTGTGCTCCAACAAGACTTCACTCATGGACACTGAAACCTGAAGTTCATCTAATTTCACATGTCATGAAATATTCTTTTGATTTTTTAAAAAATTTATTTGGCTGCATCGGGTCTTAGTTGTGGTACTGGCAGGCTTAGTTGCTCCCCGGCACATGAGATCTTAGTTCCCTGACCAGGGATCGAACCCGCATACCCTGCATTGCAAGATGGATTCTTTTTTAATATTTATTTTTATTTATTTAGCTGCATAGGGTCTTAGTCATGGTACGTGGGATCTAGCTTCCTGACCAGGGATCGAACCCAGGCCCCCTGTATTGGGAGTGCAGGGTCTTAGCCACTGGACCACCAGGGAATTCCCACAAGGTGGATTCTTAACCACTGGACCACCAGGACAGTACCCTGATTTTTTTCTTCTTTTAACCATTAAAATAAAATGTAAAAATCATTCTTAGCTCCTGGACCATCCAGAAACATGCAGTGGGCTGAAAGGTCCATGGTCTTCAGTCTGACGCCCTGGGTATAGAGAATGGCTACCATGTGTATGCTTGTTGTATATATGCAGAGAATTTCTGGAAGGAGACAGGTCACAATGGCTGATTCTATGCAGGGTTCAGAGATGAACAAGGCAGGAAATTCATTTTTATTTTTAAATAACGTGTAGCTAGTGGTAAAGATGGAGAAGGCAATGGCACCCTACTCCAGTACTCTTGCCTAGAAAATCCCATGGATGGAGGAGCCTGGTAGGCTGCAGTCCATGGGGTTGCGAAGAGTCAGACACGACTGAGAGACCTCACTTTCACTTTTCACTTTCATGCACTGGAGAAGGAAATGGCAACCCACTCCAGTGTTCTTGCCTGGAGAATCCCAGGGACGGGGGGAGCCTGATGGGCTGCCGTCTATGGAGTTGCACAAAGTCGGACACGACTGAAGCGACTTAGCATCAGCATCAGCAGTGGTAAAGAACCCACCTGCCAATGAAGGAGATATAAGAGGCACAGGTTCAATCCCTGGGTCAGGGAGATCCCCTGGAGAAGGAAATGGCAACCCACTTCAGTATTCTTGCCTGGGGAAATCCCATGGACAGAGGAGCCTGGCAGGTCACAGTCCACGGAGTTGCAATGAGTCAGACGTGACTGAAGCAACTTAGCACACAGCACACCATGAATGAATTAACAGAGTACTGTCTTAAAGTTAATTCTTAAACAAGAAACAAGGCTGTGAATGGAGCGATGAGCCCATGCTCAGAAGTTAGAGACCATGGCTGGAATTCCAACTCTTCCTCACCTGCTGTGGACCCAACAGGCAAGTTATTTGCCATCTCTGAGCCCCAGCACCATGGGGATAACATCAGTATTGGCTTCACAGGCAGCTGGGAGGCTTCCATGGGTTAACAAGCCTTTTGCACAGCGCCAGGCACCTGGAAAGTGCTGGCTATTATTATCCTCATTAAGAGTCATTCATGGGGAAGAGCCTTCCTCCGAAGGGAAGCCTGAAACATAACTGCGGCTGTAAAATTCCCCTCGAGAGTCCGCCCAGTCCCACAGCAAGTCATCCGACTGTCCACATAATGGATGCCTTGTGATGTAAGGAAGCTCGTTTGTATTAGCAACCACATTCCACAAAGATGCCTCCTGGAGCCACGTCTGCATGTCCTGTTTGGCGGGGAAGGAGGCCAGTGTCCCAGCCTGGGGTCTGTCCCTGAGTGTCACATGGGGTGGACTGCAGCCTGCATCCACGAGAACACTCAGTGCCCATTTATTAAACGCCTACTGTGTGCCAGGGCATGCAGGTAGACACCCCTCTGCACTATGCCCTGGAGGCTGCAGGTGCAAACATGGGCTTCCTTTAAATTAACTGATGAGGGACTTCCTTGGCTGTCCAGTGGCTGGGGGTCCAAGCTTCTACTGCAGGGGACAGGGGCTCTATCCCTGTTCGGGGAACTAAGATATACAGACCAGACAAAAACAAACTGATGGAATCAGAGGGAAGGCAGATGCATTGGTGGTGTGCTCCTACAATCCTGTGCTTTTCCTATGTGAATGAATAATTCAACAAATATATACTGACCTTCAAAGAGCCAGGCATTATTCTAGGTACTTGGTCTTAACCAGGCCCCTTGTTTTTCAGCTGCTTCCCTCTGAACTTTGAAACCTGTCAGGAAAAGACCTTGCTCATTATCATTCCCTGTGTCCTCTGTCCTTAGAGCGGGTCATGGTACAAAGCAGGCAAATAACCAACATTAATGGGGTCAAATTACTGAGCTTGGAGGACATCTAGGGTCTGGGCCTGCCCCAATTTTGAGTGACAGCAGCCTACTTCTTCTAGAAGAGCTCCTCCCCAGCTCCTCCTAGCAGGAGGCAGAGAGGGCTGTCAATCATGGGACTCCGCCCCCCCACAAGCTTCAGCCAATCAGCTGCTCTTGCTCATGAATTTGAACTTCAATAAAAACAATGACAACAGTAATTATGGCAATAAAATAAAAACAAAAGCAGGTAATATTTATCAAAGCCGCATACTCTACTAAGCACTATTCTAAATCTGTCTCAAATACTTATATCCTTACAACAACCTTTCTATTCTTTTAAAAAATTATTACCTCATTGTTATCTTATTTTTTTGCCATATCTCAATTCACCAGCGGGGTCAAATCCACAGCCCCTGCTGGGGAAGCATGGAGTCTTAACCACTGGACCACCAGGGAAGTCCCAATCCTTCTGTTCTTTTTCCTTGTCTTACAGATGATAAACTGAGACACAGAAAGGTTAGGAAACCTCTGAATAAGTAGTGAGGTTGGGATTCATCCTCAGGAGGCCAGCTATGGAGTCAGAGCTCCTCACAGCTCCCCTCCCCTGGCCCCTTGGCCCCTGAGATGGCCCTGAACACCCACCTCGAGGTACCCCCGAGCTGCCTGACCCCAGTTTCACTTTTACTGCAGTGGCCCCAGCTGGTTTCTGTTGCCTGCAACCCAAGAACCAGACTGATAAACCCGCAATACTTACTTGGTTTCACACTTTCTGCCAGATGGGCAGAGAGTGCTTCCAAGTGCTATAAGGCAGCAGCACCTTATGAACATTTGAGTACGTGGAGTTGGTGGTCAGGGCACTGGGGGCAGCATGCAACTGCCAGGGCAGCCTCTTTCTACAGTGAGGAGGAAGCGGTGAGGAAAGGGAGGGGAAACAGATTACAGAGAGCAAGGAGAGAACCAAAGGGACTCATTAGGGGAGAGCTCTCTCCAGGGGGTGGGGTGGGGGACTGGTGCTGGCATTTTGGGTGAACAATCCTTTGTTGGGCTTTCCAGGTGGCTTAATGATCAAGAATCCACCTGCCAATGCAGGAGATGCAGGAGACAAGGGTTCGATCCCTGGGTCGGGAAGATTCCCCTGGAGAAGGGAGTGGCAACCCACTCTAGTATTCTTGTCTGGGAAATCTCATGGACAGAGGAGCCTGGCAGGCTGCAGTCCACTGGGTCACAAAGAGTCAGACACAACTGAACAACTCAGCATAAGCACGATGTATTTTGGAATGCACGTTTAAGGTTAACTTAATATATGGAGATGACACAAACCCATGAGAGTGACCCTCTTGTTACTAATCCTCTGTGCTGCAGGACATTCAGCATCCTTGGTTCCCAGGTCCTAAATTCCTGTGGTGTCCCTACCATTTCACTGTGAGACCAAACCTACCCCCATATGTTTCTGAAAGACTCCTGGGAATGGGATCCAGTGGCTGCTGCCCTAATACCCACACCAAGTCCCCAGGCTTGGCAGCCCCCATCCAGCTCCTCCCTAGCTTGGATGCTGGCCCTAAGCTGGGTTCTTTGATTTTCTATTAGCTGTTTTAAGTCCCATAACACACAAGTTTTCATGACCTGTTAACATGAAGAGAGCCCCTGCTACACGCCAGGAGCTGGTGTAAACATCTTACATACAGCCACTCATTTAATCCTCACAGCCACCAATGAAGTGGGCCATGACCAAGGTCACTGCTATCTGACAGATGAGGAGACGGAGCCTGATTAGGCTGCAGGTCTTGCTTGTAGGTAGAGGGGCCTCGCTTGGAAGCAGTCTCCCCAGAGTAGTGAGGTTATGACCAGTGTCTGCGGCTTCTCAGTTTACCCTGAAGGTGGTCTGCTTCCCCTCTGCCCAGATGCTGCCCACACACCACCACTCAGCTTTAGGCCTCGGCACAGACAGACACACGCCTCCCCAGGTAGCCCTGCCCCTCCTCACCACCCTCCCCCAACCCAAGACCTGTGTTTCACACATTCATAAGCTCTCTGTTGTTGTTTAGCTGCTAAGCCATGTCCAGTTCTTTCTGCGACCCCATGGACTGTAGCCCGCCAGACTCTTCTGTTCATGGGACTCTCCAGACAAGAATACTGGAGTGGGTTGCCAATCCCTTCCCCAGGAGATCATCCCAATCCAGGGATCAAACCTGTGCCTCCTGCATTGGCAGGTGGATTCTTCACCACTGAGCCACCAGTGAAACCCTCACGTGTGCTCGGAACTCCCTATATTTCTCCTTGAGGGTGTCTGTCCCAGCGACCATCAGCACTGGTGAAGTTATCTGTTGAGGGCCTGAGTCGTTCACCTCCCCTCCCGACTGTCAATTCCATGAAGGCAGGGACTTGCTTAATGATGTACTTGTCTGGTGGCTCAAATCTGGCCCCTGGAAATACTAGCTGAGTAACAAATCAACCACTCTTTTAAAAATTCACATTTAAAACTAGGACAGCAAAACACTGGCTGTTAAAACCAAAACCAGGGTGAAGGGGTGGCCTAGAATCGAGGGAGGCAACGAGATCAACACAGTCACGTGAGCATTTCAGCGGTGGAGCTGAGAAGGTGAGGATGCACCCTGGGTGCTGCAGCAGAAGGAGGGGAGTCTGAGACACTACCATTGTGGTATCAACTCAAAAGTCAGCAACAAAATAAATACTGGGGAAATGAACGCGTGAAAGTAAACATACTCCTCCTTCCAGAATTTCAAGCTTTCTAGGCCTGTGCTCACTTTCTGTCCTCATGACAGTAGGGTTAATTAAGAGCACAGGTCAGAACCACACCTTCTGTGTTTAAATCCCATCCCTGCCATGAATAAACAACTATATTCTCTCGAGCACGGGCCAATTAAGCCCTGTGCATCAGGAAAATGGGGACACAGCAGGATTCAGCTCATAAGACGGTTGTCATATGAGCTCACTCATAAACTCAAGGCACTCGGTAAGCACTCAGTGAAAACTAGCCGTTACCATCATCATGATCAGCATCAGTGCTCTTTGGCCCTACGACCGAGACGATGGGCCACATGTGACCTGCAATTTCCCACCCTTGACGCCTAAGCTGTCTGCTCTCTTTGTGGACTCGGAGCCAACGAATCAGTCCCTCTCCAGTCCTGTGTGATCTAAGATGAGTTCTGACACTTAAGATCAAGCGTTCAATGTAACATCCACTTCAGCATTTGAGAAGCCAACCGCACATCTTATGGCGCAGTCCAGAGGTACCGAGACCTTGCAGCAAATGCTTACCTCGCACACACTCAACAACGCACATGACCCCTTCCTTCCTCCAAAGCACCAATCATTAAGGTGGGACAGGTGTCCAGCATTCCACTTCATGAGCACTTGCTCTGGTGTGAATGTGAGACGGAGTCGAGCATACACTATTCCCTCAGGCAGCTTCAGCTCACCACCCTGAGAAGTATTCCAGTGTCTCAAGACGCACAGTTTCCTAAAACATGGCCTCTCGAGGCAAACCAGCTCCTTCAGGAGGCACTTGTCAGAAAGAAGAATGAATATTCTGAACCTGGGCAAGAAATTGGCGATATGGGGTGTAGTGTATTATTAACTTCCTGTTGTCCCTCAATATACCTTTTCCCTTTAATAACTGAACTCCTTACATGTTAGCCAGACATGCGGTTGATGTGAATACAGACTACATTTCCCTACCTCCCCTGCAGCTAGATGTGGTCATGTGACTACGTTTGGACCAACAGGACAGAAGTGGAAGAGCTGTACTTGATTTCTGGGTCAGCTCATTGAAGTGTGATAGAATTCAGAAGCTCCATTAATTTAGAGGTAGAAGATTACCTCTTCTATTTTCACTAGCTTCTAACCGAAATTCAGCATTTCCTTCCATTATGAACACAGGCAAACCACAGTAGTTTTCACAATAACTGATAATTTGTCACCTACAATAGAAATCATAAGTTTTTGGTTTTTTTTTAACCACACTACAGCTCTTACAAACATCTCAAAACAGTATCGGTATCTTCTGGTACTTTGAAACCCTGTCATTGGGTTTTGCCACACTATATCACAAATTTGTCATCTTCCTATTTCAAAAATTTTATTTTGGGACCTCCTTGGCAGTCCAGTGGCTAAGATCCCATGCTTCCACTGCAGGGGGCACCGGTTCTATCATTGGTCAGGGAACTAAGTTCCCATATGCCTCTTGGCCAAAACACCACAACATAAAACAGAAGCAATCTTACAACAAATTCCATAAATATCTTAAAAATGGTACACATTAAAAACTTTTAAAAGAATGAAACAGTAAATTTTATGGTGTGTGAATTCTGTCTCAAAACAGAAGTAACTGGTGCTTTAAGAAGAAGGGGAGGTGCCCTTTTTCTTATATCCTCCCTTCCTGTGGGTTGGAAGGCACACATGGTGATGGTGGGGAGCCATTCTGGACCATGCCGAGGAGGACACCATCCCAGGAATGAGGAGCAACAAACTAGCAGGAGCCTGGCTCCTCGAGCTGCATCATCAGTCCTGGGCTTCTCACTCTCAAATGTTTCCAGGAAGGAGAAATCAACTGCTTCCTCATTGATGCCACTGCTATTCTGGGTCTGTTACAGCAGCCAAACCCATATTCAACTAATACCCAACATCTTTTTTTTCTTTGCTTTTAATTTTTAAATTACAAAAGTATGTTAACACATTTACAGGAGATTTGGAAAATACAGAACAAAGTTACATGCAGTTCCATTATATATTATAATTACTTTTTAAGTAGATGAATTAAAATTTTTAGTTGGTGTTTCAATATCAAACCCTCAAAAATTAATAGAATATACAGAAAATTATGTAGTAGACCTGAAAAGCACCATGAACCAACTCAACATAATGAAGATTTACACAATTTTCACACAATAGTAGGATACAAATTCTATTCAAGTTCCCATAAACTATAAACTCAGAGACACTGGAACATATCCAGGGACATAAAACAAGGGGCAAAAATTTCACAGTCTAAAGGTATTGAAATCATACAGAGTCTATTCTCTTGTCACTGTGGAATTTATGTTAGAAATCAATACCAAAAGATATTTGAAAATAACTCACATGTTTTTAAGTGATGCTAGACATTTTAAGAGGAAGTTCAAGGTCACCTGACCCTACAGTGCTTCTGCTTTACTCAATGACTGCCAAAGCTAACTCTGCCATGAGGTGCACTCCTCAACCTCAAGTGTCCCCACCCCTGCCTCTTGCAGGAGAGGAGGGTTCAGCCCCCATGGCTGTCATGCCAGTTTGGTGACCTCTCCACTCTGCACTGAGAGGCTGACTGTGGCTTTAGCAGAGAACAGAGCCACATGGGGAAAGTTTCCAAGTGCAGGAGCCTCCATGGCCTGCAGAGATTCAGGACAATGCAGCCAAGTGTTAAAATGCCTGACCTTAGCTTCCCCCTCTCTGGCCTCCTCAAATACAAGATGACTAACAGGCTAATTAAAAATGTGTGCTCCTCATCCTTCTCTAGTTAATGTGGTGAAGTTTTTATTGTTAAAGAGATGGACCATCTCAACTGGCCCCAAGACTCCAAAAAGAAGGTCACTTTGGGTATCATTTAATACCCAGAGGCCTAAAAAAAAATATAGCTGAGGCAGGCATTTCATTTAATCTATAGTAAAACTTTCACTCTGAAATTTCACTTCCAGGGTTTAAAAACTTCCGGTCACTGTTTCCTGCCCAAGTTCAATGACAGGTTGATCATAATTTTAAATGAGTAAATCTTTCCACTTCCACCACATTCATTTAAAAAGATTTTTTTAAGCACCTAGCATGTACTGCAGATGCAACACGAGGAAATAAAAACAGGCCTGGGCATGACCTGCTGGGGTTTACAGCCCAGTGGAGAAGACAGGCATTAAACATGTGAAGGCAAATATAACGTATAATTAAATATTATGATAACTGCTCTGAAGGTTTGCCAGACGAGGATAACAGGGGCCCTAGTTTAGAATCAGAATGGTCCAGGAGAGACTCTTAGAAGCCTTGGCTGTTTAAGCTGCAATCTTCAGGATGAAAACCAAGGCTAGGAGAAAAGCCACCAGGAAAAGCATTTCAAAGACAAGGAAGTGCATAAACAAAGGCTCTGAGTTCGGAAAAGCTTGACTTGTTTGAAAAACTAAATCAAAGACTGGCTCGTATGCTGTGAGTGAGGTCAGCAGTGGCTGCATTGTGGGCGTGATAAGAATTTTTTTTTTGGCCATACCACACAGCATGGAGGGGGGGTGGTCTTAGTTCCCTGACCAGGGAACAAACCCACACCTCTGCAGTGGAAATGCAAAATCTTAACCTCTGGAATGCCGGGGAAGTCCTGGCCATGAAAAGGATCTCTGAAAGTAATTGTCGGTACAGGAGTATATTAGTAGGTAACTGTTCTTTGTTCCCACTGGCAGCCACTGTCTCTTTTCCTACAAAGCACCTATCTGCACAGGAGCCCATATCGCCCCCACTTGCAGGCCAGGAGATGTCAGTGGGGCTCCAGCCCTGACCCAGGACTAAGTCCATCAAGGCGCCCCACCTTCCCCAGGTCATACTGAAGGTGACACTTGCACACATGGCCTCTGCTGGCTCACAGTGAACTTCAGAACTTTTGTAGAAATTCCCACACACCAAAAAAAAAAGGGCTTAAGAAAGCTCTTTTCCGCTGGACTTGAGCCTCATAATTTGAGGCTAGAGTTATTGCAATCATAACTATCAGAGAACAACCAATTTAAGACGAACTGTGATAAATATATATTTGGTCTTTGTCCCCAGTTGCTGACACAGAGTTTCTAAAACCCTTGGAATTTCCTGAATGACAGGGGTGATCAGAACATCTTGCTGTGTGTAACGATACCTGAGTTTATGCTCACAAAGTGACTTTTGACTGAGAGGCCCCTGAAAGCTTCAGGATGGGGGCCGGTCACACTAGAAAGACCGAGACATCCTCAAAGGGTTGTTAACTATCTGCCTCAACCCTCGACCTACAGGAAGGGAGCGGGGGCTGGAGGTTGAGATAACCACCAAAGGCCAGTGATTTCATCAACTGCACCTACTGAGATCTCCATCAAACCCTAAACAACAGATTGGGAGAGCATCCAGCCTGGTGAACAGGTGGAGCGCGGGGAGTGTGGCGCCGGGGAGCCACGGAAGCTCTGCGGCCCTCCTCCCACACGCCACCCTGCGCACCCTTTCCACTGGGCTCATTCTGTGCTGCCTCCTTTATCACAAACCGGTAAAGCTAAGTAAGGTGTTTTCCAGTCTTCTGTGAGTTGTTACAGTGAATTATCTTTTTTTTTTTAAGTTTCTTTTTTTTTTTTAATTTTTGGTTGCACTGCGTCTTTCTTGCAGTGTGCAGGCTTCTCACTGCGGTGGCTTCTCTTGTTGAGGAGCACAAACTCCAGGCACTTGGGCTTCAGGAGTGGTGCAGCAAGTGGGCTCTAGAGCACAGGCTCAGTAGATGTGGCACACGGGCTTAGCTGCTCCAAGGCATGTGCAGTCTTCCCAGACCAGGGATCGAAGGCATGACTCATCTGCATTGGCAGGTGGGTTCTTATTCACTGTGCCACCAGGGAAGTCCATCTAGAAAACAGTTAAGTTGGCCAAAAGTTCGATTGGGTTTTTCCATAATATCTTAAGGAAAAACCTGAATGAACTTTTTCAGCCAACTCAATATCAAACCTGAAACCCTCAGCTTATAGGGTTTAACTATAAATTGGAGTCACTGGAACCCTCAATTTATAGTCAGTTAGTGAGCAGGACAGTGGGCCACCTGGGCCTGGCACTTGGCATCAAAGTGGGGGCAGCCTTGTGGAACTGAGCCCCTCACCTGTGGGGTCTGTGACAATTCAGGGTAGCTATTTTCAGAACTGGACTGAGTTGTGGGACACCTTGGTACTGTCCAGAGAGTTGAAGGACTGGATGTTATGAGGGAAACACCCACATATTTGGTGTCAGAACTATTATGAGTAAAAACAGCTCAGAGGAACCAACCGAGAGATCAAAGAGAAAAACTCAGTATTGGTGATAGCATAATTTGAGCTCTGGATCAAGCTGCATCTAAAGCATCAAGTTCATGACATAACACACTTCAATTATGTCATGCCAACTAACAATATTGTAAAGCAACTACTGTATACTCCAATAAAACTTAATTGAAAAAATCATGTCATACCAATGACTTCTGAATTTCCTTAGGCCAGTTTGGATTGGGTTTTGTTTCTTGCAATCCTAATTTCCTGACTACTATAAATGGGAGCCCACTGGAGGGTTTATATACGTGGCATGCATGTGTGCTCATGCAGTTTTGTCTCTTTGTGACCCAGTGGACTGTAGCCCCCAGGCTCCTCTGTCCATGAGATTTCCCAGGCAAGAATAATGGAGTGGGTAGCCGTTTCCTTCTCCAGCGGATCTTCCCAACCCATGGATCGAACCCACATCTCCTGCATTGACAGGCGGATCCTTTACCACTGTGCCACCGGGGAAGCACGTACAGGATATAACATGACTTTATCTCTATATTTGGAGAATGAATCAAGGAAGCCAGAATAGAAGCAGTGAGCCAATTAGGAGGCTACTTCAGTAATCTCACTGGAAGATGAGGTCACCAGAGCCTATTAACAAGACTAACATTTACTGGGCACTTAGGATGTGACAGGAACTGAGTCGAGTGTTTTAGTAACCTAACAATTCTCGTGCATGGGTAATATTATCAGAGCTGCTTTTCTTCTGTTGTGAGTTGAATTGTGCCCCTCCAAGACCCATACACTGAAGTCCTAATCTTCAGCACCTGAGAATGGGACCTTGTTTGGAGAAAGCTGTCGTGAGATGTAACCAATTATGTTAGAATACAGTTATACTGGGCTTCCTGGTGGCTCAGACTGCAAAGGATCTGCCTCTAATGCAGAAGATGTGGGTTTGATCCCTGGGTTGGGAAGATGCCTGGAGAAGGAAATGGCAGCCCACTCCATTATTCTTGCCTGAAGAATTTCATGGACAGAGGAGCCTGGTGGGCTACAGTCCATGGGGTCGTAGAATCAGACGTGACTGAGCAACTAACACTTTGACTTCACAAAGTGACTTTGGAATTGGGTGGGTCCCTAACCCAGTGTGACTGGTGCCCTTAGAAGAAAGTGGAGTTTGGACACAGACATACCTGCAGAGAGAACACCATATACCACGAGAAAGTGAAGACAGAGCTGAAAATGATGCACCAGAAACCAGGGAATACCAAACACTGCCAGCAAACTGTCAGGAGCTAGGAGCGAGGCAAACAGTCTTCCTCACAGCCTCTGAAAGAATCAACCTTGCCAACACTTAGATCTTGGACTTCCAGCCTCTAGAACTCTGAGATGATACATTTAGTTGTTTAAGCCACCCAGTTCATGGTACTTGGTTATGGCAGCTCCAGAAAACTAATACTGTGAAGAGGAACCTGAGGCCTGGAGGGGTGGGGTCACCATCACCAAATGCCCTGGCTGGCGGGGGAGGTGCTGGATCTGTCTACTTCAGGAGGCCGTGTTTCCAACCACCATTCTGTTCCTCAAGCCTGTGGGAACTGCTCTGTCCCCCTTCCTGGGGGTCTAGAAATGGCTGCGATCCTCCCTGTGCCCCTGGTCTCTATCAGCATGACTGACACTGGCCTCCCCAAGCCCCCAGGGCCTGGATGAGTGAGGAGAAGGGAAGATGGGCTGCAGAAGACAGGCCCCTGGGGCTGCCCAAAAGTGGGGCAATCCCGGACAGCATTCTGCACAGAAGTAAACACCAGAGAGCAGAGTGGAGGCGGATCAAAACCACCTCCCCACCCCAGATGGCTGGCACGGCAGCAGCCCCGAGAGCAGAGCCGACCCCAGATGGGCAAGGCGGAGGGAGGTGGGCCTCTGGCAGGAGTCATCCAGAAGGCACATCCAGAACGCTCTCAGATCAGAAGTCCCCATCCCCCCCATCTCAAAGCTGGTCGAATGACACTCCTCCAGCCCCTACCCACCAAGACCCGGTCGCTCTCCTCTCATGGAGGCAAAGAAGCTCTGTCCAAACCTGTCCTCGCCACTGTGAGTAGGTCTCTGCAGAACACCCCTTGCAGAGTCCAAGCAGGTGGCACGTGTGGCTGGCAGGGGCCCACGGCCACCATGGCAAGCTGGGGAGGGCAGAGCCTGCCAACTCCCTGCCATGAGGACTCCTCCTCCTGAGGGGGGCACCTCTTCAAACGGATCAGTGTTTCTGGACCAAGGCTGAAGTGGGCAGCATTAAAATCCAAGCAGAATTGAAAACCAATTAGCACTTATTTCGGGGGAAAACACTGAGCCGTGGATCAAACAGCAGGGGAGTTGGGGGTGGGGAGACACTCTGTGTCTAGACCAAATGGTACTAACAGCGGGAGTGGAGAGTGAGCCCAGCACACACCCAGGCCACAAAAAATCAGGTGTTAAATCGCACACAGCTTGCTGTTTCTAATATACATGCTTCCTTTAAATGCCCACCATGCACAAAGATCAGAAACGTGGCAGATGCTTTGGAGGTGGACAGGAGATGGCCACGTCCAGACATATTGAGGCACAGTCAAGGCTGGGACCCTAAGGTGAACCTTGGATTGACAGGGCCTGTTAGAGAAGGGCTGAAATGGCATTTGATGTCACCCGACACATCTGATGACACCGACATCAGAGGACATTCCAGCTATAATTAAGGATTTGGAAATGCAGGAACGGGGGGCTGGGGTGGGTAGGAGACAGTCTGCTGTTGTTTTCCTCAACTTTTTGTGGCAGAAAGTTATGAGGGAAATGTGAATCTAAATGTTTAAAACAGGACTGGTAGTTCAGTGATTAAGACTCTGTGCTCCCAAGGCAGGGGGCACGGGTTCAGTCCTTAGTTGGGGGAAGATTCCACATGCCACGTGGCCAAAAAAATAAATAATAAGAATTAAATGCTTAAAACAGAAACCATCAGAAATATAAGAATAGACAAAATCATAATGACTGTGGGAAACATACACACACTCCTTTCAGGAGAGTAACAATAGATAACGTGGCCAAATTATAAGGCTACAGAGAAGCTGAATAACATAAATTAGCAACTTGGTTTCCTTGTTTTCTATTGGAGCACAGTTGATTAACAACATTTGTTAGTTTCAGGTGTACAGCAAAGTTATCCAGTTATCCATATATAAGAATATATTCTTTTTCAAATTTTCTTCCCATTTAGGTTATCACAGAGTATTGAGCAGTTCCCTGTGCTGGACAGTAGGTCCCTGTTGGTAGCAATTTGGTTTTAAAGGTTGATATAAAACTCTTTACCTGAAAGCAGATAAGATTCACTCTTTATAAAATATCCACTGAATATTCGTAAAAACTGATCCTATGTTAAGAAAATTCTCAAATTCCCCCAAAGAGAATTTTTCCTATCACAACACACTGACCGTAATGCATTTAAACAAGAAATAAACACAATTTTGGAAAAGGATAAAGAAAAATCTAACTTAGTGGTTCTAAACCTGGGGAGTGGGGACTTCCCTGGTGGTCCAAGGTTAAGAACCCTCCTTGCAATGTGGGAGATGTGGGCTCCACCCCTAGTTGGGAAACTAAGCTCACTCGCAACAACTAGAGAGTCTCTGCACAGCAACGAAAGATCCTGCATGATGCAATGAAGACCTGAGGCAGCCAAATAAACAAATATAAAAATGAACAAGCGAATAAACCTGGGGAGTTTAATCCTATATCCTGATGCCAAGACCTCAGCCCTAGAGAGTCTGATTTCATAGGATTGGGTATCTTATTTTTCAAAGTTTTCCAAGTTTATGTGATGATATTAAGCAATTACTATTAATTGTTTTAGTTGTAATAATGGCATTGTGGTTATGTTTTCAAAAAGTGACCTTCTCCTTTTAGAATTACATACTGAGATATCTGTGGCTTGGATATGACGCATAACACTTGTTTCAAACTAATGGTGAGGAAAAGCAGGCACAATCAGAATATTAATAAGGTGAGATTAGTCAGGACGAGATCACATATGCTGTACTTCTACATGTTGGCAACTGTTCATCATAAAATGTAAAGTGTAAAATACAAGTAAACAAAAAAAAATTTTTAAAGTTCTCCAATGGGGGCTTCCCTGGAGGTTTAATGGCTAAGATTCCACACTCCCAATGCAGAGGACCCAGGTTCAATCCATGGTCAGGGAACTTGATCCCATATGACACAACTAAGAGTTCACATGGAGCAGCTAAAGATCCCGAATGCCACAGCTAAGACCTGGGGCAGCCAAGAGAATAAAAGCATTTTAAAATAAATAAATAAAAGTTCTCCAATGGATGAAAAGGGGTAGCCAGGGTTACATAATTGAAATCTGCAAAATTCACAAATACTTGTGGGTGTCTTAAGTTAAATAGGAAATCAAGTCAAAAGTGTCAATCAAACTTCTGGAATGGTAAAATGACGAACTCAAAATCCTTTCTCCCCAAAACCAATTTTTAAAAAATGGACCAAACTACTAAACACAAACATTTGAGGATACCAGAAATCACCCAAATGCATACAATAACCTAAGAAGCATTTATATAAGAAAAATCTGCCGAACTCTGAGTAAGAGTAGTGGAGGTATGTGGTATTTAACTTAGGTTACTCCCACCACATGCTCCATCTGTGCTACAGTTTAACCAAAGCAGAGCAAGCCATGAAAACTTCACTGCTGGAGAGGCTGACCGAATCAGAGAGAGGCAAGGCAAAACCCCACACCCCTGGGCATTATTAAAACAGTAGCAGTCTCAGTAGCAAGCAAACAGGAGAGGCCATCATCACAGCTAAACTGTGGTTACAACCAGGTTGGAGCAAGCAATGGACCTGCAGATTAACCAGAACTTTCACAGGAAGATCCAGAGAATGAGCCAGCCATACTGGGCCTGTAAGCTCCTGGGTATCCCTGCTGGTCTGGAAGAATGTATATTTATACAAGGCCATATGCAAGCTCCAGGGACACAAGAGAGGGCCTTCACTATCCACATATCCCTGCCTGAACATGAGCCCTCCAGACTATGCAAAGAAGATACCGGATGACCAGGCATAAAGCCGTAACAGAGGAAAATTCATAGACTGTTTAAACTTTGAAAATACTACCCCATCCACACAAAAGACTGCCTTACCAACTCGAGGATTTTCAGCATAACCTCTGATCAAGCATCAGCTGGCCACTAAACCACACTGAGGGCTTCCCTCGTGGCTCAGAGGTAAAGAACCTGCCTGTCAAAGCAGGAGACATGAGTTCGATCCCTGGGTCCAGATCCCCTAGCGAAGGAAATGGCGATCCACTCTAGTACTCTTGCCTGGGAAATCTCAGGTGGGCTGCACCACGGGGTCACCAGAGTCAGACACGACTTAGTGAATAAACCACCACCACCAAATCATTCCGAACCTAGGACAACCACTAGTAAGTAAAGCTTATGATTAAGAACTTTTTTTAAGAGCATGGGCATCAGTTTCTATACCACAGGAGAGAGAGACACCAAAGAATTAGCCCAGGAAAGTCATTCAATGAATAAAAAGCACAAAACAACTTTAGAAAAACAATGATCTGTGGAAAAAGGGATCAGAATCCAGAATTGCTGAAATATACAATCTAAAATGTGCAGTTCTCAACAACAACAACAAAAGAATATGACACACACAGGAATAGTAAGGTGTGACCCACACTCAGGAAAAGCAGCAGTTGTTAACAGGAACCGTCTTTGAGAGGGTTCAGAAGTTAGACTTAGCAAACAAAGACTTCATAGAGTTACTGTAAATAAGTTAACAACTAAAGGAAATCATGTTTAAAGAATTAAAAGTAGAGACAATAAAGAAATAATTTTTTTAAAAAAGAAACTTTTAAAGTTGAAGTTTATAATAACTGCAAAGAAAACGCACTTGAGGAGCTCAACAGATTTGAAGTGGCAAAAGAAATAACCAGTGAGCTTTAAAGGTGGATCAACAAAACTTATCCAGTCTGAAACAGTAAAAATGGGGGAGAAATGAAGGAAGGACAATAACACAGGTATAAGTTCCAAAAGAGGAAGAAAGAGAAAAAGGAAGGAGAAGAAAACAATCTTAACAAGTAATGGCCGAAAACATCTCAGATTTAATGAAAAACATCAGTCTACATGTCCAAGAAGCCCAACAAACTACATATAGGATAACTAAAAGACAGTCACACCTAGAAACACATAATCAAGCTGTTCAAACACAAAGACAAGGATAAAATCTTTAAAGCAGGAGGGAAGAAACAGGTTATTATGCACAAGGAGCATCAAATCAATCAACAGCTCATTTCCCACCCATTTTATGGTTTGAGTTTTTATTTTTTTGATGGTGTTCTTTGAATCACATAAAATAGTTTATTTTGATTAAAATCCAAAATATTTATTTTTTCTTTTGTTACTTGTACTTTTGGAGTGATATTTAAGAAACCACTACCCTATCCCAAGGTCACAAAACATACTCCTATATTTCCTTATAGGAGTTTTACAGTTTTAGCTCTTACATTTGGGTCTATGGTCTGTTTGAGGTAATTTTGTATCTGGTGTGAGGTAAGAATCTAACTTTGTTCTTCTGCATGAAGATAACCGTTTGTCCCACCTATGGTATTTCTGCATTTCTCTGTGACATTTAAATTTTCTACAGGGTTGAAACGATACAAAGAATGTTATTCCAACACGCAGAATTAAATCAATAATCAACAACAGAAAGAGATTTGATAAACCTCCAAATATTTGGATTAAATAAGACACTTTTAAATAACCCAGGAGTTAAAGAAGAAATCACAGGAGAATTAGAAAATACTTTAAACTAAATAAAATAAAAACATATCAACGTTTATGGAATGCAGTCAAATCAGTATTTATAAGGAAATTTATAGATTTTCATGCTTGTATTAGAAAATAAGAGAATTCAAGTCAATAATTTAAGCTTTCACCTGAAGAAACTAGAAACAGATGAGCAGATTCCTCAAAAAATTAAAAATAGAACTACCATAAGATCCAGCAATTCCACTTCTGAGTATTTATCCAAAGAAAACAAAGACACTAACTCAAAAAGATATATGCACCCCCATGTTCATGCAGCCATTATTTACAAGAGCCAAGATATGGAAACAACATAAATTTCCTTCAGCGGGTGAATGGATGAAGAAAATGTGAGACAGGGCTTCTTGGGTGGCTCAGAGGTGAAGAACCCACTTGCCGATGCACAAGAAACAGGTTTGATCCCTGATCTGGGAAAACTCCACATGTCACAGAGCTACTAAACCCATGTGTCACAACTACTGAGCTTGTGCTCTAGAGCCCAGAAGCCACAGCTACTGAGTCCACATGCCCTAGAGCCTGTGGTCCACAGCAAGAGACCTCACCGAAATGAGAAGCCCGAGCACCACAGCTAGAGAGGAGCCCTGGCTTGCTGCAACTAGAGAAAAAGAAGCAAGATCTAGCACAGCCAAAAATAGATAGATAAGCTTTAAAAACCCAAAAATGTGATACACACACAATGGAATATTATTCAGTCCTGAAAAGAATAAAATCTTGCCATAGATGGGTCCTTGAAGGCATTGTGCTAAGTGAAATAAGTCAGAAAAAGACAAATACCATAAGATCTCACTTACATGAGGAACCTAAACAAACAAAAAATAAACTCAGATATAGAAAACAAACTGGGGGTTGCCAGAGGTGGGCAATGGGGATACGGTGGTCAAAAGACGCAAATTTCCATTTATAAAAGAAATAAGTCATGGGGATATAATATATAGCTTGGTGACTATAGTTAATAATACTGCATTGCATTTGAAAATTACTAAGAATAAATCTTAAAAGTTCTTATTACAAGAAAAAAAATTTATGTATGATAACAGATGTAACTAGACTTACTGTGGTGATCATTTCACAATACATATAAATGGTAATGGTTTGAAATCTGAAACTAACATAATGTTATATTATCAATATAATTCAATTAGAAAACAAATCAATGAAATTAAAAACTGACAAAACAGAAAAGTCAGTTAAACTAAAAGTTAGTTCTTATGCTTGCTTTGGCAGCACATATACTAAAAGTTGGTTCTTAGTGAAAAGCTCAACAAAGTGAACAAACTTTTAGCTAGACTAAGCAAAAAGAGAGAGAAAAGAAAATATAAGGAGTGAAAAAATATCCCAACTTTGCAGAAATTAACAGGAATATAGGGGAATGCTATGACTTCTATGCCAACAAATTAGTCAACTTAGATGAAGAGGACAAAATCCTAAAAAAACACAATTATCAAAACCTGCATTAAAGAAAAAAAAGAATCTGACTAGACCTAACAAGAAAATGATTTTACAGAAGTAATTAAAAATGTTTCCATAAAAAAAAAAGTTCATCCCAGATGCTTTCACTGGTGAATTCTTTGAAAAGGCTTACAGAAGATATGAAATCAATCTTCCATAAATTTCTAATAAATATATAGGAGGAGAGGATATTTCCAACTCATGCCATGGAACCAGTATTACCCTACTACCAAAGTTGAATAAGATCATAAAAAAAAACCAAACCAACTACATACCATTATGACTCATGAATATGTACACCAAGTATTAGTCGCTCAGTCATGTCTGACTCTTTGCAAACCCATGACCTGTAGCCTGCCAGGCTCCTCTGTCCATGGGATTCTCCAGGCAAGAATACTGGACGTGTGGTCATTCCCTTCTCCAGGGAATCTTCCCAACCCAGGGATCAAACCTGGGTCTTCTGCATTGCAGGCAGATTTTTACTGTCTGAACCACTAAGGAAGCCCTCTGAGCCAACAGGGAAGCAGATACATACCAAAATCCTGAACAAATATTAGCAACTAAATCTAGCAACATGACCAAGAGGGATTTAGCCCAGGAATGCAAGGTTGGTTTAACATCTGCAAATACAATTCCCTAGTGGTCCAGTGGTTAGAACTTGGCGCTTTCACTGTAGTGGCCTGGGTTCCATCTCTAGTCAAGGAATTAAGGTCCCACAAGCCATGTGGTGTGGCAAAAAAACCCATAAAAACAACCTGAGAGTTTTCAACAAAAGTGCCAACACAACTCAATGCAATAATGTGGTTTTTTTCAACCAACGGTGCTAGGACAACTGGACAGTCACATTCAAACAGATAAATTGAGATCTTCACCTCAAATAACACACAAAAGTGATGTCAAAATAGATAACAGGGCTTTAGGTCAAGTTACACTAAAAGTATGAAACTTCTAGGAGAAAATATAAGAAAAATATCTCTGACACTGGATCGGGCAGAGTTCTTAGACATGACACAAAAGCAGGTTCCATAAAAGAACAGGTTGATAAACCTGATTTTATCAAAATTTAAAACTTCTGCACTTTGAAAGACATCACTAAGAAAATGAAAAGACAAATCCCAGTCTAGGAGAAATTATTTGCAAATTATATATCTGATGACTGACTGTTATCCACAACATAAAAAAAGTCTTACAACCAAATAAGAAGATTAAGCATGAATAGAAGATCCAGAGAGACATTTCACCAAATAAAATATAAATATGGACAACAAGCACATAAAAGATGATCAACATCCTTAGTCGATAGGGAAATATGAATCAAAACCACAATGAGATATCACCGCGCAGCCACTAGGATGGTTGATGAGAATATGGAAAAACTAGAATCCTTAATACATTGCTGGTGGGACTATAAAACAGTATGGTCACTTTGGAAAACAATTTGGCAGTTTCTTAAGATGTTAAACACAGAGTTATCAAACGACCCAGCAATTTCACTCCTAGGTAGAAGTGAAAACAAATGTCCACAAAGAGACTTGTACATGAATGCCTGAATGTTCGTAACAGCATTACTCACACTAGCCCAACACTGGAAACAATCCAAATATCCATCAACTGGTGAATGGGTAAACAAAAGGCAGTATACTCATACAATAGATTACTATTCAGCAACAAAAGGAGTGAAGTGAAATATGTTAAAACATGGAGAGCCTAAAAAACAGATTGCTAGTGGCAGAACCCAGGTATAAAAAGTCATACCTCAGTAAAGGTACCTTAAAATTGCTAATCATTTAAAAATGTATGATTCATAAGAAATGACAGATCAAAACCCGTAGGGTTGGGAGTTCCCTGGTGGTCCGGTGGTTAAGAATCCGTCTTGCCATGCAGGGGTCTCAGGTTAGATCCCCTGGTCAGGGAACTAAGATTCCACATGCCTCAGAGCAACTAAAGCCCGCACACCACAACTATTGAACCCACGTGCTCCAGAGCCTTCACGCCACACCTGG
This sequence comes from Nanger dama, assembly GCA_917880005.1. Taxonomy (NCBI): domain Eukaryota; kingdom Metazoa; phylum Chordata; class Mammalia; order Artiodactyla; family Bovidae; genus Nanger; species Nanger dama. The sequence continues at coordinate 47,330,080 of CAKJTW010000012.1, read as the reverse complement.
AGAGTCCAGGCTATGTAATGAAAGATCCCGCATGACACAATGAAGATCACGTGTGTTGCCATGAAGACCCAATACAGCCAAATAAATAAACAACAAATCAAAAATCTGTAAAGTATGTGTGGAGTGAATGGGGTATACGGGAAAAGACACAAAAGAGAAAAGCTAAGTAATTTTAAACTTAGACTCTATGTAGGATAATTCAGGTTCAGCTAATGAGACAAATTACATGACAACAACAGTAACAGTCTACTCTCGGTTGGGTTCAGGGCAGGCTCTGGAATGATCCCTTCCATGCATGAACATCACATCTCCACGTCCCCAGGAGTTCACTACTAGAACCGCTCTTCAACAACAGGGTTATTAGCAAGGAGGGCCACTGACTTTGGAACCCAAGCCAGCACCTTAGTCACAGAGCTCAACCACTAGACCTCACTGCAAATCTGCAGAATGAAAGTAATAACCACTTATTTTCCTATCATCATCGTCAACCATAACAAAACAGCACTTACACTCCCTACTTAACATAAGACACAGTGCTAAGTGCTTCACAAATTTCTTATTTAAACCGCACTGCAATTGTATTAGTTCTGATTCACCCTTTACGCAAAGGGTATAACTACATCTCTCCACCACACTGAAGGCTTATATTTCACTGGCCAATGAAATATAAGTAGAAGCAATGTGGGTCAGTTCCACGTGGGATCCTCTGAGAGCTGATGTACAATCCCCCACTCTCCCCTTCCTGCATGAGTGAACACCTTCTAGATGGCAGAACCTGGATCTCTGAATGAGAATGATGCAGAACAGGGAATACTATCAACCCATAAGGCATATGTGGCAGTAATAAAGAAAACAATCCCTATCTTTTGAGTCACTGAGATATTAGGGTTATCTGTTACAGCAGCATAACCTAGCCTAGCTGTACTGACTCAGTACCTTTAGTTAATCCTATTTTTACTAGGAAATTAATCAAGGCTAAAAGATGGCAGAGATGGGATTAGAATTTAGGTCTGTCTAATACTCTCTGGTGGCTGAGAGGTTAAAGCGTCTGCCTCCAATGCGGGAGACCCGGGTTCGATCCTTGGGTCGGGAAAATCCCCTGGAGAAGGAAATGGCAATCCACTCCAGTATTCTTGCCTGGAGAATCCCATGGACAGAGAAGCCTAGTAGGTTACAGTCCACGGGGTCCCAAAGAGTCGGACACGACTGAGTGACTTCACCTAATACCAGGGCTATTGGACTTCCCTGGTGGTTCAGTCAGTGGTAAAGAATCCTCCTGCCAATGCAGGAGATGGAGCTTGATCCCTGGGTCGGGTTTCATCCCCTGGAGAAGGAAATGGCAACCCACTCCAGTATTCTTGCCTGGAAAACCCCATGGACAGAGGAGCCTGGCAGGCTACAGTCCATGGGGCTGCAAAGAGTCGGACAGAGCTTAGTGACTGAATGACAACAATTCCAAGGCTGTCAAATCAATCACTTTGCTGTGCTTTCTAATTCACTCAACAAACATTTTCTGAATGGCTACTTTATTAGACACTGTTAATTTAGGGGAAGCAGGGTATTACAGATTTTAACAAATACCCTACCAGTAAGAATAACAAGTAACATTTATTAAGGGCTTATTATGAGCCAGGTATCACTACAAAGAATGTCTTTCAGGTTAAAATTCTTTTCCCAGTAAAATGCCTCTTTGGTTTTTAATACACAAACTTCACTGAGTATATATAGTTCTTGATGTGTTTTCACCTAATTTTTATGTGGGAAAAATTTACGCTTTCAAAACTCACTACAATATTTTAAGCAGGCAAAGTCTCAAAGTTACATTTTAAATACAATCAGAAGGTCAGAACCACCTGTGGACATGAAACTAGTCGACCAAGGCTGATGCTGGTGATGCAAGTTTAGATATTGACTAGAGGGGCATGTGACAACTGGCTTTTAGCCACCGTATTAATGAGTGATAGAGATGTTTAGAATTTTTACATACTAACATGATAGTTTGTTACCTCTCGGTAGGAGATGTAGGAGATGGTCTGGCCTAAGCCAATTGGCCAAGAAGAAGCAAGAAGAGACTGGTTGGGGCTTCAGGGGACAGGTACCAGCTTCCTTCTCCCTTATATACTATCCTATCTGGCCAGGATGCCCAGGATTGCAGAAGTGGCCCCTGGACCATGCACACAGGAGGAGGAAGCCTGCTGAGCCAGGAGATGAGATCAACTGGATCTACAATGATGACAGCAGCAGTGGTGGCCGTGGTGAACCAGTCAACCATCTCGGTAACCTAGATACCTCTGGACTTCCTCATCAATGAGATAAGAAACAGCGAAATTCTTTCAGCTCAGTCGTCATGCACAGAGGAAGTACTTCTCTCCAGGGGTTTAAAGAGACTTTCAGTTGATCCAAGAACACAAATGTTTCTAAGAGAAGAGATCGTCAACTGCCACAGGTTTCCTTCCTGAGACTGATCTGTGAACCAGCCAGCCTTCTCAGCTGTCCAGCCCTCATTGCACAACCTCCCACTTCTTCCCAAACAGCACTGCCCAGGGGGTGTATAAATTTCCAGGCCTCCGAGCAACAGAGAAAGCATCAAAATACTGGTTTCAGAGTAGTCGTCTTTAATGAATAATAAAGCTCCTTAAGCTCCCAGACTTGCCTGTCTTTCCCTGACTTACACATATCTCTGTTAGATATGAAACTTGGCCTTAAAAACAGGATATTTTGGTCCATGCTGGGACTGCCTAATTCAGAACTGTATAAGGTTAGTGATCTTGATTCACTTGAACGGAATGTTTTGCAGGACTACCAAACCTTTCGAAATCCACCAGAAAAAATTTCCAAATCTGATTTCTTTCAGAGTCTGCATGTTTTATTTAATAGAGGAATGAAAAACCTACTTTATCTAATCATATCCTAGAATAGTTATTTCAATTACAGTCAGTCTTCATCTTATCTCATCTTACAAAATATGCACTCTTGTCTTTCTCCCATAAATAAGAAAAATCTTGTTACCATAAAATCATTTCAGATGTTAGCTTTATAATGTAAAAGGAGGTGTGGCTTACCAGAATTCTCTTGAGGGGACACAAACAAAAATATCTGAAGATGATCAGTTTAAATTTGCATAATCATGGCCAACCCATGCCCTAATTCCTGGTGGCTGAGGTACAGGAACTCAGCGTAGGGTACAAATCCTTGTTGGGGGCGGGGGGTGGGGTGGGGAGACTTTAGACAATGGCAAAGCCACACGTGCCTGGGGTGAGGGCCAACAGGGCATTTCATTCAGGCTCCACATCCTTCTTCCCCCAGCTCTCAGGGGCCTCAAGAGCAAAGCTGCTACAAGATGGTATGTGAAAAGGGATTTTCTGGCCTGATGGGTCAATTCAAAAGATTTCCTTTCACCCAAGTAAAAGGACTATGGCCCTTCCTTCACCTCCAAGTAAGTACAGGTCCACACGTACGTACACACACACACCCCCCCCACACACGTGAGGGAAGCATTCACCATAAATTACCTCAGACTAAGTCAGTGAGTAATTACCCTCTGGAACATTTTCCACTACTGCCAAAATCTTTCTTCAAGAGCAGACTGCTTTGAATTTGAAGCAACAATTTCAGCTTGCATAATATCCAGCTGTTGCCAAATTACTTGAGGGGTCCACACTGGTTAAACCATTACACTAATGAAGCTCACATATCTAACCATAGTTCCTTTGGTTAGATTTCTTAAGTTTTGTTTTTTTTTTTTTTTTTGAAGTGGATCACTTTTAACATTTTTGGCTGTGCTGGGTCTTCATTGCTGCGTGGGCTTTCCCTAGTTGCGGTGAGTGGGGACTACTCTCTAGTTGCGGTGCTTCAGTAGGTGAGGTTCCCAGGCTCAACAGTGGTGATGTGGGCACAGGGGTGATGTGGACCATTTTTAAAGTGAGTCTGTTACAATAGTGCTTCTGTTCTTATGTTTTGGGGTTTTTTTGACTGCGAGGCTTGTGAGATCTCAGCTCCCCAACCAGGGATGGAACCCAAAGCCCCTGCATTGGAAGGTAAAATCTTAACTACTAGACCACTAGGAAGTCCCTTGGTTAGGTTTATTAAAATATCATGTAGTGTGCACAGCTAGGTTACAGGCAGCAGAGGAATGACTTTCCAAAGGTGATCTAGACTCAAACTTTCATTCATTTGAGAGAGACCCCAGGCCCCAACCAGGGGTAAAGCCTTAGACTGGACATGATCTCTGCCCTTTGTCAGAGTGGGTGTTGCTCAGAACTCAGATACCCTGGCCTCAAGCTCCAGATCAGAACCTCTAGCAGTCTGGAACAGAGCAGAGGCTCTGTATTTTTAGCAAGACTTCCAGGCAAGTCTGCTGCTTACTGAAGTCTGAGAATCACTGCTCGGAAAACCTTAGCAAAGTGGTTCTGAAACTTGATGCAAGTCATTTGTGGAAAATGTTTAAGCTCCAAGTTATAGGGCCCACTAAGATTATTTTGTTACTTACAGAGCTCTTTGGCTTGCCAGTGGCTGAGACCCAACTCAAACTGGCTGGAGGGAAAAAAAAAAATCTTTTGGGTCACCATGCTGACAAGTGCAGGGGTTATTCCAACACCAGTTACTGCCAGAGCTTATCAGGAACTAATCATTTCTATCTTCTTTCTGTCTGACTCCTTGGAAAAGACGGTCCCCAGTGGCATTAGGTTTCTGCCCCACAACTTCAGATCCCAGCAGAAAGAAAAATACCTCTTTCCTGGTGTTTTCCGGCAAATGATACGTATTAATTCTGAGTGGTCTGATGAGACCCCCCTTCCTGAACCAGTCACTGTAGAAGGGAGGGGGCCGATGGGAAGGACCCATGCCTGCTCACGAGTCCACAGCCAAACCATATGGACCAGAACATTCCACAAGCAGGGGGAGGGGCTTTTTTCCTTAAAGCTGCTTCTCACTCCTATTTCCAGAAGTTCCTTCTGGAAAATGTGAGAAAGACACCAAAGTATAAAGAAAGAAAAGAATCTATAAATTTCCTGTCTCCTAATGTTTTAAGAACCTTTAAACTCAAAATTGTGCATATGCACACTGACTTACCCCCAAACTGAAAAAGATAAATATTTTAGTCAATTTTACGATTGCCCAGTCAATACTGGTTTGCTGGTCCTTTTTCCAAGAATTGGTTCTTTTTAACCCCTATAGAAGTCAGTGCCTGTTTCCAAAGAACAATGATATTCTCCTAGTCAGAGTATAATTATTGAAATCAGAAGATGACTGTTATCTAATGAATCTAATCTAATATATAACTTATAATTGACAACTTATAAGATATCATCTCCATGTATTAAGTTAACCTTAAACATGCATTCCAATATAAATCGAGTGTGTGCTGAGTTGCTCAGTTGTGTCTGACTCTTTGTGAGCCCATGGACTGTAGCCCACCAAGCTCCTCTGTCCCTAGGGATTCTTCAGGCAAGAATACTGGAGTGGGTTGCCAAGACCTCCTCCAGAGGATCTTCCCAACCCAGGGATCAAACCCAGGTCTCCTGCATTGCAGGCAAGTTCTTTACCATCTGAGCCACCAGGGAAGCACACAAATACTGCTTGATTTCACTTACAGGAGGTACCTAGAATAGTCAAGTTCACAGAGTCAGTGGTAGATTCCAGGGGATGGGGAGGGAGGATGGGAGTTAGTGTTTAATGGGGACAGACTTTCAATTTAGCAAAGTGAAAAACTTGGAAGATGGATGATGGTAAGAGTTGCAGAACAATATGAATGTACTTAGTGTAATGAACTGAACAGTTAAATATGGTTAAAAGAGCATGTTTCATCGGAGAAGGCAATGGCACCCCACTCCAGAGTTCTTGCCTGGAGAGTCCCAGGGACGGGGAGAGCCTGGTGGGCTGCCGTCTATGGGGTCGCGCAGAGTCGGACACGACTGAAGCGACTTAGCAGCAGCAGCATGTTTTATATTCTGTGACTTTTATCACAATAAAGAAAGAAATTTAAGAAGCAGAGACACTGTCGTCTCATTTCTAAGGGCAGGGCTTTCAGTGTCTGACTCCCTCCCGGGCCCCAGCGTTAGAGCAGCTGGTGTCAGACATGCAGTGCGTGCTCAGTCGCCTCAGTTGTTTCTGACTCTTTGTGACCCTGTGAACTGCAGCCCACCAAGCTCCTGGGTCCACAGGATTCTCCAGGCAAGAATACTGGAGTGCGTTGCCATGCCCTCCTCCAGAGGATCTTCCTGACCCAGGGACTGAACCCAGGGGACCTTCCCAACCCAGGGATTGGGTCTCCTACATTGCAGGCATTCTTTACTGCTGAGCCACCAGGGAAGCCCCCCGTCATATATACAGTAGAACTCAGTAAATAAATGGACTGAATGGTGGAAGCACAGTTCCCCAAGGGAAAATCTCAAAGAATGGTTGCCGGGCAGCCAAACCAGCAGACAGTTATCTTCGACACCTGCCCAAACAGGAGCTCCAGGAGAGAAGCCAGAAAAGCCCAACTGTTAATAAGATTCCCCAGGTGAGGCGAATGCCCAGCCAGGTTTCAGAATCACCAGCTGGGGAAGGGGTATGACCAAATACAAATACACTTCCTGAGAAGCTGTTGTCCAGATCAGTCTTTCACCAGAGAAGAAGCCTGATGAGAGTGAGTGTTCTGTACTCCCACGCGGCACTGAAGCCAGGGGACGGGAATGGGTGGGTCAGACCTGGGTCCTGCTCTCACAGTCTAGGGGCGGCAGATGGAACAGGTGTGGTGTCATACCACGTGCAGAGAGGCCCTGCACAACTCTGAGAAGGAAGTGCTAAGTCGTTTCAGTCGTGTCTGACTCTGTGAGACCCCATAGATGGCAGCCCAGCAGGCTTCCCCGTCCCTGGGTTCTCCAGGCAAGAAAACTGGAGAAGGAGGTGAGGCAGGTCTTAACCTCAGCCTCACCACTAGGTCACACCTGCAGGGTGTGTGATCAGGAGGAGCTTGGGCTATACTGAGTCCAGGCACCTGGGATCTCTTCCCTCTCCACAATCGCCCCAAACCGCAGACAGCACATGAAACATCCAGGGAAGGAGCCCTGTCAGTTTGTGATTCTTCCCACTTTGCAGATGAAGAACCCAAAACTCCTCCAGAAGTTACTCACTCGGCGAAGGTCACAGAGTTAGGTGGGGAAGCTGAGATCAGTTCTTGACTCATTATTCCAAAGTCCAAGCTTGAATAATAGAACCCTATCTAGTCTCAGAAAAATAAATAAATAAATAAGGATGATGGTGGTGATGAGAATACTTCCTGAGCACTTACAATGTAGCAGGCTCAGACTAAATACTTTCCGTAAGTTTTTAAAAATTTAGTTGGCTGCACTGAGTCTCGGGTGCAGCATGCGGGATCCAGTTCTCAAAGTATCAAACCCGGCCCCCTGCATTGGGAGCATGGAGTGTTAGCTACTGGACCACCAGGGAAGTCCCCTCCATAAGTTTATTAAATACTCATAGTAGCCCGATCAGGTAGAAGCCATTATCATCTGTTACAGGTAAGGAATCGGAGGCACTGAGAGGTGAAGTGATAAACACACAGGGCTAGCAACTGGTTGAGCTTTGAATCCAAGTCATCTGGCCCATGTACAAAACCACTGCATGATGCTGGTTCATATATACGAAGAGGAATGATGTCCTAGGCCAGGAGAGCAAAGAAGAGGGTCTGCTGGGCTTCTGAAAGCCTTCATCTTATGAGAGGTGTGTGTACCATGCTTACTGCCTCGCCACAGCTCTGGATGAGAGGGAGCCATCTGACCACGGCTGGGCCAATCAGATCCCCTGTACTGGGATGGAGACAGCCAGTCAAGTCATAGCCAGCTTCTTCCCTGGTTTGGTCCAGCCATGGGGCAGATGAGTCCTTTATTGCAGTGCTCCCCAAACGTTGTTGGCACCAGGGATCGGTTTCATGGAAGACAGTTAAATCACAGACTTGGTGGTGGGGGTTGGTTTCAGGATCGAGCACATTACATTTGTTGTGCATTTAATTTCAGTTATTATTACATCAGCTCTACTTCAGATCAAAGTTGGAGACCACTGCTTCATTGTACTGACATTGCCACAGGCCATGGTCCTGGCCTAACTAGACCCGTAACAAGGGGGGCCCTGAAGTCTGAAGCCCCCACAACCATCTGCAACTCCCCACTGGTACTAAACATTGTCACAGAAGTCCTGGCCAAGGCAATGAGGCAGGGAATAGCACAGGAGCAATGGAGATGGCTATTACTAATGGGCAAAAGGAAGGTCTGTCAAGCAACTGCAGGAAAAGCCGCTGAAAACAGAAATAACGAAGCTCATGACTGAATAAATCCACAAGACTGCAAGCCAGGATGGCCTGCCTCATCCACACTGTGAGACATTAAGCAAGTAAGGTCACCCTTGGGTGCTTTGGTTTCCTCCAGTGAATGGCGATATTACCAACCGGTTTCATTGAGTTATAGCAGGGGACTGAGAGGTAAGTGTTAAGACACTTAGACTGGGGCCTGGCTCATAAGCTTTTCAAATGGGCGGGAAAGGATGTATTGCTCTGACAATATGAAGGAGACGACTGGTTATTGCTTGGGGGTGGGTGAAGGGTGTGTTTAAGATCTTTATCCCACACCTAACCCCAAGAAAAATTCCACATATTGGATGTAAAAGATGAAGCCATAAAATAACTAGGGATATATTTATCTCAAATATAAAACTGAAGCTTTAAAAAGAAAAGTCTCGATATGTTTAACAACATAAAAAAATAAAAAGTAAAACTAAGTTGAAATTTAAACTCACAAAGGGAATTTCCTGGCGGTCTAGTGGTTAGGATTCGGCACCTTCACTGCTGGGCCCAGGTTCAACCCCTGGTTGGGGAACTAAAGATCCGACGAGCCATATGGGGTGCAAAAATATAATTTATTAAAAAAAATTTTTTTAATTAAACTTGCAACGTATAACAAAAGAATCATACCTTCAATAATGTAAAGATCCCCTATAAATCTGTAAGAAAAAAACCCCTAGAACAAACTAACAAGGAATACATATGTTTAATAAAGAGATCCTAGAAGTCAAGTGAGCAATAAATATCACAAGTCTTTAAGCTTGTTTATTCACTTTGTGGTAATAATTGCAACCCCGGGGCTTTGTCTTAAGAAAAATCTAAGAAGCAAACAAAGGTTTTCGTGTGTGAGATGTTCAGTTATAACAGTGACGGTTGGAACAACCAGTGTGTTCAACAACAGGCACTGACAGGATGGAACACAGTGAAGTCATTAAAAAGAATGTGGCTGACCTTGACCCAGTAAGTGTCATGGGAGGCTCTCCAAGATCGATTATTACAGGAAAGTGCATACGTGGAAAAAGTATGTCTGTAAAACAATACCCGTATATACCTGTGTAATAAACATAGTTAACGTTTGAGTACTTGTCACAACCAAGGTGCCACTCTAACTGCTACATACTTAATGTAATGAATCCTCAGTCAAGAAGTTAGGATCATTTTAGAGGGGGAAACTGAGGCACAGAGTGATTAAGTCAAGGCCCAAGTCTGCACACAGCAAAACTGGGATCTGAACCCAAGCACTGTGGCTCCAGAGCCCGCTCTCTTAGCACACACAATCCCCCATAAACACAGCAAGGAAGGGCACATGTGGTGTCCCTCTGGGCAAGTGAGGAAGGCGAGAAGGCCAGGTGCTAGGGCCACAGTAGGAATGTGGAGCTTCCACGTTTTACAGGCTACTCTGCTCTTTGAACTGGTAAAACTAGCAAGTGGCTTCTATAAGTTTTAAATCAGTATTTTTAAAATATACTTTTAAAATTTTTATTTATTTATTTTTAGCTGTGCTGGAAATCTTTGTTACTGCCGAGGGCTTTTCCCTAGCTGTGGCGAACAGGGTCTACTCTCTAGCTGCGGGGCAAGGGCTTCTCATTGAGGTGAGAAAGGTTTAGTTGCGCCAAGGCCTCTGGGCACTTCCTGCGGATCAGGGATAGAACTCGAATCTCCCGCAATGGTAAAGGGATTCTTTACCACCGAGCCACCAGGGAAGCCCCCAAACAGATTTTTTAAAAACCTATCAATAGAAAATTTTTGCTGCCTATCCTAAATGCAGGTAGTGGCAGATGATCAGCATCCATCAGCGTCGTTAAAGGGTAAGTGGTGAGCGGGACCAAACTCCTTTCCAGAAGCCATGTTGTGGGGTGGGGGGCGGGGGACGTCTCAAGCCTCTCTCCTAGGGGACACCAAATACAGCCATGAATCTGGCTGAGGCATCACACAGGTCACACCACATAAGGAGTGAGCCCCCTTGACCCGTGGAGCGCTGGAGGAGATAAGAAGGATCTGATGGTTGGGGAGACTTTCAGCCCCATCAGTTCAGCAGGCTCAGAAGCTCGAAGACCGGGGCCTATGTACACTTTTCATCTGGCCCGAGTGTCAAGTTACAAAGTCAAGTTACGAATGTGTCAGCAACCAGAAAGTCTTTGTTTTCCACCCTGTAATAAACACTGTAATAAAAGGTGTGTCAGGACCCAGGTTAGCAGGAAGGTGGAAGGGACACTGATGTGGACTTGATCCCCTGTCCTGATTTCATACATGTAAGACACTGACATTTGACTCCTGCTAGGCACAGACTCCGTCAACATCATGAATTAACAGCTGTGGTTAGATAGCTCAACCAAGGTCAGACTCTAGGATGAGCTACCCGGCTCCCAACCCGGGCCCCAGGGAGCTGGGCGACAAGGATCAAGGGCTTCACCTCCCTGGGCCTTAGTGTCCTCATCTGTGAAAGTGTAAGTAGTAACTACTTACACCCTTCTGCTCACTCCACCTCCCTCATCGCCCCACTTCCGCCCCCCACCTCTGCCATCTCTGCTTGTCACACAGCCAGAGGGAATGAGAGAGCAGACACACCCAGCTCACTCCCACCCCTGCCCTCACTGCCCCTTCAGTTGGGAGGGCTCTCCCCAGGTCTTACACAAGGCTGTCACCTCGTACCATCCCAAACTCAGCTGACGTGTCACCACCCCGGCGAGGCTCTCCCCCAAGTACCTCGGTTATCTGGCCTCCCACAGCCCCCCCTCCACCTTTCAGGTGTGTCCACTCACATTCTGCTTCCATGACTTCAGAGCATTATTCATCCTCACCTGAAAGGATATGATCACTCTGTTTACCACTTTATCACCTGTGTCCTTCAGCACGAACGTATGGGCCTTCCCAGGCTCCGACCCCAGCATTTGGAACACATGAGGTTCATAAATATTTGCCAAATGAACAAGTCAGGGGCTGAAGGAATTAATGAATTCTGCACCACTCCACATCAAATCTTCTCTCCCCACCCAGTCGGAATAAAAGTGTTTGTAATCTCCAGGAGGAAAGAAAACCCGCAGGTATCCAGTACATAACTGATCACACAGCATCCAAGTGATTTCAAGCATGTTAGTGCCCTAAAGAATTTATGGCCCAGACAGCAGTGGCTGGGGTCAAAGCTCACCCCTGGCCAGGCTACTAGAAGGGCTGGTCTTTCCAATGGAGAGGAGCCCTCTATTGTTCTTTTGTCTTAAGAATGGAGTTTCAGATCAGAAGAAATTCAAATGCTCAAAAACCTCTTGCCCCAAGCAGAAAGATTTAATCCCCTGGCACTGAATGAAAACTCTCTAGAGGCTGTTGGTTTGGAAATACATAGCCAGGGCAGGAGAGGGCAAAAAAAAAAAAAAAGAAAGAAAATGTCAACAGTCTAGAGTCGACTCTCCCTGGTTACACTGACAAGCATACAGGGCTCCACCTGGTCAAAGGTACGGCCCGAGGCAGCCATGCCTACAAAATGAGATGACTGTGAGTGCCATTCATCTGTTTGTTCCCAAATCCAAGACAGACGTGGGCAGTAGCAGAGGCCAGTAAATAACACAAAACGCATGAACACAAAAACAAAGAAGGCTAGAATCATGGAAGGAGAAGCCAGCTGATTAGACACCAGGCCAGTTGTTCACTACTCATTTCTAACGTAAACAAAAGCTGAAAAGAGTCAGGACCCTCCGGATAGCTGAATAATAGATGAGAGAGGTTTCTTCTCTAGAGGAATATTCTGGCTAATAAGTGAAGAGGAGGGTTGAATTACAGTCTCACAATTTCTGCAACCCCCAAGTGAAAGCCTGGGTCTATATGACAGTCATTTACAGTGGTTAACTCTACAGAACCCCATGGAAAGAGACACCAGGCTTTAGAGACCCTGCAAGGGCTTCCTTGGTGGCACAGCGGGAAAGAATCCGTCTGCCGATGCAGGAGACAGGGGTTCGACCCCTGGGTCAGGAAGATCCCTGAGGAGGAAATGGCAACCCACTCCAGATGTCCTGGGAAATCCCATGGACAGAGAAGCCTGGTGGGCTATAGTCCACAGAGTCTCAAAAGAGTCACGATGTAGTGACTTAACAACAACCACAGATATACAAACACAGCTACACACAAATGTGTGTGTGTGTGCGCACATCTCAAATATGAATCTGCTCCAGTCTCAATCCTACTACTCATTCATTGGAAACACAGGGACAGAAGAGCTCATTAAATACCACCATACATATGCCAGACACAGAATATACAAAATCTCAGGACAAGTGATATGGCTTCTCTCAACAAATAAACTATTAAAATGAAAAAAAAAAAAAAAAACGTGTTGGTGAGGGAGCGCCCATAGATTAAAAGACACCTAGATTAGACACTTAGATTAAAAGACACCTAACAGGCATGTGAACCAAATCCAAATCCCTTGTCGGGTCTTGACTGGAACAAATCAATTCTACAGAGATATTTATGAGAAGAGCCACTAACAATACTAGATGATGACAATCAATTATTGGTAGTTATTTTAATCATGACAGTAATACTGTCATTATGTCCTTAAAGAATCCTTATCTTTGAGAGATCAATACTGAAATATTTAGCTTTAAAATAATCCAGTGGGATAGGGCAGTGGCAGATATATATAAAACCAGAGCGGTTAATAAAAGTTGATGGTATTTATTTATTTATTTGGCTGTGTCAGGTCTTAGTTGCCCAGGCTTAGTTGCTCTGAAGCATATGGGATCTTCCCAGCCTGAGGATCAAACTAGCGTCCCCTACATTGCAAGGTGGATTTTAAACCACTAGACCACTGGGAAGGACCCCTGATGCTATTTACTTTTTCAAAAGGTGTCTGGAAGTGAAAAATGTAGGGTGCTCTGAGAAGAAAATCAGTCCTAAATATTCATTGGGAGGACTGATACTGAAGCTGACACTCCAATACTTGGGCCACCTGATGTAAAGAACTGACTCACTGGAAAGACCCTGATGCTGAGAGACTGAAGGCAGGAGAAGGGGATGACAGAGGATGAGATGGTTGGATAGCATCACCAACACGACGGATAAGAGTTTGAGCAAGCTCCAAGAGCTGGTGATGGACAGGGAAGCCTGGTATGCTGCAGTCCACGGGGTCACAAAGAGTCAGACATGACTGAGCAACTGAACTGAGAAGAAAGAAAGATCACTTCCACTATCGAGTGCTAATGATCAAACAACATCTTCTTCCTGCTCAGATCCTTTCTGTATCTCCATGTCACCCCAGGTAAAGCCAAAAGTCTTCACTGTGGCCCACAAGCCCCCTCAACCCCCTACCCCCACTGGTCTGCCCCACCTTTCTCCTCTGATTTCCCACCACCACCCTCCCTCATCAATCTCAAACTCTGCTGACCACTCCTCAAAGGTCCTCAAGCAGCCTGGTAACTGTCTTGCCCCAGGGCCTTTCACTGGCCCTTATTTTGCCCCAAATGCTCTTCCCCCAGAGATCCACATGGCTCCCTCACTTGCCTCTTTCATCTCACCTTCAATGTCATCTCATAAAGGAGGCCTTCCCTGACCACTCACTCTATCTAGAACAGCACCAGGTCTTCCTTGGTGGTCTAGTGGTTAAGAGTGCCTACAAAGCAGGGTGCATGGGTTCGATCCCTGGTACGGTAAGATCTTATATGCCTCGAGGCAACTAAGCCTGCAAACCACAACTACTGAAGCCTCCAGCTCTACTGCTCCACAAGAAGCCACTGCAATGAGAAGCCCTCACACAGCAACGAAGAGTAGCCTGCGCTCACCACAACTAGAGAAAGCCCACGTGCAGCAATGAAAATCCAGTGCAGCCAAAAATAAAATAAATGAATCCTTAAAAATAAAAAAAAAAATTAAACCGCACCACATGCTCACTTCAGTCGCTCAGTCGTGTCCAACTCTTTGGGAACCTGTGAATCGCAGCACGCCAGGCCTCCCTGTCCATCACCATCTCCCGGAGTTCACTCAGACTCATGTCCATCAAGTCGGTGATGCCATCCAGCCATCTCATCCTCTGTCGTCCCCTTCTCCTCCTGCCCCAATTTCTCCCAGCATCAGAGTCTTTTCCAATCAGTCAACTCTTCGCATGAAGTGGAAAAAGTATTCAGCTTTAGCATCAGTACTTCCAATGAACACCCGGACTGATCTCCTTTAGAATGGACTGGTTGGATCTCCTTGCAGTCCAAAGGACTCTCAAGAGTCTTCTCCAACACCACAGTTCAAAAGCATCAATTCTTTGGTGCTCAGCTTTCTTCACAGTCCAACTCTCACATCCATACATGACTACTGGAAAAACCATAGCCTTGACTAGACGGACCTTTGTTAGCAAAGTAATGTCTCTGCTTTTGAATATGCTATCTAGGTTGGTCATAACTTTCCTTCCAAGGAGTAAGCATCTTTTAATTTCATGGCTGCAATCATCATATGAAGTGATTTTGGAGCCCCCCAAAATAAAGTCCAACAATGTTTCCACTGTTTCCCCGTTTTTCCCATGAAGCGATGGGACGAGATGCCATGATCTTCATTTTCTGAATGTTGAGCTTTAAGCCAGCTTTTTCACTCTCCTCTTTCACTTTCATCAACAGGCTTTTAGTTCCTCTTCACTTTCTGCCATAAGGGTGGTGTCATCTGCATATCTGAGGTTATTAATATTTCTCCTAGCAATCTTGATTCCAGCTTGTGCTTCTTCCAGCCCAGCGTTTTTCATGATGTACTTTGCATATAAGTTAAATAAGCAGGGTGACAATATACAGCCTTGACGTACTCCATTTCCTATTTGGAACCAGTCTGTTGTTTCATGCCCAGTTCTAACTGTTGCTTCCTGACCTGCATATAGGTTTCTCAGGAGGCAGGTCAGCTACTCACCCTCATCTCATGCCTTCTCCTGCATTTCTTTTCACACCTGTTATCTCTTTCTGATTCACTATAAACTACTTGTCTGTTTACTATCTATCTTCCCTTTTATAAGAATAAGCTCCATGAGGGTGGGGACTTCACTTGTTTTGTTCATTACTTCCCAGAATAGTACCTGTGCAAAACAGATGCTCTATAAACATCTGTGTAGCAAATCAAAAGATCAAAAGGGGCACAATCTAGAGGCGCCATCCTGGTGTCTGGCAACTCCTTTAAGAACCAACCATTTTTAGGGAACTTTTCAGAACAAGTAAAGTTGTTGGCTGCCTAATCCAGTATTTAGTCTCCCCTTTTAACTCAGTAATAGAATCTGATTTTTAGCTAAGAACAAGGTCATGTGAAATACATTTTCTAGATTCCCTTATAACTATATATGTGACCAAATTCTGGGCAAGAGTCTGTAAGCAGAACATAGTGTGAAACTTCCATTAAGCAGGAGTGTCCATCTTCATCCCCTGCTGAGATATAATGGCTGGAGCTTAAGCAGCCATGTTGAACCATGAGGTGACAGTAAAAGGATGGTGGAGCACAAAGGTAGAAGGAACCTGGGTTCTGGATTAGAGTGCAGCCTGGGCCTCCTTATCACTGGACTCCTTTATGTGAGAGAGAAATAAACTTCTACCTTGTTTAAGCCATTGTCAGTTTGTTTTATAAGCGGTTTTCTATTACCTACAGTTGAACCTAATCCTGCTACACCTGGGATCACAAAGCTATGGTAAAATGGGTGGAACAGGTATAGTCATATATCCATGCAAACGTATAAAAACGCCCATAATTTGAGAACTATTCCAGGGAGAATCATTGTGAGCTGAAGTACACAAAGAGGCATCATGGAGTTGGGGAGAAAGTGGAGAGAGGAGACAACAAAGGAAACAGAGACATGAGAATCATGAATGTTTCATTAGGTCTGGCTGCAGCCTCGAGATGAGTAACCAGACTATATAAAGAATGACTACAAATCAATAAAAAAAGAAGCAAAGAGGATGAATAGGCTATATCCAAAAAACATAAATGAGAAGAATGTCTTACTAGTCTTCAGGGGAATACAAATTAAAACCATAATGAGATTTCATCTCACATCAGGCTGGCAAAAATAGAAAAGCTTTATAAAACCAAGTGTGACAAGATACAGAACAACAGGAACTCTTACACATCCTTGGTGAGAATTTGAGAACAATTTGATGATATCTGGCAAAATTAAAGACGCTCAGATCCTACAGCCACCAATCTTGTGCCCATTACATACCTCAAAAAAATTCTTGTTCAGGCACCTTAGGAAATGTGTTTAACAACATTCACAGTAGCCCAAGAATAGCAAAAACAAATCTGGACACTAACGCATTGCCATAGAAATGACTAAAACAAACAGGTGTTATCTTTGCCCAGTGGAATATTACACAGCAGTAAAAAATGAAATACCGCTATACGAAATGACCTGGATTAATCACAATATTAAAAGAAAAATACAAGTCCCAGAAGACTATGTATAGTTTGATATTGTTGTAGACATTCAAAAATAACTATTTCAAAACAAATAACGTTAAACAAAAAATTCAAGATGGTGGTCACAGCTGAGAGCAGCCTGGGAACTGAATAGGAAATACCATAGTTTCATATAAATTACTGGTAGGTAATGTTCTAGTTCTTGGGTAGGGAGTAGGCTAATGGCTATTCTTTGTAATAAATATTTGTACTGACCAAAAATACCACTGTAACATGCACCAAGGATTATGATTAATCCAATTCTGTTTCCAAAGGTCACCTTTAAAAAATGAAATGCATATAGAAAGAGGTGAAAAAGAACATACACCAAGTTACTGACAGATAAGACCAATAAGGCACGAAGCAGGAGGGGGAGGGAGTAGTGGTTTCTATCTCTGTCACTTACACACTCATTTCAACAAGAAATGTTGGGTTGATCATAAACAGACTAAAGCAGCACAGCACAGTGGTTCAGCCCACAGACTCTGGAGGCCGACCACCAGAGAGGGACGGCGTGTCGACCCAGCGTGTCCTTTCTCCTCACAGCTTCCTTACTGACCCTCTGTCTGAAGTGGCAATAAGCACAGCTTAAAAACTGCACTCCTGAGACTTCCTTTTAGCAAAGGGTGATCTCGTCACAAGGTTCTAGCCAAAGAGGCGAAGCAGAAGTCTACTAAGGATTTCAGGGCAGGCTTTGGTTTCCTGACAAAGGTGCTACTTCTTTTCTTAGAGCTTTGCTTCTTTCTGCCTGTAACAAGGATGTGAGGCTGGAGATGGGGCAGCCTTCTTCTATCTATGAGGCTAAGGGCAGCAATACAGATAAACAAGAGACTGGGGCCCTGCAAACAGCAACACCACCTGGACCTGATGACCTCTGCACTTTTCCTTCTGGGAGAAAATGAAGGCTGTGGCGGTCTCCAAAGATGGCCTCTCAAAGGCTACACCTTCCAGAACTCAAGTCTTCTGTCTGCCTTCTGACATCAAATCTGGGCTGCCACTGGGCCAGTTCTAGACCTATGCCTTGACTTAGGAAGCTCTGGGATGCCATGTTCTAAGTCCAGCTACTAGACGGCAAGACCCATGTGGAAGGAGTGGTTCTGGGACTACAGAGAGGGGACCAGGCGTCTCCAAGGTGCCATGTGAGTTGTTGTTGCTGAGTAGGCTCAGTTGTGTCTGACTCTTTGCAATCTCATGAACTGCAGCCCGCCAGGCTTCTCTGTCCATAGGATTTCCCAGGCAAGAATGCTGGAGTGGGTTGCTATTACCTTCTCCAGGGGATCTTTCCAACCCAGGGATTGAACCAGTGTCTCCTGCATTGCAGGGAGATTCTTTACTGCTGAAACACCAGAGAAGCCCTTGTGAGTACAACCATCTTAAGCCCCATCCGTCTTCTGACTCTAGCCACATAAGAGACTCCAATTAAAACCAGCAGAAGAGCCATCCAGATGAGCCTCAGTCAATCAGAGATTGATAAGAAATAATAAACTTTCATCCCCTTAAGGCATAAGTTCTGGGATGGCTGGTTATGTAGCAGAGAACTGAAACAGAACTCTAAATGGGTACACCGCTACACAAGTTTCAGGAAGCCAAATATATTCCTTTACTAAAGTACCACCTTAAAAGGAAACTTGCCAATAGATCACAACTCTAATAAGATCTCTTGCATGTTTGGATTTCTAACAAAAAACATTAATAAAAAAATAAGAACTTTCTCTGTCTCTTATTTGGTAATAATTACTCATTAAGCACAACTAATCTGTATAGAGGATGAGGAATCTATTAATCATTTTTATAAGTAAAAAGCATTTAAAGTAGATGGCTCAACACTGTGCTGGACCTGGTGAGAACCCTCCAAAAACACATCTCCTATCTGGGCAAGACGCCTCATTAAACTAATGCTACTTCCCATTCATTCTCAAAGGCTTAGAGCTTAACAAGATGGGACGGCTTAGCCACAAGGTGGCTAAGCAGGTGGGATGTCTGCAATCTAATTTTAAAAAGCTGTCAGTAAAAATAATATGGAGGAGGAAAAAAAAACAAACTAGAAACAAAAGGAATGCACATCAGTAACAGCCGGGCCAAATAAACTCTGGTACACCCACCCCTCCATGTGTTACGGAGACATTAACAAGAGCAAAGTTGAGCATAACCTGAGGACTTGGGCCTCCATTTCCACACAGTACTGCCATGTAAGAAAAGCAACCTGCAGGAAAATGAGGGCAATATTATCCCTTATAGGGTAATATTTCCCCTATAAAATTATATAGGAGAAGGCAATGGCACCCCACTCCAGCACTCTTGCCTGGAAAATCCCATGGACGGAGGAGCCTGGAAGGCTGCAGTCCATGGGGTCGCTGAGGGTCTGACAACACTGAGTGACTTCACTTTCATGCATTGGAGAAGGAAATGGCAACCCACTCCAGCGTTCTTGCCTGGAGAATCCCAGGGACGGGAGAGCCTGGTGGGCTGCCATCTATGGGGTTGCACAGAGTCAGACATGACTGAAGTGACTTAGCAGCAGCAGCAGCATAGGATTATATAACTCAGAAACATGTGGAAAGATACATACAGTGCTTGATTGTTCCCATGGGTGAAGGAATGTGAGAGAATGCTGGCATGGGGATGCGGTAGAGAGGAACCCCCAAAAAAGGGACTGGAAACATTTTTAAATGACTTGAAAAAAATTCGTAAAAATAATTATCCCCATTAAGTGAGTGCTCTCAATCCACTAGACACAGTGCTAACTAACTAGGTCACCCCACTGCACTTTAGACTGCTCACTTAATACAGGTACTATTAATTATTCCCATTTTCCAGATAGGGAAACTGAGGCCCAGAGAAGCCAAGTGCTGTGGCCGAGAGCTTGGGCAGTGCTGGGAGCACTATTATGCAAGAGGGTCAACTCCAAAACCCACTGCACTTGGAGCTCAGAGGACAGAGTTAAGAGTTTACAGGAGCAGCAATTCTTGACACTTTGCACGTTCTTAAAATAGCGGTAGGCCCCTAGGTGTGAGGATGTGTGTGAAGGCTACACACACTTCAGGCCCTCCGTGCTGTTGGGAGAAACCCAAGAGGGCCACTGACCTCGCTCCGCGGAGCCTGGGGAAGCCCAGCCCGGGATATTTTTACAGAATCAACTGCGGACACCAGGAGCCAGGAGACAGATGTGGAGGTGTCAGCTCTTACACGGTCAGACTCGTGGAACTCACCGTTTAATTAAAGCCCATTCAGCCCCAGAACAAGAATGACTGCCTGTTAAAGCTGGGAAGACCGATAAACTCTGCCTGGCCAGTTCATTCTTATTTCCAAAGTATTCCCTGACCCCCTACTACTGCAGGAACACGCAAGAGGGCCTGATAATAGAGTCAGCTTTCCATATATATGGGAAGGTTGGGGGTGGGGTATGTGTGTGTGGGGGGGGTGCGGTGTCTTCAACAAAGCCTTCCTCACCTGAGCTAAACTGCACACATCCTCTGTGCTCATGAGAAGCAAGGTCAGGGTCAAGGCCATCTGTTCCATGGCACATACAGCCATGGCATTGTCAGGGCCCAGGCTGCACAGGCTGGAGGAGTTGATGGACAGACAGGAAGCCAGAGGGCTGGACGCTGCAGGGAGGCCTGAGGACCCCAGGTGACCAAGGAGAGGGTGTGCGCACACCACTGGCCCACCCTCAACCCCCGGTTCAAGGATATGTTGACATTCTCCTCAAAACCCAGATAGAAACAGCCACCCTTCCTCACACATAATCCTAAATCCACTCATAAGACAATGTATCGCACACCTACCACATGCCAGGGATGATTCCACAAAGAGAGACAGAAGTACCTGTGCTTTCCTGGGGCCTACGGTAGGGGAGGAGACTTCCCTGGTGGCTCAGGGGATAAAGAGTCCACCTGCCAATGCAGGAGAAAACCGGGTTCGATCCCTGGGCCAGCAAGACTATCTGGAGGAGGAAACAGCAGCCCACTCCAGTATTCGTGCCTGCAAAATCCCACGGACAGAGGAGCCTGGCGGGCTACAGTCCACGGGGTGGCAAAGAGTCAGACACAACTTAGTGAGTAAACAACAACGGTAGGGGAGGTGGGAGAATAAACAGGTCAGTGGTCATGCTATGAAGAAGATGAACGCGGAGTGAAGGCCTAGAGTGTGACGGAGAAGGTGCTGCTTAGGGAGGAGAGACGCCTCACTAAGAAGGTGACATGTGAGCAGGGCCCCAGTGGGGTGGGAGCTTTGGGGATACTGGGGAAATGCTACAGGTAGAGGGAACAGCCGTGGCAAAAGCCCTGAGGGAGGAAGGGCAGGAGGCAGCTAGCAGCAGCTGACAAGTCAGAGGTAAGGTCAGACAGGGAATCCGGGGGCTGGGGAGAGCTGACACTGACCACCACTCTGCACCCAGGCTGTGAGCAATGATTCACTGGGAAGGTGAGTGGGTACTGCTCCTATTTACCACCTTATCAGATGAGGAAACTGAGCCTCAGAGAGGGAAAGAAACTCGCCTGAGACCACACAGCTCATCTGGACTAGGCTAGGATGCCCCACTGGTACAGAAGTTGGCATCCCCCTGGGAGTTCAGCATTCACCCATGCCTTCTCCAGAGAGAAATCTCCTCCATTTCCTTCTCACTCCCTCAACACTCCGCCCACCCTTTCTTCACAGTTAGCAGCAGACAGGTAAACATTTCACGGGAGAGGAGAGGGAAAAAAGAAAAGAAAACAAAACCACCAGTCTCATGCCCGAAAAGAAGGAAACACACTGTTCACTCTCTCTGCAAGTCCCTACCAAACTTAACCGACACCGCTCACCTGAAAGACGTCCGGAGCCCGGCCGGGATCACAAAGTCGGCAGGTGACCCGGAGGGGAGCTCCAGGCTCTCGAATGCCGTCCTGGGTCCGGCCGGGCCAAGGCCACCTGCCTGCCCGCGCTCGCGACCGCCCTCGCCCTCCCGTGGTGGGCGGTGCCTCCCCCGCCCGCGGTGGGTGTCTGGAATGCGGAAGCGGGAACCTGCCGTGCCAGCTCCTCACAGCGATTTGTTCAGCAAGAGCCGTAG
The DNA here is from genome assembly GCA_917880005.1 of Nanger dama. Taxonomy (NCBI): domain Eukaryota; kingdom Metazoa; phylum Chordata; class Mammalia; order Artiodactyla; family Bovidae; genus Nanger; species Nanger dama. The sequence goes on along the minus strand of CAKJTW010000012.1, from coordinate 47,308,316 downwards.
CAACGAGCCGCCGGCCACCGGAGTTCCCCCGACAGCAGGCTGGTCTCGCGAACAGGCGCGCGTCCCCAAGGCGGGCTGTTCTGCCAGCGGTCCCTTCAGGGGAGGGAAATAAAAGGACTCCTTACTCATCAGACACGTGGTCTGAGGAGCCTGAATGGGCTTGAGTGAAAGTTCAAAGTAACAAAGGCGGCTGGCCTCGGATCCAGGAACGCGCCACCTGTTCGCTGACCGATCCAGGGGTGGATCGGCGCCCACAGCCTCCCCTGCTCGCTTCATTCATAACCTCGCATGATCCAAAGTCGGGCTCCTTTTCGCCGGGCAGACGGGGAGCCGGCTCTCCGAAGCAGCGCGGCTTAATGATTAAGCGCGGCCACCGGACTCCTCCGGCCAGCCTGGAAAGCACCGAGGAATGGGTTTGCCCAACAATAACAGCCCCAGAACGCCCCTCCTCACTCTGCACTTCAGGTGATGTGAATTATCTCCCCCCACCCCAGCCTTCACACCGTCCTAAGTAAGTACGATTAGCATTCCTACTTTACATATGAGAAAGTTCAAGAACAGAGATGTCACAGGTGAAAGGTCACACAGCAAGAAAGTGGTGGCGCAGAGTTAAGCCAAGCAGAGCAGCTCTTGGGTTTCCAGTTGTTAACCTCGGCACTGGACCTCCTCAAGAGGAAAGACAGGTGCCCCACCCTCAATTGGGCTTCAGGTTTCTCAATGGCAAAATGGGGTGAGTGTGAAGAGTCAGTGAGGGCTTGCTGCTGCTGCTAAGTCACTTCAGTCGTGTCCGACTCTGTGCAACCCCATATACGGCAGCCCACCAGGCTCCGTCATACCTGGGATTCTCCAGGCAAGAACACTGGAGTGGGTTGCCATTTCCTCCTCCACAGTGAGGGCTTACAGAGGCATTTAGCCCTAATGCACAAAATGCTCAAAAACCACCAGCTGCAGTCATCACATGCTGCCCACAGATTCAATCAGGTTCAAAACAGGAGGTTATTACAGTCACCGAGTTTAAATTCTGGGCAGCTAAAGGGAAAGCAAAGAAAGATGACTTACTGCCCTTGTTTTCATCCACAAAAGAAATATATAACCCATCTACTCAGGACACAGTGGTTTCAACAAAAAAAAACACAGACCTTGCCCTCAAGGCGCTTATTTATTTGTTTAGTTGCTAAGTCGAGTTTGACTCTGCAATGCCATGGACTGCAGTCCACCAGGCTCCCTCTGTCTGTGGGATTTTTCCAGGCAAGAATACTGGAGTGGGTTGCCATTTCCTTCTCCAAGTGATCTTCCCGACCCAGGGATCAAACCCCCATCTCCTGTGTCTCCTGCATTGGCAGGCAGATTGTTTACCACTGAGCCACCAGGGAAGTCATATCCCCTGTGAATCAGTTCAGTTCAGTTGCTCAGTCATGTCTGACTCTTTGTGACCCTATGAACTGCAGCACACCAGGCCTCCCTATCCATCACCAACTGCCAGAGTCCACCCAAACCCACCCATATCCATTGAGTCGGTGATGCTATCCAACCATCTCATCCTCTGTTGTCCCCTTCTCCTCCCGCCCTCAATCTTTCCCAGCATCAGGGTCTTCTCAAATGAGTCAGCTCTTCACATCAGGTGGCCAAAGTATTGGAGTTTCAGCTCCAACATAAGTACTTCTAATGAACACCCAGGACTGATCTCCTTTAGGATGGACTGGTTGGATCTCCTTGCAGTCCAAGGGACTCTCAAGAGTCTTCTCCAACACCACAGTTCAAAAGCATCAATTCTTCGGCACCTAGCTTTCTTTATAGTCCAACTCTCACATCCGTACATGACTACTGGAAAAGCCATAGCCTTGACTAGACGGCCCTTTGTTGACAAAGTAATGTCTCTGCTTTTTAATATGCTGTCTAGGTTGGTCATAACTTTCCTTCCAAGGAGTAAGCCACCCCTGTGAATAAACTGGCACAAATATTCAAAGAACAGCAGCTACAGCAGATATACTGAGTGCTCACTGTGGGCCAGGGGCTGCAGTGCTCAAAATGCTTTGGGTGTTTGAATGCAATTCTCCCATCAACCTCAGAGGGAAGGTGACAGGGCACAGACTTTGTGAGAATGACACAGCCCGAGGACATGACATAAACTGATTAGAACCAAATAAGTCCAAGATGGTGGACAAGTCAACTTCTACTAGACCCTGAGTCTCAGTATACGCTCACTGAAACACATAGGCATAAGATAAATGACACACTCACAGGTACGGTGACAGTTTTGAGGCCAATTATCAAAGACCACAAACTGGGCGGTGGCCCAATTCCTGGAAATCTCACCCCCTTCCCCAAAATAGTTGGAATAATCCTCCCATTCATTAGCCTGTGAAATGAGTCAGCCTATAAAAACTAACCACACCATATTTCAAGGCCACTCTCCCCTTCTGAGATGGCCCACACTCTGTCTGTGGAGTGTTTTTCCCTCTAAATAAATCAACTTCTTAGCCATCACTTCATCTTTCACTGAATCTTTTCTGCAAGGAGACATCAAGAACCTGAGCTTCATTAAGGCTTGAGACCAGGTATGGGATCTCAGTTAAAAGACCATGGATTCAAGTCCCCATCTGGCTTCTGGCTGGGTTCGAGTCTGGGCTCACTGATTTAAATCTCAATCTGAGTTACACGGTTTCATTACCACCTTAAAGATATTGAACCCAAGGTACTGCAAGGCTGGTGACTTGCCCAAGGTCACATGGGAGCCCAAGATGGATCCAGGACTTGTGCCCAAGTGGTGTGGCTCCACAGCCTGCTCTACGTTCCTCAGTCCCTTGGCAGATCTACAAGGCAACAGCTTTATGCTGGATCCATAAGCTGCAGCAACAGGCACCCACAGGAAATGTCAGTCTGCAAAATGAATGGTCACTTTCATGTGTTGTTGGGAGTAAAGGGTGGGATTATTAAATGATAACTATTCAATTAATTGTTGTTTAGTCCCTAAGTCGTATCCAACTCTTTGCGATCCCATAGACTATAGCCCATGAGGCTCCTCTGTCCATGGGATTTTCCAGACTGGAAAATTTTTCCTTACTGGAGTGGTTTGCCATTTCCTTCTAGAGGGGATCTTCCTGACCCTGGGATTGAACCCATGTCTCCTGCACTGCAGGCAGATTCTTTACCCTTGAAACACCAGAGAAGCCCTATTGAATTAGTAAGTCAAATTAAATATGTTAACAGCAGGGGCCACATTATTGAGCACTTACCATGAGCTAGCTCCTGAGGGTAAGCACTTGACCTGCATCCTCTCTTTTTCCACTAAGCCAGCTTGTGGAATCCTATAGTTCCTTCACCAGGAATTAAACCTGAGCTCTGGCAGTGAAAGTGCAGAATCCTAACCACCGGACTGCCAGGAAATTCCCTGCAACCTCTCCTTTCTTCCTCAAAACCACCCTACAAGGCAGTCCTCAAAGGGGGAAACTGAGCCTCTGCAAGGAACACCTTGAATAGGAAAACTGGCCAGAAGCAGAGAGAGGAGCCCCAAGTGTTGCTGAGCATAGTGAGTAGACTCACGGACCACCGACACCACCCCCTCAGACTGCTGCCTCATCCCCCAGCTTGGGTTTCCGAGTGTTCAGATGAAATACTTGGTTTCACAGGGACTCTGTGCACACATTCTTAAAGGTGGAAATGATTGGAGAATTTAAAAGCCATGTCCTGATTCAGGTAATTACAAAAGGAAGGGCACTGTTGGTAAGGATAGTGACACAAAAATAGAGAGGTACTAGGCTTTCACCTGTTTCCCTAACTTCTGCAGCAGATCCAACTGTCTGCCCACCCAATGTCCACCCCCCTCTCCCAGTCCTTTCTTAAACAGTACTACCGGTTTATTCCTGTAGCCGCACTGCATGGTCCTGCGCTTCAGGTGGAGAGGCGTCTAGCCCCAGCCCTGACAATAAATCCTGATTGGCTCTTGCCTGTGATTTGCCCAGGCGTGGTCAGGTATCACAATGCTGGCCAATGAGATATGAGGGGAATCTGGGAGGCGGGGCTTTTAGGAAGAGTTTCCACACTCCTAAGAGATGCTCTGGATATAGCCTCCAGAGGCTGGATATTTCTGCTGCTGGATATCGCCTCGTCGGGGAATGATGACTGGAGCTATGACAGTCATCCTGTGGCCATGAGGGGAGCCTGAGGACACAGGAGACACACCAAGTATAGTGAAGAGGGCTGGTCTCCTTACAGGCTTAATTATTCTACCCTGGTGCTGCCTATCTGTATGCTTTTTTGTTACAGATCATCAGTCTCCTGATTTGGGGCCAATTTCATTTGAACTTCCTATTATAGTAGGTCAGGTTGGTGTTTCTCAAAAATGTGCTCCCAGGCTCAGGAGCAGCAGTATCACCTGGGGACTTGTTAGAAATGTATATTCTCAAGCCAGACCTACTGAATCGGAAACTTTGGGTGGGGCCCAGCAACTTGTGTTTTAAGCAGCCCTCTGGGGGACGCCGGTGCCTGCTTGGGTTTAAGAACCACTGCAGGAGCACAGTGATTAAGAGTTCAGAATGTGGCCTCTGGAGCCAGGCTGCCAGGATCCAAATCGTGTCACCACCATTTTCTAGCTGTTGGGCAAGTTATTTAAATTTAGTTGGCCTCATCTGCAAAAGGGGAATAACAGGGGTACTTACAGGGTTGTTGGGAGATTTAAATGAATCACTTTGTGGGAAGCGCCTAGCACAGTGCCTAGCATCTAGCAGACACTGTATAAATTATCTATTTGCTGGCTTGTCCCTGATGGCCCAGGGTTTAGGTTCGATCCCTGGTCAGGGAAGTTCGACACACCATGTGGTAAGCCCCCCCAAATGTGCTGCTGCTGTTGCTAATACTATTGTTGGCAGCCAAAGGCAAACCAACTGAAATAATTTTCTGGCTGAATTCCCCCAAAGCAAGATCCAGTCCAGGGCCCTGGGGATCAGGATGTGTGCTCTCTGGAGGGGACATACCAGAGGAGAGGGACAGCCTTTCTTCATCACTCTTCAGCCCTCTCCCCACAGCCTGAGCGTACACAGTCCCAGTACCTCCTCCTGGACACTCTGGGTTGGTTCTCTACCACCTACTCTGCCCAGTTACTGATCCAGTCCCGCCATGTGAGTCATGCCAAACACCTGGCAAGAGTCCAGGGGTGCCCTTCCCTCGGCAAGTTATCTGTGATTTCAAAACTGGTGGCACCAAGATGCAGAAAGCCAAAGAATGACTAATGCCACCCCCAGGTAACATCCTAGGAGGAAGAGGCAACGTCTTGTCAGGCTTAACAGCAAGACGGGTATGGGGCTATGGGTGAGCAGGGGGTTTATACACACTGGTGTTGCGGACACTGTTGGGCCAGTCAATGAAAGAGATGTGCGGGTGCAGAAAGGGGGTCCCGACCTCTGACCACCAGTCCCTGAGGCAAGAAAATGTTCATCATGTCCCACTCTTTGCAACCCCATGGACTGTAGCCTACCAGGCTCCTCTGTCCATGGGATTCTCCAGGCAAGAATACTGGAGTGGGGAGCCACTCCTTTCTCCAGGGGATCTTCCAAACCCAGGGATCGAACCCGGGTCTCCTGCATTGCAGATATTTTCTTTACCATCTGAACTACCAGGGAAGCCCCAAAGAAAGGATGGGTCAAGTTCCTTAGGCCCTGGAAAAGAAGTTGTTAGGCTGAACCTCCCAAAACTGTCAACATTCAACCATTCTTTCTGACCCACAAAAAAGGCAATTTCATATGGTTCGAACAAATGTAGGCCAGGAAATGACTCAAATAATGCAGTGCCAAGGAACTGGTCACCAACAAGAACCAGGGATGCTGGTGGCCTCTGGGGAAGGGAACTGGGTGCTTTATTTTTGTTCCTTTGGTTCCATGCACGTGTGGCCACTAATCAGAACTTAATGAAACGTTACAAAATATTTATTTATGTATTTACTTGGCTGTATCAGGTCTTAGTTGCAGCATGCGGGATCTTAGTTCCCTGGCCAGGAATCGCACCTGCATTCCCTGAACTGCAAGGCGGATTCTTAACCCCTGGACACCAGGGAAGTCCCTTAATGAAATTTAATAACTCAACACACCCTGCAATATGGTCCCATCTCAGAGAAAAGACGAGGCTGCACTAGATGCCAAGAGATCTTCAAACTCCTGTGCCCGCGTGCCCTCCCACTCACTCCCCCCTTCCACTCTGTTCCAGCCGCTGTCTCACGGCCCTTGCACTGGCTGCTCCCTCTGCCAAGAAACCCCTACTGCTCACACTGCCTCGCCTCCTTCAGGCCTGATCTCAAGTCACTCCCAGGGAGGCCATCCCTTGGCACTCTGTCTAAACTGTCAACATCCTCCACCGTAATATCTCACATCCCCTTTATTAATATCTTCCACTCAGAACTTATTACCATCAAACACAGTATGTGTGCATGCTAAATCACTTCGACTCTTTGCGATCCTATGGACTGCAGCCCACCAGACTCCTCTGTCCATGGGATTCTCCAGGCATGAATACTGGAGTGGCTGCCATGCCCTCCTCCAGGGGATCTTCCTGACCCAGGGATCTAACTCAGGTCTCTTACGTCTCCTGCACTGGTAGGCAGTCTTTACCACTAGTGCCACCTGGGAACCACGCTAACACAGTATACATTTTATTTATCTGTTGATTGTTTGAATCCAGGCTTGAATGAGAGCCCTAGAAGGGGAGAACCCTTGTCTGCTTTGCTCACTGCTATAAACCTAGTACCTGGAAGAGCATTCAGCTGGATGAGTATCTGTTGAATGAGTAAGTTTAAGAATCATAATCAGGGGACTTCCCTCGTGGTCCAGTGGCTCACACTCTGTGCTTCCAATGCAAGGGGCCCAGGTTCAATCCCGGGTCAGGGAACTAGATCCTACGTGCCACAACTAAGAGTTTGCATGCCGCAACAAAGATCAAAGATCTTGTGTGCCACAACCAAGAACTGGCGCAGCCAAATAAATACATGAATACTAAAAATAAAAAAACCAGTATCAGTGTTTGGGGTCTGCCACCTTCAGATTCAACACATATAGTCTATACTCGGAAACCCGGAAAAAGCAGGCTGCCTAAACTGGTGACAGTGATCCTAGTGAGCTCTCCACGCTAGACGCGCTTCAGAGCCTACAAAGGAACAGGGAAGAACAGAACTGCTGTGGCAGGAGAGGTAGCAACGCCTGCAGGAGGTGGGGGAGGGGTTCCAGGACCCGGCCTGCCTTCTTCCATGCAAACCAAGAGCGTAATACAGAGAAAGAGCCCACCACCAGAACCAATGGCACCAGCCCCGAGCAAGGCCAGACCCGAGTTCCTCTTCACATCACACATCTCTACCCCTCCCTGGCAAGCAAACCACAAGCAGAAACCCCCAAGCGAGGGTGCCCGCTTTTCCTGCCACTTTCACACGTGGATTTCTGCCCCTTGCTGACTCGCTGTTCAGTTAGAGACCCCCCAATGAACAAATGCAACAGGAGCCTCTCTGCTTGATGTGAAGGGGCGGGCGGAGGGGGGGTGCTGTGCATGTTTGTTCTAAAGGAGTTTTATTGCTGGCTTGATGAGAAATACCATCAGGTCTGTGGCACCATCACATGCTGCATCTTGCAGCTTTGTCAAAAGTCAGGACTGAAAGGGGGCACTTTCCCTGCCTCCCACAGCAACGCTGAAGGCAAAACCAAATGCTGGATTGTGGTTCCTTGCAGGGTTGGGCGGGGGGACAGCTGACAGAGACACATCAGAGGAAGGATCTGTGCACGTCTGTCCTGAGGGGAGGATGCAGGGAGGATCTGAGGCCTCCTGCTGGAACTCGTCTTTGGAAAAAATGTGGGAGGGGCCCCACGTTCAGATGCTGGAGAGAACCAGACCCGGGGAAAGAGGGACCTCTGTGAGCTGACTCCAGAGAACCAGTGCCATGGTGCTCAGAGCAGTCGGGGGAGCATGTGGCCGATAGAGCCAAAGACTGACTCGTAGGATGAAAAGAGAAAAAAAAATACCACTTTTGTATTATATAAGTGGACTGAGCAGAGGCAGGGAATCCCTCCACACTACACTCGAGTTTGAAACACACCAACACTGAGTGATAGTTGTTATATCTGCTTCTAACTTTTTGTGGCGAGGTGTTCGTGGTACAGACACACAGAGGTGAAAAGCAGAGCATAAGAATGCCCCTCCAGCCAGCTTCAGCAGCATTGCCTCCTGGCCAATCTTACTTCCTCTCTTTCCTCGCCCATACATTTGGCCCCCTCGCCTCCCTGACCATCCGTATTAATCTGAAGCAAATCTCAGATATCTTAACAGTTCATGGGGATTTTAGACTGTAACTCTTCAAAATAAGGACCTTTTCTTAAGCAGAACCACAGTATCATTATCACACCTTCAAAAATTAACAAGAATTCCTTAATAATGTCAAACATCCAGTGCATTTTTGTTACTTTCAGTTGATTTTTTTAAAAATATGTATTTGTATTTATTTATTTGACTCCCCAGGTCTTATTGTGGCATGTGGGATCTAGCTTCTTAAATAGGGATCGAACCCAGGCCCCCTGCATTGAGAACACAGAGTCTTAGCCACTGGACCACAAGGGAAAAGTCCCGCAAGTCCAGAATCAGAGAAAAACCTGATGCCCAAAGTGATGGCCAAGTCTCCAGGCCCAAAGGGGCCTGGGACCTGCTGCAGGACTACCCCAGACCAGTTCAGAGACCATTTGTGGAGTGAGGAGACTGCAACTTGTCAGTGTGGCCCTGCTTCCCGACCCCATTCGGCCACCTGCCGTCCACGGACAGACTGCAGACTGGACCTAGGGACTTCCCTGGAAGACAAGTGGTTAAGAATCTGCCTGCCAATGCAGGGGACACAGGTTCAATCCTGGTCCAGGAAGATACCCCATGCCACAGAGAACTAAGACCCATGAGCCACAGCTACTGACACCTGTGCTCTAGAGCCTGCACCCCACAGCAAGAGAAGCCACCACACCGCCAGTACCCCCAGATGCCACAACTAGAGAAAGCCCGCAGGCAGCAATGAAGACTCAGCGCAGACAAAAACAAAAACAGATGAATGAAACTTAAAAAAAAAAAAAGAGAGCCTGGACTTGACTGGCTTGGGTTTGAATCCTGACTTGGATACTCACCAGCTTTGTGATTTGCATTTCTCAGGACCTGAGTCTATTTACGTAAGAAATGTGAATGATAAGAATACCTACACCGTGGAGTTATGAGGATTAAATGAGATATTACATGAAAAGTGCCCAGAGCAGAGACTTGTACACAGTAAGAGCTCAGGGAACCTTGGCTCGTATCAGCAATTCAGCCGACAAACACACACTGAGCATCTTTAACCGGCCAGGCACTGTCCAGCAGCAGGAGATAAGAGAGGTAAAGAGGTGAGAGCGCTCAGGAATCACCACTGGGGCTGGCACAGGTCATCTGGGCACGTGAACAGACTCGGAATCTCCAGCACCTGCCTTGTTTGGGTACAAGGTCCAGATACCCCTTGCTCCTGCGAGGGGAATCCTGAACCAAGAGAGTAACTGAAGTTCTAGAATAATGGCTCCCGTAGATGAGAGTCCCCTTCCCGCTAGCCCCCACCCAGCAGTGCCTCTGGATCAGGCAAGGGCAATACTCACACACTGGGTAAACTCAGCTGTCACTGAGACAAGAAAAGGCCATGAAGCTCCCTCAGGAGGCCACAGTCAAGAGGGACAGAGAGAGGAGGCAGATGAAAGAGGAAAGAGGCTTCAGGAACTTCCCTCGTGATCCACTGGTTAAGAGTCCGCCTTGCAGTGCAGGGAATGTGGGTTCGATCCCCAGCTGGAGAACTAAGATCCCACCTGCTGTGGGGCAACTCAGCCCACATTCTGCAATGGAGGAGGACCCCCTCATGTTGCAACTAAGATCCAATGCAGCCAAATACATAAATAAATAAATATTTTTAAAAAAGAAAAGAGGCTTCATGCCCACAGAAGCTGCTTAGAATGGACTTTCAAAAGGCTGGGTCCTTTTCTCATTTCCTTCACTCATCCTGCCCACTGTCCTCAGTCCCCAAAGACCCTTCCCCTTCCTGGGAAGTAAAGATCCGTTCCCACCAAACCTGGGGCTCAATGTAAGGAGGGGGCCAGCCAGCCTCTCAGGTCTCAACTAGCACTACAGTACCAACAGAAACTCGAGGACTGAAGCTGATGAACACTGGGAGTCTGTTTTGTGTGATGAGTCCTTCCTATGGTATTTTTGTGGCTCAAAGCTCAGACCCCACCCTCCCTCAAACACTAACACAACACAGACACAGAGATTTAAGAGTACGGTCTCTGTACCTGAGTTCAAATTCTGCCCTCATTATTTGCTAACTATGAGCAAATGGCCTCGTGCAACCAGGCCTCACCTTCTTCATCTGTTTAGTGGGGATGATCAGAGTCCCTGCCACCTCAGAACACAGGTCACATGCGCCAAGCACACCACCAGGTCCAGAAGGTGCCTTTGAAGGATGACAGCTGTGAGTTTAGCTAGGTTTGCCTCTGATCAGCATGCTTTTCATCACTCATCTGCCCTTATTCACCAAGATAATACAGGGACGGCATCTTCGACCCATCACTGTGAATCTTGACCTACACTTGAGTCTCACACCTGAGGCCCACTCTGTCCAATACATGTAGCTCCTGGGCACCTGAAACGTGGTGGGTGCAAATGGAGATGGCTGAAGGAGTAGATTTCACATGATACTTTGAAGAAGTGTGACAAAAAAAGATGTAATATATCTCAATAATTTTATACTGGCTACATGCTGAAATATATGCTTTGGACTAAATAAAATTTATTATTAAAGTCCATTTCCTATTTCTTTTTACTCTTTTAAAAGTGATCCCCATAAGATCTTCAATGACATATATGGCCCACATTGGTGGCTCGGGTTATATTTCTAACGGACAGTTCTGGTGCAAACCCTGGAGAACCAGTCTTCTTATGTGACTTCATACCGTCAGTGTCTAACATACGGTGCCTGGCACACAGGCTGGGCAGAAACACATGCTTCATAGATGGCTGGATGAAAGATGCTCTGCACACTTTTCCTGGTCTTAAAAGCAACCACCACCATCTTCACATCTAACTAGGCCTGCCCTTCATTTAAAATATTGAACAACTCTTAAGCTCCAAGCTACATCAGATCAAAATGGACACAGTCATGGTGGCTGGAACAGGATCCTGGAGCCCCTATTTGGGCCAGGCATCAGCACTTTAATAACTGAATGGTATTTTAAAGCTTTAACAGTCCATAATACTAGTTCAGTGCTTAGGAACTCTCTTTCCCCGGCTAGTCCAAGTCCTCTTGCAAAGCTCACCCCTTGCAAGCTCAGTGGGACACCTCCTTGTTCACACTCCTTCAACACCACACCTCAGTTCTTGCTAACTTGTGTCTGGTGTGGTGGCTACACCACCAATCTTGTTTTATTTGAGGACATGCTCTGCTGAAGGGCCTTTAGTTTTGAAGTAACCAACAACCAACCAACTAAATATCCCCACAGAAACTGACCCTGTCGTGTCTTACAGTGGAGACGACGCCACATCCCCAGACCACTCCCGGGGCCACATGAATGAGGTACTAAATATAGTCCGCAGAGCTCTGCATGTTAAACAACGTGGAAAGGAAACTTGCACCCACTTCTTAAACTTGCCTCAGCCTGGTCAAGGGGGCCTGGGAAGAGGAGTGTAGCAAAGGGGCCAAGACCTGGGACCCTGGAGTCAGCATCCTCATCAGTAATGAGTTCCATACATTTATCTACTTCACTGGACTCTTGTGAGGATCCACTTCAGTTCAGTCGCTCAGTCGTGTCCGACTCTTTGCGACCCCATGCACTGCAGCACGCCAGGCTTCTCTGTCCATCACCAACTCCTGGAGCTTGCTCAAACTCATGTCCATTGAGTCGGTGATGCCATCCAAGCATCTCATCCTCTGTTGTCCCCTTCTTCTAGAGTGAGGATTAATTGAGGAAAAGTGCAAAATGCCTAGAAGAGCACCGATCACAGAGTAAAGTACCAGGAAATGTCAGCTGCTATTATTATATTATTATTTTACAAAAATTAAAGTAGTATGAGCCTGAACAGTGGGAATTCGCCTTTCTCCAGTTTCGATGATACTGTTTTTGTAGCAAATACATTCCCACACCTGGGCCTTTGCATTTCCTGTTCCCTCGGCCTGGAATGGTCTTTCCCCAGCTCTCGGCACAGCTGGTGCCTCTTGCTCATTCAGGTCTCAGCTCACATGACTCCCCTTCAGTGAGGCCTAAGAGGCCTTCTAGGAGAAGGTGATGGCACCCCACTCCAGTACTCTTGCCTGGAAAATCCCATGGACGGAGGAGCCTAGAAGGCTGCAGTCCATGGGGTCCCGAAGAGTCGGACACGACTGAGCGACTTCACTTTCACTTTTCACTTTCATGCATTGGAGAAGGAAATGGCAACCCACTCCAGTGTTCCTGCCTGGAGAACCCCAGGGACGGGGGATCCTGGTGGGATCCCATTTATGGGGTCGCACAGAGTCGGACACGACTGAAGCGACTTAGCAGCAGAAGGCCTTCTGGGGTCATATAAGCGAAAGGAACCAGCTGTTCCCCATCACCAGTCTACTCCATCCCCTCACGCTGTCATTGCCTCCATCTGAAATTAAAACCACCTGAGATTACCTCGTTTGCTGCGTGTCCCCTCAGCTAGAAATGTAAACCCTAGTAGAGCAAGGATCTTGTCTCTCTTATTAGCAGTCCAGAATTTATGCTTTCAGCCACTATGCTGTACTGCCTATGTATCAGAATGCTTACTGGATGTGTGTTTGCAGATGTAATAGAAAACCTAGAGGGACTTCCCTGGTGATCTAGGGGCTAGGACTCCACGCTCCCAATCCTGGTAAGGGAACTAAATCTCACATGCTACAACTAAAGATCTTACATGCTGCAACTAAGACCTAGTGCCCACCAAATAAATTTTAAAAAAGAAATCCCAGAAAGAACTTACATGTCCAGTAATAGGGAAACGGCAGTGTGGAGCACGGTCTCTCCACACTGAAGAACGTGGGTCTAGCTGTTAAAAAGAATGAGTTAGATCTGTATGTAATGACTTGAAGAGATATGCGCTATCAAATATTTTTTAAAATCGAGTTACAAATATGTATGACTTGATCCCTCCTTTTCTGGGGGAATGGTGAGGGAGAAGAAAGAAAACAGTTGATACATGCATTGCTGCTGTTTAGTCACTCAGTAGTGTCTGACTCTTTTGCAACCCCATAGACTATAGCCCTCCAGGCTCCTCTGTCCATGGAATTCTCCAGGCAAGAATACTGGAGTGGGTTGCCATTCCCTTCTCCAGTGGATCAGACCTGGGTCTCTTGCATTGCAGACAGATTATTTACCATCTGAGCCACCAGGGATGATGCCCCACTATGCGCATACATACATCCAAACGAGCACAGAAAAAGATGAGAGCATCCACCCCCACATTTTCAAAGGTAATGAATCTAATTTGTTCTCTCAGACATCTCCAAAGCCTGACACTGGACACTTAGTAAACACTCACTGTCTGAATACATGGTTTTCTTAGGGGATGGGATTTTGGAATGGAGGGTGGCAGTTATTATTTCCCTTGCCTATCTCTGTAATGTTTGACAGGTTACTACGAGTATGCATTTCTTTGCATAACTTTTTAAAAGCCAAATTCAACCAACCCTCAGGCACGCACACACACAAATTAAGGCCACGACCAGAGAAGTCCTAAGAAATAGAGGCAGTGTCTTAAAGAAAGCACAAACGCACAAACCGGTCCTAGTAGCCTCTCCTTCTAACTGCTAAAAACCCTTTACTTTAGAGGCAATGACTGCTCAATTATTTTATCAAAACATATAGACATTTAATTTAGATTTGGGAAATTATACACACAAGGTTAAGCTCTTATCATAACCTGGGTCATTTTTTTAAAGTGAAGTTTGAAATATAAGCAAAATAACTTTCACAGGGGAAAAAAAAGGCGACAATCACTGCACATTCTAAATTCCATTTTTGATTTACCACCTAACAACTGCAATGTCTGAAAAACAGGCTCATGTTTAACTCTGACCGTTCCATACAGACTGCTAAAAACCCACGTGCTGTTGTCACTAACAATCAAGACCAAGATTTTTGTTTTAAAGTCATTGCTTTATTTCCTCAGATGCAAAAAAAGCACTTTGGTGGAATTCCCTTGCAGTCCAGTGCTTAAGACTTGGAGTTTTCACTGCTGAAGTCCAGGTTTGATCCCTGGTCAGGGAACTAAGATCCAACAAGCAACCACAGGTTCCCATCACCAAAAGAAACTACAATTACAGGGGCTTCCCTGGTCGTCTAGGGGTTAGGAATCCGTCTGCCAACCCAGGAGACATGGGTTCCATCCCTGGTCTGAGAAGATCCCACATGCCAAGAAGCACCTAAGCCCGTGAGCCACAACTACTCAGAGAACCCGTGCTCTGCAACCAGAGAAGCCACTGCAAAGAGAAGCCTGTGCACCACAATGGTGAGCCCTGCTCCCTGCAAGTAGAGAAAACCCACGTGCAGCAAGGAACACCAGCACAGCCAAGAATATATAAATAAAATCTCTCTCTAAAAAAAAAGAAATTACAATGACAGATCTGATGACAGACTCACCCTAAACAGAGAGCTAACATACTCCCTACCCAGCCTCTTCCTGGGTGTTCATGTGCTGCCTCCCAAAACACTCAGGATGGCCTGTTGCACAGAGGATATTCTAACCCGCTGACACCGGGTAACTTTGCAGAAAGAAAGCGAGCGACTCAGCCGAGCTTAGCCAGGCTAGAAATGGACTCCCTGACAGCCAGGGCTGTTACTCCATACTTGTGGCCACTGCCATCTGGCCACGTCTGTAGCGCCTTCTCTGGCTCCTACTGATACAGTGTTTGACATGTATTCATCCTTGATGACTTGAAAGAAACAACTCAACCATGTTGGAAAAGGCCACCTTCAGTAGTGAAGGGGGACTTTCAGTGGCCCACAAGACAAGAGACCAAGACAGGCCAAAGAACTGGTTGCTATGGAATGACAGCACCATCCTCCTTGCCAATCAACTGCATCTGGGAAGCCCTGGGGAGAAGAAGGACTCCCAGGTTTCCAGCTTGGCCCATCTGCTGAGGTGGTAACTACTGGGTCTGGGAGGAAAAGGAACTTCGTTTTAACAGTTTGAGTTCATGGCACCCAACAGGACATCAAGTTAGCAGAGGACATCAAGGAACGCAGGCCCCACATGTGGAGGTGGAGCTCGGGGGGCTAATGGGGCTTTGAGACAGTCAATGGCGGGCAGCAGTGGTACAACACTTAAAAGCCCCAGAGTGGTCGTTTTGGGGGCAAGAGTGTGTGAGAGCTGGGGGAGGTGGCCTGCTGATAGCAGCTAGTCAGTGCCATTTCTTCTCAGCCCCTTATATGGCAGTATGTTCCACAATTTTACCTTTGGTGAATAAAAATTAAAGGCGAGGGGAGATTAACCTTGTCCTGCTCTGAACTGTAATACAAACATAAGCAGTAAAAGCCCATCAAGAAAAACAAGGCATGTTTATTAAGTGCGTAGGATGCACCTGGCCCTGTGCTGAACACTACACATGAATTATCTTTTGGAATCATTGAAACAACCCTGGCACAAATGTCCTATGACTATCATTTCACAGATGGGACACTAGAGGCTGGGAGTGAACATGTGGGGGAGCTCAGGGCTGTCATGTCACATCCCACCACAGTCAGGCAAGCTCTGGGCCAGATGGAGCACATGGAAGAAGAACAATTAAAATATACAAGAGCTGCTACTTAGTGAGAGATGGCTCTGGACTGGGAACACGGTTATCAGCAAATCCTCACAACCCTCTGAGGCTGATATTATTATCCCATTTTACACGGATGGAATCTGACGGTGCAGGAGAGGAAGTCAACCAGACCAGTTATAAGTCTGATCCACTAGAAAAGCAAGACTACAGGCAGAGCCCCACCCTCAGGGGGTCTCGGAGAAACCGGCAAAACGCTGAATCAATGGTCATTTATTAAATGCTGACTATGTGCCAGCTGCTGCTCTAAGCATTTCACAAATGGTATTCTCACTGCATCCTCCAAACGACTCTACAAGGTGGCTGCTATGAAAAAATACCCATTTTGTAGACAGAGAAAACCAAGGTACAGAGCAGTGAAGTCTGTCGCCCAAGGTCACAGAGCTGGTAAAAGGTAGAACCTAAATTTGAACCTTGCTCTGCCTCCAAAACCGAAGCTCTTAGCAAAATAATTTCTCCTAACAGCCACCTTGCACAGAGTGCTAACCATGTGGCTCACCCTCAGCTTACCACATTCAGTCGATAATACCTTCATCCCATTTCTCCGGAGCTAACAATAAAGCAAGCAAGTAATAAGTGTCTTCTATGTACCAAACGCTTTATTCATCGGATCTCAACATCTCAACATAATTCCCAGCATAAGACAGACACTATTCTTCCCAGGTTTGACCGAAAGGAGAAACTGAGGTTCGGCGCGGTTTCCCTAGATCGCACCTCCCGAGAAGCAAGAGTCCGTACGCGAACCCACCGCTACCCGACTCTCATGCCACGCTTTCCCGCAACGGCGCCGGGTAGCTCGTCTGGAAAGTTGAAGCATGCGGGCACGCGTCCAGCCAGGTCCGGAGGGCGAGAGTGCCGCCGCCGCCCCCCAACAGCCGGTGCCCACACCCGGCCATCAGCCCAGTAGCTCGCCCGCGCTGACCCTCGGGGTCCGACTGGACATCGACTCCCCGCTACCCTAGCGCAAGGCCAACCCTGCACCCAGAGCCACATACCTGGGTGTCCCGGCTGCCCGCCCCGCGGGCCCCACGACCGCGGCGTCCAGATCCGCGCCGCTTGCTGGAGACGCCGCCAGCTCCAGTGGCCCGAGTGACTTCCAGACTGCCCACTTCCAAGCCGCCTCGCGCGAGGCCTCCCTGGGAACTGTAGTTTCGCCCTAGGCGGCCGCAAACTGAAAAAGCCTGACGCGCAGGTGCTGCCGGGAGCAGTAGGCGCGGCGCCGCGCGGCCTTCTGGGAATGGTAGTCCACCTGTCGCCTCCGTGCCGCTCGAGTCTCCAGAGTACTTCCGCAGCCCCGAGGGGCGTGAGGGATGGAGGTGTGTCTTCTGTAGACTCCAACCCGTTGATTGCGTTCCTTGCTCTGCGAAGGCGGTTTTTTCCTTTTTCCCAGCTCTATCCGCCTCCTCCCTTCCTTCAGTAGACCCTCTTTCTCCCTTTCCGCGAGGCGCGAGGTACTTACCCCGAGGGCGCGAGCCTCTGGAGAAGCAGGAGCAGCGGAACACAGCGCTAGACCCCCAACCGAGGGGAGCTGTGGAGAAAGGCGTCTATGCGCGCTCGCGCACGCGCGCTCGCCGGCCAACTCCGGCCTAAATTGCCGCGGGCCCCCGCGGGGAAGACTTTTTTTCCTTTCGAACGCGCGCGCGCGCGCGGGGTCTCGCGCTGGGCTTTTTCCTGCCGGGCGCGCGCCAGTGCGCACGCGCGCTCACCCCCTTTCCTTGGTCAGTCCGCCCGGCGCGGGGTTGGGGAGCTAACCGTTTTGTTGGCCGAGTCCTCCCGCAGTACCCCCAAGGTCGCTCGTCTGGCGCTCCTATTCTAGCTCTGGCCCTTCACACAGCTTCGGAGTGCCGCCACACACGCCATACCCGTCCCTTGTCTGGAGCCCAGTCGTCGCAGGTAACAGGCGCGGCCCCAGCCTTGGGGAGGCGGACACGCCCTTATTCCCTCCCACGCGGAGAGCCGGGATGCCAGAATGTGTTGGGATTCCGGTCTGGTCGCCTCTCCCGGTAGTAGGAGTCTCCGGAGCTCTGCCTTCGACGGGAGTCTTCACCACCACCCAGGGGGCTCCCCTGGAGGCCATGTTACCTATCATTTATTCGTTGATCGCACATTCTTAGGGTAACCAGTGTTTGTTGAGTACCCATGGCTGGGGAGATTTTGTTAAAATTTAGTCCGCTTGTCGACATAATCAAGGATCCGACCTTTTTAATTGGCATGCCTACTGCTCCGTAAGAGGTTACCGAAGGAACTAGCTGGAATTGCAAGGTTCTTTGGTCAGGAAAACCCAGTCAATACCCTTCCCATCTCATCCTTCCTTCCAAGAAGATGCTGAATGAGACTGAGCTGGGAAGTATATATTTCTTCTTCCTGGGAGAGGGGCAGAGGGTGATTCATTTGCTCATTCATTCAACAAAAATGTAGACACCTACTTCATGCCAGCTTGGGTGATTGATTATCAGGACAGGGGAGAAATCAAGATAGATTCGATTCCTACTCTAAAGGAACCGAAGTCCAGACCACCATCGGAAGGTGATAATCCAAAGCAATACTGTCTAATAGAAGTATAATGCAAGCCAAACCTGCAACTTTAAAATATACATTAAAAAATTAAATAGGTGAAATTTTATTAATTTAAGCCAGTATATCTAAAATAAGTTATGTTTAATGAAAAAAAGGTTTACATCGCTTCAGTTTTAAATTTTAAGTTAATTAAAACTGTGAAGCATTAACAAAAATATTCATTTGTGGCATGGGTTATAGCAAAAGGCTGGAACGTGCCCAATTTCTATTAATGGACGTTAGATAAATAAATGATAGTTCAGCCAGACAATGGAGTAGCATGCAGCTGACAACTGTTGAAAAATGAGACAAAACTGTATGTTTTAATAATCTTTAAGATTATTACGTGAGAAAAATTCAGTGGATAGCACCTGGGCTTCCCTGGTGGCTCAGCGGTAAAGAATCCACTTGCCAGTGTAGGAGACACGGGTTCAGTCCCTGGGTCTGAAAGATCCCCTGGAGAAGGAAATGGCAACCAGCCCCAATATTCTTCCTGGGAAATCCCATGGACAGAGGAGCCTGATAGGCTAGAGTCCATGGGATTGCAAAAGAATCTGACATGACTTAGTGACTAAACAACAATATAGCATACTAACATTTATGTAAGAAAAGTATTTTTCCACATACATCTTTTGTGTGTACAGAACACCTGTAGAAAGACAACTAGAGTTACCTTTCTGAAGGGGAAATAGGACAAGTGACTTTCTTTTCAGTATATGTTCCTTAGTATGTTTTGTTAGTATGTTCCATGTCCATTCTGTGACTTAGCTATCAATTAGTGGAGGATGATAGCTAAGCCACAGAATTATTGTATAGTATTAAAACAATATATGTAAAATACCTAGCTACCACTTACTACCTTAATCATTTCTGGATGCTATCACTACTCCCATGCTGGATGGATAACTCTTCACCCAATAGGAACTTGCCTACCCTGGTAATACATGTTTTTCAGCCTGGAAAATTGTTTCTTTCCATAAAGTGTGTTAAATGTATTCCAGTCCAGCCCTAGCTGTGACATCACTTATAAGACCAGAGTAGTAGTCCCAGGCCTTGGGGACAGACTTCAGCTCTTTATTAGAAATGTCATTCAGAAAAAAAGAGAAAAAAAACAAAACAAAACAGAGTAAGCCGAGATTGCCCTTTGGCTTTCCAGTCCCTCTGACTTTACAGTCAACTGATGCCAGCTGGGCTTTCTGCATCGCTGTCCCCAAACATAAGAGCCACCTGCAAGGCTATAGGATCCATGCAGGGCTTTACCTCACAGCGTGGAGCACACGTCACTATCCTGTAGGGTGGCCAGGTTTCCCTGTTACACATACTCAACAATACTTCGTTCTTTTCCCTCTTAAACAGGGCCCAACAGTGACACGGAGTGCAGTGCCCCCTAGAGTCATTTCTATGTATTACAAAGGCAGGGCTCACAGGATGCTGGCCTTTCATCCCACTACCATCAACAGAGCACTGTACCTTGGAATGGACCGCAGTGTCCAATAATAGACCTAATTTGTCTCCGTAGTCAGTATTACATACCATATCTCGGCCCCCACATACTGACTCCCCTAGGCTGGCTGCATGACTTCCCATTAGATCATCTTTTGGTTATCAAGATATTAAAAAGTCAAAATCACTGGGCTTAAGCTGAATGCTTAAGCTGAAGCTCACTCCGGACTTGCTTTTAAGGACAGGTAATGGGATTAGGGAATCAAAGTGGGAGATTATAGGAGAGGGTTTCCTCTAAGGAGACCAGTGTATGAGATGGGAGAAAGTGGCCAAAAGAACAACAACAACAAAAAAAAACAAACAAACAGGGAATTCCCTGGCATTCCAGTAGTTAGGACTCTGTGCTTCCACTGCAGGGGGCACACATTTGATCCCTGGTTGGGGAACTAAGATCCCACAAAAAGATGAACAGACAAAACTTCCCAAAATAACAACAGACAGAGGTTAGGGGGTTGGAGGACTTCTTTCTTACTAACCTCCAAAGACTATCCCCCCAAGGGTCCCAACCACTTGCTTTTTATAGGCTGGTCGAGAGAAGCTGAACCCAGAGGAGATACTAGGAAAAATGGAAACGTATGGCAGTGACAGCAGATTTGTTGACTTCAAGCGACCATTCTCAGTAGCTCTGGGGCCTCAAGAAGGAGCTGGCGGGGGTGGGTGTAGTTCTGAGCTATGGAGCCCTGACCTGAGGGGCCACCCACCGATCCATCTCAGCAGGTCACGATGGCTCCTCAAAGGTGGTCAGCAAGTGCAGGGTCACAGGGAAATAGAATGGAAAAAGATATACAGCAGGAGGGCAGAGCGCAGCTTTTGGGAGAGAAGAAACACAGGATGCTAATGTCTGAAAGCCAGTCCCCAGCTCCCATCAGTGGGTTTGTGAGGCAGAGAGTGCATTTAGCCTCAGCTGGAGAACCTCCTGCTTCTCTGAAAGGATAGGCGAATCCTGAACTGTGGGTTGAGTCTTAGTCTTGAGCCGCCCATGTGTAGCTCTCTTTGCATTCTTTACCTCTCTGAATTCACATTTTTAGCCATACAATGGAGGTGACGGGGATCTGCCTCTCAGAATTCTTTCAAGAACTCATGAAATGATTGATGTGGGTTTTTTTTTTTTTCCGGAGGGGGAGGGCTCTTACCCACCCTTCACATGAGATGATGATAAGCTTTGCCTGCTTCTCCCCCTGCCCCAGATCCAGCCATCATGTCTCTGTGGAAACACATAGTCTAGGCTTAGCCATGCCAGAGGGTGGCTTCTGCTGACCTTACCTCAGGATGCCCCTGCCAAATGACCTGGAATTCCAAGAGTTCTCCAAACCACCAGTTCCCAGACTTTAAGATTGGCTGTTTAAAACTCAGTTTTGGGCCCTACCCTTATGACTTTACAGTTTAGTAGGTTGAGGGTTCAGTTCAGCTCAGTTCAGTCACTCAGTCATGTCCGACTCTTTGCGACCCCATGAATCACAACACACCAGGCCTCCCTGTCCATCACCAACTCAGACTCACGTCCATCGAGTCAATGATGCCATCCAGCCATCTCATCCTCCGTCGTCCCCTTCTCCTCCTGCTGCCAATCCCTCCCAGCATCAGAGTCTTTTCCAATGAGTCAACTCTTCGCATGAGGTGGCCAAAGTACTAGAGTTTCAGCTTTAGCATCATTCCTTCCAAAGAAATCCCAGGGCTGATCTTCAGAATGGACTGGTTGGATCTCCTTGCAGTCCAAAGGACTCTCAAGAGTCTTCTCCAACACCACAGTTCAAAAGCATCAGTTCTTCAGCCCTCAGCCTCCTAACATGTTCCCAGGTGATGTTGATGCTGCTGTCCTGAGGATTGCCCTTTGGGGACTACTTTTTAAAGTCCACCAGTTTTCCTTCATCTGGCAGGTGCAAGGATGGCTTCCACTGCCCCCTGCTGGCCAGACTATAAATTTAGCTATAATGTTTCCAGAGCAACTGAAAAGTAAGTACAAAGAACAGGTTGGGAGGAAATAACTACTTCTCTGTAGAACCAAACCAGCCTAAAAACAGCAGTCATGATTGTTGCTTCAGAGTATACTTTAAAAGGTATTCACAGGAATTATCATCTTTGATTCTTGCAACAATCCTGTGAAATAGGTGAGACTGGCATTTTCATATTATCAATACAATAAGGAAAACAAGTCCATCGTCAGACCAGTAATGATAGACTCCCTGACAAAGGGGACTTGTTAAAAGTAGGCTTTATTCACATCCAGTCAGAAAAGTAGAGGTTTATCCTCACGAAGGCTAGAGAGAAGGGAATGGGAGGAAGAAGATGAATAGCAGATGTATCACACACAAGAAAGTGACTTGATTCCACAAGCCTGGGAAAGCCTGCATGGCTGAATGACTGGATTCTTTCTCCAGCTAGACTACGTGGGGTTGACTCTTAGTCCTGGGCACCTTTTATCTTGATTTCCTGTTTCAGGAGTCTAACTTCAATGTCCACTGAGTCACCTAGGGAGCTTGTTACAATGGAAGGACTCAGGATCCCACTGCCATGGTTCTGCTTCAGTACCTGAAAGTGAAAGTCACTCAGTTGTGTCCAACTCTTTGCGACCCCATGGATTATACAGTCCATGGAATTCTCCAGACCCGAATACTGGAGTGGATAGCCTTTCCCTTATCCAGGGGATCTTCCCAACCCAGGGACTGAACCCAGTGCAGGTCTCCCGCATTGCAGGTGGATTCTTTACCAGCTGAGCCTACCAGGAAAGCCCAAGAATACTGGAGTGGGTAACCTATCCCCTCTACAGCAGATTTTCCTGACCCGGGAATCAAACTGGGGTCTCCTGCATTGCAGGTGGACTCTTTACCAACTGAGCTATCAGAGAAACCCTCAGTACCTAAGGATCTGCATTTTAAGACTAACCTCTCCCCCAGGAATCATGGTGTAGGCGGTCACCGGACCACACTTTGGGAACTACTAGTCCTTGCAAAAAGCTCTCTTGACAGCCCACCACCAACAAAGAAGAACTATTTGCTGGTGACAGTATTCCTTTCCAGCCCCTTTAGGTTTCTCTGCTTCCTTCCCCTAGAATATCCTTTTGGATCTGACAGCGCATGCTAAGATTCAAGCCCCATTTTCTTTATTTATGCTCTTCAAGCCTCAGTTTCCTCAAATGAGGTAATATCTACCTCCCTGGGCTGTTGTTCAGTCACTCAGTCATGTCCGAGTGTGACCCCATGGACTGCAGCATGCCAGGCTTCCCTGTCCTTCACCAGCTCCCAGAGCTTGCTCAAATTCATGTCATTGAGTCAGTGATGCCATTCAACCATCTTGTCCTCTGTCGTCCCTTCTCCTCCTAAGAACGTATGTCTTATGCATAGTTCTTGACTTTCAAAAAGTGTCCAATAAGCATAAGTTCATGGCTCTCGACTTCTGATTTCCAGCTCTCAAAAAGCAGCAGTGGCTAAGCTGGCCTCTTTCGGATTCCCACCAGTTTTTAAACAACAGTCCTGAGGAAGACCAGCAGAAAATCGACGTGATGACTTCTCCCAGACTCATCCCCCTGTGGAAGGACTTTAAATACCTTCTAAGTGATATGATACAGAAAAGCAAGGTAATGTATATGTAGGACAGACATGTTATTGGCCCCTGTCTGTTAGAACAGTTATGAGCCTTTTAGAGGAGCATAGATCATCTATGGAAAGAGGAAGCAGGCAGGGAAAATCATAAGGACAACTATCCCCATAGCAGGAAGTGGGCCATCAGCTTCCAAGTGAGCCTAGAGACCTCTTGCTGGGACATTTTGATAGTGAGAGGTGAACATTTTGGAGTGCTATCAGAAGATAGCTGGGAAGAGAGATTTTTCTAGACGAGAAGGAAGAAGGCACCAGAGACAACATTTGCCAACCTCAGGTTTGCTGTGGCTTGGCTCTTTGTAGAAGGATGCCAGGTGCACGTTTCATAGCCCATGCTCTGTCACCATGGGATCATTTATACATATGTGTGTGTGTATAGATAGGTTATTGTCCTCTGTCAAATTTAAAGGCCAGGTAGCATGTCCTAAAGTCTTACTTAGTGCAATTTTAGGCTTTAATAAAGCTGCACTGACTTTTGGGACACCCTGTTACTTTACATGTGGGCATATGGCAGTGTACTTGCCTTGATAATCTGTTAAATGTTTCTTTCATGACGCATGTACCCTATTAGACAGAAGGGAAAATGTTCAAGTACGGGTATAGCTAACTTCACATTGGAAGGAATATCAGTTTCCCCCAGCGCCACATAGACCCTACAGTGGTTTGGTTCACCCTTGTGTTGAGGGTTTTGTTCCCTGCTTGTGTGGTGCAGGTGTCCCACAGGTGATAAACTGCATGTGTGGGTGTTACAGGAGTGATCCTTGGGGCTGAGGCAGAACTTTGACAATGGTTTTTATTGTGACTTGCATGAGGATATATTTATTGTATGTGTGTTTCTGGTCTCTGAGTTTAATGCCATGTCTCTTCCCAGCAAAATTTAGATGACCCGAAGACTGATGTAGTTGTGTTGAGTGACCGGTCCCAGATCCTGTTCAAAGAGTCTCGCCATCCTCAAAACATGCCGCTTATATGCTACTACTTCAGTGACGCCCACTTCTTTTCTTCCCTCTCTTGGGTGACAACAATCACAAAAGAAATACAGGTAGAACTCCCCAGTCTTTCTTCTCCTTAGCCCATTCTAAGTGGGGTCCATGGCCATGTGGGTTCTGACCCTAGATTAATCCAGGAAGATATACCCCTTGAGTGAACATGATCTGGACCCAGGAGTCCTCCTTCATCCTTTCTCCTGTTACCATCTCCATGTTGAGTAGATTTTATTGTTCTCCTAAAGTAGGCCAAGGTTAGAGAAAGAGTCCTAGGTTTCCTGATTTTACAGTATTTCTACTTCCTCAAACTAGTGGGTAAAGTCACTCTAGGATCTTCCAACTTCTTGTTAGCAAGAGAAAAATAGCTGACTATTCTGCCTTTTCCTCTTCTACTACCTATCCTAGTTTCCATTTTATTCTCTCTCAGGCTGTAGTATGGATGAAGAGCAAGACTGAGGACATGGTGGAGAAGAGAACGTTCTCCATGACAGATCGGCTGCCACCCATCCAGTCCATGGTCCACACAGGTTCCTTTCACATCCTTGTGGTCTACTGTGGTGACCTGCTCCTGCGGCTCTTTGGGGACCACTTTCGGTCATTCAAATCCCTGGGGGTAGTACCCTGTCGCTTTAACATCACCTGCCTCTGCTATGACCCAGCAATGAAGATGCTTCTGTCGGGAATCCTGGGGGCAGTGGTCACCTGGACCATTGAGCGCAGTGGCAGGGGTCTCCAAATAGTCCACATGGTCGCCCTGCCTGGTGACGAGTTGGTCCATGACATCGTGCTGAATGGCCCCAACGGCTCCCTGATTGCCATGTGTGAGAATGTGGTGAGGGTCCTGGAGCGCCAGGGCCATGGCCTCCTGGCAGAGGTGAAGAAGTTCTCTTCCACCATCAGTGGCTCCTCAATCACCTGCTGCTTCACTTGTTCTGAGCAGGGCTTTCTTTACGCTGGAAACAAGACTGGGGAGATCCAAGTGTGGAACCTCAGTTGGGGCCACTCCCTCCACACTTTCAAGGCCCACTTCTCTTCGGTGATCTGTATCCGCAGCCAGCCAGAAGCCCACACCCTGCTCACAGCTGGCCGGGAAGGCATAATCAAAGAGTGGAACCTGACTTCAGGCAATCTGCTACGGCGGCTTGAACTGGGCGAGGAGCTGTATCGGCTCCAGTTTATTGATGGCACCACTTTCTTCTGCCAGACTACCCACTCTTTCTCCCTGCGCAGCCTGCCCTTCTTCTATAGTCTCTTCAATGTCTGTGGCTCTGCTCCCCAGCAGGTGCGCCGGGTCCGCTGTGGTAGTAACTGGTTCCGGATCCTGTGCACCACCGCGGATGGCCTGCTGCGCTTCGTGTCCCCGCTAACGGGGAATCTCTTGGTCATCACCTGGCCCTTCTCAATCCTGGACCAGGCCACGGATTGGGCCTACGACCCCAATAAAGAGGAGCTCTTTGTAGCAACAGGCAGCCCAGACGTGCTGGTCTTTGACACCACCCGCTCCCCTTGCATGGCCAAGTATCTCTTATGCACCTCACCAGATTCTCAGGACATGGTACAGTGCCTGGCTTATGGGCACTTTCACCTGGGCCGGGGTCTAGAAGGACTGATATTCTCTGGATACCAGAGCGGTGTGATTAGAGTGCTCTCCCAGCACAGCTGTGCCCGGATTGAGACATACATTCACTTTGGGTCTGTCTTAGCCCTCTCTACATTGCCTGGAGGGCTCTCTGGTAGCCGAGAAAACTCTCTGCTCTGTTCCTATGGAATGGATGACTACATACACCTCTCAGAAGCTGTGCTTGAAGGGGTCAGAGTGAAACTGCGGATCCTTGCCAGCATTCTCTGCAGCTGTCAGCTAACACACTTGATACTCTTGCCCAAGTCAGTGGGTGCCATCACCCAGACTAACTGCCTGCGTCTCTGGAAGTTCCATGACTTTCTGTCTTCTGGCTCACAGGATGGCTCAACGTTCATAGAGACCTTGCCTTTGCACCAATGCACCATCATCTCTTTTGATGTCTGCCTGTCCCTGAGTCTTTTTGTCACGGGTGGCAGTGACGGCTCTGTCCGGATCTGGAACTTCCATGGGAGACTCATAGCCATGCTAGACTCATCACTGCATTTTGGCCCACTCTGCTTTGCAAATGACCGGGGTGACCTGCTTGTAACTTTCAACCAGAGTCTTTATCTGGTGTCCTGTTTAAAGCTGCTTCCTGCAACCCTGCTGGTTCACCTCTCCCTTATGGGTCTGACAGATGAAGTGCTCGAAGTCCCTAAGCCTTTCATACCAAGCTTCTTTTTCTCCTTCGAGACCATGTTTGTGCCCAAATATATCTACCCTGGACAAGGGCAGCAGCAACTGGTGGGTCTGGAGAGTCTTGTCAATCATCGAGCCATTGCCTTTGATCATAATGTGCCACATGTCATTGAAGAAGATGAGCAAGGGAGCCCTGTGCTACTCTCTTCCTTCAAACATGATTCCAGGTATAAGGAAGTTGATGTGTCGCAGGTGAAAACACCACCTTATTTCCATTATGTGCTTCCTCCCCAGCTACAACTGACTACCTGGGATGAACTCAACCCCCTATCAGATACTGCGGTGCTACTTTGGTCACGGGCGGGAATGGCTCTTGGCTCCAGATTGCTACATCCCTAACTCGGTGATCCGGGCCCGTCTCTGGCCAGAGGGCAGCCCGATACACCTGCAGTGCAGCCTGCACTCACCTGTGCGAGAGCTGGAATGGGACAAGACTCAACAATTCTTCTTCTGGCACAGCCGGGCAAGAGCTATAAGCGATGCAGGACAATACATACATGAAAAGGAAGATGAAGACTTCCTCCTTACAAGAGCATCCAAGGATATCACTTACACCGTTCTTACAGACTCAGCAAACCGCAGTTGGCTGGGAAAAAGATGAGTGAAATTGCTATCAATAGCCTGATAGAGACAATTCTCAGTATTATAATCCATGCTACTCCACTGAAGTACCAGTGCTGTATTGGTGCCCTTGGGCAGATCTTTGCCTCTTACCAGGTGTCTCCACACCTGCGCTCTGAAACAGCCCACCGTCTATTGGATGATACAACCAGTTCCAACCCACTGATTCGAGAGCTGGCCTGGGAAGGGCTGGAAGCGTCTAGGAATGATTACTCATCTCTTTGCCGTGCCTCTGGCCCAAGGACTAATGGACAAAGATGACAGAGTGAGGAATAAGACCCTGAGCCTCATGGCTGAGACTGGAGTCCATTCTAAGACCTCACTCTTGAACTTGGTCCAGAATCGAGAGACTTTCCGGGAGATGCAGTAAGTTCTTTGTGCCTTCCTCTGTTCTTTACTAGCTTCTGATTTTCTTCCTCTTCCCCATTTTCCCCTTCTCTTCCTTCACTGTCTCTTCATCTCTGTTCATGAGCTCTTTTTGCCTTGTTCATAGTCTTTTCCCATTCCTAGACTATCTGATGATCCCCTAACTACCCACTCCTTTTTTCATTTCTTTTCCTGTTCCTGTTTGTCCCTTGCCTCTTTAAGAACCCCTTTCACCCTTTTCTCCTACCCCAGACGCCCCCATACAGGTCACTTCATTAATTGCCATCTTGACTTCCTAGACTTCTTTCTTCTTGGCCATCATTTCCTCTAAATATGCCGTCTATGTGAGTTACATTGCCCAGTTTCCTGCCAGTTCTATAATAGTTCTTTACTTCTTGTTCTCCCTCTTGTCCCTGATTCAGCATGGTTCTTTCTCTCCTTCGACTTTCATAGGCAGGAAATGGTTGGGGATGAAACCTTGGACCGTCTGCTGGGACTACGAGCTGCAGATCTCCAAATCCTTCATACTCAAGTGGCGCAGCAATTGAATGAAAACCTGACCTTATACCAGGGTGATGAAAAGCCTACTTTTACTTTTGATGTCTCAGAGGCATCTGAACTTACTGCCCTTTACAAGGAAACTGATACTGTCCCTGAAGAACCTGAAGCTGCCTTCAAGCACAGCAGAGGCCCAAGACGGGGCCGGCCAGTAGTCAGAAAGCACAGTATGTATGGGGATAATCTGATTCATGCCTCAGGGTCCCCAAGAGGCAGGACAGTTAGGGCTAAAGTGAGACAAGAGGTGTCAGAGAAGAACAGAGATAAGTGAAAAGATCCTTTCACAGAAAAGAACCCTCCTAGGAAGGATCCACCCAAATTAAGAGGGACCCCAAAACCTATCTGTAGGACTTGGCAGAGATGGAGTGGAGAGGGGAAGAGGGAAGGAAGGCACTGGGGATAAAGCAAGGAGAAGGCCTTCTTGTTGAAGGCCTTCTTGTTAAAGCCTCAGCCCCCTCTGGCACTACTTCTGTTATGGCAGTTCATCTTAGCTCAATTGGGAAGGGTGTTATCTAAGCCTCCCATGCTTTCCTTATCTGCATCTGATTTTCCCTATAGCCCGAAAATTTTTGCGGAGCCTCAAGAAGCTCAAAGAAACTGTCACAGAGCCAGGTCCCTTAGAGGATGAAGGTGATCAGAGTGAACCTGCACCCACTGAGGTGGAGGAGGCTAGATCTTCAGCCTCCAGTATACTAAAGGTTACAAAAGATGATGAACAAGAATCTTTAAAGGTAGATGCCTCAAAGGATCACGTGGCCTTGACCATGAAGATGTTGAGGAAGACACGTGACAAAAGAGGCCGGAAATCAGTATCTCAGAAAACCATGAAGAGGCGCAAAAGAAAAGTAACAGATGCTGAAGTTACACATGAGGGATTTCCACATACTGGAAAGACAGACTCAATTATGAAGCCACTGCAAGTCACAGGGCGGGGTGCCTCTGGAGCTCCTGGCCTCAGGTCTAGAGATAGCTCGATGTGGCGGGACGACCTGTGTCGTCTTATGACCCTGAGGATATCTGGTTCCCAGACAAAAATGTTAGAAGCTCTCAACAATGAGCTAGTGACCACGGCTCAGGAGATGCTAGCTGATCGACGGCCCAGCTGGGAGCTCTTTCAGGAAATCTGCCCCCTGCTGAAGAAAGACAGTGAGGAACTGCTTGAGGACCTTGACTGGGATGTAGCCTGGCCAGAGGAGAAACCAGTTTTTATTCACGGATCAGCAATTAGAGAGGACATGATGATCAGAGACATGGAAGAGGAGACAAGAGAGACGCGAGAGCGAAAGACAGAAAAGGACATGCAGGACCTGTGGGAAACCCACATGAGTCCAAAAAAGGCAAGAAAAAGAAAGTTCTTTTGCAGAACCAGACCTAAGCAAAGGAAAACGAATATCAAAGAAAGAAGAGAAGAAATCCTCTAAGCCTTCTAAACAGAGGAAAGCAGTCCAACAGGAGATAAAAGTGGATAAAAAGAGAAGAAGATAGCCAAAGAAGAGAGAGGCATGGGTCAGGAAGTGGAGGAGGTGGCCAAATTAAAGGAGAAAGTGGTTGAGCAAGAAAGAAGACCACTTAAAGATGAGATAAAACTGTCTTGGCAGGAGTGGAAGAAGTCCTGGGATCAATGGAAAAATGCTTTTGGTGAGACAAGGATATCGTGGGATGAATGGAAGAAAACATGGGAAAGCCAGCGTCATCAGGAAGAGGAGCAACTACCTGAGGAGGAAGAGAAGCTGCTCCCAGATGCAGAAGAGGGACAAGTCAGAAGGGACAAGATGAAGCGGACATGGGATGAATGGTCACAGATCTGGGAAAAGATGTCAGCTAGGGCCAGGGAGAAGATGTTGGCGACTCAGGAGGAAGTGACTCTGGAGGAAGAACTGCCTCAGGAGCAGGAAGAAGCAGAAGTAATAGCAGCAGCAGCAGCAGCAGCAGCAGAAGCACCAATGACGGAAGAGCAGAGGCAGATCTACCAAGAGTACAAACAGGCCCAGGTTGAGCGAAAACGGGCCCAGGCTGAAAGAAGACGGGCCCAAGAAGAGAGGAAGCTGGCTCAGGAAGAGGAGAAGCTAGCACAGGAAGAGAGGAGACTAGCTCAGGAAGAGAGAAAAATGGCCCAAGAGTATGAGAAACTGGCTGAGAAAGACAGGAAAATGGTCCAGATGGAGAGGAAGCTTATCCAGAATGAGGAAAAACTAGCCCAAACAGAGGAAATGCTGAGCCAGGATGCAGAGAAATTGGCCCAGCAAAGGAAGAGACTAGCCAAGAAATTGGAGAAATTGGCCCGAGAAGAAGAGAACATAGCAAAGAAAGGGGGAAGCTAGCTGAGGTCAAAAGAAAATGATGCAGAAACTGGATAAACTGGCCCAGAAAGAGCTAGATCTAGCATGGCAAGAAAAGGAACTAGCCCAGGAATTGGAGGACCTGACCTGGGAAGAGGAGGAACTGGCTTTGAAAGAAGAGGAACTGAATCAGGAAGAGGAGGAACTGATCAATGAAAGGGACAGGCTGGATCAGGAAGAGATGACACTGGCATTGCAAGAAGAGAAACTGGATGCAGAAGAGAAAGCAGTGATCCAAGAAGAAGAACTGCTGGCCCAGGAGAAGAGGAGACTGGCCCAGGACAAACAAAATCTGTCTGAGGATAAGGAAGGACTTGATCAGAAAAGGGAGAAACTGATGGAGAATAAGCATAAATTGGCCCAGGAAGAAAAGCTGCTAATCCAAGAAGAGAACGAACTAGCCCAAGACAAGGTAAAACTTCCTGGAGAAGAGGAAAAACTTACCGAGAAGAGGGAGCAACTGATGGAGAAAAAGCAGAAACTGGCCCAAGAGGAAGAGCTACTGATCCAGGAAGAGAAGAAACTGGCCCACAACATGGAAACACTGCTAGTGAAGGAGGCAAAACTTGCCCAGAAAAGGGAGAAATTGATCAAGAATAAGCAGAAACTGGCCCAGGAGAAGACCAGGCTTATCCAGAACATGGAAGAACTTCCCAAAGCCAAGGAAATACTGGCCTGGAGGCAAAAGAATCTGGCCCAGGAGAAGGAGAAACTGGCTCAGGAGAAGGTGAAATTGGCTCAGAGGAGGGAAACCTTAATCCAGCTCCAAGAAAGCCTCATCCAAAACAGAAAGAAATCAGTCCCCGAGAAGGAGGAATATGACATGTATAAGAAAAGGCTGGTTCAGATAGAGAAGAAGCTGATGGAGGAAAAGGAGAAACTCTTCCAGAGGAAGGAGAAACTGGCCACCGTAGAGGAGAAACTGACCCAATTAGAGGGAAGCCTGGCTGAGAAACAGCACAAAGTAGCCCACGACAAAATGAAATTAGCTGTAGGGAAGAGGGCAGTGTTCCAAGAACTGAACCAGCTCAGAAGTGACTGGTCTATTACCAGGGAAGAAAAGGCACTGGACATGGAAATGAAAATACTGACCTGGGAGAAAGAGACACTGGCTGAGCAAAGGAAATTCTCTTCAAGGAAGAGACTCAAGAAACTTCCAAAGAGAAAAGACTACCTAAGGATGAACTAGAGCTAATCAAGAGGAAATTGTCACTAGAGGAAAAGATATTGCTCTATGAAGAAAGGATCCTGGCCACAGAGCAAA
Organism: Nanger dama; assembly: GCA_917880005.1. Taxonomy (NCBI): domain Eukaryota; kingdom Metazoa; phylum Chordata; class Mammalia; order Artiodactyla; family Bovidae; genus Nanger; species Nanger dama. Next base: position 47,276,372 of record CAKJTW010000012.1, on the reverse strand, counting down.
CAGATATGGCCAAAGAAAAACTGGAATTTACCAGAGGAGAGAGAGTATATGCCCAGGAACAAAGGAAGCTAGCCAGGTTACTAAGGAAATTAGCTAAAGAAAGCAAGGGAATTTCCAAGGAACCATTAAAAGTGAGCAGCAAAGTCTTAAAGACACTGCGAGGCCTTATTAAAGAAGAAAGGAAACTAACCCAGGAAGAAATAGAGATGACAAAGTTAAAGAGGTTATTTGTCCTTAAGGAAAGGGAATTGAATGAGATACAGAATGAACTTGATGCCAAGGAATGGGATTTTTCCGAGGAACAACCAGAAATCACCATAGATGAGAAGAAACTGGCTAAGAGGCAGAGAAGACTAGCCAAAGAAATTAGAAGATTGATAAAGAGGGAGAAAAATGTTACTGAACAAGAAAGCGTATTGGCCAGGCAACAGAGAGATGTCATACAGGAAACAGAGGAAGAAGAAACAACAGAGGAAGAAGAGGCAAAGTCATTCCTTAAACATAAGTCAAGAGAAAGAGAAAAGCTAAAGACAGCTGATATACAACAGGAGGAGTTACTCAGTCAAGAGGATGAGGTGAAAAGTGTGAAAAGTGAGGAGAGCTCTTCTGAAGAAATGGAACGCCTGTTAGATGAAATAGAGCAAGAGAGTTTGTCTGAGGAGGAGGAAGAAGAGGAGGAGGAGGAGGAAGAGGAGGAAATGGAAGAGGAGGAGGTGAAGGAGGAGGAAATGGTAGAGGAGGAGTTGGGGAAGGAGGAAGAAGAAGGGAAGGAGAAGAAGAAAAGGAAAAAGAAAAGAAAGAAGAAAGTGCAGGAAAAGGAAGAGAAGGAAGAGGGGAAAGAGGAAGTGGTTGAGGAGGAAAGCACAAGTGATGAAGAGATGGAATATTTGAGTGAGAAAGAGGAAGGAGAGGACAGAAGCTTGTTAAAAGAAGAGGTAGACAAGAAAAAAGCAATTTTTAAAAGAGAAAAAATATACAAGTTACCAGAAGAAGGGAAAAAGCACTTAAGAGGAAGAGAAGAAGTCCTTTCTATTGAAAAAGAATCTTTGACATCAAAAGCAGTGCTATAAAACTGGAAAGCCTTCCCAAGCAACTGATCCCAGTCGTTCTGGGGAGCAAAGAGAAGATATCAGAGCCATTGCTAACTAAACAAATATCCTGGGAAGATAAGGCCATAGCACTTGGGAAGCCTGGAGTATTCCCAGAGGCAGGGTTTATGGATAAACAAGAACTGTTGAAGAAATACAAGCCCATGCCTGTACATGTTTTGGATATAGTTTTAGAGGCCCAGGAGCCTGACTTAGAGACCCCATATTTATCCCACATACTGAGGAAGACCATAGAAGCTCAGAAACTCCAAGGCAAACCGCTAGGGGCCAAGTGGCAGTGGATCCTGCAGCGTCATCCATCTCTGAAGAAACAGAGTGAGGTACAATTACCTTTGTCCAAAATCCTGGCTGATGAAATCTACCCAGACATCAGTGTCTCGGATGCAGAGTGGATCCACCATGTCCTAGAAAAGATGGAGGCAGGAGAACAGCTTTCCAGGGATAGTTTCCACCGATTGTGCCAGCTTCTCAAAGACCTCACCACAAAGGAGAACTTAGAGTGGATGCACCTGGCCAAGCTCAAAGCCATTGTGTGGCATCACAAGCAGATCATGGAATCCCGAGGCACATGTGTTTCCAAGCCCAGTAAGGAGCCCCTGGGTCCAAAGTACCTGAAAGTGATCCCTCCCATCAAAGGAAGGGAAAAGGAGAGCTGGCTCAAACGTCTAGCTGTGTCCACACCAAAGTCTCTGTTAGCTACCAAAGGGATCCCAGACCCAAAGGCTATCAACTGGCATCTTCTGGGAGAGCCTTACCGGAGTGCGCGGGCAAAGCAGATAGCCACTGCTCTCAGAGGGATGGAGATGCGATACTATGATTCTGCCACGAGAGACATTTTCACAGGTGCCCTGGACCCTGTTGAAAAACAAACCCTGGCGCTGATGTTTCAGAAAGACTTCTGGGCTTTTAAGGATAAGGGCAGGTTTGCCAGATTGCCCAAGTTGGAGAAGAAGGCACGACCCGTCTCTAAAGTAAAGGAGGAGGTACCTCTGTGGGAGACATTTGTGGCACTGTACCATGTTCTGCGGATGTTGCAGGAGCGATATGCAAGAGACAGTGCTACGTGGATGGAACAATTCAACCGTCTTATGGACCTATACCAACTCAAGTCTCCCCGAATTCAGAAGCTGATGCAGGACCTGCTACTGAGAGAAGAGCCCCAATTCCAAGAGGTCACTTACAAAGGTGCCCTAAGGGCCATGGAGCTAGCCCCTGGGGGAGCGGTTGTTCTACCACCTGCTCTGTGGTGGCTCTCAAGCCCATAAAAAGCCTCTGGCATTCCAGAAGGTGGTTCCCCTCCCCGGGCAGAACAACGTGCGTACCATGCTCCCCATGGGCATTGCCAAGTATGGGATCTTAGAGCTTGCCTGGAAGAGCCTTCCAGAAGCTGATTTACACCTCACCAATGAACTGCCCTATGTGGCTGCTCCTACTCTCTGATTTGGGACTCGAGGAGGTGGGACTTTTCATGCCTACCTGGAGAAAGTCCTTGTCACCAGGATATAGACCTTTACCCCTAGGACTCACAGGGAGGTAGAGCCAGGCCAAAGCTCTTTCCCTGGCCAGTTCCAGAAACTAGCCTTTATACATGGAATAAAGAGGAGGTTCTCATTTACAGCAAGCACCATGATGGGTCCTTTTTTCTTCAAACATTGCTTCTCTAGGAAGGTAGCCAGGGAGACCAGACACTCACCTACTCCTGAGAGTGGGAAAGCTCCCCCAGAGCCAGCAGTGCTCACCCTCCAGAGGCCTTCTGGCAGAAGAGTCTGTCTTTGTCCACTTTCTTCCTTGCCCCCACCATTCTCCCCTAAAGACCAGAGGAAGGGAAGCACCTGGCACAAAAATGAATGTATATTTGGCATTAATATAAGAGGCATTGATACAATGGAAAGAAAATGGATTTTAGAACCAAAAGACCTAGCATTTTGCCCTTGGATCCTGGGGGTACACAGTGGAGGCAGACTCTAGTTCTCTGATCATAGTTCTGCATGCTGATGCCTAATTCCCAAATAGCCGGTATGGTGGGTGTTAAGAAAATCCTCAGAATATGGGAAAAACTTCAAGTTCTAGCCAGTACTACTTGGTGACCTCATTACTGGATGGCATTAAAAGATGAGGCCATATGAGGTTAAAGCAGAAAGCAAAGGAGGGAAAGCTATGTCTTTCACTTCCTTTGCCAACCTAGACATCGGTTTTGGGGAGGATGATAGAATGAAAATTTGAAAGATTAGGTGTAAACTCTAATAGGCCTTGGACATTCTAGGGACTTATGATCCTTCCCTCTAGTGATTAAGGAGACAAGAGGGGCTTCCCTGGTGGTCTGGAGTTAAGAATCCTTTTGCAATGCAAAGGACACTGGTTTGATCCCTGGTCTAGGAGGATTCCACATGCCATGGAGCAACTACCCCCATTGTGCCACAACAAAAGAACACACCACAAGAAGCCTGTGCTCATTGCAGCTAGAGAAAGCCTGTGCATAGCAATGAAGACCCACCACAGCCATAAATAAGTAAACGTTAAAAAAAAAAAAAAAGACAAAGGAAAGCATTAATAAAGTAGAGGAAGTTGTCACTGCCAGTAATGGTGATCCCCCTGATCTTCTCTTCCCACTATGAAGACTTCAAAACTGCCTTTTTCTAAGTAAGCCAAACCAACATTCTAGCAAGTAGCCCATCTATGCTACTTGCCACCCTCCATCCCAACCTCTCCTTTATTCTACTCCCTCCACCTGAGTTTGCTTCTGTGGGGAATCCAAGAATAGAGGCAACAGAACATTTTGAGAAGTTGGATTCACCTTGGAGGGCAAGGGTAACGAGAGCCCTGAGTATGTAGTTGAGTTCTTCCACGTCAGATTACATACTAGGCCTGGAGTATGGAGTATATGCAAGCTGGGGGCTGGGGATATGGAGTCTCAAAAGGATGATCAACCCAATAGCCAGGCAAGGTAGCAGAAGTAAGGATGGTCCAGCTGGCTCTGCAGCCCTGACCTGAATCATTTCTCCTTTCTGGCATCTGTTTACTTATCTGTGTCAAAAAGAAGACAATATATATTACAAATATAAGGCATGAAAGAGGAGACATCACTACAGACCCTACAGGCATTAATAGGGTAAAGACTAATATGAACAACTCTATGCCCATAAATGTGACAATACGAAAAGGACAAATTCCTAGAAAGATCCAGAAAGGGAATAGTAATACTTATCAAATCTATTTTGCAGGATTTCAGTGGGTCTTCTGGTCAACAAACAACAAATAAAACACTGTGACAAGAAATAGTCTTAACTGTTGCCCCAGAGTCAGTAAGTCTATATATGGCTCTTAAATTCTATGGATGGTACTGGATATGGCTATGATGACCTGGATATCCTTTTGCCTCTACCAGAATGGCAGAGACCAGGGCTTGTTTGTATTTTCTCTTTATTATGGAAAATTTCAATCACTAAAGTAGAAGCATTATCACGAACCCCCAGATCCCTATCACACCATCACTTAATTATAAAAATCTTGCAAAAACTGCTTCATCTATTTTTTTCCTTAATTGAAATATTTTAAAATAAATCCCAGATATCATGAAGTCTTGATACTCATCTCTAAAAAATAAATTTTGCTATATAAAAATTTTCACAGCTAACAAAATAATAATCCCTTACTATTATCCAATACTCTATGCAAATTTCCCTGGTTGTCCCCAAAAGTGACCTGTTACGCTTAATTTGTTTGAATCAGAATCCAAACAAGGGCTACATACTGGATTTTATTGTTATGCTTCCTAAAAAGTTGGCTTAAAGCTCAACAAAAAACTAAGATCAAGGCATCTGGTCCTATCACTTCATGGCAAATAGATGGGGAAATAGTGACTGACTTTATTTTGGGGGCTCCAAAATCACTGCAGATGGTGACTGCAGCTGTGAAATTAAAAGACGCTTACTCCTTGGATGGAAAGTTATGACCAACCTAGACAGTATATTAAAAAGCAGAGACATTACTTTGCCAACAAAGATCCGTCTAGTCAAGGCTATGGTTTTTCCAGTAGTCATGTATGGATGTGAGAGTTGGACTATAAAGAAAGCTGAGCTCTGAAGAATTGATGCTTTTGAACTGTGGTGTTGGAGAAGACTCTTGAGAGTCCCTTGGACTGCAAAGAGATCCAGCCAGTCCATCCTAAAGGAGATAAGTCCTGAGTGTTCATTAGAAGTACTGATGTTGAAGCTGAAACTCCAATACTTTGGCCACCTGATGCAAAGAGCTGACTCATTTGAAAAGACCCTGATGCTGGGAAAGATTGAGGGCAGGAGGAGGAGGAGACAACAGAGGATGAGATGGTTGGATGGTATCACTGACTCAATGGAGATGAGTTTGAGTGAACTCTAGGAGTTGGTGATGGACACAGAAGCCTGGTGTGCTACGGTCCAGGGGGTCTTGACTGAACAACTGAGCTGAACTGAACTGAAGACTTAATCTTAAATATTTACACTCCTCTCTCTGCAGTTTTTTTCACACTATTGATTTGTTGAAGACAATCAGTTATCCTTTAGGTTTCTTCCATGTAATTTTCTAATTGAGCAGAGTTTTGCTAAATGAGATCTGGTTGTGCTTCAGGGGTGCATGAAACTTCTGAAATTAAATTACTATGTGCAAGATATTCCTCCACCACCTTGGAATGGGATAATTCTTCCAAATTTGTTCTTCTCCAGGTACTCTTTCTCAGTTCTGGGGTATCCTACAGATTGTTCATATATCTTATAACAACTTTGGGGGCATTTTAAGGCCTTTGGCTTTTACTCTGCATTTGATGGAAACCATAGGAGGGTTCTGAGAAGATGAGTGATAAAAAAATCTAATTTACATGTAATTCCCTGGCGGTCCAGTGGTTAGAACTCTGCACTTTCACTGCCAAAGGCAAGGGTTCAATCTTGGGTTGTGGAACTAACATCCTGTAAGCCGCACACATCTCGGCCAAAAACCCGCATCAATTTTCATATTCAAAAAGCATCATATGTGTGGCGAATAGATTGTGGTAAGGGACTCAGAGGCTGGGGGCAGGAATGGAAACAGGGAGATTAATGACGAGGTTACTAAAACACTTTGGAGGAAAGAGGGCAGTGGGTCTGAACCAGGGAGAAAGAGGTAGTAGAAATGAGTATTGGGCAGTTTGGGACCCTTCTATAGATGGAGCCACTGGAATTTGCTGACAGAATGGATGTGAACAGGAGAGAAAGGAGTCAAAGATGACCCAAGGTTTGGGGCTTGACCAGTTGGAAAGCTGGAGGCACCATCAAGTTAGTTGGGGAAGACTAACAAAGAGTTGGTACTAGGAAGAAGATTAGGAGTTCACGAGTTCAGCTTTGGACAAATTGAGATTGATGTACCTATGAGACATTTAAGAGATGTCCAGAAGGCAACTGGATATAAGTCTGGAGTTTAGGAGATAGGTTTGTAGTGGGGTCATAAGTTTGGCAATTGCTGGTATATAGATGATACTTTAAAAATCCAAGAGACTGGATGAGAAGACCAAGGAAGTGGATGTGGATAAGAAAAGAGAAACAAGGATTGTAGCCTGAGGAGCTCTAACATTACAAGGGCAGGGAGAAGTCAGCCTAGGAAACTGAGGAATGCTAATGAATAGAAAGAAAAATCAAGAAACCTCTGGTGTCACAGAAACTAAGTGAAGAAAGTGTACCAAGGAGGAAGAAGTGATCAAGTGTGTCAAGTGCTGCTAACAGGTCAAGCAGAAAATAATTGAAAGTCAGTGATTATATTTAGCAAGATAAAGATTATTAGTAACCCTGACAAGAGCAGTTTTGGTAGAGTGATGAGTGCAAAAGTCTGATTAGACTGCTTTAAAGACAGAACAAGAGAAAAGAAATTGGAAGCGAAATACAGATATTTTCTAGTAGCTTTGGTAGAAATGTGACTGTAGTTGATGAGAGAAAGGAAATAAAAGTCATGTGTGTGTGTGTGTGTGTTTCAAGGTAAGGGAATTGCTGGAGTCAAGAACTTGGCAGAGAATTCCCTGGTGGTCCAATGGTTAGGACTTGGTGGCTTTCACTGCAGGCCAGGGTTCAGTCCCTGGTGAGGAAACTAAGATCCCACAAGCCACTTGGCCAAAAAAAAAAAGAGAGAAAGGAATTGATTTTTTTTTTTTAAAAAAGGTGAGATTGGACTTCCCTGGTGGTCCAGTGGCTAACATTTTGTGCTCCCATTGCAGGGGCCCTGGGTTCGATCCCTGGTTAGGGAACTAGATTCCACATGCTGCAACTAAGACTTGTGCAACCAAATAAATTTAAAATTTTAAAATTTTTTTTTTAAAAAAAAGGTAAGATCTAGTGCCCAAGTGGAAAGACTAGAGTTAAATCGTGGTTTAGTTGTGGGATGAGCACTAGAGGAGCATTCATACATAGGCACAGATGTAGATTAGTAGGTGGGTGGGTGAGTCTGGAGATTCTCTTCTGATAGCTTACATTTTCCCAGTGAAGTGAGAAGCAGGGTTATTAGTTGAGGGAAAGGGAATGGGAGTATGTGTTTGAAAAGTTGGATATGGCAGTGAATGGACTTAGGGGGAAAAAAAAGTGCTGGGAAGCATCAAGAATGATTTGATACTGTATCCACTTATACCTAGAGATACTTAGAAGAGTCAAATTCATAGAGTCAAAGTACATTGGCAGATGCCAGCAGCTGGGGGTAGGAGATGGGGTAGAGTGGGAAGGGGGAATCAGGATTTAGTGCTTAATGGGGACAGAGTTTCAGTTTAGGAAGGTGAAAAATTGGGGAGATGGATGATGGTGAGAGCCGTGTAACAGTGTGGATGTACTTAGTGCCATTGAACTATACAGTTAAATAAGGTTTAAATAGTATGTTTTATGGGGCTTCTCTTGTAGCTCAGTCGGTAAAGAATTTGCCTGCCGTGCAGGAGACCTGGGTTCGATCCCTGGGTTGGGAAGATCCCCTGGAGAAAAAAATGGCAACCCCCTCCAGTACCCTTGCCTGGAAAGTCTCATGGACAGAGGAACCTGGTGGACTGCAGTCCATGGGGTCACAAAGAGTCGAGCACGACTGAGCGACTAACATACCCATATGTGACTTTGACCACAATAAAAAAACTTTTTTTAATGATTTGAGTCTGAGTTGGGTCCAGTTGAACTTAAGGAGAGAGGTGACCCCGTGGGGCCTCCTGGGAAAGCTCCCTCTCTCCCCAGGGTCTCCAGAGAGCTGTAATTCCCTGGCTGTCTCCAAGAAACACAAGGAGCCACGCAAGCAGCACCCTGGAACTAGTTTCCCGGCATTGTGTAGGTTAGTGGTTATGGTTCCCATCTACTCCCAACACCACCTTCACAGCTACCTACTTACCACAGGCAACACTAGGCAGGTGGATTGGCCTGATGGCAAGGTAAACCCGAAGGAGCTTCCCCACAAGCATCGCATCCGGGAGCTGCAGCCGCACCTTCCCACCGCCCCCACCCCCACGGCCCCGCGCTCCCTACTCTCGTATGGCCTGGGGTCCCTAGGGAACAAGCTAAGACTGAAGTGAAAGGCGGAACTTAACGAAACTTGGGACAGATGGTATTGGAAACTGCATGATTCAGCAGCACACTGGAAAAATCCAAACTTCTACCCGTCACGTCGCCAGGAGACAGAGAAAGGCTTGGCCTAAGGAGCGCTGCATAGACGCTAGGAAATGTCCCGCCTCCGCGGCCCAAACCGGAGTCGTAGTTCACTCGCCGTCGTGGGGGTTGTTCCAAGTCCCCTGCCTGGAGGGACGAAATCTCCCGCCCAGAGGGAGATCGCGTATTACTAGCCACCCTTTCACGCGGGTCTCTCTGTCCCTCCCTTCTGGTGTCTCCGTACTGAAGAGCGGGAAAACCGCGAGACCGGTGAGAAAAAGAGGCAGAAGAGCTCGAGAGGCCAAGAAAGGGCACCACCGAGCGGGAGAAGGCGAAGCAAGCCTCGAGAGGCTTCAGGTGTGGGAAGTGGGGCGTCGAGTGCGGCAGGGCCTTTGGGTGGGCGCCAGCTCCGCCCCCCGTGCCCGCCCCCTTGCCCGGTGGGGCTCGCGTGCTTTTCCGCCAAAATGCTGTGGCCGCGCCTACCGGCCCAAGCAAGGCGGGGCCGAGGTCCTCGCAGAGGGCCGGGCGGACGCGGAAGCGAGCGTTGGTGTGACTCCTACGCGCGGCCCTCCTCCCGACCAACCTGCACAGGGACGGAGCGGGGCCACTTAAGTTCGCCCTCCAGTGGCCGCCCTGCCTGTTTGCCTGTGAGGGGTAGCGCAGAAAGAAGCCAGAGGAATGTTTGGATAATGTTGCTCCATCTCCTGCCACTGGTGTTATAAAAACGTTTTGCTTTGTGGCTTCATCTGGCCTGGTGGGGCTCGGGCGCAGGCATCGTACAAGGCGCGAGGAGCCCCTTTATAACCACAAAGGGGCAGGAGCCCCCCGCGGCCGCTGATGCCCGATCTCTGTCATAAAGGCCAGAGCTTCAGATGCGCATCCCCGCAAATCCGGTGGCATGGCATAATAGCTAAGAACATGCCTGGACTCTGCCTCTGGCTCTGCCACGTTCTAGCTGTGTGGCCGGACCAGGGCATCACAGTACCTTCTGTGGGGCTGCAGTCAGCAAATGAAAATGTGGAACCTCCAGTTAAGTTTGAATTTCAGTTAAAAGACGGACAATTTTTTTCTTTCTTTTTTTTTAAGCACATGTCCCAAATACGGTTTATCTGAAATTCGAATTTAACTGGGAATCAAATTAAAGTGTAATTGTATTTTATCTGGCAACCCTGATTTAAGGTATTGTTGGAGCAGTGTATAAACAGTTCCTAAAATAGTGCCTGGCATATGTAAACATGCATTGAAAATTTATATAAAATGGCAAAGCTCCTCTAACTACATCATATCCGAACACAGTGTCTATAGTCATCTGGCTGTGCTATCTGAAATGGTCACCCTTCAGAAAGCCACTCTGTCGAGCAAGTCCAGTTTACATGCCCTCTCCATCCTACTGCCAAATTTTCAAAGGGCCAGATTCTCCCTGCTCCCAATGCTCCTCAAACTCATGTGGGAATGTGGAGTTTCTCAATAGTGCTGGGGCTTCCCTGGTGGCTCAGAGGTTAAAGCGTCTGCCTACGATGCAGGAGACCTGGGCTTGATCCCTGGGTTGGGAAGATCCCCTGGAGAAGGAAATGGCAACCCACTCCAGTACTCTTGCCTGGAGAATCTCAGGGACAGAGGAGCCTGGTGGGGGTACGGTCCACGGGATCGCAAAGAGTCAAACACGACTGAGCGACTTCACTTCACTTTAACAGTGCTGGTGTTGTGCCCACTGGACACAGTGTGTGTGGGGCGGGGGTTGGGAGATCTGAACCATTATGATGTTGGAGCTGGTGACACTCTTTCTATAGGAAGCTGTGACACAGTCTGTCTCTTCTAGAATTAGGGGCATGTTATCTTCTGTGGAGCATGAGCTAGGAGCGAATAAGGAGGGGATGGGAAACCTGTGATGGATGATGTTAGTAAAAATTTACCAACTTGGAGAATGTATATTGAGGGGCATTGAGGCATCTGAGCCACTTAATGAGTCACTGAGCTCATTAAGGTATCTGATATATGTGAGGGAAGACTTTGTTCAGTCTGAGAAACCTAAAGGGAAAAAGAAGAAACTGAAGTGGCAGAACCTAGGATTATACATGTAAGTCTATTTCATTCTCAAGTGTCATTTTTCATCTCCTATTCTCCCTCAGTCACAACATGCCCCTTCACTTCTCTCACAGTAATAGCCTCCTGAATTTTATTGTATTTTTTTCTTTTACAAAATCTCTTGAATTTCAGTCTCACTTTATTTTTTAAAAAGGTTTTCATAGGGAGAAAGAGAGGGGCATTCCTCTTGAGGCCAAGAGGGGTTAAAGTGAAATGCCTCTCACTGCAAACCTGGTGAAATGGAGTGTCAACTTAGTATTCCCCCCAACCCCCGGAGAGACTTACAGGATCTTAGCACCCCCCACCGGAGACTGAACCCTTGGCCTATGCAGTGAAAGCATCAAGTCCTAACCACTGGACCACCAGGGAATTCCCTAGCCCAGGATTTGGACAGAAGTGTCAGACATGTTCCATTTTTTTCAGCTAGAGCTCCACGTCTTAAATTAACAGAGAAAACTTCAGGGAGTCTCTGAGATTGTGGGAACCAACACTCATTTCATATCAGCCCAATGTAGCAGCCCCATTCTCTCCTGTATTTGTACTCTCCCTCCTTTATGGCACCCCCTTGCTGACATTTGTTGTTCAGTTGCTAAGTCGTGTCTGACTCTTTGTGATCCCATGGACTGCAGTACACTAGACATCCCTGTTCTTCACCAACTCTCGGAGTCTGCTCAAACTCATGTCCATTGAGTCGATGATGCCATCCAACCATCTCATCCTCTGTTGCCCCCTTCTTCTTCTGCCCTCAATCTTTCCCAGCATTTGGATCTTTTCCAGTGAGTCAGCTCTTCTCTTAAGCTGGCCAGTGTATCAGACCTTCAGCATCAGTCTTTACAATGAATATTCAGGGTTTATTTCCATTAGGGTTGATTGGTTTGATCTCCTTGCTGTCCAAGGGACTATCAAGAGTCTTCTCCAACACCATTTAACTATGTTTAATTATCTCATTTAAAACAATCCTTTTTTAAAAAACAAGGTATAGTTCTCTACAATGTTGTCTTAGTTTCTTCTGTACAAAGAAGTGAATCAGCTATATATATATACATCTATCCCCTCCCTTTGGACTTCCTTCATCCTCCCGCCCCCTGCCCCATCCCATCCATCTACACCACCATAGAGCAGTGAGCTGAGCTCCCTGTGCTATACAGCAAGTTCCCACTAACTGTCTGTTTTATATATGGCAGTGTACATACACCAATCCCAATTTCCCAATTCATCCCCAGACTGCCTCATGTCCACAAAGCCATTCCCTTCATCTAGGTCTCTATTCCTGCCCTGCAAATTGGTTCATCTATACCATGTAGGGACCAATCATTTGGTCTTCGGGCTTCCCAAGTGACCCAGTGGTAAAAGAATCCACCTGCCAACAAAGGAAATGCAGATTTGATCCCTGGGCTGGGAAGATGCCCTGGAGGAGGGAATGGCCATCCACTCCAGTATCCTTGCCTGGGAAATCCCATGGACAGAGGAACCAGCTGGGCTACAGTCTATAGCGTCGCAAAGAGTCCGACGAGACTGAGTGAGCATGCAGGCATTTGGTCTTCCCATGCATGTCATAGACAGACACATGCAAGATTTCGGAAGGTTTAAAGTTTCCCGGTGGTAGAAACTGAAGTGAGGTAGTAAGAGAGGTTGCTAGGTGGGAGAGAAATGCCTGGAATTGTAGGAATCCCTAAGGCAGTCCCCTCAGTACTCTAATGGCAGCCAGGAACTGTTTGCTCCAGTCCTCAACAAGTACAGAAATTCAGAGAAAGTATTTCAGGACTTATAGCAATTTGACAGGAATCATATCTATTGAATTTAATAATGAAAAATCTGGAGTTAAAAAAAAATCTTTCCTTGACCCTATATATTCTACTTCTCTCCCTCTCTCTCGATTTCTCCCCTCCTCCCTCTCTCCCCTTCATCTCCAAGCTTTTGAAAAGCTGCACTTAAGTTTCTTCAGTTCAGTTCAGTTCAGTCACTCAGTCATGTCCAACTCTTTGTGACCCCATGAACCGCAGGATGCCAGGCCTCCCTGTCCATCACCAACTCCTGCAGTCCATGGACCAAACTCATGTCCATCATGTCGGTGATGTCATCCAATGGTCTCATCCTCTGTCGTCCCCTTCTCCTCCTGACCTCAGTCTTTCCCAGCATCAGGGTCTTTTCAAATGAGTTAGCTCTCCGCATCAGGTGGCCAAAGTATTGGAGTTTCCGCTTCAACATCAGTCGCTCCAGTGAACACTCAGGACTGATCTCCTTTAGGATAGACTGGTTCGGTCTCCTTGCAGTCCAAGAGACTCTCAAGAGTCTTTTCCAACACCACAGTTCAAAAGCATCAATTCTTCAGAGCTCAGCTTTCTTTATAGTCCAACTCTCACATCCATACATGACCACTGGAAAAACCATAGCCTTGACTAGACAGACCTTTATTGACAAAGTAATTGTCTCTGCTTTTTAATATGCTGTCTAGGTTGGTCATAACTTCCTTCCAAGGAGAAAGCGTCTTTTAATTTCATGGCTGCAATCTCCATCTGCAGTGATTTTTGAGCCCCCAAAATAAAGTCAGCCACTGTTTCCACTGTTTCCCCATCTAATTGCCATGAAGTGATGGGACCGAGTGTCATGATCTTAGTTTTCTGAATGTTGAGCTTTAAGCCAACATTCACTCTCCTCTTTCACTTATAAGGGTGGCGTCATCTGCATATCTGAGGTTATTGATATTTCTCCTGGCAATCTTGATTCCAGCTTGTGCTTCCTCCAGCCCAGTGTTTCTCATGATGTACTCTTACTTTTCATTTGCTCCTCAGCTCCCTCCAATCTGACTTCAAGAATCACTCTTCTGTGATACCGTTCTCATTAAAGATGCCAGTAGCATTTGCCAAATCCACTCTTTAGTTCATCTCACTTGACATCTCTGTTACAGTTGATCTGCCTTCATGAAACTCGCCTCCTCTGGTTTCTGGGGGAACATCCTATCTTCCTATAGTTGTTCTTTCTCAGTGTGCTTCCCCAGTTATCTGCTTATCAAGTCCCCTCTCATGCTGCATATTCCCTTGTGGGCACACTCCTTTGGGTGCCTGGCTTCAGCTCTCCCTATGGGTTGATCATTTTCATATTTTTTCAATCCAGACCTTTTTCCTGATCTCCAGACCCACATATCCAGTTGTCTTCATTTAGATATTCCATAACCATCTCAACAAATCCAAAGTCAAACTGATCTTTCCCCCATACCTGCTCTTCTTTAGTACATCTGAATGCACTAAATTGCATTCACAGCCAACTCAGAAACCCAGGAACCGTTATAGATTTCTCCTTTCCTGACTCTCCACACCAACTAATTTTCAAGATCCATAGATTCTGTGTGCATGCATGCAAAGTTCCTCCAGTCATGCCCGACTCTTTGCGACGCTATGGACTGTAGCCTGCCAGGCTCCTCTGTCCGTGGGATTCTCCTGGCAAGAATACTGGAGTGAGTTGCCTCCAGGAGAAGCAATGCTCTCCTCCAGGGGAATCTTCCTGACCCAGGGATAGAACCTTTGTCTCTTACGTCCCATGCACTGGCAGGCAGGTTCTTTACCACTAGCGCCATCTGGGAAGCCCATAGTTTCTAACCCCTAAATCTCTTATATTGCTCTTATAATTTGATTTTCCTTTCCCACTGCTCTAAATCAGATAATACATTAATAAAATTGTTTTGAAGTATTTTTCTAACAACTACTTAAGATAAAAATTGAACTCCTGGGACTTCAGTGGTCGTGGTTAAGAATCCACCTGCCAATGTAGGGGACACAGATTTGATCCCTGCTCCAGGAAGGTCCCACATGAGGTGGAGCAACAAAGCCTGCGTGCTGCAACTACTGACCCTGAGCTATGCAGCCCGTGCTCTGCAACAAGAGAAGCCACTGCAGTGAGAAGCCCACCCATCTCAGTGAAGAGTAGCCTTCACTCACCACAACTAGAGAAAGCCTGGGTGTAGTAAGGAAGACCCAGCAGTCTAAAATGAATAAATTAAAAATTGAACTCCTTAGTTCGGCGCTTACTATTGACTCCCACCCACCTAGCCACTTTTTTTTTTTTTTCTTCCATTGCCCTCTTGAACTTTGTGCTATAAGGATATTTAACTTCTGGGACTTCCTTGGTGGTCCAGTGGTTAAGAACCTGCCTGCCAGTGCAGGCGATATGGGATCGATCCCTGGTCTGGGAACTAAGATCCCATATGCCATGGGGCAACCAAGTCTGTGGGCCACAACTACTGAGTCCACTCACTGTAGAACCTGTGCTCTGCAACAAGAGAAGCCACAGCAATGAGAAGCCCACAGACCACAGCTAGAGAGTAGCCCCTGCTCGCTGCAACCGGAAAAATCCTGCATGTGGCAATGAAGACCCAGTGCAGCCTCCTCCCCAATATACAATAAAATAAATTTTAAAAATTTAAAAAAGAGAGTAACTCCTATGCAGTTTTGGGCACAAATCATACTTTCAGTGCGTGTGCCATACTCTCCTCCTGGAATGCATTATCTGCATGAGCAGCCCCCCTCGTGCTCCTCTTGCGCTGAGAACCTGTCTTCCCCCTAGAATCTTCTGTGGCATAGCATGCAGCTTCACATTCTCCATTACAGCAATTACTGAATTTTAACCACTTAAGTTCCTTGAGGACAGAGACTGCTTTTGATCTTAGGATAACCAGGGGGTAGCAAAGTACATGCTATAAAGTAGAATGTCAACAAATAATTGTTGGCTATTTTGGAACTAGCTTTTTTTTTTGGCTGAGCAGTGCATGGCTTTCTGGATCTTAGTTCCTTGACCAAGGACTGAACCCAAACCACGGCAGTGAAAATGCCAAGTCCTAACTACGGGACTGCCAGGTAATTCCTTGTTTACAATTTAGAAAAGCTGTAGGAAAGTATAAATAATAGAGCCAATACTCATAACCTCACAGCTCAGAATTTCACATTTGAAATTCATTATAGTTTTTCGTGTCATTATCCAGTGTTCATATGCTTTCATCCAGATATATAATATTTTAGAATAATACAGTATTTTCAAGTTTCATCCATTTTGCAGCATGTTCCAGTACTCTCCTTTCCTTCATGTGGATGAAAAAAATTTTTAATTCACTCACCAGTGATGGACATTTAGATTGCTTATACTTTGGGGCTATTATGAATAATGCTACTGTGAACACTTCTATACAAGTTTTTAAGTGAAGAATTTTTAAATCTTTTTTTAATTGGAGGAAAATTGCTTAACAGTTGTATTGGTTTCTGTCATACAAAAAGCAGATCAGTCATGAAGATATTTTTAAAAATATTTTTAGAGCACTTTCAGTTTTATAACTAAATTGAGAAGAAAGTACAGAGATTTTCATATATTCCCTGCCTGCACATATGCATTACCTCTCCCTCAATATCATCACTCACCAGCATAGTACATTTTTCATCAAGGATGAACCTACATTGATACAGTATAATCATCTAAGTCAATGCCTTATCACTCTTGGTGTGCATCTTACAGATTTGGGCAAAAAAATATATATAAATATATTTGGCATCACCGACCTGATGGACAGGAGTTTGAGCAGGCTCTGGGAGTTGGTGATGGACAGGGAAGCCTGGCGTGCTGCAGTCCATGGAGTCGCAAAGAGTCGGACACAACTGAGCGACTAAACTGAACTGATAATGATATATATCCATCACTTTAATATCATATATTTAAAAAAAATATTTATTTATTGGGGCTTCTCTGATAGCTCAGTTGGTAAAGAATCCGCCTGCAATGCAGGAGACCCCAGTTTGATTCCTGGGTCAAGAAGATCCACTGGAGAAGGGATAGGCTACACACTCCTATTGGATTTCTCTTGTGGCTCAGCTGGTAAAGAATCTGCCTGCAATGCGGGAGACCAGGGTTCAATCCCTGGGTTGGGAAAAGAAAAGGGTACCCATTCCAGTATTCTAGCCTGCAGAATTCGCAGAGAGTCAGATGTGACTGAGCAAATTTCACTTTTCACTTTCTTTCATTTATTTACTTGGCTGCTCTGGGGCTTAGTTGTGGGATCTTTAGTTGTGGCGTGTGGGATGTAGTTCCCTGATCAGGGATCAAACCTGGGCCACCTGAATTGGGAGCTTAGAGTCTTAGCCACTGGACTACCAGGGAAGTCCCATCATAGAGTGTTTTAATGCCATAAAAATCATCTCTGAGAGGCTTCCCTGGCGGTTCAGTGGCTAAGACTTCGCCTTCCAGTGTAAGGGGTATGGGTTCAAGCCCTAGTCAGGGAGCTAAAACAAAACAAAAAACCAGAAGAAAAATTCTCTCTGCTCTGCCTATTCATCTCCGAGTTCATCCCATCCAACCCTGACAACTAATCTTTTTATTGTCTCCAATGTTTTACCTTTCCAAGAATGTCACGTAGTTGGAATTATATAATGCGTCACCTTTCCAGATTGGCTTCCTTCACTTAATAATAAGCATTTAGTGTTCCTCCATGTCTTCTCATGTCTTAGTAGCTCACTTCTTTTTAGAACTGAATAATCTTCCATTGTCTAGAGGCACTGCAACTTATCTATTCACTTACCTATCAAGGATGGCCTTCCAAGTTTTGACAACTTGATTCCAATTTCTCCACATCCTTGCCAACCCCTGTTATTTTCCATTTTTAAAAAGTATAGCCATCGTAGTCGATATTTGGTAGTATTTTTTTGTTTTGATTTGCATTTCTTTAAAGACTTGTGATGTTGAGCATCTTTTCTTGTGGGTATTAGCCATTTGCATTTCTTGTTTGGGGAAATGTCATTTCAAATCCTTAGCCTATTTTTAATTTGGGTTATTTGTCTTTTTATTCAATTCTAACTGTTCTTTATATATTCTAGATATTATACCCTCACTATATAGATGACTTGCAAATATTTCCTCCCATTCTGTGGGTTGTCTTTTTATTTTTGATAGTGTCCTGTCCATTGAGTCGGTGATGACATCCAATCATCTCATTCTCTGTCTTCCCCTTATCCTTCTGCCCTCAGTCTTTCCCAGCATCAGGGTCTTTTGCAGTGAGTCGGCTCTTTGCATCAGGTAGCCAGAGTACTGGAGCTTCACCTCTAGCTCAGTCCTTCCAGTGAATATTCAGGGTTGTTTTTCTTTAGGATTGACTGGTTTGATCTCCTTGCTGTCCAAGGGATTTTCATGAGTCTTCTCCAGTACCACAGTTCAAAACCATCAGTTCTTCAGCACACAGCCTACTTTATGGTCCAACTCTCACATCCATACATGACTACTGGAAAAACCATAGCTTTGACTATGTGGACATTTGTCAGAAAAGTGATGTCTCTTTTTAATATGCTGTCTAGGTTGGTTATAGCTTTTCTTCCAAGGAGCAAGCCTCCCTTCCATTAGGAAGCTTGCAAAAGCTCTTATCCTCATCCATCAGAGATCAAACAGAAGAAGCAAGTAGTACAATCCCACAGCCTCCAGAATGAAAACCACAACTACAGAAAGCTAACCAAAATGATCACGTGGATCACAATGAAGCTGTAAGCTATGCAGCACAGGGCCACCCAAGAAGGATGGGCCGTGGTGGAGAATTCTGACAAAATGTGGTCCACTGGAGAAGGGAATGGCAGACCACTTCAGTATTCTTGCCTCAAGAACCTATGAACAGTTCATTTTGTAACTTTGGATTAATATTATACTCATTCTTTTCTTCTTACACATCATTGTCTGAGTTTTCTTGGACTAGTTCTTTGCAAGAGGTTCCTGGGTATGTTGAAGGAGTCAGAGTAGAGTTCCAAGTCAGCTGGTTTTCATAACATTAAAGCTTACTTCTTGGGAGTTGCCTGGTGGTCTAGTGGTTAAGACTGCAGGCTTCCACTGCTGTGGCCTGGGTTTGATCCCTGGTCACACATGCGTGCATGCTTGTTAAGTTGCTTCAGTCATTTCCGGCTTTTTGAGAACCCATGGACTGTAGCCCACCGGGCTCCTTTGTCTGTGGGATTCTCCAGGCAAGAATACTTTAGTGGGTTGCAGTGCCCTCCTCCAGGAGATCTTTCCAACCCTGGGATCAAACCGAGTCTCTTACGTTTCCTGCATTGCAGATGGATTTTTTAACCACTGAACCACCAGGAAAACCCCCACAGCTCAGCCAAAACAAACACAAACAAAACCAAAACTAAAGCTCCTTTCTTGTCTCCCATCATAAACATGACTTTTATAAAGGATTGAGCAGCCCTCCTTCCTCTGTTTCCCAGTTTCTTGCAGCCATAGTTACAAGTAGGAGGACCCTAATGATGAGACCCTCATCTTTGGGAAATGTAATTTTCCTCATATTTTTTACATCTGCCTCTGCTTGTCCCTCCTTATGCTCAAATGTTCCTCCATAGTTTCTATTATTATTTTTAAATTAATTGATTGATTATTTTTGGCTGCCCTGGATCTTCATTTTTTTCCCTCAGGCTTTTTCTGGTTGCGGTGAGAGGGGGCTACTCACTCTCTAGTTGCAGTGGGTGGGCTTCTCACTGCAGTGGCTTCTCTTTTGCACGGTGCAGGCTGTAGGGCATGTGGGCTCAGTAGCTGTGGTGCACGAGCTTAGTTGCTCTATGGCATGTGAGATCTTCCAGGATCAGGGGTCGAACCCTTACCCCCTGTGTTGTCAGGCGGATTCTTAACCACTGCTGCTGCTAAGTCGCCTCAGTCGTGTCTGACTCTGTGCGACCCCATAGACGGCAGCCCACCAGGCTCCCCTGTCCCTGGGATTGTCCAGGCAAGAACACGGGAGTGGGTTGCCATTTCCTTCTCCAATGCATGAAAGTGAAAAGTGAAAGTGAAGTCACTCAGTTGTGTCCGACTCATAGCGACACCATGGACTGTAGCCTACCAACCTCCTCCGTCCATGGGATTCTCCAGGCAAGAGTACTGGAGTGGGGTGCCATTGCCTACTCCACTTAACCACTAGGGAAGCCTTTTTTTTTTTCATACTTTCTTGTTTCCAGTTCCTATTTCATAATTGCCCCCAAATTCAGCTGCTTTTCTCAGTCCTTACATGTAACTTATTCTCTTCCAGTTATACTCATCTCCTGGTTTTGCTGAATGTGGAGTTTGCAAAGATCTTTTCATTCTTTTTCTTGTTTTTAGATGATTTTCAGAATAGAAGACCGTGGTAATAATGATACTTTAAAGCTTCTATGTTTTTAAATATTAGATTTGTTTCTTACTAACAGCATACAACTATATGTTAGTCATTTTTAAAAAAATAAAATCTGAAAGTTTGTCTTTTAAAAAATTCTTTCTTTTTAATTGGAGGATAGTTGCCTTATCATGTTGTGTTGATTTCTGCCGTATATCAAAATGAATCAGCCATAGGTATGTATATGTCCCCTCCCTCTTGAGCCTCCCTCCCACCTTCCACTCTATCCCACCCTTCTAGATTGTCACAGAGCATGGGGTTGAGTTCCCTGTGTCATACAGCAAAAAAAAAAAACCAAAACAAACAACCCTGTTTTACATATGATAATGTAAAGGTTTCCACGCTACTCTCTCCATTCATCCCACCCTCTCCTTCTCCCACTGTGTCTGCAAGCCTATTCTCCACGTCTGTGTCTCGACTGCTCACTTACAAACAGGCTCATCAGTACCATTTTTCTAGATCCCACATATATGCATTAATATACAATATTTATTTGAAAATTTGTCTTTTACCTAAAGAGTTTAGTCTGTATTTATTATGATGATAACATATTTAGATTTGTTTCTATCACCTTATTTCTATTTACATGACCTCTTTTTTCCTTCTTATGTTTTGTCTTATATTTCCCCTATTGGATTGATCTATATTTCTTTTATTTCCTATCCCCTTCCCCCCTGGTTAAATCATACAGTCTATTTGCTTCTTTGTTTTTGGTGGTTTCCTTAGATTTTTAATATACACCTATAACATAATATTAAATATGGCTTTCAATGTTCTGGGAATTTCATTTGAGAACAGCAGATGTCAGATAACCTATGCAGAGCACGCTAAGACCTTGTAAAGGAGATTTTTGTTACCCCTGTAACTCATGACCCTCTCAGGTGCAGATTTTAAATAATTTCTTTAGAAAGAATTATTCGTATGCTCTGTGGTATTTCTCCTTCCTTCTCTTCTTTGGGAAATACTGTGTCAGAGAATTATTTGGAGAGCTTGATGATACCCATTCAGTTATCTCCGGAATATGGAAGTGTGTACATTCTCAACTCATGCATGGAAAAAGATTTAAAGGTGTGTAAGCTTTCATGAAGCTGGTCATAAGCCAGCTCTGTATGTGGAAGTATCACTCTCCAAGGTAATGGAGGAGTCTCAGTTCTGGGTTCCTAGCTCTCTTTTCTATTTATTTATCTATTTTGTTTCGTCTGTGCTGGGTCTTTGTTGTTGCACACTGGCTTTCTCTAATCATGGTGAATGGGGGCTACTCTTCATTGAGGCATACAGGCTTCTCATTGTGATGACTTCCGTATTGCAGAGCATGGGCCCTAGGCACACGGGCTTCAGTAGTTGCATCTTGTGGACTTAGTTGTGGGATCTTCTTGAACCAGGGGTTGAACCTACCTGTGTCCCCTACCTAGGGCAGGCAGATTCTTAACCACTGGACCACCAGCGAAGCTCTGGGTCCCTCTCTCTCATGGCTCAAGTCCTCTCTCCTCTCTTAGCCAAGGCAGTACTACCCTAATTCCCAGCCATTAGGGCCAGTTTGAGGCTCTGAGAACTGCACCTCTTCAGGAGCATCACAGAAGCAATTTGCACTTATTGTTGTGTCTTTCTCCCTAACCCTTTCTTCATTTCTGGCTCCTGGAATTGAGCTACTTGTTATTCTACCCAGCATCTTTAATGAGTGTGTAGTGGGAGACTTTCAGCTTATTTCAGTCTGGCATCTTGTTCGGCGTCTGCCTTCTGTGTTGGATAGTAAATTCCATGCAGGCAGATAGACATTCCTGTTCACTGCTTTGTCTCTAGCCCTCAGCACAGAGCCTGGCATATACTGAACGCTGAGTGAACCTATGTTGAATGGATGAGTGACTTTCACATACATGAAGGCTTCAGTTGTGATGAGGCTAGAGACAGTTGTGTCTACAAAATTATGTCTGAAGAAATGAGCGTGCCAACAAAGAGTTACAGGAGGGCGGGAAAGCCGAGCTCCTGTGTTGTTTTACCTGTACAACCGACTCACTCAAGCTCACCTAACAGCTTGCTTTTGCTACATTTTTTCCCTATTGTAGAGTTCATAAAACTCCTACTTCATTCCTATCTTTTTAAGAAATCATATTTAGGTATAATTTGCATGCACTAAAGTATACCCATTTAAGTGTATGTTTCGGGAGTTTTGCCAAATTTATATACCCATGTGACAACTACCAAAGTCATGATATAGAACATTTCCATCACTGCAAGATGTTCCCTTTTACCCCCTGCCTAGGCAATCCCCCAAACTCTTAGCCCCAAGTAGTCACTCATTTGCTCTCTGTCCCTATGGGTTCAATGATTCCTTTCTAGAATTTCAGATAATAGATGGAATCAAATAGTACATGTTCTGTGGCGTTTTGGGGTTCATCCATGTTGCAAGTATCAGTTCACTTTGACCCCTGTGTATTGTTTGGCTTTGTTTTTGGCTTCACTTGGTCTTCGCTGCTGCACTCAGGCTTTCTCTAGTTGAAGCAAGCAGGGGCTATTCTTCCTTGCAGTGTGCGGGCTTTTCATTGCAGCAGCTTCTCATTGCGGAGCGTGGGCTCAATAGTTATGGCACATGGGCTTTGTTGCTCCTTGGCATGTGAAATCTTCTTGGAGCACGGATGGAATCCATGTCCCCTGCACCGGCAGGCAGATTCTTATCCACCGTACCACCAGGGAAGTCCTAGCCCCTGTCTTTCTGAAATAAGAGCTTCTCCTGTTTCTAAAGGACTAATTTTACTTCTGCCCTTCTCTAAGTTTCCCTGTTGCTCTTCTCTCTCTGTTTCCTTATTTTCCAGTCTCACATCAGACATTGTAATTCAGTCATTTTGCTCCCACAGATTCTATAATCCAAGATGTCTTTTAAGTGCTGGGATATCACAAGAACGTCAACATCACCCAGACTTATTCCTGAGTGGAAGGACTTGAAACCCCTCTTAAAGGGCATCCTGAAGGATAAACAGGTGACGTGTATGAGAGATACATGCATGGTGGGCTTGGACTAATTCTCTATCCCTGCCAGGGCAGCCTGTGGCAGGAGCAACATGTGATCCACTTTGGAAGGGCCCTCTCACAGCCCCAAACAACTCCCAAGTTTAGATTAATATGATAATGTTAGTTATAATTAGAACATGTGCTGCAAAAGCTAAATGAAAACCAGAAAATGGCCTTAAATGGATTAAACAAACAGGAGGCATCTTTGTCTTATATGGTGTCAAAGAATCATGTTCCTTTTTACTCCTTTTTAACTGTTTAGTATTCAGCTTACTATCATAAGGGTACAAGATAATTGCCACACTTCCAGTTTTAAATTAAAAGTAGGTAAAAGAGAGAAAGTCAGAGAGCAGAGGGTTGTGCCAGCCTTGAAGTACCATGGTGCTACTCTGTTGTCACTGTTGTTCAGTTGCTCAGTCATATCCAACTCTTTGTGGCCCCGTGGACTGTGTACCACACCAGGCTTCCCTGTCCTTCACTATCTCCTGGGGTTTGCTCAAACTCACGTCCATTGAGTCAGTGATGCTATCTTACCATCTCATCCTCTGTCGCCCACTTCTCCTTTTGCCTCAGTCTTTCCCAGCATCAGGGTCTTTTCCAATGAGTCAGCTCTTCACACCAGGTGGCCAAAGTGTTGGAGCATCAGTGTCAGTACCACTCTCCAGAATTTCTGAGTCCGTGATCACTTTAATCAAGTTCCAAGTTTTATCGGGATGGAAGGAGGAGGAAGAGCAAGGAATGGGGATTGACACAGAGTAGGTAACAGTAGTGCCAGGTACAGATACACTGCTTGGGCTTAAGATATCCTTTTCTTCTAGAGTTCTTCTGTAGATGAGTATTGACAGAGCTGAATCAGTGAGTAAATTATTTGTACACAAAGTCTGGAAAGGAAGAGAGGAATGGTGATTAACTAAGGCATAAAGGGTGTGCGGCAGTCTATGGGGTCGCAGAGTCAGACATGACTGAAGCGACTTAGCAGCAGCACCAGCAGCAAAGGGTGTGTAAATGAGGTTTCTGGTTCAATGAAGAGGGAAGATCATGATCAGACACCATGATCCTCTCAACTCTGTGGCTGTCCCTGAATCATGCTTGAAGTTCTCCAGCTCTCTGTATTCTCTCAGAACATACAAAGATCTGACGATGAGAATTTTAGGGAGGATAGAGATTCTGAGTTGTGGATAATGGCTTCAGCACAGTTTCAAAGCCTCTGTGGAAGTAGGCAGCAGGCATGATGGGCATTTTGAGTAAAGAAGTATTAATACTTGGAGTATAAAATGAAGCAGGGCAAAGGCTAACAGAGTTCTCCCAAGAGAATGCACTGGTCATAGCAAACACCCTCTTCCAACAACACAAGAGTTGAATCTACCCATGGACTTCACCAGATGGTCAATACCAAAATCAGATTGATTATATTCTTTGCAGCCGAAGATGGAGAAGCTGTATACAATTAGCAAAAACAAGACTGGGAGCAGACTGTGGCTCAGATCATGAACTCCTCATGCAAAATTCAGACTTAAATTGAAGAAAGTAGGGAAAACCATTTGATCATTCAGGTCATTTGATCATCCAGGTCATCATGACCTAAATCAAATCCCTTACGATTATACAGTGGAAGTGAGGAACAGATTCAAGGGATTAGATCTGATAGGCAGAGTGCCTGAAGAACTATGGACAGAGGTTCGTGACACTGTACCATCCCCAAGAAAAGAAAGGCAAAATGGTTGTCTGAGGAGGCCTTAAAAATAGCTGAGAAAAGAAGAGAAGCTAAAGGCAAAGAGAAAAGGAAAGATATACCTATCTGAATGCAGAGTTCCAAAGAATAGCAAGGAGAGGTAAGAAAGCCTTCCTCAGTGATCAGTGCAAATAAATAGAGGAAAACGATGGAATAGGAAAGACTAGAGATCTCTTCAAGAAAATTAGAGATACCAAGGGAATATTTCATGCAAATTTGGGCGCAATAAAGTGCAGAAACAGTATGGACCTAACAGAAGCAGAAGATATTAAGAAGAGGTGGCAAGAATACACAAAAGAACTATACAAAAATTTTAATGACCCAGATAACCATGATGGTGTGATCACTCACCTAGAGCCAGACATCCTGGAATGTGAAGTCAAGAGGGCCTTAGGAACCATCATTATGAACAAAGCTAGTGGAAATGATGGAATTCTGGCTGAGCTATTTCAAATCCTTAAAAATGATGCTGTGAAAGTGCTGCACTCAATATGCCAGCAAATTTGGAAAACTCAGCAGTGGCCACAGGACTGGAAAAGGTCAGTTTTCATTCCAACTCCAAAGAAAGGCAATGCCAAAGAATATTCAAACTACCACACAATTGCACTCATTTCACACGCTAGCAAAGTAATGCTCAAAATTCTCTAAGCCAGGCTTCAACAGTACATGAACTGAAAACTTCCAGATGTTCAAGCTGGATTTAGAAAAGGCAGAGGAACCGGAGATCAAATTGCCAACATCAGCTGGATTATAGAAAAAGCAAGAGAGTTCCAGAAAAATATCTACTTCTGCTTTATTGACTATGCCAAAGCCTTTGACTGTGTGGATCACAACAAAGTTTGGGAAATTCTTCAAGAGATGGGAATACCAGACCGCCTTCCCTACCTCCTGAGAAATCTGTATGCAGTCAAGAGACAACAGTTAGAACTGGACATGGAACAACAGACTGGTTCTAAATTGGGAAAGGAGTATGTCAAGGCTCTATACTGTCAACCTGCTTATTTAACTTATATGCAGAGTACATCATGAGAAATGCTGGGTTGGATGAAGCACAAGCTGGAATCATGATTGCCAGGAGAAATATCAATAACCTCAGATATGCAGATGACACCACCCTTATGGCAGAAAGTGAAGAGGCACTAAAGAACATCTTGAAGAAAGTGAAAGAGGAGAGTGAAAAAGCTGGATTAAAACTCAACATTCAGAAAACTAAGATAATGGCATCTGGTCCCATCACTTCATGGCAAATAGATGGGGAAACAGTGGAAACAGTGAGAGACTTTCTTTTCTTGGGCTCTAAAATCACTGCAGATGGTGAGTGCAATCATGAAATTAAAAGATACTTGCTCCTTGAAAGAAAAGCTATGACCAACCTAGACAGCATATTAAAAAGCAGGGACATTACTTTGCCAAGAAAAGTCCATCTAGTCAAAGCTATGGTTTTTCCAGTAGTCATGTATGGATGTGAGAATTAGACCTTAAAGAAAGCTGAGCCCCAAAGAACTGATGCTTTTGAACTGTGGTGTTGATGAAGACTCTTGAGAGTCCCTTGGACTGCAAGGAGATCCAACCAGTCAATCCTAAAGGAAATCAGTCCTGAATATTCACTGGAAGGACTGATGCTGAAGCTGAAACTCCAAAACTTTGGCCACCTGATGTGAAGATCTAAATCACTGGAAAAGACCCTGATGCTGGGAAAGACAGAGAAGGCAATGGCACATCACTCCAGTACTCTTGTCTGGGAAGTCCCACAGATGGAGGAGCCTGGTAGGCTACAGTCCATGGGGTCTCGAAGAGTCGGACATGATTGAGCGACTTCACTTTCACTTTCATTTTTCACTTTCGTGCACTGGAGAACGAAATGGCAACCCACTCAAGTATTCTTGCCTGGAGAATCTCAGGGACGGGACCTGGTGGGCTGCCATCTATGGGGTCGCACAGAGTCGGACACGACTGATGTGACTTAGCAGCAGCAGCAGCTGGGAAAGATTGAAGGCAGGGGGAGAAGGGGACGACAGAGGATGAGATGGTTGGATGGCATCACTGACTCAATGGATATGTGCTTAAGCAAGCTCCAGGAGTTGGTAATGGACAGGGAGGCCTGGCGTGCTGCAGTCCATGGGGTCACAGAGTTGGACATGACTGAGTGACTGAGCTGAACTGAACTGAACTTGAGTATTTCACTTGCCAGCCTAGGTGGTCATAGTGCACATTCTAATGCAGAGAGACTTGGAGAGTTAAATTCATGGGCAATTGTTCAAGAGGCAGGTATAGCATGAGTGTCTGCTGAGAAAAGGGACTTCCAAAGTAAAGTTATTGAGCCTCAGCTTTGGTTAGTCAGAATGAGGAGTTCACATATTCTTGTTATAAGGATATCCTTATATAAATAAGGATATATATCCTGGGAAGATGCTACAGTCACTAGAAGGTAGTGTGTATTGTACTAGTAACATGTTGAAAAGAAACAAACTTCTCTTGAGAGATGCATGTGTATGAAATGCGTGTGTACATGTGCACACACACACACTCCACTGGGTCAGAATTCAGAATATTGGAGCTGAAGCACAGCTAACTCTGTGTTGTCAACAGCATGTTTTCCATGGATGCCCATGAGAATAGTGAGGGAGGTGCATGCCACAGGGTCTAGTTGTCACACATGGTGGACATTCCATGTGTGTGAAGCATGAGTTTCCCAGAGGCTACATGTCATGTCTGTGATTGTGACAGGAGTGGTCCTTTGGGTACAGGCGGGAACTTAAAAGTTTTGGTCCAACTGTGACAGGGAGACATATTTGCCAAGATTGAGTTCCTTTATCATTCTTATATAGGATTGTATTTCTTTTGAAGATTTTGTTTTGTATAGTCATTTGTTAGAAGGCTCATTAGTAAAGAATCTGCAGGAGACATGGAAGACACAGGTTTGATCCCTGGGTCAGGTAGATCCCCTGGAGGAGGAAATGACACCCCACTTCAGTATTCTTGCCAGGAAAATCCCATGGACAGAGGAGCTGGGCGGGCTACAGTCCATGGGGTTGCAATGAGTAGGACACAACTGAGTGACTGAGCATACGTATATACAAACATATAGTCATGTGTTAGTTGTTTGCTTAGCGCCTGTTCCACTGGACTTTTATCTTTTAAGAGCTTAGCCTGTAACTCTTTTGCTTAGCATCATATCCCCAGTGTCTGTCACAAACACACCACCAGCCTTTCTCAAAGGGGGTACCTCATCTGACCCATAGGACACAGACAATGATTTGAGGGGCTATTTTCTCAGTTCTCTTAAGGATGGTACATAACTAGTAGCATTCCTGATGCATAGGGAAGAATTAATACCTATTATATAGAATAGATATTTTTGGGGTGTTGGGGCTTACTTCTCTCACAAAACTGGTGAGAAAGGGTGGCAGATACTGTGATGAATTTGGATGCATTCTGAGGGTGAGGGAGGAGAGGATAGCTCCCCTAGCTGTGCTTTCTAGAAGTAGGGTGAATAAATGTTGGTTAGTGAAGGAACAGATTTCCACTAATCCCTCAATAAATATTCATTAAATTAATGAGTATGAGGATTCAACCCTCTTAGCTCAGGTCACTCCTCTCTCTCAGGTTGGTGAAAAGAGAGAGAGTGATGTGAATATGCTGAGTGACTGGACTGAGATTCTATGCCAAGAGTCTCACCATCCTGAGAGCAAACCTTTCATCTGCTTCTACTCCACTGGTGACAACTACTTTGTCTCCTTAAACTGGGTGGAACTGTATTCAAAACAAATGCAGGTAAAGTGACCTCATCCTTTTCCCACTCATTTTTTTTTTTAAATTGTATTTATTTATTTGGCTGCATTGGGTCTTTGTTGCTGGGCTCAGCCTCTCTCCAGTTGTGATGAACGGGTGCTACTCTCTAGTTGCAGTGAGCGGCTTTCTCATTGAAGTGGCTTCTTTCATCATGGAGCATGCGCTCTAGTGCACACACATTTCAGCAGTCACGCAGCATAGGCCTACTAGTTGTGGCTTGTGGGCTCTATAGCACAGACTCAATATTTTTGGCACACAGGCTTAGCTGCCCCACGGCATGTGAATATTCCCGGCCATGGAATGAACCCGTGTCCCCTACATTGGCAGGCAAATTCTTAATCTCTGGACCACCAGGAAGTCCCCTACCTCGTTCTTAATCCACTTTACATGCATCATACTTATACTGCCCTCATCTTAGGATGCTGAGGGTGATTCTAAGTTAGCTCATTGTAATACCCATCTCCATATACCAATCTGACCTGGATGCAGTGATCCATCTTCCCCTCTAGTCATCAGGTTGACAGAATTCACATTCTCCATAAAGTAGGCTAAAGGCCAAGGAAAGAGCCTTAAGAATAGTGCTTCTATCACACACCTGACTCCTAGCATCAGGAAACTCCCATAGTCAAGCTATTCAGTCTTTTCTTAAACCCACAAGAGGGAAAAGGGATCTAAACATTCAACTTTTTTCTACCCCTCATTTAAAATTTTTATTTATTCAGCTGTGCCATGTCTTAGCTGCAGCATGTGGGATCTTTGATCTTTGCTGGGGCATGTGAGATCTGGTTCCCTGACCAGGGATCGAATTCAGGCCCTCTGCATTGGGAGCACAGAGCCTTAGCTACTAGCCCACCAGGGAGATCCATCTACCCTCCACAATGGGGAGTAGGCTTCCTCCATGGTGAGGCTTTCATCTCTGATCCTCTTCTAGGCAGTTCTCTGGATACAGAAGAAAGCTGCAGAAATGGAAGGAGTGATAAAAAGATAAAGTTCCATGTGATGGCTCAAGTGCCACCCATCCAAGCAATGGTCCACATAGCTCCCTATCACATGTTAATTGCTTACTGTGATGACATGCACCTACGGCTCTTTGGGGATCACCATCAAGAGTTCATATCTCTGGGTATGGTCCCCTGTCGTTTCTCCATCAGCTGCCTCAGCTATGACTCAGAAACTGAGATGCTTCTCTCTGGTACCCTGGGGGCCGTGGTCACCTGGTTTATCTTGCCAAATGGCAGGGGACTACAAATGGCCCAAACTGTGCCTATGCCTAGTGGTGAGCTTGTTCAGGGCTTTTCCCTGAATGGCCCCCGGGCTCCCTGGTGGCTCATTGTGAGAATAAGGTGAGAGTCTTCACCCACCAAGGTCAGGGCCAGCTGGAAGAGGTGAAGAAGTTCACTCCCATCAACAGTGGCTCCACCATCACCTGCTCCTTCACTTGTTTATCTCAGGGCTACTTCTATGTTGGAAACAATGAAGGAGAAATCCATGCTTGGGGTCTAGACAGAGGTAACTTCCTCCACAGCTTCCAGGCTCATTCCTCATCAGTGATATGTATCCAAAGCCGGTCAGAGACCTATACCTTACTAACAGCGGGCGGTGAAGGTGTAGTGAAGGAATGGAACCTTGCCTTTGGGAACTTGCTGCGCCAGCTGGATATTGACAAGAACATGCAGAGACTGCAGTTCATTGATAATAGCACCTTTTTCTGCCAGACTAACCACAATTTCTCATTGTATCACCTGCGCTACTTTTATAGCCTCTTCAATGTCTGTGGTTCTGCTCCACAGGAGGTGCGGCGGGTCTGCTGTGGCCATAATTGGACTCGGATCCTATGTGCCACTAAGGATGGTCTGTTGCGCTTCTTGTCTCCAGTAACGGGAGATCTTCTGGTTATCACCTGGCCTCTACTTATCATGGATAAGGCTGTGGCTTGGGCCTATGACTCACACAGAGAGGAACTCTTTGTGGCAACAGATGGTTCAGAGGTGCTGGTGTTTGATGCAACACGCTCTCCTTGCACAGCCAAGTATCTTATGTGTCCTTCAGTAAACCCTGGGGATAGAGTCAGATGTTTGGCCTATGGGCACTACCATTTGGGTAAGGGCCTTGTAGGACTGATGTTCAGTGGACATGACAGCGGCACTGTGAGAATCCTCTCCCACTACAGTTGTGCCCGAGTAGCAAAGGTTCTTCACTCTGGGGCGGTCCTGGCATTGTCTACCCTGGAGGGTCCCCAGGAGTACTCCTTGCTCTGTTCCTATGGCATGGATAATACCGTATTCCTCACAGAAGCTGTGCTGCAGGGGAACAGGGTAGTCCTGCAGCCTGTCAGCAAAATTCTCTGTGTTTGCCCTCTAAAACATGTGATACTCTTGCCAGGCTCTGTGGGTGCCATCACTGAGAACCACCACTGGCATCTCTGGAGTTATCAGGACTTCCTGACATCTCCAGGATCAAAGCAGAGATCTGACTTTAAAGAGACAAAATGCCTGCACCAGTGTGCCATCAGTTCATTTGATGTCTGCCTTTCCCTGAAACTTTTTGTCACAGGGGACACTGGTGGCTTAGTCCGGATCTGGGACTTCCATGGGAAACTAGTAACTGAGTTGGATTCTGCGTTACATTTTGGCCCACTCTGCTTTGCCAATGACCGGGGTGACCTGCTTTTGACTTTCAACCAGAGTCTTTACCTGGTATCCTGCTTAAAACTGCTCCCTCCAGCCCAGCTGATTCACCTAACTCTCCTGAACAATGCAGATGACATACAAGAAGCCCCTAAACCCTTCCTGCCTAGCTTCTTCTTTTCATTCGAAAAAGTATTTGTACCCAAATTTGTCTACTTTGGTCAAGGGTTGCAAGAATTACAGGGGCTAGCGGCCCTTGTTAACAAGCGGATGATTGCCTTTGACCATACTGTGCCCCATGTTGTGGAGGAAGAGAGGCCTAAGTCCTTTGTGATGCAGGAGGGACCCACATTGCATTTTTTGGAAGATAAGTATATTGATTTTCCTATTCTTACTCCCAAGCATGATCATCCCCCATTCGTGGTTCCTCCTCAGTTGCGACTGGCTGGCTGGGATGGGTTGAAACCTTATCAGATATTACAGTGTTTCTTTGGTCAAGGGCGGCCTTGGCCCTTTCCTCCAGATGGCTACATCCCCAACTCAGTGATCCGTGCCCGTCTTTGGCCTGAAGGTACCCCCCGTCTTCTTGCACTGTGATCTCCACCCATCTTACCAAGATAAAGACTGGGACATGACTGGACTCAGCAGAAGTCAGGCACTGTCACCTGTGACTTCAATAAAACAGAAAATCTCAAAGAGGAAACCAGACCAAAAACCCATGCTGGGAAAACAAACTTTCTTTGATATTCTTGTAAACTTGGCCAGTCAAAATTGGATGGGAAGAAAACTGGATGAAGGACTTATCAATACTATAATTGAGACCATCCTCAACCTCAC
This sequence comes from Nanger dama, assembly GCA_917880005.1. Lineage (NCBI taxonomy): Eukaryota > Metazoa > Chordata > Mammalia > Artiodactyla > Bovidae > Nanger > Nanger dama. The sequence continues at coordinate 47,244,423 of CAKJTW010000012.1, read as the reverse complement.
AGTTTACTGTTCTATAGAGCAATACAAGACATATATCAGTATCCTGGCACAGATTTTTGCCTCCCATCAAGTATCTCCAAGGTGGCATTCTCAAACTGCTTGTCGCCTCATGGAAGACACAACTCATTCCAATCCAGAGGTCCGGGAGACAGCCTGGGAAGGATTGGAGAAGCTAGGCTTCATGAGCCGTCTCTTTGCGATTCCCCTGGCTGTGGGATTAATGGACAGTGATAAAAATGTGCGGGCTAAGGCCTTATACCTTATGGTAAGAGTCACGGGCATCCAAACTAAGAGCATGCTGATAGCTCTGCTGAAGAGACGAGACACTCTCCAGGAAATGCAGTAAGTCAGTAACCTTATCCCCTTCTGTTCCTTTTGGCTTCTAACCTTCAAAATCTGACTGCTTCTTTTCCTTTTCCCACAGCTTTTTCTGTTCTTTTCCTCTGCCTGTGTTCTTTGTTTCTATTTGCTTTCTCCCACACACTGTCTATCCCTTACTGACTTAAAAAAAAAAAAAAAAAAGCACACCGTGAGAGTCAGGAGTTAAGTTTTATTTGGGCAAAATGAGGATCATAGCTCAAGCTATGACAGCATTTCAGATATTTCTGAGAAAATGCTCCAAAGAGATGGGGGGCAGGGCAGGGGGAGGTCAATATATATGGAATTTTGGTGAAGAGGGAGTTCATACAATCAAGCACATATTTTTGCAGAAGGTTTCTGCTAGTCATGAGGAGCAGATGTCACCATGAAGGAATCTGGTGCTTTTCTAGATATGAGGAGATGCAAGAATTGGGCTCATACATTAAAAAGAATGAAATAATGCCATCTGCAGCAATATGGATGGACATAGCAAGTGTCATACTGAATGAAGTAAATCAGACAGAGAAGGAGAAATATCATATGACATCCCTTATATGTGGAATCTAAAAAGAAATGATACAAATGATCTTACAAAACAGAAAAAGACTCACAGACTTAGAAAATGAACTTAGGTTGCCAGCTGGAAAAGATAGTTAGGGAGTTTGGGATGGTCATGTACACACTGCTGTATTTAAAATGGATAACTAACAAGGACCTATTGTATAGCACATGGAACTCTGCTCAATGTTATGTGGCAGTCTGAATGGGAGGGGGTTGGGGAAGAATGGATACATGTAGATGTATGACTGAGTCCCTTTACTGTTCACCTGAAACTATCACAACATTGTTAATTGGCTATATCCCAATAAAAATTTAAAAGTTCAAAAAAAAAAAAGGAATTGGGCACATAAAATCAGTTCCTGAAAATATCTAACTATCTAAAGATCTCTGCCAGTTTTTCCAGAGCAGACTGCCTTATTCTTGATCTCCACCTCCTGAACACAGTTCAGGGTGTATTGATGGTCAACAACCACAGTTGCACATGACTTAATCCTTGCAGAGGCAGATGGCAAATGTCCTTGGCAAGTGGCAATTTGTAGCAGACACCCTCTTTTTCTGTCCATTGAGTAGCCTGCTCCTCCATCATTTCCTCACTTCCTTAAGATTCTTCGAGACTCAGGTTCCCAAATCTCCCAACTAAAGAAGCTTCTTGGGTCACTCTGACTACTCTGTTCCTTGCTGTTGTAGATTTTTACCTCTTTATCCATCTTTTACCTTGAACTACTCTGTCCTAGACGATTACTTTAGCCCTGCCTCTTCCACTATCCATAAGCCACTACCTCATTTTCCTCTTCTTTCTTCTTCTCCTCCTTTTCCTCTAATTTTGTTTTATTGATGGCTTAGTATAATCCTTGTTTTACCTTGACTTTTGTAGGGAAGACTTTATTGGAGAAATCTCTCTAGACCAGCTGCTGGGAATTCAAGCTAGTGGTATCCAGTACCTGCTTACTCAGGTGGAGGAGCGGTTAAATGAGAACCTGACCTTGTCACACAGAGAGGAGAAACCTCCTTTGGTTGTAGTTATATCAAGGGCTCGTGAACCTGATGAACAAACACTCAAAATTTGGTCAGAACCTGCAAAGATCGCCAGACCAGATCAAAGAATGACACGTGTTACAGCAAAGAGCAAAAATCTCTGTATGTATGGGGTAACATATTGGGTATATTTGGGGCCCACTTTAGGGCACCAAAAGGCAGGGTCAATAAGCCCAGGTTATATAAAAAGATACCAGTGGTGACAGACTTAAGTAAGGACTTTCACAGAAAGTAACCTTTCTGGGAAAGATCTACCCCATAACAAATTTGTTTTTATTGTTTAGTCACTAAGTTGTATGTGACTCTTTTGCAACCCCATGGACTATAGCCTGCCGGGGTCCTCTGTCCACTGGAGTGGGTTGCCATTTCCTTCTCCAGGAGATCTTCCCACAACAAATATCAAGGTCTCATTTCTTTGTGCTGTGCTATCCTAACTCACTTCAGTCCTGTCCAACTCTTTGGGACCCTATGGACTGTAGCTTGCCAGGCTCCTCTGTCCATGGGATTTCCCAGGCAAGAATACTGGAGTGAGCTGCCATTACCTTCTCTGGGGGATCTTCCCACAACAAATACCAAGTCTTACGTCATTAGATATATGGAAATTGGGATAAAAGAGCAGGCACTTCTGGGCCATAAAGCTTTGTCGTCTGTACTTTTTGTTACCTTTTACAGCAGTTCATTGAACTAGGTGTTCAGAGGATGTCAGAGGATCTCACTCAGGACCTCTGTGTTTTTCTCAATTACTTTTCTCCCAATATCTCTGCAGTTAAAAAGGACATGAAACTTTCCAGGAAGCAGGGAGAGACAGAATTGAGCCCTGTGTTGGTGACTTTAGAGCATGAAGGTGAACAGACAGAAGCCAAGGAATCAGGTCAAATTGACAGTCAGGATGTTGCCTCAGAGCCAGACCTGTCGCTAAGTACTTTCAGCTCAGTCACATCCAAAGAGGATGCTGAATCAAAGGAGGTTGTGTTGGAGGCCAAAAAAGTCACAGAACCCACAAAAGTCTTGGAGATCGAAAAAGCAGTGAAGGCCAGAAAGGCAGTGGAGGCCATGGGTGTTATGAAGGCCATAGACCAACAGGACATGAGAGATTATGGAAAAGTGATCCCTGAGGCACAGAGACAAGAAAATCTGAAGAAGCTTTGGGAAAGAGCAATGGAAAAAACCCATCACAAAGTAAGTGTGAAGTTGAAAGAGAAGAGAAAATTGAAGGAAATGCCAGAAACAACTGCAGAAGAGCCCGAGAAAGAGGTTATACTGGTTGCTGAGCAAGAAGAAGATGCAACAAAGGTATTTAGAAAGGATGGTCATGGTTTGTCTGGGATCCCTGGCCGCACAACCAAATCAGAAACCAGATCTTGGCGGGATGACATTTGCAATCTTGTGACCTCAAGGATAGCAAGTTCCAATCCAGGAATGTTAAGGGATCTGAGTCAAGAGTTGGTGAACTGGGCTCAGGCAATCCTTGCTCCCCAAGAGCCCAGCTGGGATCTCTTCCAGGAGATTTGTCCTCTTTTAAAGGACTCATCAGAACTGGATGACATGGTGATGGAAGAAACACCTGTTGTAACAGAAGTGGTTACAGAGGTTGTCAAGGAAAAAGAGACAGTAGGACTTGGAGAACAAGAAGAAAAAAAGAGCTAAAAAATGTTAAAGAAAGGCAAGGTGTCTTCTAAAGTCAAGAAAAAGAAAGTTGCTTACTTAGATGATGACCAAGTATCAGACAAAATGAGATTCCAAAAGTAAAGACACTAGCTATGCAAAAAAGAAAATAATTGGGGAACCAAGAAAACTGAGTAAGCAGGATTTGAAATTAATGCAGGGAAAAGAGAAACTGACCAAGGACAAGAAATCGATCCTTCAAAAGAAAAAAGAACTGAGGAGGAAGAAATATCACCCATCTCACAAAAGAAGTTAACCAAGGCAGAGCAGAAGTTAGTCCAAGGAGAAAAGAAGGAAACTGGGAAAGAAGAGGAACTACTAGGAAAAGGAAAGAGGGTGAATTGGGAAAGGGGAAAGGTCACCCCGGGACAAAGGACACGGTACTGGGAGAAGGTTACGTTGGACCACAAAGAAGGTAGGCAGGCCCAGGAAGAAGGGTTGCCTGTCTGGGAGGAGAGGAAGTTGCTCCATGAAGAGGAGGAGCTGATGGAGGAAGAGGAAGAGCTGATGGAGGAAGAGGAGGAGCTGATGGAGGAAGAGGAGGAGTTGAGTGAGGAAGATGAAGAGCTGAGAAAGGAATTGGAGGTGATGGGTGAGGAACTGGAGAAGCTGATTGAGGCACTGGGGGAGCTCAATGAGGAACTAGAGGAGCTGGGTGAGGAAGAGGAGGCGCTGATCCAGGAGAAGGAGGAAATAATCCAGAACCTAGAGAAACAAATTGAAAAAATGATGAAAAACTATCGCAAAATAAAGAAACAAATGGGGAAACGGAGAAACATGATGAGGAAGAGGCCTGGGAAAGGGAAAAATTGGCCCAGGAAGAGGAACATTTGTCTAAAGAAGAAGAAAGACTGTCTGGGAAAGAGGGGAAACGGACATTAAAAAGACACAGCTTGGTAAAGCAAGAGATGAAATTGATCCGAGAAAAGAAGAAATCGTTCATGATAGAGAAGAAAGAGGCCCGTAAAAAGAAACAAATCCAAGAAAAGGAAAAGAAAGTTGAGAAACCAGAGAAAGTAGACCAGGAGAGGCAGGCTAAGGAAAAAGAGGAAGATGCCAAGGACAAACAATTAGCCAGGAAAAGACAGAAACCAAGCCAAAAAGAGGAGGAAATGCTTGGAGAAAAGGAGAAACTGTCACAACAAGAAGTTAAACAGATCCAGAAAAGGCAAGCAAAGCTTGGGAAAAGGAGGGAGGGACCCAGGAAGTGGAGAAAATAACCAAGAAAAAGAGACAACAGATCTCAGGGAAAAACGTGGATCTAGGAGAGAGAGGGAGAGGCTGGGGAAATGGAGAAACTGTCACTGAAAGAAGAGAAACAGGCCCAGGAAGGAAAGAGACAGGATCAGAAAAAGGAAAAATTGACTCCCAAAGTAGAGAAAGCAGCTGAGGAAAAAAACCAACTAGTCAGAGAAAAAATGAAACTGGTCTCAAAAGAGAAAAGTAGAGAGAAAATAGAGACAGTGTCCCCCAAAGAAGAGAAATGGGTCATGGAAAAAGAGAAGAAAGTCAGCAAGGAAAAAAAACAACAGGCCCAGAAAAGAAAACTAGCCCTACCAGAGGAGAAACAGGCCCAGAAAGAGAGAATATGGGGTCAGAAAGAGAGTGAGCGAAGAAAACAATGGGCCTGGGGAAAAGAGAAACTGTCCCGAGAAGAGAAGAAACAAGCTGGTGAAATGGAGAAAAAGTCCCAGCAAAGACAGGCAAGGGCTTTAGAGAAACGACTGACTCAGGAAGACAGTATAATGGGCAAGGAAGAGAGGCATATTGCTGAGAAAGAAAGGGCAATAGCTAGGGAAGGAATTGGTGTAACTAAGAGAAAGAAAAAAGCAACTCAAGAAGAGAAAGAGACTATTGAAGAAGAGAGCAAACTGGCCTATAACATTAGGGCCAAGGAGATGGGTGTTGCTAAGGAAGAAAAGAAAAGAATCCAAGAGGAGAGTATACAGGGAATGAGGAAACTGGATATGGGGGTGGGGATTAGTTCTGAAGGAAGAGAGACTAGTTCCAGAGAAAAGATATAAAGAAGAAAGAGAGTCACCTGATGCAGATCCTGGCTAAAATAATTAGAGAAATGAATAGAGTGCCATTGAAAGAAACAGGAATGCCTGAGGAGGATCAATTGTTTTCTATGGGAATGAGTGAAACCGATGGCCAGAGGTGGGAATTTTCTAAAGAACCAGAGGAAATAACCAGAGAAGAGAAGCAGCTGGTTCAGAAAGAGAGAAAACTAGAAGACGACAGACTAGCTACTGAAGAGAGAATACTGACTGATGAAGAGGGCTTGGAGGAAGACCAAAGGTTATTAGAGAAGGTCCAGGAAAATATGCTATTAGACAAAACCCAGGTAGACAGTATGTTAAAGGAGGCCCAGCAGCAAAATCTGTTAGGAGAAAAGCAGCTGAAGAAGCTTCTAAAGATAATCAAGGAGAAGAAACCAGAAAAGACCCAGGTAAAGTGGTTATTAGAGCTTATCAGAGACATACTATTTGAAGGCTTATCAGAGAGTTCGATTGAGAAGGAAGTGGAAGCTCCAACTAAGAAGAGGATAGATGAGGAGAGGCTCATTGAAGGAGAGGAGGAGATTCTGCCCAAGAAAGAGAAAGGGAAATACCTGATGAAGAAGAAGGAAAGGAAAGCAAGCCTGAGTGAAGAGGAATTGGAGGAGAGCTTGGCTGGGAAGCATAAGAAAAAGAATTCAACCCAAAAAAGGAAAAAGGAAAATAAACTGACTCAGGAGAAAGAGAAGCTGAATAAGAAGGTAAAAGAGGGCCCACATGAGGAAGAGATGGAGCCCTTCAGCAAGGAGGAAGGTGGGGACCCACACATGGAGGAGGGAGGAAGACCTCAGTGAGGAGGAGGAGAGCCGAAGTGAGGAGGAAAGTCTGAGTGAAGAGGAAGAAAGCCTGAGTGAGGAGGAGAGTCTGAGTAAGAAGGAAGAGGAGGGCCTGAGTGAAGAAGAGGAGAGCCTGAGTGAGGAGGAAGAGGGCCTGAGTGAGAAGGAGAGGAGTCTGAGTGAAAAGAGAAGAGTCTGAGTAAGAAAGAGAAGGCTCTGCATGAGAAGAGTCTGAGTGAGAAAGAGGAGGAGGAAGAAAAAATGGAGAAGACAGAGAAAAAGAGGAGGAAAAGAAGGCAAGACAGAAGGATGAGGAGAGTATGAGTAAAGAGAAGGAACAGCCAAGAAGACTTACAGAGGCAATGCTCTCAGTAAAGCAGAGAGTATGGAAAACAGAGCTCCCAAAGGAAGGAGTGAACATATCGAAGCCAGCGACAGTAAGTGAGGTTCTTGCTGAGAAAAGGGAAGACACAGCTAAAGAAGAAATGGCTCCTAAAAGAGACAGATTGTTTTATGGACAGGTAAGTCCCACAGTTAGGGATAAGACTATGTGGCCAACAATCATGAAGAGCCCCTTCGAAACACCATTTCCTGTAGCCCTGGGAAAAGAAAAGGGAATGGTCCTGAAAGTGTTAGGGCATCATTTCAATTTGGAAGGACAGGAAAGTCAACTTCTTAAAGCACATCCCATGACAATATCATCGGGAAGACAAGAGAATGTGCTCTTGGAGAAAGGCAGGGGCATGTTTTTACAAGTCATGGGAATGGAGACACAGACCCCAAAAGGCCTCCACAAGCCAAAGTCTCCCTTACTTAAAATTATCAGAGAATCACAGAAACCTAAATGCAGGCCCAAAGATGGCAAGTGGAAGTGGTTCTTAAAGTCTCAGGATTCTCAAAAGGGCAAGACTGAGGGCCAGGCTCCTGCCCCTGCCCCTGCCCCAACCACAGCCCTGTACCCATCCCTTTCCTCTATGCCAGCTAAAAGGCTTGATTCCCCAGATGAGGACTGGATTAGTAATGTCTTAGTAAGACTGGAAGCAGGAGAACAGCTTTCAAGGGACAGTTTCCAAAGACTGAGCCAACTCCTCAAGCACCTCACTTCAAAGGGATATTTGAAACAGACACATCTGTACAGTCTTAAAGCTGTAGCTAAACGCCTCCAGCAGAACCTACAGGTAGGTCACAGAGATATATCACGATGCTATAAAGATGATTTGAGCCCAGTATACATAAAAGCGATCCCTCCAATCAGAAGGAAAGAAATGGAGAGTTGGGGAGAGCCATTCCCTATCCATGAGCCAGTGTTACTGTCAGCTACTAACAGGACTCAGACCACACAGGATCTCAGCTGGCATCCCTTAGCTGAGTCTTATAGGAAGGAGCAGGAACAGCAGTTATCCACTGCTGTCAAGAAGGTAAAGCACCTTTATCAAACCAGAAAGGATGTTCTTACAGCCTTCTATCCTTCCATGGATAAAGAGTCCTTGGACATCCGAGCTTTGGGGGAGAAGTGAGCTTCCCACATTTCACAAAACAAAGTCCCAGCCCATCCCTACATCAGTGTTACCATCAATGACCTACAGGGTTCAAGATCCAAAGGCTCTAACTTGGCGTCTTTTAGGAGAGCCTTACAGGAGTGCACGGGCACAGCAGTTATCCCATGTTCTCCAAGAGATGGGAATGCAACACTTTCATTCTGCCACAAGAGATACTTTCACAGGTGCTCATAGTTCTGTGGGAAAACAAACTCTGGCACTGATGTTTCAGAACGATCTCAGGGCTCTGAAGGGTGAAGGTAGGGCCCTCAAGCTGCCTCAGATGGAAAAGAAGGCACAGCCTGTCTCTAAAGACAAGGAAGAGCTCCCCCAATGGGAGACGTTTGTGGCCTTGTACCATGTTCTGCGGATGTTGCAGAAGCGATATGCGAGAGACAGTGCTGCGTGGATGGAACAGTTCAAACGTCTCATGGACTTGTACCAGCTCAAGTCCCCCGAATCCAGAGGCTGCTACTGGAGTTGCTGCAGGGAAAGAGACTCCAACCACAACAGACTATCTACGAAGACACTGCAAGGATCAAGGAGTTGGTGCCTGGTGAACGGTTACTCTCTGACCTGTTGTGTGGTAGTTCTCGTACCCCTGCAGGTCCCCTTGAGTTCCAGAATGTTGTACCGTTGCCTGGGCAGAACAGAGTGCATACTATTCAACCCACGGGCATTGCCCAGTATGGATTCTTAGAACTTGCCTGGAAAAGGCTACCACGGGTCAATCCTTACCGTAGGGAGAGGCTGCCCAACATCCCTACTCCCACTCTCTGATTTGGTTGACTATTAAGACTCTGGGGTCTTACTGGAAAATAAGACCCAGACATAGGTTTTAAGCCTCCTTACCTGGTACCCACTTTAAGGTGAGGATAGACATGGACTCCTTTTCATTCAGCTCCAGAAACCTATTAATACATACTAAATAAAATGATATTTCTCATTTGTAACAAATTTGTTATTTAGTCGCTAAGTTGTGTCCAACTCTTTGAAACCCCATGGACTGCAGCACTCCAGGCATCCTTGTCCATCACTGTCTCCTGGAATTTGCTTAAACTCATGTCCATTGGGTCAGTGATGCTGTCTACACATCTCATCCTCTGCTGCCTTCTCCTTCTCTTGCCTTCGATCTTTCCCAGCATCAGTGTCTTTCCAATGAGTTGTCTTTTTGCATCAGCTGGCCCAAGGATTGGAGCTTCAGCTTCAGCATCGGACTTTCCAATAAATATTCAGGGTTCATTTCTTTAGGATTGACTGGTTTATTCTCCTTGCAGTCCAAGGGACTCTCAAGAGTCTTCTCCAGTACTACAGTTTGAAAGCATCAATTCTTCAGCACTCAGCCTTCTTTATGGTCTACCTCTCATATCCGTTCATGACTACTGGAAAAACCAAAGCTTTGACTATATGGAACTTTGTCAGAAAAGTTATGTCTTTGCTTTTTAATATGGTGTCTAGGTTTGTCATAGCTTTCCCTTCCAAGGAGTATCTTTTAATTTCATGGCTGCAGTCACTGTCCACAATGATTTTGAAACCCAAGAAAATAAAATCTAACAAATACTTTGGCTTATTTCTCTTCCTCCCCACGCTAGAATCCCTAAAAAGTACACAGGAAAAAAAAAAACACAAAAAACTTTGTCCTAAGAGAAGTAAAAGGCAAAGGAGAAAAGGAAAGATATACCCATTTGATTGCAGAGTTCCAAAGAATAGCAAGGAGAGATAAGAAAGCCTTGCTCAGTGATCAATGCAAAGAAATACAGGAAAACAACTGAATGGGAAAGATTAGAGATCTCTTCAAGAAAATTAGAGCTACCAAGGGAACTTTTCATGTAAAGATGGGCACAATAAAGGACAGAAATGGTATGGACCTAACAGAAGCAGGAGATATTAAGAAGAGGTGACAAGAATACACAGAAGATCTGTACAAAAAGATCTCACAACCCAGATAATCACGATGGTGTGATCACTCACGTGGAGCCAGACATCCTGGAATGTGAAGTCAAGTGGGCCTTAGGAAGCATCATTATGAAGAAAGCTAGTGGAAGTGATGGAATTCCAGCTGAGCTATTTCAAATCCTTAAAATGATGCTGTTAAAGTGCTGCACTCAATATGCCAGCAAATTTGGGAAAGTGAGCAGTGGCCACAGGACTGGAAAAGGTCAGTTTCAACTGACTTTTCAACCCCAAAGAAAGGCAATGCCTTTCATTTCAACCCCAAAAGAAAGGCAATGCCAAAGAATGCTCAAACTACCACACAATGGTACTCCTCTCACATGCTAGCAAAGTAATGCTTCAAATTCTCAAGCCAGGCTTCAACAGTATGTGAACCATGAACTTCCAGATGTTCAAGCTGGATTTAGAAAACACAGAAGAACCAGATATCAAATTGCCCACATCTGCTGGATCATCGAAAAAGCAAGAGAGTTCCAGAAAAACATCTACTTCTGCTTTATTGACTAGGCCAAAGCCTTTGACTGTGTGGATCACAACAAAGTGTGGGAAATTCTTCAAGAGATGGGAATACCAGACCACCTTACCTGCCTCCTGAGAAATCTGTATACAGGTCAAAAAGCAACAGTTAGAACTGGACATGGAACAACAGACTGGTTCTAAATCAGGAAAGGAGTATGTCAAGGCTGTATATTGTCACCCTGCTTATTTAACTTTTATGCAGAGTACATCATGAGAAATGCTGGGCTGGATGAAGCACAAGCTGGAATCAAGACTGCTGGGGAAAATATCAGTAACCTCAGATATGCAGATGACACCAGCCTTGTCACAGAAAGTGAAGAACTAAAGAGCCTCTTGATGAAAATGAAAGAGGAGAGTGAAAAGTTGACTTAAAACTCAACATTCAAAAACTAAGATGATGGCATCTGGTCCCATCACTTCATGGCAAATAGATGGGGAAACAGTGACAGACTTTCTTTTCTTGGGCTCCAAAATCACCACAGATGGTGAGTGTAATCATGAAATTAAAAGATGCTTGCTCCTTGAAAGAAAAGCTATGACCAACCTAGACAGCATATTAAAAAGCAGACATTCCTTTGTCAAGAAAGGTCTGTCTAGTCAAAGCTATGGTTTTTCCAGTAGTCATGTAGAGATGTGACAGATGGACTATAAAGACAGCTGAGCCCCAAAGAATTGATGCTTTTGGACTGTAGTGTTGGAGAATACTCTTGAGAGTCCTTTGGACTGCAAGGAGATCCAACCAGTCCATCCTAAAGGAAATCAGTCCATCCTAAAGGAATATTCATTGGAAGGACTGACACTGATGCTGGAACTCCAAACTTTGGCCACCTGATGTGAAGAACTAACTAATTTGAAAAGACCCTGAAGCTGGGAAAGATTGAAGGCAGAAGGAGAAGGGGATGACAGAGGATGAGATAGTTGGATGGCATCACTGACTCAATAGATATGAGTCTGAGTAAACTCCAGGAGTTGGTGATGGACAGGGAGGGCTGGCGTGCTGCAGTCCGTGAGGTCACAAAGAGTTGGACACAACTGAGCAACTGAACTGAAGAGGGACCAATTTTCCATTCAGTGGGATATATCCCTTGGAGGGCAGGGGCCAGTGTTTGATCATTTTTTGACAGGAAAACCTGTACTTCGCTCAAATTCTTTGGTTGTGATTTCCTTTCCTCAAGAGATCTTGGAGGGAGTGTTTGATACAGATGGACTTCTATTTAGTGTTAATGTGAGAGGAAGGAAAGAAGACCCACAATTTTGTCCCTTTATAAATGTTGTTTTTAAAAGATTTATGGTTGTGCTGGGTCTTCACTGATGCACGTGGGTTTTCGCAAGTTGCAGCGAGTGGGGGCTACTCTTTAGTTTTGATACGTGGGGCTTCTCTTTCTGTGGAGCATGGGTTTTAGGCACACTGGTTTCAGTATTTGCAGCAGGACTCAGTAGTTGTGGCTTAGTTGCTCCACAGCACGTGGGATCTTCTCAGACCAGAGCTCAAACCTGTGTCTCCTGGATTGGCAGGATTCTTTACCACTGAGCCACCAGGGAAGCCTAAACTTTGTTCTTAAGTTCTTCAACATTTCTGATTCAGCGTTCTCATGTACATCATAGGGATAAAGAGTGAAATAATGGCTGTGTATCAATTTGAATTCAGAAGAATTCTAGCCCTTGCTTTGCCATTTATTAGTTCTTTAATCTTAATTTTTGCTTTTTCAAAGTAAAATGGTGACAATAATGTCTACCTAAGTGAAATGCTTAATTCAGTTCCAGGAATTCAGTCCTTTTCCTCTAATGGATAGCTATTTTTAATGAGATATAGTGTGGGGATAAAAATGTAGGTTCTAGATTCAAACCAGGATTTGAATCCCTGCCTTTCAATTTAAAATGTAATCTCAAATCAATGATTTCACTTCTCTAATCCTCAGTTTTATCATGTGCAAAAATGGGGCTCATTATGAGGTTCAAATGAGATCCTGCCTATGCCCATTTTAACATACTGGGAGCACAGGAAAGGAATTGTAGGCTAGACGAGGGGGCTGAAACCTCAAGAGATTGGAGGTACCTTGGGAAAAGGGACAGAGCTCAAGGAGAGAGCCAGCAAGAGCAAAGAAGATGCCAGAGCATGAAAATGCTTAAAGGCTCAGTAGAAAATCTTGGGTGTAAGAATTATCAGAGTCCTCTGGGAGATGACAGAATCTAAGCAAAAGCTTGGACGCCCAGTGGATCAGAATCTTGGGAGCTTTGGGAAGAGACCCTGGAGCAGGAGTCAGATATCATGGGAGAGGTCTGGAGTCTAAGATTTCTGGATATTGATTTTGCATCTTTTAACTTTACTGAATTCATTTATCAATTTTTTTTTTTTTTTTGGTGGTGTCCTATATAATGCCTTACCATCTACAAAGAAGCACAGTTTTACTTCTCTTCCAACTTCTCATAACATTATTTTTCCTGCTTAACTGCTCTGGCTAAGACTCCCAGTACTCTGTTTAATAAAAGCGGTGGGAGTAGGCATCCTTGTCTTGTTTCGATCTTAACAGGAAAAGCTTTCAGTCTCTTACCATTGAGTACAATGTTAGCTGCAGGCTTCTGATACATATCCTTTATCATGTTGAGCTATGCCTCATCTATACCCACATTTTTTTTTATCCACATTTTTTTAATCATAAATTGCCGGGAGCCAGTGTGAGGAATCCCACCCGTGACAGGGTCACGTGGAAGGAAGTCTGGCATACGCAGGCGTGATCAAACTTCAGGGGTTCCCCACAGCATTTCCTGAGCATCCACCCACCCACCCACCCCCACCCCCCACCAAAATATGAATCTGCCGCCCTCTGCACTCTGCTTTTCCACTCTTCTAATATTCTGATATTCTCTGGGAAAAAGTCAACTCAAGGCTTTAGTCTTCTGCATTTTGAAAGGGTGTTTCAATCCCAAAACCCCCTCTGATGGCTTTCTAGCCTGCCTGCAGGACTCATACATGATTGTTTGAGGCCTCTCAATGGGAGGCACAGGAAGCTTAAAACATCCTAGGAATGTAGGGGCTTCTGAGGAGTCAAAATCATTAGAATAGGACTGATTAATGTTTCAGTTGTTGAGCCAATACTTGCTGCCAAATTTTCATATCTTTTATTTATTGATATAGTTGGTATATAGAAAAACAGGTAGTAGACCTGATATTAGCAACATTAGATCTTTGAGTTAAGTACATTCTTTGTTATAACCCACTGTGCCTTTGTTCTATAGAGATGTAACTTTAGTGCTTTAAGGAGATGCAGATTAAAGAAAAACACTTCAGGAAACTAGATTAACATTCATTAAGAAAGAGAGCCAAAAAGTGTTAGCAAACCTCCGGGTCAGAAGATAATGTAAATCACCCGAGACCTTTTGTATACAAGAAGATATACAGAAAGGGTCAGGACTGCTGCCCCTGCATAACTCTGCATATTCCATTATGTACAACTTGGGGGTATATAAGCTGATTTTGAAAAATAGTTTTTGAGGTCTTGTACCGATGCTGGGCTTCCCCATGTCATTCTTTTCTCCGCTTTTCGGCTGAATTCCCTTGGAACGTCAAGGCTCATCATGTGTACTTACTTGTTCCGGCCTCTAAGATCTGTAAGAAAGAGAGCCCAAGGCGGGGCGCTCTTGATATTCAAACGGCGCTGGTGGCCCAACGTAGAGTTCCTTTATTGGCTTTCCACGTAACCAAGTTATTCAGCCTCTTTTCTCTGCCTAAATTTCCTACTATACTATTTCTTCCTGATCTAATCTTATATTAATAAATAAGTTTTCCTCACCAACGCCGTCCCTCTTTGAATTCCCTGGATCCACCAGGGCTGGACCCAGGCAATAAATAGATGCTGAATTTTGTCCAACGCTTTTCTTTTGCACCTACTGAGATGATCATATGATTTTTATTTTTATGTTGTTAATGTGGTATATCACATCAGTTGATTTGTGGATGTTGAACCATCCTCTTGTTCCTGGAATAAATCTCACTCGATCATGGTATATACTTTGAATGTATTATATTTGCTAACATTTTGTTGAGGATTTTTACATATATGACCATCAAGGATACTGACCTGTAATTTTCTTTTCTTGTAATGTCTTTGTCTCGTTTTGGTATCAAGGCAACACTGGCTTTATAAAATGAGTGTGGAAGTGTTCTCTCTTTTTCTATTTTTGAAGAATTTGGGAAGGATTTGTGTTACTTCCTCTTTAAATGTTTGGTAGAAGAATTAAAGAGCCTATTGATAAAGGTGAAAGAGGAGAGTGAAAAAGCTGGCTTAAAACTCAGCATTCAAAAAACTAAGATGATGGCATCTGGTTCCATCACATCATGGCAAATAGATGGGGAAACAATGGAAATAGCGACAGACTTTATTTTCTCAGGCTCCAAAATCACTGCAGGCGGTGACTGCAGCCATGGAATTAAAAGATGCTTGCTTCTTGGAAGAAAAGTTATAACCAACCTAGACAGCATATTACAAAGCAGAGACATCATTTTGCCAACAAAGGTCTGTCTAGCCAAAGATATGGTTTTTCTAGTAGTCTTGTATGTATGTGAGCTGCTGCTGCTGCTAAGTCGCTTCAGTCATTTCTGACTCTGTGCGACCCCATAGACAGCACCTCACCAGGCTCCTCTGTCCCTGAGATTCTCCAGGCAAGAACACTGGAGTGGGTTGCCATATCCTCCTCCAATGCATGCATGCATGTTAAGTCACTTCACTCGTGTCCGACTCTGTGCAACCCTATGGACAGCAGCCCAGCAGGCTCCTCTGTCCACGGGATTCTCTAGGCAAGAATACTGGAGTGGGTCGCCATTTCCTTCTCCAATGTATGTGACAGTTGGGACCATAAAGAAGGCTGAGTGCTGAAGAATTGATGCTTTCGAATTGTGGTACTGGAGGAAGACCCTTGAGAGTCCCTTGGGCTGCAAGATCAAACCAGTCAATCCTAAAGGAAATAAATCCTGAATATTCATTGGAAGGACTGATGCTGAAGCTGAAGCTCCAGTCCTTTGGCCAACTGGTGCGAAGAGCTGATTCACTGGAAAAGACCCTGATGCTGGGGGAAAGATTGAGGGCAGGAGGAGAAGGGGACAACAGAGAATGATAATTGGATGGCATCATCGACTCAATGAACATGAGTCTGAGCAAAATTCGAGAGAGATAATGAAGGACAAGAAAGCCTGGCATGCTACAGTTCATGGCGTCATAAAGAGCTGGAAGCGGCTGAGTGACAACGACAACAATATATACTAATACATGTATTATATACTATGTATATAGTAACTTGGAGAAGCACTATGCTGACCTATTGCAGGCTTATTCTATTACAGAACTCAAGTTATTCTGTCTTGTATTATATTTAATTCTAAAACCTAAACATGGAGATGGTGAAGAACAGTGAAGTCTGGTGTGCGGCAGTCCATGGGGTCACAAAGAGTCAGACACTACTGAGTGACTAAACAACAACAAAACATGTATGGGACAATGATGTTAACCATCAGATGGTGAATAACTGAACAGGACAGTGGATTCCCCAACTGCAACAAGTGGCTAGAGAGGTATAGGTTATAAAGGACAAAATCACACTGACATCATAGATGGTGGGCTGACAATGCCTAACTTGTAATTTCCATGAATCATTCTTATTTGACAGATAACAATTCTTTTATATGGCTGAATACCAACTATGCAAAAATACACAATATTTTATCAAAACCAATATGATTTGCTGCTGGCACTTCTTTGACATTGACCCCCCAAAAAAAAAAAAAAGTGGAAGGTATTTCAAATGACTCATTTCTGACATTTATCTGGTTGGAAGTGTTTGAAAGTAGGTATCCTGATTTTAAAAATGGTCAGGTAGGTGTGTTGAGGGGGTGGAAGAGAGGTTCCTTTTAGTATTAATATTAGAAAAACTAATGAATCTAGATCACAGATGAGGAAACTTGTTGTTAAAGGTCAAGAGTAAATATTTTAGGCTTACAGGGCATACATTTTCTGTTACAGCTTTAGATAATATGTAAGTGAATGAATATGGCTGTGTTCCAATAAAACTTTAGAAAACAGGTGGCTGGCCCACAGGGCAATCATTTGCTAACTTCTAACATTAGAAAGTACCAGATTGGAGACATAAACACACTACCATGTGTAAAACAGATAGCTTAGTGGAAATCTGCAGTCCAGCACAGGGAGCTCAGCTCAGTAATCTGTGATGATCTAGACGGGTGTGATGGTTGTGGAGTGGTGGTGAAAGAGAGGTCCAAGAGGGAGGGGATACGTGTATATACAGAGCTGATTCACTTTGCTGTATAGCAGAACCACAACACTGCAAAGGAACTATCCTCTAATTGTAAACAAATAAATAGAAAGTATTAGATCAATTGCTTCAAACTAGATCAAATCATTCAAGATTTAAAATCAAATAAGAATAGTTAAGTTTTGAATATTCTAGACAAATGATTTTTAATTACATAATTCTTTTGGTTGATTCTCAGTTTTAGTTGGCAGGTAATATATTTGGATTTTCTATGCTCAATTTCTAAGGAAACCTCATTTAGCTTTTGACTTTTAGGACCTATTATTCTAATAGATTTGTTATAATTATGTAATCCATACAGCAATGAGCTAGAAAGACTGTTAGAAATAATTTCCTTCTTTAAGTCTTACCTGACTATGTGCCATAGTGCTGCCTTTAAAAAAGAGTTGTTTTCCTTTGATTCTTTTTTCTTCCATATTTATGGCTAAATCCCCTTTCTTACTAACAATGCTATAATGTAACATTTATAATTTTTCTTGGCCAGATCACCAACATTTACTTGATGTTAACATTTTTAAAGAAAAAAATTTAAAGTTAAAAAACAGTTTTAAGATTACTGTTACATTTCTAAATTATTAAAATTAATATATTTTAAATTAAATATATTTTTAGATGTATTCATTACTTTTCACAGAAAAAACCCAAACTTTTATTAGAATATCATTTTGGTTAATAATCAATAAACTGTAATAATTTTAGTTGTATTGATTGCTTCTTATAAGTTTCCAGGTCGCTCAGTGGTACACAACCTGCTTGCCAATGCAAGATACTTGATCCCTGGGTAGAGAAGATCCCCTGGAGAAGGAAAAGGCAACCTGCTTCGGTATTCTTACTTGGGAAATCCCATGGACAGAGAAGCCTGGTGAGCTACAGTCCATGAGGTTGCAAGAGTCAGACACGACTTAGTAATTAAACACACACACACACACACACACCACCCTTACTGAATAAATATTATTATCTTAAATGATAGCTTTCTATGTTCTTTATACTCCAATAACAGCACTATAATGTAGGTACTATTATGATCACTTACAAAAGACTCCCACAGGGATAGATATCTTGCACGCAGGCTCTAAAAATCAAATGGCAATCAGGACTTTTTTTTTCAGATTTGTTAGGTCAACAAGGATTTTCTTTGGCATTAGTTTTTTTCAAATGTAACAAGAACTGACTACGGCTATAGAGCTTTCATAAACAGAGCATACAAAAATGTCATTTCTACATTCTCTGAACTTTTCTCCATTATAAATATTCTGGTAATCCATAAATAGAGAAATGCTAGTAAAGGCATTCTGAGTTACAAAAACATAAACTGTAAATTTCTGAATTTGAACATTTGGGTCGTAACTAAAAAATCTGAAACATTATTTACATTCTGAGGGCTTCTCACCAGTATAAATCATTTAACGCCTTAAGAATTGAACCATATCTAAAAGCTTTCCCATGTTCTTTTCCATTTATTTATTTATTTTAATTACAATGCTGTATTTGTTTTGCCACACATTGACATGAATCAGCCACAGGTGAACACAATCTCCCAATGCCAAAGCCCCCTCCCACCTCCCACCCCACATCATCTACCTGAATCATCCTGTGCACCAGCCCCATGCATCCTGCATCCTGCATTGAACATAGACTGGCGCTTCGTTTCTTACAAGAAAGTATACATGTTTCAATGCCATTCTCCCAAACCATCCCACCCTTTCCCTCTCCCTCAGAGTCCAAAAGTCTGTTCTATACCTCTGTGTCTCTTTTGTTGTCTCACATATAGGGTCATCATTACTATCTTCTAAATTCCATATATATGTGTCAGTATACTGTATTGGTGTTTTTCTTTCTGGCTTACTTCACTCTGTATAATCGGTTCCATTTTCATCCATCTCATTAGAACTGAGTCAAATTTATTCTTTTTAAGGGCTGAGTAGTACTCCATTGTGTATATGTCCCACAGCTTTCTTATCCATTCATCTGCTGATGGACATCTAGGTTGCTTCCATGTCCTGGCTATTATAAACAGTGCTGCAATGAACACTGGGGTACATGTGTCTCTTTCAATTCTGGTTTCCTCGGTGTGTATGCCCAGCAGTGGGATTGCTGGGTCATAAGGCAGTTCTATTTGCAATTTTTTAAGGAATCTCCACACTGTTTTCCATAATGGCTGTACTAGTTTGCATTCCCACCAGCAGTGTAAGAGGGTTCCCTTTTCTCCACATCCTCTCCAGCATTTATTGCTTGTAGACTTTTGGATCGCAGCCATTCTGACTGGTGTGAAATGGTACCTCACTGTGGTCTTGATTTGCATTTCTCTGATAATGAGTGATGCTGAACATCTTTTCATGTGTTTGTTAGCCATCTGTATGTCTTCTTTGGAGAAATGCCTATTTAGTTCTTTGGCCCATTTTTTTATTGGATCATTTATTTTTCTGGAGTTGAGCTGCATAAGTTGCTTATATATCTTTGAGATTAGTTGTTTATCAATTGTTTCATTTGCTATTGTTTTCTCCCATTCAGAAGGCTGTCTTTTCACCTTGCTTATAGTTTCCTTTGTTGTGCAGAAGCTTTTAATTTTAATTAGATCCCATTTGTTTATCTTTGCTTTTATTTCCAGTATACTGGGAGTGCTGTGATTTATGTCGGAGAGTGTTTTGCCTATGTTCTCCTCTAGGAGTTTTATAGTTTCTGGTCTTACGTTTAGATCTTTAATCCATTTTGAGTTTATTTTTGTGTGTGGTGTTAGAAAGTGATCTAGTTTCATTATTTTACAAGTGGTTGACCAGTTTTCCCAGCACCACCTGTTAAAGAGACTGTCTTTACTCCATTGTATATTCTTGCCTCCTTTGTCAAAGATAAGGTGTCCATAGGTGTGTGGGTTTATCTCAGGGCTTTCTATTTTGTTCCATTGATCTATATTTCTGTCTTTGTGCCAGTACCATACTGTCTTAATGACTGTGGCTTTGTAGTAGAGCCTGAAGTCAGGCAAGTTGATTCCTCCAATTCCATTCTTCTTTCTCAAGATTGCTTTGGCTATTCGAGGTTTTTTGTATTTCCATACAAATCTTGAGATTATTTGATCTAGTTCTGTGAAAAATACTGCTGGTAGCTTGATGGGAATTGCATTCAATCTGTAGATTGCTTTGGGTAGTATACTCATTTTCACTATATTGACTCTTCCGACCCATGAGCATGGTATATTTCTCCATCTATTAGTGTCCTCTTTGATTTCTTTTATCAGTGTTTTATAGTTTTTGATATATAGGTCTTTAGTTTCTTTAGGTAGGAATATTCCTAAGTATTTTATTCTTTTCGTTGCAATGGTGAATGGAATTGTTTCCTTAACTTCTTTTTCTACTTTCTCATTATTAGTGTATAGGAATGCAAGGGATTTCTGAGTGTTGATTTTATATCCTGCAACTTTACTATAATCATTGATTAGCTCTAGTAGTTTTCTGGTCGAGTCTTTAGGATTTTCTATGTAGAGGATCATGTCATCTGCAAACAGTGAGAGTTTTACTTCTTCTTTTCCAATTTGGATTCCTTGTATTTCTTTTTCTGCTCTGATTGCTGTGGCCAAAACTTCCAGTACGATGTTGAAGAGTAGTGTTGAAAGTGGACACCCTTGTCTTGTTGCTGACTTTAGGGGAAATGGTTTCAATTTTTCACCATTGAGGATAATGTTAGCTGTGAGTTTGTCATATATAGCTTTTATTATGTTGAGGTATGTTCCTTCTATTCCTGCTTTCTGGAGAGTTTTTATCATAAATGAATGTTGAATTTTGTCAAAGGCTTTTTCTGCATCTATTGAGATAATCATATGATTTTTATTTCTCAGTTTGTTAATGTGATGAATTACATTGATTGACTTGCGGATATTGAAGAATCCTTGCATCCTTGGGATAAAGCCCACTTGGTCATGGTGTATGATCTTTTTAATGTGTTGCTGGATTCTGATTGCTAGGATTTTGTTGAGGATTTTTGCATCTATGTTCATCAGTGATATTGGCCTGTAGTTTTCTTTTTTTGTGGTGTCTTTGTCAGGTTTTGGTATTAGGGGTGATGGTGGCCTCATAGAATGAGTTTGGAAGTTTACCTTCCTCTGCAATTTTCTGGAATAGTTTCAGTAAGATAGGTGTTAGCTCTTCTCGAAATTTTTGGTAGAATTCAGCTGTGAAGCTGTCTGGACCTGGGCTTTTATTTGCTGGAAGATTTCTGATTACAGTTTCAATTTCCATGCTTGTGATGGGTCTGTTAAGATTTTCTATTTCTTCCTGGTTCAGTTTTGGAAAGTTGTACTTTTCTAAGAATTTGTCCATTTCTTCCAAGTTGTCCATTTTATTGGCATATAATTGCTGATAGTAGTCTCTTATGATTCTTTGTATTTCTGAGTTGTCTGTCGTGATCTCTCCATTTTCATTTCTAATTTTGTTGATTTTTTTCTTTGTTTCTTGATGAGTCTGGCTAATGGTTTGTCAATTTTATTTATCCTTTCAAAGAACCAGCTTTTTGCTTTGTTGATTTTTGCTATGATCTCTTTTGTTTCTTTTGCATTTATTTCTGCCCTAATTTTTAGGATTTCTTTCCTTCTACTAACTCTGGGGTTCTCTATTTCTTCCTTTTCTAGTTGTTTTAGGTGTAGAGTTAGGTTATTTATTTGACTTTTTCTTGTTTCTTGAGGTATGCCTGTATTGCTATGACCTTTCCTCTTAGGACTGCTTTTATAGTGTCCCACAGGTTCTGTGTAGTTGTGTTTTCATTTTCATTCGTTTCGATGCATATTTTGATTTCTTTTTGATTTCTTCTGTGATTTGTTGATTATTCAGAAGGGTGTTGTTCAGCCTCCAAATGTTGGAATTTTTAATAGTTTTTCTCCTATAATTGAGATCTAACCTTAGTGCATTATGGTCAGAGAAGATGCTTGGAATAATTTCGATTTTTTTTTGAATTTATCAAGGTTAGATTTATGACCCAGGATGTGATCTATCCTGGAAAAGGTTCCGTGTGCACTTGAGTAAAAGGTGAAATTCATTGTTTTGGGGTGAAATGTCCTATAGATATCCATTAGGTCTAACTGGTCTATTGTATCGTTTAACGTTTGCGTTTTTTGTTAATTTTCTGTTTAGTTGATCGGTCCATAGATTGAGTGGAGTATTAAAGTCTCCCACTATTATTGTGTTATTATTAATTTCCCCTTTCATGCTTGTTAGAAATTGTCTTACATATTGCGGTGCTCCTATGTTGGGTGCATATATATTTATAATTGTTATATCTTCTTCTTGGATTGATCCTTTAACCATTATGTAGTGGCCTTCTTTGTCCCTTTTCACAGCCTTTGTTTTAAAGTCTATTTTATTGGATATGAGTATTGCTACTCCTGCTTTCTTTTGGTCTTTATTTGCATGGAATATCTTTTCCCAGCCCTTCACTTTTAGTCTATATGTGTCCGTTGTTTTGAGGTGGGTCTCTTGTAGGCAACATATATAGGGATCTTGTTTTTGTATCCATTCAGCCAGTCTTTGCCTTTTGGTTGGGGCATTCAACCCATTTACATTTAAGGTAATTATTTATAAGTATGCTCCTGTTGCCATTTACTTTATTGTTTTGGGTTCGGGTTTATACGTCCTTTTTGTGTTTCCTTTCTAAAGTCTATCCTTTAGTATTTGTTGGAGAGCTGGTTTGGTGGTGCTGAATTCTCTCAGCTTTTGCTTGTCTGTAAAGCTTTTGATTTCTCCTTCATATTTGAATGAGATCCTTGCTGGATACAGTAGTCTTGGCTGAAGGTTATTATCTTTCATCACTTTAAGTATGTCTTGCCATTCTCTCCTGGCCTGAAGAGTTTCTATTGAAAGATCTGCAGTTTTTCTTATGGGGGTCCCCTTGTGTGTTAATTGTTGTTTTTCCCTTGCTGCTTTTAATATTTGTTCTTTGTGTTTGGTCTTTGTTAGTTTGATTAAAATATGTCTTGGGGTGTTTCGCCTTGGGTTTATCCTGTTTGGCACTCTCTGGGTTTCTTGGACTTGGGTGATTATTTCCTTCCCCATTTTAGGGAAGTTTTCAACTATTATCTCCTCAAGTATTTTCTCATGGTCTTTCTTTTTGTCTTCTTCTTCTGGGACTCCTATAATTCGAATGTTGGAGCGTTTCATATTGTCTTGGAGGTCTCTGAGGTTGTCCTCATTTCTTTTAATTCGTCTTTCTTTTCCCTCGCTGATTCTTTTATTTCTACCATTCTATCTTCTATTTCACTAATCCTATCTTCTGCCTCCGATATTCTACTATTTGTAGCCTCCAGAGTGTTTCTGATCTCATTTATTGCATTATTCATTATATGTTGACTCTTTTTATTTCTTCTAGGTCCTTGTTAAACCTTTCTTGCATCTTCTCAATCCTTGACCCCAGGTTATTTATCTGTGATTCCATTTTGATTTCAAGATTTTGGATCATTTTCACTATCAGTATTCGGAATTCTTTCTCAGGTAGATTCCCTATCTCTTCCTCTTTTGTTTGGTTTGGTGGGCATGTCTCCTGTTCCTTTACCTGCTGGGTATTCCTCTGTCTCTTCATCTTGGTTATATTGCTGCATTTGGGGTGGCTTTTCTATATTCTGGGAATTTGTGGAATTCTCTTTCTTATAGAGCTTCCTCTCTGTGTTTGGGGTTATATTAGTGGCTTGTCAAAGTTTCTTGACTAGGGAGGCTTGTGTTGGAGTTCTGGTGGGTGGAGCTGGATTTCCTCTCTCTGGAGTGCTGTGAAGTGTGAAGTAATGGGTTATGAGATGTCAATGGTTTTGGAGTATTTTGAGTTGCCTGTGTATTGAAGCTCAGGGGCTTGTTCTTGTGTTGCTGGAGAATTTGCGTGGTATGTCTTGCTCTGGAGCTTGTTGGCCCTTGGGCAGTGCTCAATTTCAGTATAGGTATGAAGGTGTTTGATGAGCTCTTATTGGATAATGTTCCCTGTATTCAGGAATTCTTTGATGATCTCAGGATTTGGACTTACGCCTCCTGATTCTGGTTTTCAGATTTATTTTTACAATAGCCTCATGATTTCTCCATCTATTCAGCACTAATGTTAAAACATCTAGGTTAATGATGATAGGTTTCTCCACCTTGAGGGTCGTCCCTGGAGGATCGCTGAGTTACTGGTTTTGAAGCCAATGATCTGCTTTGCTGGATGCCTGATGTCCTCTGCCAGCAGTCAGTAGTTATTCTGTGGAATTTACTCAGCGCTGAAATGTTCTTTTGATGAGGTAGAGAGGGAGAAAGTGTTCTCCCCATCCTATTCCTCCGCCATCTTTTTTCCGTGCTCTCCCATGTTCTTTTCATTCAAAATTTTTCTGAGTGTTATAAATACAATGACTTACTATACATACTCTACTGCATATATATGCTTTTCCACAGTCCTTACATTCATAATGTTTCTCTCCAGTATGAATTTTCTGATACACTTTAAGGCTTGAACTAAGCCTAAATGATTTTCCATATTTGTTACATTCTAAAGCTCTCTCAGAGGGAATGATGCTGAAGCTGAAACTCCAGTACTTTGGCCACCTCATGCAAAGAGTTGACTTACTGGAAAGACTCTGATACTGGGAGGAATTGGGGGCAGGAGATGGGGACGACAGAGGAGATGGCTAGATGGCATCACTGACTCGATGGACATGAGTCTGAGTGAACTCCGAGAGTTGGTGATGGACAGGGAGGCCTGGGGTGCTGTGATTCATGGGGTCACAAAGAGTCGGACATGACTGACTGAACTGAACTGATAGCTCTCTCTCCACTGTGAATACTCTGAAGTCGAGTAAGTCGTTCATACAAACTAAAGGCTTCCCACATGCCTTAAATTCATAGTGTTTCTCTCCAATATGAAATCTATATTGTATAATTAGCTGATGTCTACTACTCACACTCTTTACATTGATGGGCTTTCTCACCAGTGTGAATTCTGTGATGCATTCTAAGGCTTTCAACGTGACTAAAGGCCTTCCAACATTCTTTACACTGATATGGTTTCTCTAAAGTATGAATTCTCTTATGCCTAACAAGGTTTGAGAGGGTGATAAAGGTCTTTCCACATTCTTTACATTCATAGGATTTCTCACCAGTATGAATTATGTGATGCATTCTTAGCCTTCCACCATTAATAAAGGCCTTCCCACATTAATAAGGCCTTCCCACATTCTTCACATTTATAGGGTTTCTCACCAGTATGAATTCTCTCATGTTGAATAAGTGCTGAAGCATGACTAAAGGGCTTCCCACATTCACGACATTCAAAGGGTTTTATTCCGATATGCATTTACTGATGTGGAATGAGTTGATAGCCATGACTAAATGTCATCCCACATTCCTTACACTCATAGGGCTTCTCCCCAGAATGAATTCTCTCATGTTGAACAAGATGTGAGTCACAACTAAAGGCCTTTCCACATTCCTAACATTTGTAGGGTTTCTCCCCAGTATGAATTCTATGATGTTCCCTAAGACCTATACTAAGACTAAAGGTCATCCCACATTCATGGCATTCATAGGGTTTTTCACCACTATGAATTAGCTGATATTGCAGAAAGTTGGATGAACCACTAAAGGCCTTTCCACACTGCTTACATTCACAGGGTTTCTCGCCAGTATGAATTTTCTGAGGAACAGTAAGAGATGAATGTTTTTAATAAATATGTACATTTTCATAGCTGATTATTTCATATCTTGAATTCAAATCTAAAAGAGGAAAACATTTTATTTTCCTTGACAAAGAACAGTGAATATTCTATACTACATTCTTTTAAATTAAAAATATCACTCATCAGAGTGAATTACTTTAGATAACTCTAAAATCAGCTATACACTGTGTAATATTAATGACAGTTTCCATAACTCATTTATCATACTTTACTAGAGTGATTTAATATACTCTTTCTTGTATCAGTTTCCATCAAAGACTTACAGAGGTGTTACTGGCCAAAACTGTGAAAATAGCAGCATAAAAATGATTGTGATAGAATGTAACAATATGATAAAAGGCAATGAGAGATTTCTCTGGTGGCTAAGACTCTGGGCTTCTAACGCAGAGGTCATGGGTTTGATTGTTGGTCAAGAGGCAGGAGACGGGGACGACAGAGGATGAGATGGCTGGATGGCATCACTGACTCGATGGACATGAGTCTGAGTGAACTCCAGGAGTTGGTGATGGACAGGGAGGCCTGGGGTGCTGTGATTCATGGGGTCACAAAGAGTCGGACATGACTGAGTGACTGAACTGAACTGAACTGAAAGCTGTCTCATCACTGTGAATATTCTGAGGTCAAATAAGTCATTCATACACACTAAAGGCTTAGTAACTAGATCCCATATGGCACAACTCATACCAAGTGCAGTCAAGTAAATACATACATACATATTAAAAAACAGCAAATAAGAATAAAAGCAATGAGTCCACAATGATACAAGAAAAAATATATTAAAAAACCATTTTCACATTAACTCCTTAACTGAATATGTTCTAGTACCATCATGGTGATGTAAACCCTTTCAAGATCATCTCCCTCTCTGACTGATATCAACTAAAAATGCTTGACAAGATAAAAAAAAAGTCAAACACTTGAGGTCTGTAAATTAAATGGAAAAGGATTGTGGAGGGAAGTAAAAACCTTAAAAATGACTGACACTAGACTGAGTTTCTTGCCACTTTCTCTATCACTCATAGCTTTGCAATATGGTTTGGCCTCAAGTATACTGGGGCAAAACTGAGTTACAAAGAAATCCCAACATATTTCCTACTACAAGAATCACAGTAAGGGATACTATCAAAGAGGAAAGTGAGGGAGGAAGGAAAGGAAACGCTGAGAGAAGGTTCCCTAATTTGGGGAGGAAACATGTACAAATCTTAGCCTAAACATGAATCGTGTGTGCATGAAGAGGACACAAACCAGTATAGCTAAGCCCAGAACCAGAGAATTATACTACTGCCCCCAAATAGCAGGACAGAACATGTAGCCTAAATTTTATTGCTTCAATTACTTGCTAAAATAAAAATATCAACATGTAAACATTTCAACACAACATAGCACTCACAATGTCCAAAAAACAACTTAAAAATTATTAATTGTAAAAAGAACAACAACAGAAATGTGAGCCCCTCTCAAGGTAAAAGACAAACCACAGATGCTGAGACAACACAGAAAAAAAGAAACCACATAAAGGAAAACATTAAAACTATAAAACTGAAATAAGTAACTTCTAAAATGCTGGGCAGAATGGATACATGTATATGTATGGCTGAGTCCCATTGCTCAGCCAGGGCAAAACTACCACAACATTGTTAACCAGCTATGCTGCTGCTGCTAAGTCACTTCAGTCGTGTCCGACTCTGTGTGACCCCATAGACGGCAGCCCACCAGGCTCCCCCGTCCCTGGGATTCTCCAGGCAAGAACACTGGAATGGGTTGCCATTTCCTTCTCCAATGCATGAAACTGAAAAGTGAAAGTGAAGTTGCTCAGTCGTGTCCGACCCTCAGCGACCCCATGGACTGCAGCCCTCCAGGCTCCTCCATCCATGGGATTTTCCAGGCAAGAGTACTGGAGTGGGGTGCCATTGCCTATTTCAGTACAAAATAAAAAGTTTAAAGTTTGAGGGGAAAAAAATGCTGGAGAGCTTGCAGCAGAATGGAAATGACAGAGGAAAAATAAACATGACAGATGTATAGAAGTTATTGCGGTAATATATGTAAAGATGCAAACAGAATCTGAAAAGGAGACAGATTGAGGCAAAAACTGGAAAAAAATTACTACAGGAAGTTGTTTACACTGATAGAATCTTTAGGAATGAAAGATGGCAACATGAAAGTTAAATATCTAGGTAAATATATTAAGGTCATTTATTCCCCTATTAAGTTATTTCAGATATATTTGACTAGAAAGCAAAGCTTTTAACAGTCTAGTGGTATTTTCAATATATGTAAATGTGATAAACATGACAATTATAATATAGAGTGACAGGTAAGTATAAATGTATTGAAGCTACAAGTTTTTTCATTTTACAAGAAATGCTACAATATTTGAAAAAGCAGACTGTGAAAGCTTAAGTATATTTTATACTGTAACCCCCATAATATACACTAAAAACAAATATTCAAAGAGAAATAGTCAAAATGCCAAGAGAAAACTAAAATGAATACTAAAGAAATATTTCAATACTCCAGTACAAAGCAGGAAATGGAAACAGAAGACCTAAAACAAAGGAAGACAGGACATTAGGAAGAGTGATCTATAAAGATATGCCCCTTGTTCTCCCCAAGAGATATTGAATCAACAGGATTACACATACCAAAATATCTTTACTCTAAAAACTAGTTAAGGGGCTCTACCACTCAGATAAATACATAAACAAAAGAAAAGACAGCCAAGAAATTTGCTTGTTTACAGTTTGTTTGCCTGAGTCCCTCTTGCCACTCAGTATAATGAGGTGTGATGGGAAGAATATGTGCCATGCTCAGTTGTTCAGTCATGTCCTACTTTTTGTGACCCTGTGGATGGCATCCCACCAGGCTCCTCTGTCCATGGGATTTCCCAGGCAAGAATACTGGAGTGGGTTGCCATTTCCTCCTTCAGGGAATCTTCCCGATCCAGGAATCGAACCTGAGTCTGTTGCATCTTCTGCATTAGCAGGTGGATGCTTTACCAACTGAGCCACCTAGGAAGCCCACCTACTCGTAATTTCTGGCTCCTTCCTCAGGACAGGAAAAACGTGGTACTTGTGTCCAACATTCTGACTTCTCTGGGGGCTGCCCAAGGGACTGGTTTTTGTCTTATCTGGCTTAGTTTGCCAATGGGAATGGTGGCATAGTTTGTACATCACATTGGAGGCCACTGAAAACACAGCTGAGTACTGCAGCATGTTAGGGTAGCAAAGAATATGCATTTCCGCAGGCAGTCACCAGGAGAAGCAAAAGATTAAGGGTAGAGGAATACAAGAGAAACTAAAAGGTCCTCAGAAGAAACAGGAAATTAAGATGTCAGAAGCAGCCATTAATACTAAAATAAAAGCATACACACAACCCCAAAGAAGATGCTTCCCAAGAAAAGGTGGTTGATAGGTTCCAGGACCCCTGGTTGGGCTTATTGGTGAAGGTAGTAAGGCAGTCTGTAGAGACTGCAAGAAGAGGCTGTTTCCACAAAGCCAAAGTCTCAGTGAAAAATCACAAGGGATACAGAGAAACAGGGAAATCAAAGGATCAATACAAGGTGCCAGAAACCAACTCTAAAGAAAAGCAGATATATGAAGTTCCTGAAAAAGAATTTTAAAATTATGGTTTAAAGAGTCTTCCCTGGTGCCTCAGTGGTAAAGAATCTGCCTGCCAATGCAAGAGACGCTGGTTCAGTCCCTGGGTCAGGAAGTTCCCCTGGAGAAGGAAATGGCAACCTACTCCAGTATTCTTGCCTGGAGAATCCCATGGACAGAGAAGCCTGTCAGGCTACAGTCCATAGGGTCACAAAGAGTCAGACACAACTAAGCAACTGAGCAACAGAATTTGGGATAGTGTTGCCATCTTAACAGTATTAAGTGTTCTGAATTTTCTGATATGCTATAAGAGCTGAAAGAACAACATAAATCAGAATTAGAAAAACTCAGAAATGAAGTGATAGAGCTCAGCAACATAGTAGAGATAAAAGAAAAAATAATTTCAGGATATTAACCTAGAAAGAAATAAGAAAAACTCCAATATATTAATATTAGGACAAAATTTTTAATAAAAATTTCAAATATGTAAAAAGTATATGAGAAAGTAAATAAATAAATTTATATTTATCTAGACTTCTAAGTCTCATTAATAATAAGGTTTTTGAAATAATGTATTAAAATATATAAATATATTAAAAATTTAATCAGATCATGGCTCTTAAATAATCTTAGAAAACAATTTTAATTCTTCTTAATAACACCTTAAGTTACCTGAACTGCCATAATATATTGACTTCATGTTTTGTTAGTTAACCCTCAATAACTCTATTCCGATCTGCCACATACTCCTTAACACACAACATTCATGTTCATCTTCAGGCCTTTGTACGTGTTGTTTATTCTTCTTGTAATGGACTTCCTCATATACTCAGATGCCTCAGGCCCTTACCCTCCATGTCTCAGCTCAAATATCACTTCCTCAGAAAAGGGTTCTTGACCATCTTACCTCATTATCTAAATATGCCTTATCCTTGGTAGTCTCCTTCAAACTATGTTTCACTATGTGATGTTATTTATCTACTTATTTGCTATTTATCTACTATTTGTCTTCCCTAATATAATACAAACTCCATTTATTAACCATTTATTAACCATTTTATTAACCATTTATTAAAAATATATTTTTAGTTAATGAAGCCATATTACAAATCTAAGTGCCCTGGAGGCTCTAGAAAACATCTGAGTCCAAAATACATATTAAAAAGTGCATAAGGGGACTTCCCTGCTGGTCCAGTGGCTAAGACTCCATGCTCTCAATGCAAGGGACCCAGGTTCAACCCCTGGTCAGGGAACTAGACTCCACATGCATAAGAGTTCACATGCCTCAAGTAAAGATTCCACATGCCGCAACAGAAAAAAAGATCCTTCATGCCAGAACTAAGACCTGGTGCAGCCAAATAAATAAATAAATAAGAAGTGCATGAAGAAGGAGGACAGTGCCCATCAGTGAACTGGGAGGAAAATATAAGAAGAATAACAAAGGGAGTGTTTAATGAAGTAAAGATAAAATTCACTGGGTAGTTCATGCAGAGCATTTATTTCCACTTTAGATCAAAGGTATTTTCTCCAACTTGAATGAAGCTTTCCAAGCCAATATTTCAAGTGTGTGTCTCCTTGACAACTGGGCTTTTACTTACATGGATGTGGCCCCATAATTTGACTTGCTCATACTGACCTGTACATGATCTTCTTGTTTCTTCTCTCACAACCATCCATGGCTCTTTTCCTTGCTCCAATAATGTAATCACATCTGGCTTAGAAATGGAATGTCCTGCTTATAAAGAAAAAAATGGCACACGATGTAGAAGAAAACATCACTTAATTAAAACGTCAAAATAACATTGAATAAGATTTTCTAGAAGAGACGGCAAGGGAATGAAATACAAGAAATCAGGAAGGGTCAGTTTAAGACATATATATAAAAATATATACATATAGACTCACATATCCTCTTTTTATTGAACGCATGTATTAATACCTTAGTTGAAAATACAGATCCTGGAAACTTAGTTCACTTCTTGCTTTTGCACCTTCCAGTTGCATCTGACCTTGGGAAAGTCACTTAAACCCACTGTGCCTTAGTACTCACTTATAAAATGGGAATAATAAGAAGGAAAAACAAGTTTAAATATATATGTATATAAAATGCTTAGAGCCTTGCCTATTAATACTTAGCACAATGTTAGCTATTAACACTATT
This sequence comes from Nanger dama, assembly GCA_917880005.1. Lineage (NCBI taxonomy): Eukaryota > Metazoa > Chordata > Mammalia > Artiodactyla > Bovidae > Nanger > Nanger dama. Next base: position 47,213,201 of record CAKJTW010000012.1, on the reverse strand, counting down.
ATCAATATTGTTGTTTTACAAACAGTATACAAGAAGACCTGTCTGTAGGATATTAAATCCATTTAAAATGGAATGTTCATTGATTATAACTTTCAACCGCAAAACAGGAAAAATTTCTCCAAAATAGAATGCATGTTCTTCAGTCTTCAATGAATTCCATTTATTTAACCCACTACTATATAAATTGTAGGGGTTGATTTAGAGCAAGTAGAGCAATTTAGCACCCTGTGTCCGGACGATCTCTCCGCAAGAGGATCAGATAACAAAATGGAACATCTATAAAAATTCCGAGCATAAATAAATAGGAAATTTGGATTCTTTGACAATGATATATAACAAATGCCAAAGATTTCTAAACTACACCCTATAAAGGAAGAGAGGCAACTGTAATTAAGAACAGAGGAGGTTTGAATGTAACTGAAGGAGAGGGAGGATAAAGATATTTAATGCAGATGTGATTCCAGTCTGACAAAGCTGAAACCACTTTCTTAGTAAAAAGAACAAGAAAGTGTTAACTAGTTTCCTAAAGGCAGCCCTAAAAATTACAGTGGAAAAAAATACATATCTTAAAGAGCAGATTCTAAATTATTCTAAATCACTTGAGGCTGATAAACATACCCAGTGAGACCAAGTTATCATAGTTCTCCATCATCACATCCCGGTACAAGTTCTTCTGAACAGGGTTGAGACATTCCCATTCTTGCTGGGAGAAGTGTATGGCCACATCCCTGAATGTCGATGTCTGAAACAGTAAACCCATGTATTAATGGGGAAATGACAGGAATATTTTGAACACAGACGGAGAGAAGATAAGGATTGTACTGTAGGAAGAGAGCAATATGGCAAGTACATAGGCTAAAAATCTATAATATATGAGGAGACTGAAGCAGAATATATAGGTATTTTTGAAGAAGCTTGCTGAAACAGACAAAATTTCCTGGCTTGTTATTAAGTATATGAACCATTTAACAACAGATAAAATAGTAACATTTGGTTATTAAATAGTGAACATGAGGATAATGCCTGATTGGTATCTGTCATGTAAATTCTCAGTAAACATGAGCTGTCAAGGAAAATTTTTGCCTTTTAAAGAAGGGAAAATTTAATCAGTTGTTTTTTTTTAATGCAGTATAAAGTCCCAATTTAGAAAATACATTTATATAAAATTGAGAATTTCCTCAATTATTAAATGCTTCACTATGTCAGATCTTATAGTTTTTTAAAAAAGAAATCCACCTAATTTTTGGCACATGACATTATATTTAATGTATACATCAGATTTAAGTGAACAACATTTAGGAGGTACAGCATTTGTAAGGTCTTCTCCAATCCTAAGATTCTGTATTCACTTACTACTTATACATTTTCTTTTTACTTATACTTTACTTTTAACTTTTTTTTACTTTTATACTTATACTTTACTTATATGTTTTCTTTTATTGCCATCTAACGTCTATCACTTGGCTTGTGCTGAGTGATTACTTAGGTTACTTTTGGTGTCTCACTAGCTCAACCAGGGGTGGCCTCCAATCCTCCCATGAGAAACTGGATCTTGGAACCATCTGAGTGAGCTCAGAAGAGGATACACCCAATATTGGCCTTAAGATGACTGCAACTCTACCCAACAACTTAATAGCCTTGCAAGAGAACTAGTGTAAAGAGATCTAGAGCCAAACTAAGCCATGTCCAGATTTCTGAACCATGAGATAAATGTTTACTGCTTTAAGCTACTAAGTGTCAGAGTAATATGTTATGCAACAGTAGATAACTAATAGGTAGAGTTAAAGAATATTGAGGAAGGATGTTGAAATATGTCACCCAAATTTAGTATGTTCCATTCAACAACAGAATAGTCTTGATATTTACCTTTCAGGGATTTCCTGCCAAGATCCATGACCTCCAAGTTTGCAAATCTCAATCATGTATATACACTAATTCACATAAACTATGAGACACTACTATTCACTGAGATTTAAGTCATTCAATACCAAATTTGTGTCTTATCTACCTGGAATCTTACATCTAGAAAATTTCAAAGTCTTCTCTTGAGCAGTCAAATACAACCACTGTCTCCATCTCACACAAAATCCAGACCTGACTCATATAACAAACCTTTAATGGACTTATCTCCTTCACTCCTTCAACACTGCCCTTGATAGAAGAATGGGCATGTAAGACATGTTGGGTAATTTCTTAGTAATAACATTAACATTAGTTTTTGGGTTTTTTTTGCATTAGGAACACTTTATGTTAAAGTATGAATGGCATTTACAATAAAACATGAAAAGATTTATATGTATCTACAAAAGTTTTTGCTAAAATAAATGCTATTTCTTTTAAACAAGCCAGAAAGGTAAGGGATGTCATGCTCAATCTATACATTCTCTTTGGAGCATTAGTCTGGAAGACTTTGACCTTTAAATCAGACAATCATAGACGTGAATTTCCTAGTCGTTTCTCTAACAGACACATTTTTTTGAGCCATTTCCGTTGTATTTTACTCCCCAGACTTGATCCTGATGATCAAAGAAGGTGTGAACACAAGTCCTCATTCCAACATCCCAAACTTTCACACTTTTGTCAGATCAACTGGAAACCAAGTGTGTGTCACCAGGACAAAATGCAATGTTCAACACCCAGGATGCATGGACACTCAATGTGCCAGCCAAGCTGGCATGTTGTATGTCACAGATCTTGATGGAGCCATCATCCAAAGCAGTTACAAGGATCTGTGACTCCAGGGAAATACTCAAGGAGTGAATGGGCATATCATGACCTTCTGGCATATGCAGAAGTTTCCCAGTTGTGATATCAAAAATACTGATGATTCCACCTATGGCTCTACTGGCCAGAAACTTCCTATCAGGACAATATGCAATACTAAGAATGAATTTTCCTCTTGTGTCCAAAGAACATTCCTTTTTCCCACTTTCCACATCAGAAACATTCACTTTCCCCACATGAGTTCTTGTGGCCAGATAGTGGGAATCGGCAGAAAAGGCCAAAGTCCATGCATCCACAGGTCCTGCATCTACAGACTTTATTTATTTGCTCTTTTCTAACTGCCAGAGAAGAATATGAGCACTAAGAGAATGGGATGCAGCAATAGGTAGGGTGTGGCTGAAGTCCACAAACAACACACTCAGCTGATGGCTCTCCAGATTCCACTGTAGGTCCAGTTTCTTATCATGCCATTTCCAGACCTTCACTTGGTCATCCAGGGATCCTGTGACCACTGTCTCAGAGTCTTTGTTTGACCCTCAGGCAACTGATCAGATGGCATCATCATGGGTGTGCTTTTGTCTAAAGAGAACACTGTACTGGTTGGTCATTTCCTTAACCAAGGAGGAAGGGTTAAAGGCCAGACAGCTTACCTTACTGCCTGGCTGCACTGCCCTGCAGCTCGTCTGACACCCAGCTTTGTGTGACAGCAACACCAACACTAGTTAGTTTAGACTGAGGCACATTGAGAGGATGCTGGGTAATTATGTACTACATTTCACTAGAACAAAAGCTGGGAGGCAGGTTATCTGAGGAACCTCTTTGGGTAGTAAACTTTAGAAAAATTAATGAAAATAATCAATCAAATGATCTAAAAAATACACATATTCCAAGAAGAAGAGAAACATCAACTTACATGAACAATGGTTTTAGACCTGCAAGACTGGATTAGTCCTCAAGGTTTCTCTAACAGAAAAGCACATGTCCAGAAAGCAGGAGCTGGTAGAAGAGAAAGACCTTGAGATCAGTTTGGTGTTCCCAACAGAACATAAGTTAATAACATTATAATCTTCCATTCCAGGTTCCAAACTATTTAGCATCACACATGATTTGGGTAGATTAGGATTCTAGATAAACCCACTTTTTCTGCCAAATCCCAGGGGTCTAGGAGGAACAAAGTCACAGAACAGAGGCTTTTCTGCCAGACCCAGATATGTCAGCAGGACAGTGCCAGAAAACTTGATAGGATGGTAGTCCTGCAGTTTTGCTTAGAGCAGATCCTCTTTCTTCTATTCCCACCTTCCAAGACTACTACCCTAATAAGGACCTTTTTGTGGCTTTATAATTATATGAAGTTGGTTAAGACACTGAAGATAGAAAGTCAGTGTTCAGGACTTTCAGTCTAGGAAAACTTATTAGTTAAATATATGACAAACCATCACTGTACTATAAATCAAAGTAGATACCAAATGTGAAGTTGGGAAAATATTTAAGGATATGGGAAATATTCCAGATACACTGTCAACAAAACAATCAAATTGACCAATATAAGTATTTCTGAACAATATCTGAATATATCAAGCAACATAGAGAAGCAGAGTCAGAGAAACAGACCACTGAAATTAGTAGATAATAAAAGTCTGGAAGGTTATGTGACCACCTAATAGCAGTGCTTATTTTTTAATTCTGATCTTGATTTTTCTTTTTAAAGTTTATTCAGTGATTATTTTAACAATTACCACTTTGGCCATGTGATGTGAAGAGCGTACTCACTGGAAAAGACTTGGATGCTGGGAAAGACTGAGGGCAGGAGAAGGGGGCAAGAGAGGATGAGATGTTTGGATGGCATCACTGATTCAATGGACATGAGTCTGAGCAAACTCTGGGAGATAGTGAAGGACAGGGAAGCCTGGCATGCTGCAGTCCATGGGGTCACAAAGTCAGAAACGACTTAGTGACTAAACAACAACAAACTTGAAATAAATGTGTATTATTTTTTAAAAAATTATTAACAGGAAGATGTTGTTCAAAAAGGAGGAGAATTCAAGAAAATTCTTTGTTATCTAAATTTAGATTGTTTTACTGAGCGGCTTATCTTTTGTCTGTTTCTTTGGATACCAGTATCTACATTTACTCTACCATTTCTTCTCAGGTATGATGGAGTTCTGTCTAGACAAAATAAGAGAGCAGTCTTTGTGTAATCTCTTGTATGAAATGATGATGATTTTAATATAGCTTTATTTCAGGTTTTCTTGACAGAAATGTTTACCTGGTTTCTAAACTTGTCAACTAAGCCATGTCTCCCAGACAGCTGCTGAATTATGATATCCTACTAGGTTCACTTTGTGCCCAACAAAATTACAAGGAAAGTGTAAAGTACAAAAGTCACAGCAAAAAAAAAAATCCATTTATTATCACTGATATTTCATAGAATCTGTGCATTTTGCTCAGGTCCTAACTATTGCTACAGACATTCCTGTGAATTCACAAGGTAGGTCACCTTCATCTCTCATTTCACACCACCTTATTCCTACTCAGATTTTACCTCATTTTAGATAATAAGCATTTTAAAGGAAGCAACTATGGCTTTCTAGTGATTGTATTACTCCAAGTCTTACAACTTCTAGGTCTAGAATATTGTAAGGCACTTAATAGCATGTGTACAAGGATGTTCATCAGAGAATAATTTTTGATAGGCAAAAATTAAAAATAACTATCTCTCAGGCAACAGGTTAAAAATATGACAGCTTGCAATACGGTGACCCACTCAGTTCAGTTCAGTTCAGTTGCTCAGTCGTGTCCAACTCTGCAGCCCCATGAACTGCACCACGCCAGGCCTCCCTGTCCATCACCAACTCCTGGAGTCCACCCAAATCCATATCCATTGAGTCAATGATGTCATCCAACAATCTTATCCTCTCTTGTCCCCTTCTGCTCCTGCCCTCAATCTTTCCCAGTATCAGGGTCTTTTCCAATGAGTCAGCTCTTCGCATCAGGTGGCCAAATCAGTCCTTTCAATGAACACCCAGGACTAATCTCCTTTAGGATATACTGGTTGGGTCTCCTTGCAGTCCAAGGGACTCTCAAGAGTCTTCTCCAACACCACAGTTCAAAAGCATCAATTCTTTGGCGCTCAGCCTTCTTCACAGTCCAACTCTCACATCCATACATGACCACTGGAAAAACCATAGCCTTGACTAGACAGACCTTTGTTGACAAAGTAATGTCTCTGCTTTTTAATATGCTATCTAGGTTGGTCATAACTTCCTTCCAAGGAGTAAGTGTCTTTCAATTTCATGGCTGCAAACACCATCTGCAGTGATTTTGGAGCCCCCCAAAATAAAGTCTGACACTGTTTCCACTGTTTCCCCATCTAGTTCCCATGAAGTGATGGGACCGGATGCTATGATCTTCATTTTCTGAATGTTGAGCTTTAAGCCAACTTTTTCAATCTCCTCTTTCACTTTCATCAAGAGGCTCTTTAGTTCTTCTTCACTTTCTGCCATAAGGGTGGTATCATCTGCATATCTGAGGTTATTGATATTTCTCCCGGCAGTCTCAATTCCAGCTTGTGCTTCATCCAGCCCAGCGTTTCCAATGATGTACTCTGCATATAAGTTAAATAAGCAGGGTGACAATATACAGCCTTGACGTACTCCTTTTCCTATTTGGAACCAGTCTGCTGTTTCCTGACCTGCATATAGGTTTCTCAAGTCAGGTGGTCCAGCATTCCCATCTCTTTCAGGATTTTCCACAGTTTACTGTGATCCACACAGTCAAAGGCTTTGGCATAGTCAATAAAGCAGAAATAGATGTTTTTCTGGAACTCTTGCTTTTTCCATGATCCAGCGGATGTTGGCAATTTGATCTCTGGTTCTTCTGCCTTTTCTAAAACCAGCTTGAACATCTGGAAGTTCACGGTTCACGTATTGCTGGCTTGGAGAATTTTAAACATAACTTTACTAGCATGTGAGATGAGTGCAATTGTGTGGTAGTTTGAGCATTCTTTGGCATTGCCTTTCTTAAGGTTTTCTTAATAAATTATCCATATGAAATGATGGAAAACAATACTGACTCAGTGAAGGCCAAAGCAGGTTTCGAAAGTATGCAGTCAAATGCTCTAGACTGAGCTATACCCACAGTGTACTAAAAAAACCAAAACCAAAAACAAAAAACCCCCGAACAAACAAAAAGCAGATTTGTTGTATACTATTAAAGTTAGGCTGGTATTAATTCAAACTAGGCTGTAATGAATTTAAGATGCTCATTATAATCCTCAAGATAACCATTAGGAAAACTACTAAAAAATAGAGAAAAAGAAATGAGAAAGGATAATCAAACAGGACAGCACAATCAAACACAAAAAGAAGATAGGAATGGAGGGATCAAGGAACAAAAAAGACAAACAGAAAACAAACGGCAAAATGGCATAAGTTCCTCCTAATCAGTAAGTACTTCAAATTTAAATGTATTAAACTGTTCACTTAAAAGAGACTGGCAAAATGGATTTAAAAAAGAAAAGGCATGCAAAATGTATAATATACTGTTGAAATTAAGACACAAGCTATGTTGTCAGACTTTCAGGAATTGAAAACAAACTTTAAGCTGTGAGAGTTAAAAATATCTCAGCGCCTATGTTAACCGTAACATCAGCAAAGAAAGGGATAAGAATACCACCTACAAAAGATGGCTGTTTTGAAGACTATAAACCATCTAAACGTTGCAGGAAGGGGGATCCTTTTGCAAGGATTATCCCCTATTTTAAAAAATAAATGCCATATGTAATTTTAAATTTTCTTGGGTATCATTATCTATAACTATGAAGAAGATGATTTTTTAAAATATTTATTTGTATTCAGCAGGTCTTAGTTGCAGCATGTGGGATCTAGTTTCCCAACCAGGGATGTAAAGGGGTTGGGGGGCTCCCGCATTGGGAGCTAGGAGTCTTAGCCAATGAACTATCAAGAAAGTCCCATATGAAGATGATTTAACATTAGATCATGGCCATTTTTCCTTATCACGACTAACTTTTATAAACAGAAATTGTATTATCTACATAATATCATCTCATGGATGTCATGGGAGTTTCTTAGTCATTCTCATTATCTTGATCACTAATTTTGTACAAAACTGTCCCAAGATATAACAAATTTTTATTCTAGATAAAAATCCAGGTTTAAATCTTTTGAATTGTGTACACCTTTGAAAAATGGAAATTACAAATATATATAGCGACTATCTATAAATTTGGGGTTATGGTTCCCTCTATACCCGTAAATTCAATCAAAAGAACTTTGGTTAAGAACTAGACAACTGAATTCTGGCTCAGTCTCTTAACTTGCAAACACAAGTCATAATTAACCTGACATTTTTCTTGCTTCTTAGCAAACCCGCAGGGAAATAATCAAGAGTCACCACACGCTGAGTATTTATTACAGTACACCCTCTGTGGCTCCATCGGTTGCGAACTCATACAGAAAACCAAAATGAAATGAAGGTGCTCACAGTAGGTTCATGTCTTCACAGCTCAAGAAACTCTGTCATCCTCAAATGTACCAATGAACCCAGAAACTGTCCCAGGAAGGAACCCCGTTTTTAGTCTCTCTATCCATTCCTTCCTAGAATCGTGACTCGGAGACAATCCCTAATTTAAAATTCCCATACTAAAAGCCAGTCTGTACCTTCTTACCAAAACCCTTCATCGAGGGCTTAGCATCTAGTTTCCCACTTGGAGTGATTTCTTTGTGGCAGTCGCAGGTGCTGAAAGGACAGGAAGCAGCAGGGAGCTCTCAAGAGCCATGGCTCACTGAGATATTCACCACCAGGCTACCGCAATTCACGTTCACATAAGGACATGCACCTTTGAGCCCCGTCAGGCAAGGATAACCAGGCACCTCGTCCGGTCTCGAAATGGCACCCACCGCCGCGGAACTGTCCCGCGGCCCTTCGCATGGAGCAAGGCCTCTCACAACCACGCAGCCGTCCAGACTTTCTCTCAGGGCTGCAGCCACCCTCCCCGCTGCTCAAGCGCCCACAGGACAGAGGGGCTGGGGGACTCCCACGTCGGCATTCGGGGAGCCCACGCTTTGAGCGCCTCCCGAAATTCCCCTCACCTCCACTCACCGCCTTCCTCGGTCTCAGGCTACCTGTGCATAGTCGTTTCTGCGGAGACCCATGCCGGATTCTTCCTTGGAAGGGCGCCACTCGCACGCAGCGCGCAACAGGGACACGAAAAAAATACCTGAGGTCGAAAACAACTCGTCGACTTGTGGGAGCTACGGTCTGGCTTAGTAAGTCCCAAAGCTAAGCCGCCGTTCCCAGCCCGCCCGGAGAATTCTGAGATCACCGGACTGCGCGTGCGCACCGCTTATCTCTGCCGGCAGATCTCAGTCCGACCTGAGGCCGAGGCCAAGCTGAGTGGTTCCCAGGGTTACGAAGAGGCGACCCCCGGTGGTGTGACACGGCACCGGAGAAATATTTTAAGAGGGCTCAGGGCTATGTGTGAGGGTCCACCCTGTTGAATCAGTGATGGGATGCCCAAGGTCATGGAGCGCCTGACAGGTGAGCACCCGAACTTGGGTTCATAATCTACCCATGCTGTACGTTTGTGTATTTGTCTGTGTATGCATGTTCGGGTATACATCTTTCATAAAATTCCAGTTACACCTGAAATGTTACAGATGCTTAGCATATTTCCATCTTTTGTTTTTAATCATTTATTTCACTTTTGGCTGTTAGGTCTTCATTGCTTCGCACCTTCATTGTTGCCCACGAGGCTTTCTCCAGTTGCTGTGCTTCTGCTTCTCATTGTGGTGGCTTCTCTTGCCGCTGGTGGGTTCTATGGCACCCTGGCTTCAGTAGTTATGCTGCAGGGACTGTTTCCCCATGTCATGTGGTATCTTCCCCAACCAGGGATTGAACCCGTGTTTCTGCATTGGCAGGTGAATTCTCAACCACTGAACCACCAGGGAAGTCCCTGTATTTCCATTTTAGAACTGAAGCTTCTGAGATCAAAACAGATACAAGTTACACTGTTTCATAGCAAAGCCATGTTTTCAGATCTTACTGGATAAAGTGAGACTACCTTTTAGTGTATTCTCATTGTAGACAAGACAGAGTAGCTTTGGGTCCTTTTCAAAATCACTGACTTCAGGAATTGCTATCTACAGTAATTCTCTCTTCTGGAAGAGGCCTACATCATCATGTCATGTTAAACAACAGGAGAACTAGATCGCATGAAAATCACATTCGGTTAGTTAATCTATTCCTTCCTTCCTTGAGAGCCAGATAATCTAAGACTCAGGGTACCCAGTAATATCTGGAATTGGAAAAAAAGTACCCAGGACTAAAAGGGGATATTGGGTAAGTTTCACAACATTTTCTATCTTAAGTGCAGAAAAATGAACAAGATGACAGATACAGAAGCATTAAATTGAAGTTATTTTGTCAACACAAGTTTCCACTACGTCTCAAGCATAGAAATTCCTGATACTCCTAAATAATTTTTGAAAACCTATTACTTATTTTTAAGGAGCCAGAATCAGAAATGTGGAACTGTAGATTTTTAGGCAGTTTGCTGGGGAAAACTCTTTCTCCAGACCTCAAAAAGAGTTCAATAAGGTTCAAAGCTGCAAGGAAACTCAATTTTCTTGTGAATGCGTCCACATCTATTAGAAACATAGTTTTCTTTGATCAAAAAGTTGGATTGGGGATTTCCCAGGTGGTGGTCAAGTGGTTAAGACTCCTCACTCCTACAGCAGTGGTGGGGTAGGAGGTGGGGTAGGGGGTACAGGTAAGGGAGAGGGGGTGGGATGCATGGGTTGGATCCCTGGTCTGGGGAACTAGGATCCTGCATGCTAGCAAAGTGCCCCCATCCCTAACCCCCAAAAAGAACAAACAGAAAAGGTTGGATTGGGTCTTCTGGAAAATTTTAAATGAGAAGGTAAACAGTGACTCATGTCAGAAAAAAACAAAGAAGCAAAAAATATACTAAAGTAGTTACATGGGTGTCATTTCCCTGGGTGTGCTGAGCTCTCTAATCTGAAGTGCAGAGCTCATGCTGAGACCTCACATACCATCTCCTGTATGCCTATTACACTAGAGTTTTTAAGTTACCAAAAATATGGAAAAACCAAAACATAATTATTTCTGAAGAGTTCACCTAAAATCTTCTACTGCACTTATCTCTATTATTAGTTACAAAAATATTATCATCCCAAGTTAATATTTCTTGCTGATAAATTCTGAGACATATTATGAATTACTGACTTTCAGTAATATACATTCAATGTATTATACTTCATACTGATGTCTCTAAAGACATGTCTGTATTAATTAAACCAACAAATTTAAACATGTTTTCACTCATAAAATTAAAAAAAAAATTAGTCCTGGGTCATGTGATCCTTTGAAACTTTAGGTTCAGTTCAGTTCAATCGCTCAGTCGTGTCTGACTCTTTGCGACCCCAGGAATTGCAGCACGCCAGGCCTCCCTGTCCATCACCAACTCATGTCCATCGAGTCGGTGATGCCATCCAGCCATCTCATCCTCTGTCGTCCCCTTCTCCTCCTGCCCCCAATCCCTCCCAGCATCAGAGTCTTTTCTAATGAGTCAACTCTTTGCAAAGTACTGGAGTTTCAGCTTTAGCATCATTCCTTCCAAAGAAAACCTAAGACTGATCTTTAGAATGGACTGGTTGGATCTCCCTGCAGTCCAAGGGACTCTCAAGAGTCTTCTCCAATACCACAATTCAAAAGCATCAATTCTTCGGCACTCAGCTTTCTTCACAGTCCAACTCTCACATCCATACATGACCACTGGAAAAACCATAGCCTTGACTAGACGGACCTCTGTTGGCAAAGTAATGTCTCTGCTTTTGAATATGCTATCTAGGTTGGTCATAACTTTCCTCCCAAAGAGTAAGCGTCTTTTAATTTCATGGCTGCAATCACCATCTACAGAGATTTTGGAGCCTAGAAAAATAAAGTCTGACACTGTTTCCCCATCTATTTGCCATGAAGTGATGGGACCAGATGCCATGATCTTAGTTTTTTGAATGTTGAGCTTTAAGCCAACTTTTTCAATCTCCTCTTTCGTGTTCATCAAGAGGCTCTTTATTTCTTCTTCACTTTCTACCATAAGGATGGTGTCATCTGCATATCTGAGGTTATCGATATTTCTCCTGGCAATCTCGATTCCAGCTTGTGCTTCTTCCAGCCCAGCATTTCTCATGATGTACTCTGCATATAAGTTAAATAAGCACGGTGACAATATACAGCCTGACGTACTCCTTTTCCTATTTGGAACCAGTCTGTTGTTCCATGTCCACTTCTAACTGTTGCTTCCTGACCTGCATATAGGTTTCTCAAGAGGCAGGTCAGGCACAATGCAAAGAAATAGAGGAAAACAACAGAATGGGAAAGACTAGAGATCTCTTCAAGAAAACTGGAGAGACCAAGAGACATTTCATGCAAAAATGGGCTCAATAAAGGACAGAAATGATATGGACCTAACAGAAGCAGGAGCTATTAAGAAGAGGTGGCAAGATTACACAGAAGAGCAGTACAAAAAGATCTTCACGACCAAGATAATCACGATGGTGTGATCACTCACCTAGAGCCAGACATCCTGGAATGTGAAGTTAAGTGGGCCTTAGGAAGCACCACTACAAACAAAGCTAGTGGAGGTGATGGAATTCCAGTTGAACTATTTCAAATCCTGAAAGATGATTCTGTGAAAGTGCTGCACTCAATATGTCAGCAAATTTGGAAAACTAAGCAGTGGCCACAGGACTGGAAAAGGTCAGTTTTCATTCCAATCCCAAAGAAAGGCAATGCCAAAGAATGCTCAAACTACTGGACAATTGCACTCATCTCACACGCTAGTAAAGTAATGCTCAAAATTCTCCAAGCCAGGCTTCAGCAATACGTGAACTGTGAACTTCTAGATGTTCAAGCTGGTTTTAGAAAAGGGAGAGGAACCAGAGATCAAATTGCCAAGTTTAGGTTAGCTTCTGTTATATTTATTTATTTATTTTAAACTTCCATTTGGTCCTCTTTATATTTTATTGTTTTGCAGAGATTTTCTATGTCATTTCTGATACTTTCTATTATTTTGTTTCAATAATGCTAATATTTTTGCCTTGCTTCCATTTTTAGTATTTTTAGATTGAAGTGAAGTCACTCAGTCGTGTCTGACTCTTTGCAACCCCATGGGCTGTAGCATACCAGGCTCCTCCGTCCATAGGATTTTCCAGGCAATAGTCCTGTTGTATTTAGAAATGTTTTATTTGTAAGTAATTACTTTCCTTTCAGTTCAGTTCAGTTGCTCAGTTGTGTCTGACTCTTTGCAAGCCCATGGACTGCAGCATGCCAGGCTTCCCTGTCCATCACCAACTCCAGGAGCTTGCTCAGACTCAAGTCCTTCAAGTCAGTGATGCCATCCTCTGTCATCCCCTTCTCCTCCTGCCTTCAATCTTTTCCAGCATGAGGGTCTTTTCCAATGAATAAGTACAGCTCATTTACAAATTAATTTTTGCATAAAGATAGAATCAGGTATCTCATAGTTTCATTTTAAAACCTAGTCATGAATCAAGTATTTCAATATAAAACTTAGTTTATAAATAACAATTGGAATAAGTTAAGTTTACTCACTTGAGTTTAAAAAGGCCTCTTTTCCCCTTTTTTTCTTACAGTTTCAGGTTCTATTAATTGAGCCAAGGCCAGTCTCAGGCAATGTGGGTTGGGTTTGTATTTCAAAACTCTTTTCTGATTAAAAATAAATTTCTTTAATAAGATTAAATGCACTCTCACACTTAACTAATAAATTGGGGTGGATGTTATTAGCACTATAAGAAATAGCAGGCATGAGAAACAAATTTTATTAATAGTATAACAGTATTATTAAGACTTTTATATTTGAGGACATGTAATATCCTCACATCAGTAAAACCAGTTAATTTACACTAATATAATGGGATAAAAATACTATTAGGTGTTTTATAGAGTATCTTTTTCACAATACTCGTATGTAGTAGGTGATATTCTACATTTATCAATGAAAAAGCAAGGCATTAAGATGTCATAAACACTGTGAACTCAGTTTCATATTTTAAAAATCTGACAAGAGACCCTATGATATAAATTTCAACAAGATACCATCTCCAAATTATGTATGTTTATTTTAAACCTAATTCTTCAGCAATTAATGCAGACTAAAATCATTATGACTAATAGTATATTTATCTTTATATAGCAGAACCAAATTAATTAATCTGTTGCCTATTGTTAGAATTTTGTTTTTAATGTTTAGTTATCCAAAATATATGTTGAATGTCCTTTCATATCATAAATTTCTACAGATATTTCCTTAACTTGATTGCTAGTAGAATTTGGGACAGAACAATCAGACCCTTTACTATATTACCTACAGGATACCAGATCCGGCAATTAAATTATTTGAGGTGATAGACTAAAATGACATAGTTTTTAAAGTGTCTTAAAATGTAGTAAGATAACCTCTCAACAGGAATAAATGTATTAAGAATTAGGGGCTGCTAACAAGACATGATCTGGAAATTTGATGTAGTGATGTTAATTCTGATTACAGTTACCATGATCAGATCCTAATTAAATTAAGCCTAACTGATGAGATGAGGTGAAGGGAAGGAATTTATGCTGTAAGTTACACCTTACATTTTTATTCTAATGATGTTGGCTGCAAAGTGAGAATAATGGGCTAATTTAGCAGATATCTGGAGTGTATCATGACTAACACAGAGAGAAATATTTCTGTAAAGAAGATCTGAAAAGGATGTAGAAATGAGTCCAGCATCAGTTTTTATTAGACTGTACTCAAGGACATCCCCATTTTATAGACAGAAATCCACATGCATGAACATAATGGTTTTAATAAATGAACTTTTTTTTTTGGAGGATAGCTTTCTCTTAAAACATAAAAAATGTTCACACACCTATATATTTCAAGTAAGGCATGGCCACTGAACCAAAAACTATGATATACTTAAACAAAAGAACCTCCAGCAAGATCAAGGCAAAAAGATAAGAACTGTTAATATATGGGTGTATAACACTCTAGAATTTTTCTGCCAAGTCTAATGGTCTGTAATTCTACATTGAAATATGCAGATACTTTACAGATAGTATATCCTACATATGGCTTTGTAACCTGACTTTTCTGACAGTATGTCTCAAACATTTTCCGTGTCCTCAATATTCTCCCTTATCATTTACTACATGGATATTTTACGATATATGAAAGGCAGCAGGTTATCTAAATCAGAATGATGAAAACTAGCTGAGCGTACAATAGAGGGCTAACTCAGAAGACCAATTTGCTCAAGTACTACTTTCCAAAAAAGGGCCTGTGTTAAGAGGAGATAACCCGAGTCCTTAAAACTCAACATTCAAAAAACTAAGATCAAGGCATCTGGGCCTATCACTTTGTGGCAAATAGATGGGGAAACAGGGGAAACAGTGAGTTTATTTTTCGGGGCTCCAAAACCACTGCAGATGGTGACTGTAGCCATGAAATTAAAAGATGCTTGCTCCTTGGAAGAAAAGCTAGGACCAAACCTAGACAGCATATTAAAAAGCAGAGACATTACTTTGCCAAGAAAGGTCCATCTAGTCAAAGCTATGGTTTTTCCAGTAGTCATGTATGGATGTGAGAGGTGAACTATAAAGAAAGCTGAGCTCCAAAGTATTGCTTTTGAACCTTGCTGTTGGAGAAGTCTCTTGAGAGTCTCTTGGACTGCAAGGAGATCCAACCAGTCCATCCTAAAGGAAATTAATCCTGAATATTGATTGGAAGGACTGATGCTGAAGCTGCAACTCCAATACTCTGCCCACCTAATGTGAAGAACTGACTCAGTGGAAAAGACTCTGATGCTGGGAAAGATGGAAGGCAGGAGAAGGGGACGAGAGGATGAGATGATTGAATGACATCACCGACTCAAAGGACATGAGTTTGAACAAGCTCCACGAGTTGGTGATGGACAGGGAAGCCTGGTGTGCTGCAGTCCAGGCAGGCGCAGAGTCAGACACGACTGAGCAACTGAACTGACTGAACCTGAGTCCCTGAAGTATCTGCCCTGATAGGGTATATTGGTTGGAAAGTTAAAGTGTTAGTCGTTCAGTCATGTCTATTTGTGACCCCATGGACTGTAGACCACTAGGCCCTCTGTCCATACAATTTTCCAGGCAAGAGCACTGGAGTGGGTTGCCATTCCCTTCTCCAAGGGATTTTTCTGACTCAAGGCTTGAACCTGGGTTTCCTGCACTGCAGGCACATTCTTTACCATCTGAGCCACTAGAGGAGCCCTAAGAGTTAATGCTAACAGTGCAAATCATGCTGAAAAACTGTTTCTGTATGACCAAATTCTTCAGCAAGCCATAGCCATTTGACCTTTATGGGCCTGAAGTTGGAACTGTTACATTCAGTTGTGTGGGCACTATAAGACCACCATGTGCACGCACACATGCACACATGCACGCACGCACACGCACACACACACACACACACACACACACATATCCTGGTAAAAACTGTGAACACAAGGTTCAGATGGGCTTCCCTATTTGGCACCATGAACATGTTGTCATGTACCATTGCTATGAGATTAAGCATGTCCCCCTGTAATTCTGAGAGGGGATGCCTCGAATCTTGTGCCTAGTACCTCCTGAACATTACCCATATGAATGCTCCCTTTTCTGATTTAATCTGTAGTAGTCACTATAATAAACCTTAATCCTATCTTTTGAATGCCCACGAGTCCTTGTGGGGAATTTTGCAGCCTGAGTGTCTTAGCAACCCCCTCTTCCCATGGAAGCTTTGGTTGAAGACTACAGTTCATAACTAAACCTAAAATGTATTTCCAGATATATTCCTTGTATTCCATGAAGGAGGGGCTATTTGAAAGAATACTATTTTGATTATTAATCAGGACATATTAATGAGCTTATAAACATCAAAAGAGAGGTGATAAAGTATCGCACGAATTAACTGTAAAATTGATCTCTAAAATGGTGGTATCTAGTGTGCAGCACTATAACCAAGTGATAACATTTATGGTTTTCCAGTAGTCATGTATGGATGTGAGAGTTGGACTGTGAAGAAAGCTGAGCACCAAAGAATTGATGCTTTTGAACTGTGGTGTTGGAGAAGACTCTTGAGAGTCCCTTGGACTGCAAGGAGATCCAACCAGTCCATTCTGAAGGATATCAGCCCTGGGACTTCTTTGGAAGGAATGATGCTGAAGCTGAAACTCCAGTACTTTGGCCACTTCATGCGAAGAGCTGACTCACTGGAAAAGACTCTGATGCTTGGAGGGATTGGGGGCGGGAGGAGAAGGGGACGACAGAGGATGAGATGGCTGGATGGCATCACCTACTCAATGGACATGAGTTTGGGTGAACTCCGGGAGTTGCTGATGGACAGGGAGGCCCGCTGTGCTGTGATTCACGGGGTTGCAAAGAGTTGGACACGACTGAGCGACTTTACTGAACTGATGCTTCCTATTGGTCTTTCATATAGCTTTTATTATGTGGAGATAATTTCATATATACCTTTTGTTACAATGGAGATGATTTCCTTCTATTTTGTTGAGTGTTTTTATTATAAAGGGTGTTGAATTTTGTCAAATGCTTTTTCTGTATCAGTTGACATGATCATGTTTTTTTTCTTTCATTTTGCTGATGTGCCATATTACATTGGTGAACTTTCATATGATGAACCATGCTTGCATTCTAGGAATAAATTCATTTGGTGATTGTGTATAATCCTTTTAATATGCTGCAGAATTCTGTTTGCTAGTACTTTGTTAAGGATTTTTGAATTTATGAATAAATGATCATAAGAGACATTGTTCTGTAGTTTTCTTTACTGTAGTGGTTTTCAAGTAGTTTTGTTAACAGGGTTGTACTGGTCTCACAGAATCAGTCAGGAAGTATTCCCTCCTCTTCAACTTTTTGAAAAGTTTGAGAAATACTGGTATTAGTTCTTGTTTAAATTCACCGGTGAAGCCACCAAGCACAGGACTTTTCTTTGTTGGGAGGTTTTCTTTTTTCCTTTTTGGCCATGCTGTGTGGCTTGCTGGATCTTAATTCCCCAACCAGGGAACTGGAGGCACTTATCTGCTTTGCAACCTTGGCCAAAGAGCTTGGTCACTCAGTGAATAGTAACAAAAGGGGAATGCCATAAAAGACTTGTTAATATAAAGTACAATATAAATTCTCTGGAGGTGAACAGTATTTGGGTCATAACTGAAAAACTTCAAACACTGCTTGAATTCCCCAGAGTTCCTAAATTATTTGATGCCTTATAAGAACTGAACCATATAAAATCCTTCTCACATTCTCTTCATTACAGGTTGTAAAATTCCACTGTCTACTATACATATATCCCACAAAGTCTCTCTCCAGTGTGAATTCTGTGATGTACCTTAAGCATTGAACTAAGCCTAAAGGACTTCCCACATTTGTGGCATCTAAAGGGTTTCTCACCAGTATGAATACTCTGGTGTACTTTAAGGCTTGAACTGAGCCTAAAGCACTTCCCACATTTGCTACATTCAAAAGGTCTCTCACCACTGTGAATACTCTGATGTCGAGTAAGTCGTCCATACACACTAAAGGCCTTCCCACATGCCTCACATTCATACGGTTTTTCACCAGTATGAAATCTATGGTGTATAGTAAGTTGATGGCTACTCCTAAAAGCCTTCCCACACTCCTTACATTCATAGGGTTTCTTACCAGTATGAATTCTCTCATGTCTAACAAGATGTGAAGCATGACTAAAGGCCTTCCCGCAGTCTTTACATTCATAGGGTTTTTCACCAGTATGAATCCTGTCATGTTGAATGAGGTTTGAGGCTTGACTAAAGGCCTTCCCACATTCCTTACATTCATACGGTTTCTCACCAGTATGAATTCTCTGATGTATTTTAAGTGTTCCAACATCACTAAAGGCTTTCCCACATTCCTTACATTCATAGGATTTCTCACCAGTATGAACTCTGGCATGTTGAGCAAGGTTGGAGGCACGACTAAAAGCCTTCCCACACTGTTCACATTCATAGGGTTTCTCACCAGTATGAATTCTCTTATGTACTTTAAAGTCTGTAAGACGACTGAAAGCCTTCCCACATTCCTCACATTCATACGGTTTCTCACCAGTGTGAATTACTTGATGTACTTTTAAATCTGTAGAACGACTAAAGGCCTTCCCACATTCCTTACATTCATACGGTTTCTCACCAGTATGAATTACTTGATGTACTTTTAGGTCTGTATGACGACTAAAGGCCTTCCCACATTCCTTACATTCATATGGTTTCTCTCCATTATCAATTCTGTGAGGTAGAGTAAGAGATGAACGTTTTTTATAAATGTATGCTTTTCCATTGCTGGTTATTTCATATCTTGAGTCCAAATCTAAAACAAATAAGAAAAAAAGTTCCTTTGACCACAAAACAAAACATTTTATAGAATTAAGAGAAAAACTGAAAATTTCACCCAGTAAAGATGGCTTAAAGAATTCTAAAATACAGTTATAAAACTTGAAAACTTAAAAGGGGGGCTCAGAAAAAGTAAGTTTATGCAGTACAGTACTGGTGAATGTTTAACGACCAGCTCTACAAAGACACACACCTAACACATCCAGCCCTGATTTGTAGTGTTTGCCAATGTCTATGTTGTAAACAGTCCCACCACAGGCAATTTCAAGCTATCAGTGTAATGTAATTGAAACTAGACTTAGGATGATATGCAAAATCTTGTCCCTAGAGAGCCAGTATCAGCCATTTCTAAATACTATTTCCATCTAAAATATAAATATGTACATATATAAAATTTCAAAAAGCTATTATTTATACCTGATCAGTCTTCAATTACAATTCCCCTAAAACTATGCATTTCCACCACTGTGACACTTTCCCTCTGTGCATAGCCACATGTGCTTTTACTCTTCATATATATATTAATTAATAAGAGGGTCTTTGCTTAGTTATTCCTCCCCTGACACTTTATTATTTATCATCTTTATAGATGTTCAATCTCATTCATTCTTTCATAGCTTTTCTCAAGTCCTCTCTAGCTTTCCTTTTAACCAAGGCCAACCATTCTGGTCAAGGCTTTATCCAGATAGTAAAGTATCTGCCTACCAATGCAGGAGACATGGATTCAATCCCTTATTTGGGATGATCTTCTGGAGATGGAAACAGCAACCCATTCCAGTATTCTTGCCTGGGAAATCCCAGGGACAGAAGAGCCTGGCAGGCTACCGTCCATGGGGGTAACAAGAGTTGGACACAACTTAGCGACTAAACATCACATCATCATCATCAACCATTCTGGTCATCTCCAGAAAAGTTTGTCAATCAGTTCTCTGATATATACCAGGTATACATACAAGTCATGTAGTATTTTGAACATTTAGGGACTTTGGGCAAAAGTGGGAACTTGAGTTATACAAAAGAGTCTAGAAGAGCACCAAGAATTATATGAAAAACAACTAGCAGTTTGGGGCTGAATGATAAAAGTCTCTGTGAAGTATCTTGATCAAAATACAAAGTGTTTAATGAGGAGGCTATGAGTTCAGGGCAAAAATATTTTCTTGTAACTAGTGTATGGTGTGGTATGTGTATAAAAAATGGAAAGAATGTTAACAACATGCTTCAAAATTGATAACAATGGAAATTAATAAATATTAGAAACCAAAAGCACTTTCATGTGGAAATGAAAATGCCTTCTTGAAAAATGCTAGATCACTACGGGAAGAAAAACTAAAATAAAAGAATTCTAATAAGTGGGCCACACAGAAAACAAACTCATATCTGAATCTTGGGCATTGTTTCACCAGGCAGAGAACTGAAAACCTAAAATAATACCTCTACAAAGAAGTGATTTGAAACTCAAAGCCTAATATGTAAAAAATAAACAACAACCAACAAAGTAGAGGAAGGAAGTAAAATAAAGATAAAAGTAGAACATAATGAGTTAGAAAACAGTAGCATTAACAAATAAAAGAGCTGGTGCTTTAAAAAAAAGAAGTGTTACATATATCAATTAAAAAGACAATTAAAAACAAATAATAATATGAGGAAAACAAGAACCACCAGAGGAATTAAAAGAAACAGGAATTTATTTAAAGTGTAAGGTATAATTTGTATGAATTATACTACATGATACTCTTGAAAGTATGGATTACTTTCTAGGAAAATTTATCAAAACTGACCACAGAAGAGAAAGCCTAAACCAATCAGATGCTACAGAAGAAACATAAAAAAGCTGCCAGAAAAAAAAAGTAATAGACATATTTTAACACTTGTATTGTAATTTCTCAATATCCAGATCTAAAAAATGGATAGAGCATAGCTGGACAAAGGGAAAATTTAGGCTCTTATGCCAAAAAGAGAGGAAGAATTCAAAGGCTTAGAAAGTTTAATCTGGCCAAAAACTTGAAAATAGTGGCATAAAAATGATTGTGACAGGTAAAAACTATGCAATAAAAAGCAAAGAATCAGCAGTGATACAAGAGAAAAAAATTGTTTCTCATCATTAAATAACTAATCGAAGAAGTTCTAGTACCAGTATGGCAGCATGAAGTTCCTATGGCCTGCCCCCTTTCTGACTGATTTCAACAATTAACACTTGACAAAACACAAAAACTAATTATGCTAAGGCTGTAAATAAATCAGGAGGGCTTTGGAAAGGAGTCAGACTTTACAAAACAGCCGAGACTAAGCTGAGTTTCTTGCTTAACTCACTCTCATGTCCGTGTTTCAAGGGCAGGTCCCAGTTATTGTGAGGTAAGCATGGGGTACAAAACTTCCAACAGAAATGCCACAATATTTCTGGCTATAAGAACAATGAGAGGGAACAATGCCAAACTAGAAAGCAAGGGGGAATGCTGGGACAAAAATAGCCAGAAAAGGAGATTTCTTAATTTGGTATTTGGGTATGTGAAAGTGAAAGGCACTCAGTTGTGTCCAACTCGTTGCGACCCCATGGACTATATACAGTCCATGGAATTCTCCAGGCCAGAATACTGGAGTGGGTAGCCTTTCCCTTCTCCAGGAGATCTTCCCAACCCAGGGATCAAACCTGGATTTCCTGCATTGCAGGCAGATTCTTTACCAACTGAGCTATCAGGGAAGCCCATTTGGGTATGGATCAGTACAACATTCACCCTTATCAACAATCACATGTGCATGAAGATATAAATTGGTGTGGCAACACTATACCTACAAACAATCTGAAAACCTCTCCATGAAGAAAATTATAAGCCCAAGTGATTTCACTGGTGAACTGTTTCAAATACCTAGTGAAGAAGTACTACCAATTCTAAACAAACTCTCAGAAAATTGAGGAGTGAATCACTCTATGTAGCTAGTTACTGTGATACCAAACAGGAGAAAAACACTGTAAGAAGTGAAAATTACACAGTATAAAGTCTTATAAACATATTTGTGTACATGCTTAGTCGATCAGTCATGTCCAACTCTGCGACCCTATGGACTGTAGCCTACCGGGCTCCTCTGTGCATGGAATTACCCGGCAAGAATAATGGAGTGGGTTGCCATTTCCTTCTCCATGGAATCTTCTCGACCAAGGGATAGAACCTGCTTGGCAGGTGGATTATCAACTGAGCCATCTGGGAAGTCTTTGTAAACATATATGCAAAATACTAAACACTATCTTAACAGAATTGATCAACATATAAAAAAGATAATACATTATGCCTGTCTTAGTCCATTTAGGCTACTGTAACAAAAATACCCTGGTTAGCTCATAAACACAGAAATTTATTTCTCACAGTTCCAAAGGCTGAGAAGTCCAAGATCAAGGGACCAGTATGATCATATTCTAGGAAAGGCCTTCTTCCTAGTTCGTAGCCAGTACCCTTTCAATGCATTCTCATACAATGTAAGGGGTTAGGAATCTTTGTGGGAACTCTTAATAAGAACACTAATTCTACTCATGAGGGCTCTACCTTCATGCCCTAATCAAATCCCAAGGGCTTTTCCTCCAAATGCCATTATCTTTGGGAGTTAGGATTTCAATATGTACATACTGGGGTATATAAACATTCACACCATATCAATGATCAATCTCAGGAATATAAGACTGGTTTAATATTTGAAAATTCCATCAATACAATTAACTATAAAACAAAACCCATATGGATCATGTCTAAAAAATATTTTTTAAAGCATTTAATAAAAGTCATATCTGTCCCTCATAAAAACTCACAGAAGGGACTTTCTTGGTGATCCAATGGTTAAGAATGTGCCTTCCAATGGTGGGGGTGTGCATTCAACTCCTGGTCGGGAAACTAAGATCCCACATGTTTTGCAGCCAAAAACCATAACATAAATAACAGAAACAATATTGTAAAAATTCAATAAAGACTTAAAAAATAGTTCATATTAAAGAAAATCTAAAAAGAATTACAGCAAACTAGAAAAAGAAGAACTTATCCTAATAAAAATCATCTGCCAAAAACCCACAGCTAACATCATATCCAATGGTGAGAGAATTACGCCTATCACATATGATCAGGAACAATCAAAAGTTATGCCCTCAGCACTTCTATCCAACACTGGACTAGAAGTTCCAGGCGGTGCAGTAAGTCAAGAAAATAAATAAAGGCATGCAGGAGAAAAGCTAAGAAACTAAAATGCCATTAATCAAGATTACTTAATCATACATGTAGAAAGTCAAATGTAATCTACAAAACAGCTAACGAAGTGTAACAAGCCTGAAGCATATACAACCAATATGTACAATAAATATGAGAGAACACTCAGGAATTCAAATTTTAAAAACTTTAAAGTAGTATCAGAAATAGGATATCATGAGGAATATATCTCAAAAAAGATGTGTAAGAAATTTACTCCTTGGAAGGAAAGTTATGACCAACTTAGACAGCATATTCAAAAGCAGAGACATTACTTTGCCAACAAAGGTCCGTCTAGTCAAGGCTATGGTTTTTCCAGTAGTCATGTATGGACGTGAGAGTTGACTGTGAAGAAAGCTGAGCGCCAAAGAATTGATACTTTTGAACTGTGCTGTTGAAGAATATTGAGAGTCCCTTGGACTACAAGGAGATCCAGCCAGTCCATTCTAAAGGAGATCGATCCTGGGTGTTCTTTGGAAGGACTGATGCTAAAGCTGAAACTTCAGTACTTTGGCCATCTCATGTGAAAAGTTGACTCATTGGAAAAGGCTCTGATGCTGGGAGGGATTGGGGGCAGGAGGTGAAGGGGACAACAGAGGATGAGACGGCTGGATGGCATCACCGATTCGATGAACCTGAGTTTGAGTGAACTCCGAGAGTTGGTGATAGACAGGGAGGCCTGGCGTGCTGCAATTCATGGGGTCGCAAAGAATCGGACACAACTGAGTGACTGAACTGGAACTGAAGACCTGTACACTATAAACTACAAACCACAGCTGAGAAATATAAATAAATAAATAAATGGAGAGATATATCATGTTCATGGGATATAAAACTTGGTATCCTTAAGATGTCAATAATTATTGCTGAACTGATTTATAGATTTAATGTAATTTCATCAAAAAGTCCTAGCAGACATTTTTGTTGTCTATGATGAAACTGACAACCTGATCCTAAAATTTATAAGAAAATGCAAAGGATCTAGAATAGTTAAACTTTGATAAGACTGTAATGCAAGGACCAAATAACACTACTTAATTATAAGACTTATGAAGATACAGTAATCAGCAAGACACATCAAACTGACATATGGAACTGACAAATGGAACAGATTATCAGAAATAGATCCATACATATGTGAAAATTTTACTTTCATCATTTCAAAGGCAATAGTGAAGAAAGAAATGATGCAGGAACAATTGGGATAGCCATATGCCGAAAAAGAAAAAAAGAATCCAGAATTGTATAAATAAAAATGAAATAAAAACGAATCACAGACCTGAACGCTAAACATAAAACTGTGCAACGTCTAGAAGAAAACAGGAAAAAAATGTGTGATCTTGGGCTAAGCAAAGAATTCTTCAGTTAAGTTCAGTTGCTCAGTCATATCCGACTCTTTGTGATCCCATGGACTGCAGCATGCCAAGCCTCCCCGTCCATCACCAACTCCTGGAGTTTACTCAAACTCATGTACATTGAGTCGGTGATGCCATCCAACCATCTCATCCTCTGTCATCCCCTTCTCCTCCCGCCTTCAAGCTTTCCCAGCTTCAGGGTCTTTTCAAATGAGTCAGTTATTTGCATCAAGTGGCCAAAGTATCGGAGTTTTAGCTTCAGCATCAGTCCTCCCAATGAATATTAAGGACGAATTTCCTTTAGCATGGACTAGTTGGAATACCAGACCACCTGACCTGCCTCCTGAGAAATCTGTATGCAGGTCTAGAAGCAACAGTTAGAACTGAACTGAACATGGAACAACAGACTGGTTCCAAATCAGGAAAGGAGTACGTCAAGGCTGTATACTGTCACCCTGCTTATTTAACTTATATGCAGAGTACATCATGAGAAATGCTGGACTGGATGAAACACAAGCTGGAATTAAGACTGCCGGGAGAAATAACAATAACCTCAGATATGCAGATGACTCCACCCTTATGGCAGAAAGCGAAGAAGAACTAAAGAACCTCTTGATGAAAGTGAAAGAGGAGAGTGAAAAGTTCGTTTAAAACTCAACATTCAGAAAACTAAGATCATGGCATCTGGTCCCATCACTTCATGGCAAATAGATTCAGAAACAGTGGAAACAGTGACAGATTTTATTTTGGGGGCTCCAAAATCACTGCAGATAGTGACTGCAGCCATGAAATTAAAAGATGCTTGCTCCTTGGAAGAAAAAAGTTATGGCCAACCTAGACAGTATATTAAAAAGCAGAGACATTACTTTGTCAACAAAGGTTAGTCTAGTCAAAGCTATGGTTTTTCCAGCAGTCACATATGGATGTGAGAGTTGGACTATAAAGAAAGCTTGAGTGATGAAGAATTGATGCTTTTTTTTTTTTGTATATGGATTTATATATATTTGATAGACAAAGGAATGGCAACCCACTTCATGGGAAAATCCCTTGGCTACAGCTCATGGGGTTGCATAGTCAGATGCAACTTTAGTGACTATACATGTATCTGAAGTGTCTGTCTTTAATTCCATACAAATTTCTTATAGATTAGCTGAAACGAAAAAGCAAAAGGAAGAGAAAGAAAAGCAAGATGCACATGCTCAAAACAAAGCAAAGACAAAAGAATTTCATAAGGTAAGCAGCATCCCATACATACCCCCAACTTTTCATGTCTAAAGCACATCAGAGCCTGATTTTAATAATAACTGATATTATTTCCTCCACAGAAAACACTAGAGAAGCTTCGAGCCAGAAATATATGCTGACTTTCTGCACAAAGGTTTCATAACATAGGCAAAGTTATTTAAGTCAATAAATTTTTAAGGATTTTCACACTTCTTGATTCTTTCCACTGCCAGTCACCATAGCTCCTCCATAGTTATCTTCAAGGTAGCCCTTTCAAAAAATTATGCTCAATCCACAGCTGTGATGCTACAGTTGTTTTAGTTGGGCCTCTTAGATCTTCAATGGAATTCACTTCAAAGTTTGCCACCTGTAATCTTCCAGATCCAATTTCCTCAAGCAGTTTACTATAGGATCCTGTTTAGGGTCAGGAGATGGAATCTGTCTAGTTCTTAATGACAACCGTAGGAAAAAAAAGTATTAGTTACTATTGAAGATTATGTCAAACTGAACAGTATAACAAACTAAAAGGATACTGTATCAGTAGAAATACCAGGTCTAACATGCACAAAGCAAAAAAACCAACGATGCCAGATACTGAATTTCTATCGCACTGTCTTTTGAACAGCCAGCAGGAACAAACTGCTGAATGCAGATACCATGCAGTGCAAAGAATTGATGCTTTTAACTGTGGCGTTGACGAAGAATCTTAAGAGTCCCTTGGACAGCAAAGAGATTTCTTAGATACACCAAAAGTCATGATTCATAAAGAATAAACAGGTAAACTCAATTTTGTGAAAGGTAAAAACTTCTGTTCTCTAAAACATACTGCTATAAGAATGAAAGGAAAAATCACAATAAAAAAGAGACTATTAAAAAAGACTATATTTTAATGTAGAATATGAAAAGTAACTTACAAGTTCAATAAGAAAACAGAGAAAAGATTTTAAAAGATACTGCACCAAAGAAACAGTAAAGAAGATACTCAATATCATTAGCCATTACAGAGAATCAGATTTAAGCCACAACAAAATGCCACTATATACTTATTTGAAAGGCCAAAATTAAAAAGACTGATCATACCAATTGTTCATAAGATATGGAGGATCCACTCTTCTCTTAAGAGCTGGTGGAGATGTGAAATTGTATAAAAACTCTATAAAAGTTTCTTACAAATTTAAATTTATAATCTTATTTATCTAAATTTAAAATCTTTGACTTTCTTGGTGATCAAGTGGTTAAGAATCCACTTGCCAATGCAGGGGACACAGGTATGATCCCTGATCCAGGAAGATTCCACATGCCACCAGGCAACTAAGCCTGTGAGCCACAACTGCTGAAACCCGCACCCTAGAGCCCATGCTCTGCAACAAGAGAAGCCACTACAATGAGAAGCCACGCACTGCAACTAGAGAGTAGCCCCTACTTGCTGCAACTAGAGAAAGCCCTTGTGCCTCAACGAGGACCCAGCATGGCCAAAAATAAATGAATTTTTAGTCTTACAAACTT
The DNA here is from genome assembly GCA_917880005.1 of Nanger dama. NCBI lineage: Eukaryota > Metazoa > Chordata > Mammalia > Artiodactyla > Bovidae > Nanger > Nanger dama. The sequence goes on along the minus strand of CAKJTW010000012.1, from coordinate 47,185,694 downwards.
AATCATACATGTCCCAAATAATCCAAGCATTCAACTGCTCGGTATTTATATCCTAAAGAAATGAAAGCATATGTCCATTCAAAAACTTGTAAACAAATATCTACAGCATCTTAAATTGTCATTGCTAACACCCAAAAATGTCCATCAACAAATAATGAAGAAACAAACTGTGGTATAATCAAATACTGGTATAGTACTGAGCAATACACAGTAAAATACAAATAACTACATGATGAACTTCAACATAATTACACTGACTAAAGGAAGATGAAAAACTTCACACTATCATGTTTATATAAAACTATAGAAAATGCAATCAATTGTGATAGAAAGTAGAAAGTAGATCAGTGCTTACCTAGGGAAGTTGGAAGGAGACAGAAGAGGAAGGATTACGTGGGGACACAGGAAATGTCAAGTTTTGAAAAAAATTTTAATAGACTCAAATAAAGCATTTGACAAAATTGAACGCCCATTCATAGCAAAAACAAACAACAACAAAAAGAAAGCAGCAAGCTAGGAACGAAAGAAAACTACCTCAATTCAACAAAGGTCACAAATGAAAAAAATCTACCTTAAGATTCTCACTTTCTATACCAAAATGAAGAATACAATAGAAACCAGAAATAGACACACACACACACACACACATATAACCCAATGAGGTGCCAAAGCAATCCAAAGGGGAAAGGAAATTCCTTTTTAAAAATGGTGCTAGAATAACTAGAGAAGGCAATGGCACCCCACTCCAGTATTCTTGCCTGGAAAATCCCATGGACAGAGGAGCCTGGTGGGCTGCCATCCATGGGGTCGCTAAGAGTCGGACACGACTGAGCAACTTCACTTTGACTTTTCACTTTCATGCATTGGAGAAGGAAATGGCAATCCACTCCAGTGTTCTTGCCTGGAGAATCTCAGGGATGGTGGAGCCTGGTGGGCTGCCGTCTATGGGGTAGCACAGAGTCGGACACGACTAAAGTGACTTAGCAGCAGCTAGGATAACTGTATCCATAGGAAAACCATTAGTCCTGAACCCTACTCACACTGTAATAAAAAATTAACTCAAAATGAATACAGAACTAAATGTAAAAGCAAAACTTTAAAAAGGTCAAGAAAAAATAGGGACAAAACTTTGCCACCTTGGGGCAGACAAAGATTTCTTTTATGGTATACCCAAAAATCATAAAAGAGGAATTTGATAAACTGGAATATAAAAAAATTTTAAAATTCCTTCTAAGATATTAATAAAATAGGTAAGACAAATTGTGGGGAAAATGTTTTTAATGTTCCAAAACAACTTCCTTCTGTTGCAAAATAAAGAAAAGTTACCCCTCAAGTGTAAGAAAATAATGATTTCGAATGGGTAAAGATTTGAACAAATACTCCTAAAAATATGAATGATAAATAAATGAAAGAAACTCAAGATTAGTCATCATGGAAATGTAAATTAAAATCACTAAGATACTACTACATACCAACTACAGTATCTAGAATTTAAGGGACTGACAAGATCAACTGTTGAAAAGGATATAGAGTAAGTGGAATGGAGCAATGTAAACTTTCTAAGATTGTTAAACATGCAGTTACTGGGCTTCCCTGGTGGCTTAGTCGGTAAAGAATCTGCCTGCAATGCAGGAGACTCGGGTTTGATCCCTGGGTCAGGAAGATCCCCTGGAGAAGGATTTGGCAACCCACTCCAGTAATCTTGGCTCAGAAATACCATGGACAGAGGATCCTGGTGAGCTACAGTTCACGGGGTCGCAAAGAGTTGGACACGACTGAAGCAACTTAGCACACATCACTGAGAAGGGAGCTTTCAACTAATGTTTCAGGGATATGTTTACCAAGTATATACCACCTGGGCTACCACTTACACAAAGGACTTCTGCCTGACTGACTCTTACCTGTATACCAACTTCTTGTTTCTTCTCTCACAACTAGCCAGGGCTCTTTTCCTTGCTCCAGTAAGGTAATTACATTTGGCTTAGAAATGGAATGGCCTGCTTTAAAGAAAAAGAATACCACAGGATGGAGAAATAAATTGACTAGTCAAGATTAAAATTATAATTGTGATTATAAAAGATCATAATAATATCAACTATTTTAGAGAAGAATGAGAGAATTAAAGAACAAGAGATCAGTTGGTAAGGTAAAGTTTTTGTTTCACTGTGTTTAAAATTCAAACTCTTATGTCTTCTAACTCTAGAGTCAAGCATAATGTGGTTAAAAAGACTCTAAAGCCTGGAATCAATCCCTGCCTTTGGCATAACCTTGAACAATTCATTTAAACCCACTGCACCTTGGTATTCTCCTTTATAAAATGGGGATAACAGTACTGTTGGGGGAATTAAATCAGTTAATACTCAAGTTATTTTAATAAGTTAAATCCCATAATGTACCTAGAATAATGATTACTGCACAGTAATCAAAATGTTAACTATTAACTTTATTCTTATGCTCTAGTATCACTAGAGGACACAAGAAAAGACAGCTATAAGATATTCATTCCATTTTGAATGTAATTTTCACCAATCACAACTTTCAACAACAAATCAGATGAAGACTTTTGTTTTAGGAAATGAACTGCGTTTGGTACAATTTTAAATAAATTTCAATTATCCTACCCATTATCATACAAACTGTGGAGGCTCTGAGAGCAATTCAGGGCCCTGTGATAACCTAACATCCCTAAAACTGTTTTAAATCATAAAATGAAATATTAGAGCAATTTGGAACACAAATGAACAAAAAAACTTCGATCCTTTGACCATGTTGTACAATATATGCCACAAATTTCTAATTTAGCTGCTTGGTCATTATGGAAGAGATGCAAATACAAAAAGAGAACACATGGAGATATAAATATGATTGAAGGATAGAGAAGATTAAGGTATTTAATGGTGCTGCCATTTCTAACCTGACAAAGCTCAGCCACTTTTTGGGGAAGAGGAAAAACAAATTTAGTTAGTTTCTTGAAAGGCAGCCTGCAAATCACAGTGGAAAAAATATACAGCCTATAGAGCAGATTCTAAATTAACCTAAATTATTTGAGGCTGATGAACGTACCCAATGAGACCAAGTTACCATAGTTCTCCATCATCACATCCCGGTACAAAGTCTTCTGAACAGGGTCCAGGCATTCCCACTCCTGCTGAGAGAATCCTATGGCCACATCACTAAATGTCAACGATCCCTGAAACCATAAATACATGTGTTACTGAAGAAATTAAAGAAAATATGTTGAAAGTAGAAGCAGAAGACTTGATGGAGTTCTCTGTAAGAAAAGAGAAAATGAAAGCATGTAGACTGGCAATCTAGAATGTGGAAGGAGACTAAAGCACAATGTATATGTATTTTTAAGAAGCCTGCTGACACAGGTCGAATGTCTTCCATATTCTGGATACTTCTAAATATCTGAACCATTTGGAAATGGACAAAATAATAATGTTTCCCTCCTAAATTAAAAAGCCTACATAAGAATAATGTTCAAATAGTATCTGCCTCAAAAATTCTCAATAAATATTTCTTCAAATTTTAGAAAACTGGGTAAAATTAAAGATTTCCTTCAAGCATTGTTGTTCAGTCACTCAGTCATGTCCAACTCTTTGTAATCCCATGGACTGCAGCACGCCAGGGTTCTCTGTCCTTCACCATCTCCTGGAGTTTGCTCAAACTCATGTCCACCAAGTCGGTGATGTGATCCAACCCTCTCATCCTCTGTCACCCCCTTCTCCTTCTGCCTTCAGTCTTTCCCAGCATCAGGGACTTTTCCAATGAATCAGCTCTTCGCATCAGGTAGCCAAAGTATTGGAGCTTCAGCTTCAGCATTATTCCTTCCAATTAATATTCAGGGTTGATTTCCTTTAGGATTGATGGGTTTGATCTCCTTTCAGTCCAAGGGACTCTCAAGAGTCTTCACCAGCACCACAGTTTGAAGGTTGTCAATTCTTTGTCACTCAGCCTTTTTAATTGTCCAGCTCTCACATCCACACATGACTACTGGAAAAACCATAGCTTTGATTAGATGGACATCTGTCAGCAAAGTAATGTCTCTGTTTTTTAATATGCTGTGTAGGTTTGTCATTGCTTTTCTTCCAAAGAACAAGTATCTTTTAATTTCATGACTGTTGTCACCGTCTAGAGTGATTTTGCAGCCCACAAAAATAAAGTCTGTAACCGCTTCCATTGTTCCTCCATCTATTTGCCATGAAGTGATGGCACTGGATGCCATAATCTTTTCTTTTTTTTTTTAATGCTGAGTTTTAAGCCAGGTTTTTCACTCTCCTCTTTCCCCTTCATCTAGAGGCTCTTTATTTCTTCTTCACTTTCTGCCATAAGGGTGGTGTCATCTGCATATCTGAAGTTACTGGTATTTCTCCTGGCAATCTTGATTCCTTCTTGTGCTTCACCTAGCCTGGCATTTCACGTGACGTGCTCTGTATATAAGTAAGCAGGGTGACAATATACAGTTTTGTCATACTCTTTTCCCAATTTTGAAGCAGTCCATTGTTCCATGTCTGGTTTTAACTATTGTTGCTTCTTGACCTGCATACAGGTTTTGCAGGAGGCAGGTAAGGGCAGTCTGGTATTTCCATCTCTCTAAGAATTTTGCACAGTTTATTGTGATCTACACAAAATCTTTCAGAGAAGGCAATGGCACCCCCACTCCAGTACTCTTACCTGGCAAATCCCATGGACAGAGGAGCCTGATAGGCTGCAGTTCATGGGGTCATTAAGAGTCAGACACAACTGCGCAACTTCACTTTCACGCATTGGAGAAGGAAATGGCAATCCACTCCAGTATTCTTGCCTGGAGAATCCCAGGGACAGGGGAGCCTGGTGGGCTACCGTCTATGGGGTCACACAGAGTCGGACACGACTGAAGTAACTTAGCAGCAGTAGCAGCATACAAAATCTTTAGCACAGTCAATGAAGAAGACGTAGATGTTTTTCTAGATTCTCTAGCTTTTGCTATGATCCAATGGATGGCAATTTGATCTTTGGTTCCTCTGCATTTTCTAAATCCAGCCTGTATATCTGGAAGTTCTTGGTTCACTGAAGCCTAGCTTGGAGGCTTTTGAGCATTACTTTGCTAGCATGTGAAACGAGTGCAATTTTGCAGTAGTTTGAACATTCTTTGGCATTGCCCTTCTTTGGGACTGGAATGAAAACTGACCTTTTCCAGTCCTATGGCCACTGCTGAGTTTTCCAGATTTGCTAGCAGATTGACTGCAGTGCTTTAACAGCATCATCTTTCAGGATTTGAAATAAGCACTAAGTACTTCATTATGTCAGATATTGCCATAAGCATTTTTGCTTTGTTCAATAAATCCACATATTATTTTTGTATATGACATTGTATTTTATAAGTAAATCAGATTTAATCATTTACACAATTAGATATACAACATTCAGAAAGTTTTCCACAATTCTAAGATCCTGTTTTCACCAACTACATATAATGATAAGCATTGTTGCTGTCATCTACCATTTCTCAGTGAACGTTTTCCTTATTCTGAGTGTGGCAGGTAACTTTATTGATTACCAATAACCTCCATTTCCTGGAATTTATGTCCTCATGTAATCCTCTCCTTTTGAATGTAGGCTGAACCCAGTGAGAGAGTTATTTCTGATAGAATAGAATAGAGAAAAGTGATGGAATGTCATGTTCAACGTTAGCTTATAAAAACTATGATTTCCACATTGCTTATTCTCTCTTGCAGTCTCACTTGTTCACTCTGTGGAAGCTAGCTACCATGTTGTGAGCTGCTCTAAGGAGAGGCCCACATAACAATAAACCAAGAACAGCTGCCAGTCAACAGCTACTGAGGAAGTGAGGCTCTCAATCCAACGCCATGAGAACTGCATCAAGTCAACAACCACATCAGTGAGCTTAGATGCAGATCCACTCAAAGCTGGGCTTTAAAATGACTGCAAACCTGACCAACACACTGATAACCTTATAAGAGACCCAGAGCATAAGAGTCAAGCTAAGCCACATCCAAATATTTGAATGACTGAAACTGTGAGATAAATTTTGCTGCTTTAAGATACAGATTAATTATGCAGTAAAAAATAACTCATTTGACTTAAATGATACTGAAGAAGGCTGGTCAATTATATAGATGTTACACAAACATAGCATGTCTCATTCAACAAAATAGCCTTAGTGTTTATGTCTCATGGCTTTCCTAGCAAATCCATGACTGCCATCTTAAAAGCCCCAATCATAACCTAATCCACAGAAAGCAAGAATTTCATACCACATTAAGATTCAGGTCATTCAATGATAAATTCCATCGCATCTACCTGGAAATCTCACATCTGTGGAAAACATCAAAGTCTTACCATGGAGAGTTAAATAGAACCACTATCTCTATCTCCTAAAGGAAATCAGTCCTGAATATTCATTGGAAGGAGTGATGCTGAAGCTGAAACTCCAATATTTTGGCCACCTGATGTGAGAACTGACTCATTTGAAAAGACCCTGAAGCTGGGAAAGGTTGAAGGCCGAAGGAGAAGGGGCAACAGAGGATGAGATGGTTGGATGGCATCACCGACTCGATGGACATGAGTTTGAACAGCTCCAGGACTTGGTGATGGTGATGGACAGGGAGGTCTGGCATGCTGCAGTCCACAGGGTTGCAAAGAGTCGGATAAGAGTGAGCGACCGAACTGAACGGTCTCTATCTCCAAACTACAAATCTGACCTGCACAGTATAAATCTTTACTTCAAAGAACTTTAAGCCCCATTATTCCATCACTGCCCTTAATTGAAAAATGGGCACTTAAAATATACTGAATAATCTGGGAAATAATTATATGAACGCTAGTTTCGAATGGGCCAGACAGAGACAGTGCTAAGTAATCTGACTTCATATTTCTCTGGAACAATAGTTAAGAAACAGGTTATTTATTTATTTTTTAGGAAACAGGTCATTTGAGCAACCTTTCTCTTAGGAAACTTCAGGAAAATTAGCGAAAATGCTTACATGACCTAAAAACACACACATATTTCAACAAGAAGAGAAATATTAACTTACATGGGCCATGGTTTTAGACCTGTAAGAGCTGATCAGTCCTCTGGGCTTCTATCAGAAAAGCCGAGTCCAGAAAACCCAGACCTGGGAGAAGAGAAAGACTTTCAGATGTGCTTTAGAGTTTCCACACTGGGCGTCAGTTAATATCACCATTTATGCTCTTCTATTCCAGATTCCTAATAACTTCCCATCACACACAACTCGGGTAAGTTAGGATTCTGCACAAATGCATTCCTCACTCATTTCCCAGAGGCCTCAGCTGCAGAGTCATTTCTGCATTGAAACCCAGACCCAGATACTTCAGTAGAAAATTTTCTGACCAATGTACCATTGTGATCAGGTTGATATGAACCTGAGATTGGGCAGCTGTGTCCTGCTCTAAGCAGATCTTCCTCTTTCCATTGCAAACTTCAAGCCAGAAAAGAGGCTATGTAATCCCAATTAAAACTTCTTTTGTGGCCTTGAAAGTGGTTGCAGTTGATCAAAATATTAGAGTTGGACAAGAAATGTTCAACATTCCAAGTCCAGCAAAGCTTATTAGTTAAATATAGGACAGACCAACAATATACTAAAATACAAAGTAGTCATTAAATGTTAAATTGGGAAGAATATTTAACAAAGTGGAAAATGTTTCATTTATATCAATAGAAAAGTCAATTTAACTAATATATTTCTACTTATAGCAGCATATTAATCAATACAGAGAAAAGAATGACAGATAATCATAAAACAGAAGATAGAAATGTCTAGAAATTTGTATATCTGCATACTAAGAGCTCTTATATTTTTGGTTGTTCTGCATTGTTTTTGTGGGGATGTCTTTAGAAATGAATCACTGTGTATTCAATTGTTTTTAGTCCATACATAAAACAATCAAATAAGACTACTGAAGACATAAAATACACCTCTGCCATGATCAGAATTTGACATGAGCAATCCCTATCTTTTTGCTTAGATCTTGTTTTTTTTTTTTTTTAAAGGTTATGTCATTATCATTGTAACAACTGACACAGGAATTTGAAAGATTTTTTTAACTTAACGTGAAGATTTCCCAAAAGTTCTTTGTTCTTTAAATTCACATTATTTTACTAAATGGCTTTTGTTACCTCTGGATCCTAATATCTCATTTTATACTTTTTTCTCAGTTATGTTGGAATTTTGTCTACAAAAACTTGGGAACAGTCCCTGAGTAATCTCTTTTGTGAACTGATGACAGTCTCAATGCATCTTTATTTCAGATCTTTTTGACAGAAGAATTTTTGTTTCTGAACCAGTCAGTTTCGTCATGATATCCTCCAGAAAGCTGCTGAATTATTTTACCTATAATTTTGCTATATATCTCATACTAGAATGAAGTCTACAAGATATAAAGGTCATAGTAAAAATATCCACTTATATTGCTATACAGATCCCAGGTGCTCAGTATTACTTGTTTATATTCTTACTGTCACTATAGTCACCCAGATGTCTCCTTTAGGCAGGTCACTTAACTCTCACCAGTGGCCTTTATCACATACTACCTTATAATTATCCCTATTCAGATTTATTCAGATTGTTTTTTAATTTTTAAAATTAATTTATTTGTTTTGGGCTGTGCTGAGTCTACGCTGTGGCACCGGCTTTTCTCTAGTTGCAGCAAGCAGGGGCTGTTCTCTAGTTGCGGTGTGCGGGCTTCTCATTGCAATGGCTTCTCTTGTTGTGGAGCCTAGGCTCTAGGGTGCACGGGCTTCAGCAGCTGTGGCTTGCGAAACCCTAGAGCACAGGCTCAGTAGTTGTGGCACACGGGCTTAGTTGCTCCGAGGCATGTAGGAATCTTCCTGGACCAGGGATTGAACCTATGTCTCCTGTATTGCCAGGTGGATTCTTAACCACTGAATCACCAGGGAAGCCCTATTCCTATTCAGATTTTAAATTCCTTCACAGATTATAAGTACTCTGAAGGAAGCAATTATGTCTTTTAGTAATTGCATTACCTCAAATATTATACTTTCCAGGTCTGGCATATTATAAACAATTAAAAAAGTATGACTTTTTTACTACAAAATACAACTTTTCAAAAAATTTTAAAGAAAATAACTATATAAATTTACAAAGTATATACACAAGGATGTTCATCAGAGAATAATTTTTGATGGTCCACAATTAAAAACATGAAAATCTCACTGCAAGCAAACAAGTTAAATCTATTTTAGTCTGCTATATTGTGACATTTATGCCATGCTATTCTTAATAAGGATGATAATAAACCACATAATTGATTGAAAACAATATTAAAAGAATTGCTCAGTGAAGAAGGCACGCATAATTTAGGAGGTGGCATCCCACTGAAATTAAGAAAAACATTTCAATGCTGATTTCCTCATCAGCAAAGTAAGGATAAAAAACCACATAAAACTATTTTAAAGACTAGGCAAAATAATCCATATACACACTAAACTGTACATCATGATAACTAATGTAAAATTTCTATCATTACTGAAGAAGAAAATCATTCCATATTCCTTAATCTTTCATTATAAAAGTTAATTCTGATGCTTCCTGGTTTTATTAAAACTTGTGCTTCTTGAGCTTCCTCGTTCTTATAATTCTAATATTTAATAAAATTTTAGGAGCTACATTTGAGAAAATAGATTTCTGCTTTATAAAATCATTATTTTAAAAAGAGAGATTAGACAAGAAAAGAGAAAACTATGCCTTTCCTCAGTCCCCAGCAGCTATAGAGAGTAAGAAAACTTTTCAGAATCATAAACCAGTTCAAAGAATAGTATGATAAAATTGAGACTACAACTGGAAAATCAATTTTATTCTTCACATATTTACATAAATATTTATAAATATTATCTTTATTTTCTAGTATAACAACTATGTTTATAAAAATTGCTTGTACTTGCAAGACATCTGTAAATTAGAGATTAGTGTTATTTTTTCAGAAAGTAAGCTCAAACTTCTAAGTTATTAACTTCTAAGGGAAAAGATGTCTCCCTTAGTAATACGGTGCCCTGGTAATTGTTTCAAATAACATTTGTAATAAGTAAAAGGCATAACTTTTTGTAATGCTTTTCACACAAGATTCTCTGCCCTTCCTTCTTCTCCTTACATATACAGGGTATAAGGTCTATTATTGGATTAGATTAGATTTTTGAACTATGAGTTGGACTCTTTTGTCTCCTTTACTTGATCAATTTTATTCTTATAAAACAAAGCCACACAAAAATGGAATAAAAAATATATATACATCAAAATGTTAAAGTGATTATCTTGAGGGAGATTATGGGTTATCCTTGCTTTCTTCTCAATGAATTCCTTAAGGAAATGAACACAGGCTTATTTTTTTGGCAGTAAACCTGTATTAATTCCATTATCATAAATAAAATATAAAGATATTGCAAAGCATTAAAATATTTATAGACATGACTTTGGAAAGAGGTTATATTTTCCTTATTAAAAAGATTTGTTAATATCAGACCTATGATGAAAAACTCAACATGATTAAAATACCACTTAAGTATATTCACTTCCTGAATACCTTTTAGCTGTATTGCACTGATGATAATTAGAGACATTTCACCATAAAAACTCTAACATCAATGGAAAGGGAAACTGCCTTCACAAATTAATGTGAACATGTATACCAAGTAGATAGAAAAGTTCTGTGTACATAGAAAATGCTCAGTAAATGTAGCTGAACACTCATTCTTCTCTAAAAATGAATTAAAGTATCATTTTGTCTACAATCCTTGCAAAAAGTTTTACAAAATTCTCTTTTTAAAATGAACTGCTTTCAAATTTTCTTGACTACTGTTTTATAACTACAATATATTAAGATTGCTCAACATTAGATCATAGCCTTTTTTCTTGTAATGACTAATTCTTATGAACAGGAATTTTATTATCTATATAATATTTTAACTCATGGATGTCCTGTGATTTTCTTAACCATTCCATTTGTATAATCATTAATTTTGTGAAAAATCATCCAAAAGTATAAAAATCTTTCATTGCAGATCAGTTATCGAAGTCTAATCTTTTAAGGTTATGCACACCTTTGAAAAATGCATTTTTACAAATATATGCAGTAATTCTAGACAATTACGAAGATTTTGTGGTCCCTTGTAAGCCCCCAAACACAAAGGACCCCTGGATGAGAACACTCTGGAAAATTAGCTCCACCTAGCCCTTTGATATAGAAGCACTCATCACATTAACTTCATATTTTCATCATTGATTTATAGAAATCTGAAGGGTGAATGACACCACAACAAAGACAATGTTGAGCATTTATTGTGTTCCATCTTTCAAAGCTACTAAATCCGCCGTGATCTCATACATAAAACCAGAATTAAGTAGGACTGTGGAATCTGTATCAAGGCTCACAGCAGATTTCTGCCAACGGAGCTCAAGAAATGCTTTCATTCTCAAATGTGTAAATGAGCCCCAGAGAACTTCCAGGAAGGGTAATCCGAGGAAGGATCAGGGTAGGAACCTGTCTCAGGAGCAATTCTTTTTTTTTCCCCCAATAACAGCCTTTTGACGGCTGGACATTATTTAATTATTAATACAACTTTTGGGAGCCACATAGTGTGCTGGAGGATATTTAAAGTTCTGGACGGCAGGAGGAGAAATGGGGGAATTTACAACTTAGGGTGGGCAGCGACCGGGACACTCTCAGGCCCCTTGCTACATAGTGGCCTCTCTCAGAACCCTGGCCTCAGGGACAATTCTTTATTTTAAAATTTCGATCTCAGCAGCCGGTAGGTACTTTCTTGCTGGAAGGTGTCTTGCAGGACTCAAAAACAGATTTCCCAACAGCGTCCACATTCTTTGGGAGACACACATGTTTGAGAGAAGCCTGGAAGCAGCGGCGGGGACAAAGAGCTCTGTGTAATCCACGTTCACAGAAAGGACACTCACTCGGTGTCTCCGTCACACAAACGAATGCACACCTCAGTCTCACAGTCGCACTCACCCTAAAAGAGAGAGAAAACCAGCGCCGCCCCCAACCCCGCCGCTCAAGCGTCCACAGCCCCGAGGGGGACGGGCGGACTCGCGCGGCGGCGCTCGGGCGGTCCACGCTTTGAGCGCCTCTCGCAACCCCACTCCCACCGCCACTCACGGTCCCTCGCGGGCTCTGGCTAAGTCTGCATGGTCGTCTCCACGGCGACCCACGTTGGATTCCTCCTCAGACGGTGCAACTCACGCGCAGTTTGCAACAAGGGATACGGAAAAGAACCAGAGGCCAAAGTCACCGGGTCGTCTGAGGGACGTGAGGCTCCACGTCGTAAAACTCCTAAAGCAAAGTAGCCGCCGGGTGGGGCCGGAGACTTCTGGGAATGACCGCCGGACTGCGCTTGCGCAGCGCATACTTCTCAAAGGTGGGAGGCGGGACGTGAGGTAGGGGGCGTGTCCAGCGGGTCCCTGGGCCGGGAGGAGGCGTGTCCGAATGGGACCTGATCAGAGAACTGGGAGGAGTGGACTGAGGGGCTCTTTTCCCAGGCTTCAAGCCTGTTTGTGAGAGGTCTGCACAATTAAATCGGTAATATGACCCTGAGGGCCATGAGTGGAAGATCTGGAAGGTGGGTTCATAATCCAAACAAACTCTCCCTTCCCTACAAGGCTCATTCCACTCAAAATGCCACAGATTCCTGTGGTTTTTACAGCTAAAGCCTCTGAGGTTACAAAAGATGTATAACATTATATTGTTGATTAGCAAAGCCGAGTTTCCAGGTGAGAAAAGCTGGATAAAGTGCGTGTGCGTGTGTGTGTGTGTGTGTGTGTGTGTGTGTGTGTGTGTGTGTGCTCAGTCGACTGATTCTTTGCAACTCCACGGACTTGTAGCCTGCCAGGCTTCTCTGTCCGTGGAATTCTCCAGGAAAGAATAATGGAGTGGGTTGCCATTTCCTCCTCCAGGGAATCTTCCTGACCCAGAGATAGAACTCTTGAATCTACTGCATTAGCAGGCAGATTCTTTACCACTGAGTCACCTGGGAAGCCCGGATAAAGTGAGACTTTGCTATTAACATATAACATTTTCCCACTGTAGAAAAAGGCAGAATGAATGTTGGTCCCTTTTTCTAGACTACTGACTGCAGTTCTCTGAAAACTAGAACAAAAGAAAAGGAATACCTTCTTTACATTTTACAATACTATGTCCACCTGAAATTGTGTTAAGGGGTTGTTTTCATCCCTCTCTACTCTATTATGAACTGATGGGCTTGACTGCATTTTAAAAGCCCACAAGCTGAGAAACATCTTTTAATTCCTAATGCCTGGTCATGACGTCTCATTGAAAAACTATTTTCCTTCTCTGTTGTTTGGACAGGAAAGATAAATCAGGCTCAGAATCTAAGAGGAAAATTCTTCTGGGCTATCAGAAGAATCAAAGTTGCATTTATATTTAGATTAATGAGTAAGACTGGCAAGTGGGAATGTAAAGTTCTCATCAAAGGATACCTATATGTCAGTTATCATCATTACAACATATTTTAAATATGCAAACCATGAATAGATTAACATTTAAAAGGATATAAAGTTTAATTAAAATGTTATCAACCTCTTTTGCCATATATTTCAGACATATAGTGGCTAATATTAGCATGCACACCATGTTGATTTTAGTGTTTAAAGATTTTCTCTTCTCATAAAAATAATTTACCTTGACATCTTTTAAAATTTTATTGACATATAGTTAATTTATAATATTAATTTCTGCTGTAAAGCAAAGTGATTCAGTTATACTTAGATGTAATTTTTCATATTCTTTTCCATTATGGTTTATCACAGGATATTGAATGTAGTTCCCTGTGCTATACAGTAGGACCTTGTTGTTTCAGATGTTATTTTAAAATAAAATATACAGATATTTATACATACACACCCATGAATACAAAATATATATGTAATTTCAAATACTATGTGTGTTATATGCATATGAAAGTATATAATTTTCTTCACACAAATGTGTTTCCATATCAGTACACAGAAGTGTTATCATTTTCAACATCTGCAAAGTAGGCCACAGTATGTATAGCTGAACCTTTTTCTAAGAAATGAAACTCTACAAATAAATATTATAACTTTTCCTACTTTTTCATATCAGTTCAGTCGCTCAGTCGTGTCCAACTCTTTGCGACCCCATGAATCGCAACACACCAGGCCTCCCTGTCCATCACCAACTCCAGGAGTTCACTCAAACTCACATCCATCGAGTCGGTGATGCCCTCCAGCCATCTCATCCTCGGTCATCCCCTTCTCCTCCTGCCTCGAATCCCTCCCAACATCAGAGTCTTTTCCAATGAGTCAACTCTTCGCATGAGGTGGCCAAAGTATTGGAGTTTCAGCTTCAGCATCATTCCTTCCAATGAACACCCAGGAGTGATCTCCTTTAGAATGGACTGGTTGGATCTCCTTGCAGTCCAAAGGACTCTCAGGAGTCTTCTCCAACACCACAGTTCAAAAGCTTCAATTCTTCGGCGCTCAGCCTTCTTCACAGTCCATCTCTCACATCCATACATGACCACAGGAAAAACCATAGCCTTGACTAGACGGACCTTTGGTGGCAAAGTAATGTCTCTGCTTTTGAATATGCTATCTAGGTTGGTCATAACTTTCCTTCCAAGGAGTAAGCGTCTTTTAATTTCATGGCTGCAAGCACCATCTGCAGTGATTTTGGAGCCTAGAAAAATAAAGTCTGACACTGTTTCCACTGTTTCCCCATCTAGTTCCCATGAAGTAATGGGGCCAGATGCCATGATCTTTGTTTTCTGAATGTTGAGCTTTAAGCCAACTTTTTCACTCTCCTCTTTCATCAAGAGGCTTTTTAGTTCCTCTTGACTTTCTGCCATAAGGGTGGTGTCATCTGCATATCTGAGGTTATTGATATTTCTCCTGGCAATCTTGATTCCAGCTTGTGCTTCTTCCAGCCCAGCGTTTCTCATGATGTACTCTGCATAGAAGTTAAACAAGCAAGGTGACAATATACAGCCTTGACATACTCCTTTTCCTATTTGGAACCAGTCTGTTGTTCCATGTCCAGTTCTAACTGTTGTTGCCTGACTTGCATACAGGTTTCTCAAGAGGCAGGTCTGGTGGTCTGGTATTCCCATCTCTTTCAGAATTGTCCACAGTTTATTGTGATCCACACAGTCAAAGGCTTTGGCATAGTCAATAAAGCAGAAATAGATGTTTTTCTGGAACTCTCTTGCTTTTTCCATGATCCAGCGGATGTTGGCAATTTGATTTCTGGTTCTTCTGCCTTTTCTAAAACCAGCTTGAACATCTGGAAGTTCACAGTTCACGTATTGCTGAAGCCTGGCTTGGAGAATCTTGAGCATTACTTTACTAGTGTATGAGATGAGTGCAATTGTGTGCTGGTTTGAGCATTCTTTGACATTGTCTTTCTTTGGGGTTGGAATGAAAACTGACCTTTTCCAATCCTGGGGCCACTGCTGTGTTTTCCAAATTTGCTGGCATATTGAGAGCAGCATTTTCACAACATCATCTTTTAGGATTTGAAATAGCTCAACTGGAATTCCATCACCTCCACTAGCTTTGTTCATAGTGATGCTTTCTAAGGCCCACTTGACTTCACATTCCAGGATGTCTGGTTCTAGGTGAGTGATCACACCATCGTGATTATCTTGGTCGTGAATATCTTTTTTGTACAGTTCTTCTATGTATTCTTGCCACCTCTTCTTAATATCTTCTGCTTCTGTTAGATCCATACCATTTCTTTCCTTTATCAAGCCCATCTTTGCATGAAATGTTCCCTTGGTATCTCTAATTTTCTTGAAGAGATCTCTAGACTTTTTCTTATAATGCTCAATTAATATCCCTCCATAAACTTCAGTTTTGCACATATATATAAGGCTTATATGTGAGTTAACTTCAAAAGTAGACTTGCTTTTTGCATGTTAACTTGTGTTACTGACAAATTTCTCATTGTGATTATACCATTTTACATTTTCACAGCAGAACAAGAATGTGTTTCTGCTACCATTTTCCCATTTTAACTCTCAGTTCTTTTTCTCACCTCACCCCCTTTAACTTGCAGTTCTTTTATTCTAATGCTCCACTTGAAACCCAACCTGAAGAAATAATCTAAAAACGTCCTTTCTATTTGATTCCAAGCTTAAGGAGGAATCCTTACCTATGATACCTACATTAATTTTAGCCTTATCTGTCTTACAAATAGGGAAAAAGTGTAATATTAGTTTGTAGGCTCAGCAAAATAAAATTTCAATCGCAGACATGTAAGTTGACAACATGATCTAGCATTCCTATTTGAAGGTTAATTGAGCTTCAGAAAAGTCTTTCTTGAGACTTTCCTGGTGTTCCAGTGGTTAAGGATCCACCTTACAATGCAGAGGACATGGGTTCAATCCCTGGTCGGGGAACTAGGATCCCACGTGTCAGAGCAACTAAGCCTGCAGAGCCTCAACTACTGAACCTACACATGCCACAACCCGAAGGCCCACGTGCCACAACTAGAGAGTCCATGCTAAGTGAAGGATCCCACATGATGCAATGAGGTTCCCATGTGCCACAACTAAGGCTCAAGGCAGCCAAATTTTTTAAAAAAATTTTTTCTCAGTGTAGATGCTGACAACTCATGGAATAGCAGTAAAAATGAGTAGGCAGCTTTTTTTCCAGCTAGCAACAATGGAGGGAGTCCTGCCTCAGAGTTCTGGAGATATGTGAATATACACCTAGATACCAGACAGATGAGACTGACAGAACTCTATGAGTATCCTCAAGTCCTAGGGGAGACTGACACAACAGGTCACAGGGTGGTGTCACTCAGGAGCAGAGTAAAACAATAGGAGCAGTGGAAGACAGGAGTTCTGCTAAGAAGATGTTAGTAGATGAGGTGCTTGATCCCTGGTTGCTGTGGAAGGATGTTATTGTCTTCTTTGATTAACTTTGTGACTGACAGGGAGATACACCCCAACAGGTTGAAGGCCAGGAAGGGTACAGATGGTTTGGCAGATATGGGAACTAACCAGCTGAAAGCCTTTCCCACTGGGTGGTGGGCATATCTGGTGAGAAGAAGGGAATTCATGGTTAGACTGAGCCCTGTGAGGTTCAACGATGTTAAGATAACCCATGAAAGTTTTAGGCCTTATACTACAAGAGGCTGTCTTCTGCTTTTATTACAAAAATTTTAGTAAAATTATCTAAGATATTTTGGGGAAAAAACATAAAGGAGAATCAAATCATGCATAATATAGTTCTTATATTAAAACCAGTATGAACATTTCAAAATATTTGTTACAAGGATTCTTTGATGTACATTTTAATGCACTACTACACAGTATGTAATATCTTCTGCTTTTGGCACTAAGTATCATAATAAAACAATTTCCACAATGTATTTTTAAAAACTTTTATTTTCTATTAGAATATAGTTGATTTATAATCTACAATATATTTTTAAAAACCCTTATACAACTTAACAGAAAAGCAAACAACCCAATTTAAAAATGAGAGGCTCTGAATAGAAATTTTTCCAAAGAAGACAAACAAATGGCCAACAAGTACAGGAAAAGGTGCTCGACATCACTAATCATCAGGGAAATACAAATCAAAATCACAATAAAATTTCACCTCATACCTGTAAGAATGGCTATTAAAACAAGAAATAACAAATGTTGGCAAGAACATAGAGAAAAGGGAGCCTTTATGTACTGCTGGTGTGTGTGTATTAGTTGCTCAGTAGTGTCCGACTCTTTACAACCCCACTGACTGTAGCCCGCTAGGCTCCTTTGTCCATGAAATTGTCCAGGTAAGAACACTGGACTGGGTAGCAATTCTCTTCTCCAGGGGATCTTGCCAACCCAGGGATCGAACCTGGGTTTCCCGCACTGCAGGCAGATTCTTTACCATCTGAGAGCCACCAGGGAAGCGCTACACTGCTGAGACAATGTCAACCAGTTCAGATATTATGAAAAACAGTATGGCGATTCCTCAAAAAATTAAAACTAGAAACTACCATCTAACCCAACAGTTCCACTTCTTGGTATTTACCCAAAGGAAACAAAATCACTATTTTGAAAATATATCTACACTCCAGTGTTCAATGCAGCATTTTTACAATTGCCAAGACATGGAAACAAGAGATCATCAAGAGATATTTTTTTTAATGTGGCATGTATACAATTGAATATTATCCAATAATAAAAAGAAGGAAATCCTGCCATTTGTGACAACATGGATGGATGAGGGCATTATACTAAGTGAAGTCAGACAGAGAAAGACATACCAATACTGTATGACCTCATTTATATGTGGACTCTGGAAAAAAAAATCAAAAACAAAAAGATGGAACCAAAGTCACAGATACAGAGAAGAAACTAATGGCTACCAGAGGCAGTGGCTGAAACCTGTGAAGAAGGCCAAAATTCACAAATTTCCAATTAAAAAGTAAATAACTCATGGGGATGTAATATACAGAATGGTGATTATAATCCGTATTACTTGATTTGAAAGTTGCTAAGAGAGGTTTTTTTTAAACCAGTCATCTTTAATTGGGGGTTAATTCTCCATTAGGCTATGAAAGGATTCAGGCAAAGGTGCATGGCAAAGGTGATGGTCAGGAATGCAGAATGTGCCCTCTTCAGTGGTACTCGCTTGGCTGCTCTTGTTCTGAAGTTAGAAAGGCAAAATGATCCATTTCTTCAAAAGTGTGGTGAAAGCACAAGATGACGGGAAAGGCAGCAGGCTAAGATCACTTGAAACCATCCCAAGAATTCCTTTCAGGAGATGACCCACAACCTGTTTGAGGAATCAGGAGCTAATCTGCCACCTAGGGAAGCTCTTCCTTCACTGAAGGAACACCCACTCAGAAAAACAGCCCCTAAGAGCCCATCCTTTATTGCTCTGGGTGCCAGACTGGCAAGGGGCTGAATGCAGCCAGAGACGGTCCATGAAACCCAGTCAGTGGCCACCAGGAAACAGTTCCTGACCAGGTGTCTCCTAGCAGACACACTCCCCCTCAAGTCTCAGCAACAGCCATGCTTTTCCAGAGACTACCAATACTTGATTGTAGCATTCAACCTATTTCCTTATTCACAGTGGCTGCAGGGAAGATACGGAGAAGGTAATGGCAACCCACTCCAGGACTCTTGCCTGGAAAATCCCATGGATGGAGGAGCCTGGTAGGCTGCAGTCCACAGGGTCACTAAGAGTTGGACATGACTGAGCGACTTGACTTTCTCTTTTCACTTTCATGCATTGGAGAAGGAAATGGCAACTCACTCCAGTGTTCTTGCCTGGAGAACCCCAGGGACGGGGAGCCTGATGGGCTGCCGTCTATGGGGTCACAGAGAGTCAGACACAACTGAAGTGACTTAGCCACAGCAGCAGCTATAAGATAAAGCCAAGTTTTCTACCAACATTTGCCTGTGGTAACTTACAGAAAGCTGCCTAAGTATTACCTTTACCCTATCCTCATCTCATTTTCCTATCTTTGCCACAATTTTTTCACTTATGGGCTATATTCTGATAAGTCCTTTCAGTTCTTCAGCTGTCGGTAAAATGATGGACTTCTTAATTTGACAGAGAACCAATACCACCCTGTCACAGGAAACCCCATTGAAGGCAAAACAATGCAAGAGACTTACAAAGCTCCTTGTAAGAATGGCAACAGTTGATAAGCATGTAAGCTGCCAGCACCATAGAAAGCCCAGCGACACTCCCTTTCTTCATGTTTAACTTGTTGTAATACTGGCAATAACCTGCAAACAGGAGAGGAAGTCACTTCTCTGAGGGCACATTCTACGCATTCTAATATGAGAGGACAAAGCTGAGGAAAGGCCTCAGGGCAGGAGGAAATAGTACACAAAAGACAGTCACAGGGTGACCAGAATTATAAAGAAAAACACAGAAGGAAGAGGCCCCCAAAGGATGATGACATGGGTTCCACAGGATTGATCTGACTAGTCATGCACTTTAAAATGCACAGGTCTGAAGGACAGCCCATATCAAATATCCATCTCAGTTTTCTCCAACACGGAGATAAGCATCATAGATTGATGTTCCCTATGTTTCAAACTCATTTTCCTCAAGTCTTCAGACATTTCTTTAATGATGGAGGCAGTGGTACAGATTCCCAGCAATAGAAAAACATTTCTTTGTCCAAAATGCCCCAGAGCCAGCCTTGGATAGGACCTATCAAACATGGAAATTCAGGAGATAACAATTTCACCCTGTCCTTCTCCACGTAACTTACTAGTCTAAGAGAGCTTTTACTGGCCAGACTCATTCAGGTTTTATTTACACATAAGGCTCTGACCTCTTTGAAACGCTCCAGCAATGCCTTTAGGGATGAAATCTCGCATTAGTATCCAGCTTGGCAGCTCTCTTAATTTGACATCCAGGAGTTTCTTTTTCTTTAGTGGTAAAACTGACACCATCTTGGAGTCCTGGCAGTCTGCTCCTAAGAGGGAGATCTTAAAAGTTCTCATCACAAGAAAACAAAAAATTGTTAGCTATGAACAATGATCCATGTTAACTAGACTTATGGTGTTGATTGTTTCACACTGTATAAAAGAATTGAATCATTATGCTGTACACTTGAAACTGATGGTATATGTTAATTCTATCTCAGTTATAAAGAAAAGAAACAAATGGATTAAAAATGAGGATAACACCTAGAAACCTTACCAAAGATGTACAGATGGCAAATAAGCATGTTTACCATAATATGTCGTTTGTTGCTGTTTAGTAGTTAAGTCATACCCAATTCTTTTGTGATCTCATGGACTATGTAGCCTGCCAGGCTCCTCTGTCCATAGGATTTTCCAGGCAAGAATACTGGAGTGGGTTGCCATTTTCTCCTCCAGAGGATCTTCCTGACCCAGGGATCAAACCCATGTCTCCTGCATTGGCAGGCGGATTCTTTACTACTGAGCCACCAGGGACACCCATCGTAAGACATTAGGGAATTACAAATTAAACTATGGAAATAGCACTACACACTTACTATAATGGTCAAATTACAAAATACTGAAAACATCAAAAGCTGGTGAGGAAGTGGGGCATCAGGAACTCTCATTCAATGCTAATTGGAATAGAAAATGCTACAACTATTTTGGAAGGCAGTTTGAGGTTTCTTACAAAACTAAACATATTCTTCACATACAGTCCAGCAATTGTACTCCTTCGTATTTACTCAAAGTAGTTGAAAACACACAAAAATGTGCACGTGAATACATGCTTTAATCCTAACTGCCCAAACTTGGAAGCAACCAAGATGTCCTTCAGTAGGTGAATGGTAAATATACTGTAAAACATCCAGATAATGGAATATTATACAGCACTAAGTAGAAATGGGGCTTCCCAGGTGGTGCTGATGGTAAAGAACCCACCTGCCAATGCAGGAGACATAAGAGATGTGGGTCCGGTCCCTGGGTTGGAACGATCCATGGAGAAGGGCATGGCAACCCACTCTAGTATTCTTGCCTGGAGAATCTCATAGAGGGGAGCCTGGTGGGCTACAGTCCATGGGTTCGCAAAGACTTGGCTACAACTGAAGCGACTTAGCACAGACAAGTAGAAATGATCTGTCACATCATAAAAAGACATGTAGGAACCTTAAAGGCATATTGCTAAATCAAAGAATCCAAGTTTTAAAAGCCATATACTGTAATGATTCCAACTGTGAGGCATTTTGGAAAAGGAAAACCATGGACACAATAAAAACACTAGTGGTTGCCAAGGGAGGAGACAGATAAATAGGGGAAGTACAAAGGATTTTGAAGGCAGTGAATATCCTCTGTATATTGCATTTGTGTATCTATGCACACACAGACATTAAACTTTGGTATATGTATACATTTATTCAGATCAACAGAATGTGCAGTACCAACAGTGAACCCTAGGGTAAGCTATGGACTTTAGGTGATCATGATGTGTCAGTTTAGGTTCATCCGTATGCCATTCTAGTGAAGGATGCTGATAATGGGGCATGCTATGCATGTATGGGGCAGTGAGTATATGGGAAATCTCCGTACCTCCCTCTCAAATTTGTTCTAAAACTTAAACTGCTTTAAAAAATAAAGTTATACAAAATAAAAAGATTAATAATCAATGCGGTTTGTTTCCATTTTTGGAACTTACCAAAAGAACAGTGTACATATCCTGGTTACTATCTTCAGCTTCACTAGATGTTGCTGTATTTCCCCCAAAGTAAATAAATAATTCACAGTCCGCAAATGTATCATAATTCAAAAACATCACTTTCTTTTAACAGTTAAGGACTTCCTTGGTGGCTCAGATGGTAAAGAATCTGCCTGCAATGCAGGAGGCTAGCTTCGATTTCTGGGTTGGGAAGATTCCCTGGAGAAGGGAATGGCTATCCACTCCAGTATTTAACAATATCACTTAATTTTAATACTGTCAAATTTTAAAATGAGCCTTCTGGTGTGTGTGTGATGATGACTGAGTATTAATTTGCCCAGGTTCTCCTTTTTTTTTTTCCTTCCCTAATTGTGCCCTATGTTAGGATTTGTGAATATAGCAAGGGTAGGAGGCTGCCTTTCAAAATTCAACTTAGTAAGAATTTCAAGCACACAGGCCACCAGTATGGTCACAGCTCAGATCTACTTCTCATGACCTCACAACCTAACCATCTTGCTTCCATTTGAGATATGCTCTTTCCTCAATATGAATGGACAATCTCAACTCATTGTGAGGGAGCACAGAGTCTTCACTCTCCCTAATCATGGAAATCAGGTAGTTCCACCACTTATGGTTGCTACTCCATTCTCATTACATTAGAAAACTGAAACAGACATTTCAGATTTTGTTTTCTTTTTTGTTTAACATGACTAAGTGTAGTGGATATTTCCTGGTCTGTTGCTAAGTCCAGGAGTTTCTTCATTAATGGGATGAACTAAAGGACAACTTCAATTAAGTTATCCTTTTGTTATCCTTTTGTTCCATCACATACATGGAATTTATTAAAGATGCTAATGAGGAGATTGGGTGACATTAAAAGTATAGAGAATGTAGGCACTGTATCAACTGAAAAGAAAGAAGCTACAGAAAGTAATTATGAAAGCATCTTTCTGCATTCATAGGGTTTCTCACAACATGAGTATTCTGATGTTTTTGAGGCTTGCAATGCATGTAAAAGCCTTCTTGCTTTGTAATGTTCAAAGGGTTTCTTACAACTATGAGTAGTTTGATGCCTGATGAGTCTTCCATGCAGACTAAAGGTCTTCCCACATTCCTTACATTCGTAAGGTCTCTCATCACTGTGAACTCCATAAAGTACAGTAAGTTGATAGCTGTAACTAAAAGCTTTGCGACATTTCTGACACACAAAATGTGTTTTCACCAGTATGAATTATCTCTCATATAACAAGGTATGAGGCAGTGTGAAATGCCTTCCCATATTCCTTCCATCAGCAGGGTTTCTCACCAGTATGAATCCTCTGTGAAGGGCTGAACTGACACTAAAGCAATTACTATACATGTCACATTTATAAGATTTCTCACCAGTATAAATATTATGATGTTGAGTAAGTCTCTCACACCTTCTAAAGACTTTCCCACATTTCTTCCATTCATAGAGTCTTCTTAGTGAATCAAAGTGAAGTCGCTCAGTTGTGTCCGACTCTTTGCGACCCCACGGACTGTAGCCTACCAGGCTCCTCTGTCCATGGGATTTTCCAGGCAATAGTACTGGAGTGGATTTGAAATGTACATAAAAGAGTTCCCACATTTGACACATTCAAAAGGTTTGGCACCACTACAAATTCTATGATGCAGTCTGAGTTCAAGCATCATTAAAGGCCTTGCCACATTCCTTACATATACAGGATTTCTCACCATAATGAACTCTTCCACGTTGAGCAAGGTTTGAGGCACAACAAAAAGCTTTCCCACATTCTTCATAGAGTTTCTCACCACCATGAATGATCTGATGCAGAAAAAGAGATGACTGTTTCCCAGATACAAACGTTTTTCTATCACTGGTTATTTTATAACTTGAATATAAATCTAAAAAATAAATGAACAAACAAAAATATTATCATTCCATGGTAAGAAAAAGGTAATGTTCTATAGTATAATTAATAGAAATTTGAAATACTGAAAGGACAGCTCAAAAAACAATGGTTTTATGGAGTGAAGTGCTTGTTAAACAATCAGCTCTACATAGACACCTCTATTTTGTAGTGTTTACCAGTGTTTACAGTGTTAACAATCCTACCATGGCCAATATCAATGTATTAATTCAGTGAACACAGAGTTAGGAAGAGATGTGTATAGTTGGCCCTGCCATGACATTACTGCCTAGCTCTAACACACCACTCCCACATTAAATGTAGGTATATACAAATGTATAAATAAGAAAAGATGAATATCTATGCCTGGTAACATTCTGTATCTGATATTCTGCAATTATGATGTCCTAAAAGTCACCAATGTCTCCCTGACTGTAGTTCATTCCCTCTTATGCACAGCCATGTCTTCTTTTCAGATGATACTGAGCTGTTATTTACTTAACTCCTCTTGAGATTTCACATCACCAACCCATTTTATCCATGTTATTCCTTCCTATCTTTGTAAATGTCTGGTCCAGCTTTCCCTTTTAACCCAGGCCAACCATTCTTCTCATCCCCAGAAGAGTATGTCAACGAGTTTTCAGACATGCACCAGGTATAAACACCACTTTAACAGAATGCTGACTCTTTGGAGCAAAACAGGTGGACTTGAATTATATAACGTTGTCAATAGCAAAAACAGCAAGAACTAAAAGAAAAAGAACTGGAATAAGGGGACTGCAGGATAATAGTCTATATTTTATACTAATTGATAGCTGGAACAAAATCACGAGTGCCAAATTACATGACTCAAGACAAAAGTATCATCTTGTAACTACACTCTGTTTTGTGTACAAAATTGAAATAATCTATACACTTCCAGAATACAGGAACAAAAGATATTAATAACATTTAAAAAAATGAACCCTTCCATGTAGAAATAGAAATGTCCTCTACATAATAAATACTAGGACAATATGGAAATTAAAAACTGAAATGGAAAAATTCTACCAGGATTTCCCTGGTGGTCCAGAGGCTAAGAATCTACCTGCCAATGCAGGGTTCAATCTCTGGTCTGATAAGATTCCACATGCCTCAGGGCAACCAAGCCCACACACCACAACTACTGAGCTTGTACTTTAGAGCCCATGTTCTGCAAAAAGAGAAACCTGCAATGAGAAGCCCATTCACTGCAACTAGAGAGCAGCCCCCACTCACTGCAACTAGAGAAAGTCCACGGGCAGCAACGAAGACACAGCACAGCCAAAAATAAATAAAAATTGTAAATCCTATCCAATCACAATAGAAAAAAATAACTGCTTTTCATAATCATGGCCATTCATTACAACACTGAGGGAATTCAGAGACTTAAATATTTATTTCAATAAAAATGAAAGAAAAATTTGGGAGTTCCCTGGTGTCTTAGTGGTTAGGATACCATGGTCTGGGTTCAATCCTTGGTTGAGGAACTGAGATCCTGTAAGTCATGCAGTATGGCAAAAAAAAAAAAAAAAAAAAGAAAAGGAGAGAGGGAGGGAGGGAAGGAAAGAAGGAAGAAAAATATTTTAGAATCAACAAATAATGTAGGATCCAATATTTAGGAAATAAATAGTTACCTATTGGAAACTTAAAGATAAAAAGAGATTGTGATGAATTGGAAAACAAAATAGCATTAACTAATAAACTGAACAGCTGGTGCTTAGAAATATCATAAAGTAAAATATTGACAGTTGTGTCCAACTCTTGGGACCTCTTGGACTGTGGCCTACCAGGTTTCTCTGTCCATGGCATGTTCTAGACAAGCATACTGGAGTGGGTAGCCATTCCCTTCTCCAGGAGATCTTCCTGACGCAGAGGATCGAACTTGGGTCTGCTGCATTGCAGGCAGATTCTTTACTGTCTAAGCAGATTCTTTACTCTCTGAAGCCCAAACCAATCAAAAATTATAAAAAGAAATAATGAAAATTAAAAGAGGAAAATGAAACATATATAGAAATTTATTTAAATTTCAAGAAGAATTTCCTGGCAGGTCAGTGCTTAGGACTTGGTGCTTTCACTGCTGAGGGCTTGAGTTCAATCCCTGATCGGGGAACTAAGATTCCCCACAAGTCACACAGTGCTGCCAAAAAAACAAAACAAACAAAAAACCCCCAAAGAAAGCAAACAAATGAAATAAATTACAAGAGTACTATATAATGGTATAACTGAATGCTAATGAATAGACATATTCATCACAATTGATCATAGAAGAGAAAGCTAAACAGATTTCTCGCATATATTGTAATGACTGAATATACAGTTACAAAGTATGAATATAGGATAGTTGGACAAAGGCACAATTCAAGAAGGGCACTGGAAGAGCAAGCCTAGAAATCTTAAGTCAAAAAGAGGAAGCATTCAAAGGTTTATAGTGATGTGACTGGACGAAACTATGAAAATAGTACCATTAAAACATTTAGAGTTTGAAGGCAGGATTTGAAGATAGAAACACAAATTAAAGATAAATACTAAGGGATTTACTCAGGCAACTAGTTAAGTAAATTATAGTGGGAGCTGGTCAAATACTCTCTGTGAGACTGTTATTTAGTGTAGTGTACAGCTGGGCAAGAAGCTTGGATATGAAGTGAGGGGAGCAAGGAATTTTAGAAAATCAGCTGGAAGCCATGAAGATAAACTAGGACTTGCACTGACACCTCATGTTCTCCAAGACTCCAGCTTTGACAGTGGGGGAATTCTGCAGAAGCTGGCGCCTTTCTTCATGAAGCGAGAGACTTGATGAGTCCCAAGATGTATAGCAGCTGCAAGAGGAGGTCTAGCAAAGACAAGTTCAGCTTTTGACTCAAGCCAACGTAGTTAGCCAGTTGTTGAGTGAAAAAAATGTATGACTGTAAGACAATGTCCTGGCCTGCATTCATTTCAAACATAAGAATATGGTTTCTGCTTCATTTTTATCTTGCCAATCTCTAGTGGTCTGGCTTAACTCAGAATTCTACAGAAAAAGGAATACAGAAAAATATTTCATGTTGGTTGTGTTAACGTGAGAAAACCCTACCAAGAGAGCAGCCAGAAGTATCTTATTACAATGTAAAGGCAGCTCCCCAAGGCTTACAGAGGATGGAAGAGCAAAAGCAACAATGTCTGTTCAGGAATTAAACAAAAACTATGACAACTATAGCATAAAAGTTATACAAGAGAATGGAACTGGACTGGACTATTATAAGTGAAAGTGAAGTCACTCAGTCGTGTCCAACTCTTTGCGACCCCATGGACTGTAGTCTACCAGGCTCCTCCATCTATGGGATTTTCCAGGCAAGAGTACTGGAGTGGGTTGCCATTTCCTTCTCCAGGGGATCTTCCTGGCCCAGGTATTGAACCCGGGTCTCCCACATTGTGGCCACATGCTTTACCATCTGAGCTACCATTATAAGGGCTTTGCATATACTGTGTAATACTGTCTGAAGGTAGTCTGTGATAAGTTAAGGATGCCTACTGTAAGGACTAGAACAAACATTACCCAAAGGCATATTTTCAATAAATAAACAGTGGTGGTAAAATGAAATATTAAAATATATTTTGAATATTAGAATATATTTATTAGCTATATTAAAATATATTTAGAAAAATTAGAATATTAAAAATATTCTAAAGACAAAATATTTAAATTTTTTTTAAACATTAAAAAGATAAATGTTAACTATTAACAAATACTAAAATGAGCCAAAACAAGTAGAGGAAACAAGGAACAATAGCAAGATATAAATCTCAACTCAACTGCATCTATACCACTGGATATAAATGTGCTAAATACTCCAATAAAAAGATCCAGATTGTTAAAACCAACAAAACCAACCAAAAACCAAAAAAAAACCAACACCAAAAACCAAATACTGGATTAGTGCTATTTTAATTATAAAGATGTTAACATATGAAAGTTGAAAAGTGGTAAAAGATATTTCTCTACGCAAGAACATGATGTAAAAGATGGAATGGCTATACAAATATCAAATTATGGAAAATGATCACTTAAGATACTGAAAATAAAGAAATATAAAAACTTTATGTCCTTCAGTCTAATTTGTTGGCAGTTATTCATAACTTTCAGAGAAGGCAATGGAAACCTACTCCAGTACTCTTGCCTGGAGAATCCCATGGATGGAGGAGCCTGGTAGGCTGCAGTCCATGGGGTCACTAAGAGTTGGGAAGAGTCGCACATGGCTGAGCGACTTCACTTTCACTTTTCACTTTCATGCATTAGAGAAGGAAACAGCAACCCACTCCAGTGTGTCTTGCCTGGAGAATCCCAGGGGTGGCGGAGCCTGGTGGAGTCGCACAGAGCTGGACACGACTAAAGCGACTTAGCAGCAGTAGCAGCATTCATAACTTTCTCTGATAATTCCTTTTTCTTTCCTAAAGTGGGAAGAACTGTACCCTTTCTTTCCAGATATTAGTAATTTGTATCTTTTCTTTTTACTGGCCACTCAGTCCAAAGGTTTGTCAATTTTTCTTTATCTTTCAAAGAATAAACTTTCAGACTAAGTTTCTGTATTTTTAATGTATTTATTCGGTTTCATTTATCTCCCTTCTTATCATTATTTCTTTTCTCCAACATACTTTGTGTTTATTTTACCCTTCTTTTCCTTGTTTCTTTAGGTAGGTTAAGAAATATTAGAGATTTCCTTCTTCTTTCATATAGGCATTTATAGCTTCAAATTATCTCTTAACATTACTGGTGCATCCCATAAATTTTGGTATATTGCATGTTCTTTATCTTCTGTCACAAAGAACTAATTTTCTTTTCATTTCTTCTCTGACCCATTGCTTATTTAAGGGTTGTGTTGTTTAACTTCCACATACAGTTAAATTTCCCAAAGATCTTTCCAAAGGTTATGAATTTTTCATTTGACCCAACTGTGGTCAAAAACATGTTCTACTATCAAAGAGAATGTTCTCTGTGTGCAGAATGTGCATTCTGATGTTTTGGGGGAGACGTATTCCACAGACTTCGGTTAGGCCTACTCGGTTCATAACACTGTTCAAGTATTCTTTCTCCATAGTGATTTGCTATCCAGCTGTTCCATTCATTATTTTTAATGCTGTTTATTTAATTTTTGGCTGTGTCGGGTTAATTGCGGCACACAGGAACTTCATCGCAGCATGAGTGCTTCTCTCTGGTTGTGGCTCAGGCTTAGCTGCCCCACAGCATGTGGGAATCTTATTGCCCTAACCCAGGGATCAAACCTGCATCCCCTGCGTGGCAAGTAGATTCTTAACCACTGGACCCCCAGAAGTCCCTTCATTCATTATTAAAACCAGATTACTGTTGTCGCCATCAATTATAGTTCATTTTTCTATACTTTTACTCTTTGATTCCATCACTTTTTCCCTTCTTACATTTTGGGACTTGTTTCTCAGGTAACATACATTTATAACAGTTACATTCTCTCGGTAGGTTGGCCCGTTTATGATAAAATGTTCTTCTTTCTCCCTACTACCACATTTTGCCTTAAACTCTATTTTCTTTAGTGTTTGTGTAATATATATAATCTGACCCTTTCATTTTAAAGTTTATCTTGTCTGAAATTAGTAGAACCACTTCTGCACTCTTTGTACTATTTGAATATTTTGATTGTTTGCATCATTTAATTTTACTTATTTGTGCCTTTGAGTATAAAATATTTTTGTGGTGAACAGCATACACTAAGAGTTTTCTCTTTAAAATCCATTCTGCCACGTTTTGTGT
Source organism: Nanger dama (assembly GCA_917880005.1). Taxonomy (NCBI): domain Eukaryota; kingdom Metazoa; phylum Chordata; class Mammalia; order Artiodactyla; family Bovidae; genus Nanger; species Nanger dama. The sequence goes on along the minus strand of CAKJTW010000012.1, from coordinate 47,155,872 downwards.
TTAATTGGAGTGTTCACTCCACTTTCATTTAGTTAAATTACTGATAGAATATACATCTGATTTGCTCCTGATTCTTTTCTACATATCTTATGTCTTTTTATTCTCCTATTTATCCATTATTGGTTTCTTTTCTCTTTCATAGATATTTTCTAGATACCAGTTAAATTCTCATACTTTTTCCTTCCCCAGTTTTAAAATTTCAGTTATTTTCTTATGTTTCCCCTTGTGATTATAATTATTAATAATTTAAATCAGATTTATTACAACTGAATTACAATAGTATACAAATGCTGCATTCCCATATAGCTCCATTCCTTCTCCAGAGCCAAGATGACTAAAACACTTAAATAAAAGAAGAGACAGTTTTAAAACCACAAATCTGGAAACTGAAATGAAAGTCATGGTCCTAAACCGTGACTCTTTCCTCATGCTTGAGAAAAACAAATGAATGACAAAAAGGCCTAAGGTCAAATCCCACACAAGAATGCAGAAGAGAAAACAGACTAAATGACCATCATATAGACAAGAGAAATACAACTCAAATGAGTGCCATCAAACCAGACTAACACTATGCTATTTGATCATAAGGTACAAGAAAGGAAGTACTTAGAAATATAAAACAACATGAAGAGAAATAGCAAAGCTCACAAACAACAGAGCTCAAGAATAAAGTAGAAATTAAAGAGAAAATGATTTTAGAATACCAAAATAGAAAGAGGATGAACTCAACCTGTTAGTGCTAAGACAACATTTAAGCAAAAGGAAATAAAAGTAAGAGATATGAAAGTGAATAGCTTATCACATTCTATTTATTTAATCTGGATTTCTATATAAGTCTTAACATTAATACAAAGGTTGAAATCTTTTTTAAAAGGTAATGATATAAAAACTTATGTGAGAACATGACCTCTAATCGCTTTTAGAAAACAATCCTAATTTCTTCATAATGAAACTCAAAATCTCATAGGACCTGATTCTTCTTAACACACTGACCTAGTAGTATCTTGTTAGTCACACCTCACTAATTCAGCTATATTTCTACCTGCTTCTATTACTTTGTTTTCATGTGTATTTTACATCATCCTTTCTATATTACAATGTCCATGATTAGAAGAACATTATCTGTTGATTCAGTATTACTGAATTAACTGTACTAAGCATAGTGCCAGGCTCAGGGTACTCAAATACCTGCTAGATATAGAATGATGTACTTTTAGGCAACAGAGCCACATACATAACTCTACATATGAAAGAGGATCTGCAAAGTAAATGAATCCAAAATAGAGGTAAAAAGGTACCATCTGTGGAAGGATGGTAACTCTCACTAAATTAGGGACAAAAATAGGAGTATAAAATGGCAAGTGGTTAATCAGGTGAACATAAAGCTCACTAGATATTTCATGCCAAGATATCCTCTCTACATCACAAGCTTTTTCTCCACTAAGAGTGAGCTTTTCCAAATGATGTTTCAGAGGTGTGTTCATTGAGTGTTGACCACCTGGGTAATCATTGATACGGGTGGTTTCCCCTGCCTGGCTTGCTCATCATACTTACCTGGATTCCAGCTTCTTTGTTTCTTTTCTCACAACCATCCAGGGGTTTCTTCCTTCTTCCAATAACACAATTATGTCTGGCTTATAAATGGAATCGCCTCCTCACAAAGAAAAGAAATGTGACAGAATACAGGCACAAACTTTAAAAGTCAAAATTAAAATTGTAATAAAAGGCAGAAATCATATTGAATATGATATTGAGACGAGTCAGAGAATTAAAGAATAAGAGATCAGTTAGGGAGGGTAAAAGTTTTTATTTTGTTATTTATTAAAAATGTAAACTTCTTTATCCTCATAATTTTGAAAGTAAGCATAATATAGTGGAAGACACGGAATCTAGAGCCTGGCATCAATTCCTGTGTGTGACACTTCCCAACCATATATGACCTTGCGCAAGTCATTGAAGCTGTTTCTCATTACAGAAGCTCTTTACATGAGAGCAGTTCAGACTACTTTATCAAGCTAATGTCCCAATAACTGAATCATATAACATAACTGAAGGTGAGGTGAAGTCACTCAGTCGTGTCTGACTCGTTGCAACCCCGTGGACTGTAACCTACAAGGCTTCTCCGTCCATGGGATTCTCCAGGCAAGAATACTGGAGTGGATTGCCATTTCCTTCTCCAGGGGATCTTCCCGACCCAGGGATCGAACCCGGGTCTCCCACATTGGAGGCAGACGCTTTAACCTCTGAGCCACCAGGGAAGCTCAAACATAACTGAGGACCACAGCAATTCTGAGCAGAAATGAATAAGAAACCTGGATCCTTTCACAATGGTTACATAATCAAAGGAAGAGAAGTCTAAAGTAGCCCCTTGGTCCTTAAGGAAAAGAGGAAACTAAAGGAGAACCAAAGGGAGTTGTGAAAGTCACTAATGGATAGAGAAGATGAAAGTGTTTTAACAGAGTTGCCATTTCCAATGTGATAAAGATCAAACCACTTTTGGGGGGGTGAGGAGAGGGAAAACAAATTTAATCAAGTTTCTTGAAAGGCAGTCCTAAAAATCACAGTGGAAAAAACATATAACCTACAGGGTAGAATCTAACCAAGGCTAATAAACATACCCAGTGAGACCAAGTTACTATAGTTCTCCATCATCACATCGCAATACAATTTCTTCTGAAGTGAGTCGAGAAATTCCCACTCATGCGGAAAGAACTCTACGACCATACCCCTGAATGTTACTGGTCCCTGGAATGGCAAACCTATGGATTACTCAGGAAAATCCAGAAAAATATTTGGAAAACAGAAGTAGATAAAATGAAACCATGCATTACAACAATAAAGTAATTTGGTGAGAAATGTGGATGTCAAATCTTACCATAAACATTATCGTGTGCTTCGAATAAGCAAATAGATTTTATCATAAGACATATTTTATGGATTTATATTATAGACCTTATAATATAGATTCTATTAGGCATAAACATTTATATGTTAGTTTACACAATATTTGTAAGGCCTTCCCCAATACTAGGATTCTGTGTTTACCTACTCCTTACAATATTCTTTTTCACTGCCATCTACCATGTCTCACTGAACATTTTTCATATTCTGAGTGTGGAAGATAACCTCGAAGATGGTTATCAGTGACTTCACCATCCTGGCATTTATGCCCTGCATAATCCCCTGTCTTTGAGGATGGCATGAACCTACTGACATACTTACTTCTAACAAACAGAATTAGCAAAAGTGAATGAATGACACTTCCAATATCAGAATATAAAAGACTGTACTTTCCAGACTGTTCTCCTTCTCAAGATTTCCCACTTGCTCTGTGGCGAGGTACTCTAAGGAGAAGTCCACATGACAATAAACCTAGAGCAGTCTCCAGCCAAAGACTATTGAGAAAGGAAGGCTCCCAGATCAACAGCCTAAAGGGAATTAGATCCTATCAACAACCATCCAAGTTAGCTTGGAAGCAGATCCACTCCATTTAAGCTCTACAGTGACCACATCTCATGGATAGACAAACAGAACAATTGTCTCTGTCTCACCAGAGGACACAACAGACATGAAATGCATAAACCTTGACTTCAAGTAACTTGTCTGCTTTCCCATCCTTTGGTGTTTTTAACAAAAGAACAGGCACATTGGAGATGTTGAGTAATCTGGCCAATAATGATACTGAACAGTAATTAGCTCAGAGTGTACCATGTAGGGAGGAAGCTGGGTAATGTGGCACACACTTTATGGGAAGAAAAGAACTAAGATGTAGGCTAATGAAGTTTCCTCCTTGGGTAGGAAACTTCACAAAAATTACAGACAGTACTTACATGATGTGAAAAACACACACAAATTTCAACTGTGATAGAACATTAACTTACCCAGGCCATGGTTTTAGACCTGCAAGAGCTGATTAGTCCTCAGGGTTCCTCTATCAGAAGAAGAGTCCAGAAAACCACACCCGGGGAAAGAGAAAGACCTTGAGACCAGCTGTGCTTTAGTGTTGTGTTTCCCCACTGGATTTAAGTTATTATTATCATTATGTCCTTCATTCCAAGTTCCAAACTTCTATCCATCATAGTTATTTAGGGAAGTTAGGATTCTGGATAAATCCATTTCATCCCCCAATTCCCAGAGTCTGTGGCTGCACAAGGGCATAGACCAGAGGTATTGAAGCCATGAAGCCAAACTCAGACACTTCAGCATGAAGTTTTCTGGCCAATGTATCATTTTGTTCAGGTGAATATGCACCTGAGATTGAGCAACTCATCCATTGTGAGAAGATATTCCTTCTTCCATTTTTAACATTTTAACTTTAAGACTAAATAGAGGTCATATCATCCCAAACAGAACCTCTTAAGTGGCTTAGAAATTGGTTAGTTTGTTTGTCAAGATATTGGAAATGGACAAGACTGTTCCACATTTTGAATGTAGCAAAGCTTACTCACTAAATATATGACACACCATTATTATACTAGAAAACAAAGTAGTCATTAATATTACCTTATGAACAATATTTAAGGACATGGAAAATATTCCAGATATAATCTCAATAGAAAAACCTGGTTGACCAATATTTCTTTTCTATAAAATACATGAATATATTAATAAAGAAAGACTAGCAGAAAGGTAGTCATGAAACTAAGATCCTGCATCCCTCATGGCATGGCGAAAAAAAAAAAAAGGAAGTTTTTAAGAAAAACTTTAGGAACTCCCTCAAAAAAAGAATGATTTCCAGACAACCTAAACTAAAAATATAAAATATCTCACATGTAGACAAAGTTCAACATGTTATTGTTACTCAAAAATTGGGTTCACTTCTTGGTAGGTGTCAAACCAATAGACACAACTAAGCAAAAGCCCAGGAGAAGGATTTATTACTTGGAGCAAGTTAAGGAGAACACTGAGGATCTTTCCCAAGTGAAGTGAAGTCACTCAGTCATGTCCGACTCTTTGCGACCCCATGGACTGTAGCCTACCAGACTCCTCTGTCCATGGGATTTTCCAGGCAAGAATAATGGAGTGGGTTGCCATTTCCTTCTCCATGAGAACATCCCAACCCAGGGATTTAATCCAGGTCTCCCACATTGTAGGCAAACGCTTTACTGTCTGAGGCACTGGGGAAGTCCATTGATCTTTCACAAAAGGTCCCCCAAACAGCAAAAGTGGGGATGTTATAAGCTAAGGGTATATTCATATTCACAAGCGAGCTTGAGCAGAGAATTCAGCATAGGATTCAGACAAAGCTCTACAGAGTTCAAGTTTTAGTTGAAGTCATTAGGGGTAAACATCATCATCTCATCCTCCAGCTGGATGGGGCCTTAGTTTTTGCTAGTTCAGGCTTCCCTGGTGGCTCATTCCCTGGGTCCAGAAGATCCCCTGGAAAAGGAAATGGCAACCCACTCCAGTATTCTTGCTTGGAGAATTTCATAGACAGAGCAGCCTGGCAGGCTACAGTCCATGGGATCACAAAGAGTCCATGACCAACCAACTAACACACACTTTAGTTCTTTGCAGATGTATTGTTCTGTATACTCCTAGAGGAATGGCATGCTGCCCCAAGGCTGCACAATTTTTTTCTTCACTGCTTTTCCCTTGTATATGCTTTCTCTCCCTTCACTGATTACCCACTGTTTGCATCTGCTCTTTGAAACTCTGGGAAGGTCAAGGATCCTGAATTAAGCCTATTTCCTACAAAGAAGAAAATGGGACACAGAAACAATTTGGACCCCCAGGTACTGCTTGGAGCTCCCCACAGGGTACATTCTCAGTTTCATTATGGCTGGCTACACGGTAACATAACCCAGGGATTGAATCTCCTGCATTGGTACGTGGGTTCCTTACCACTGCATCACCTGGGAAGCCCCGGCAACAAGAGAAGCCACAACAAGGTGAACCCTGCCCAACAAGAGAAGCCACAACAAGGTGAACCCTGCCCATGCAACGAAGAGAAGGGTGCTCACCACAACTGTGCCAAGCCAACAAATAAATAAATAAATAAATTATTTTTTTAAAAAGAAAGCCCTTCCCTCTACTACTTGCAAGCACTGATATAAAGAAATCCAAATTGGGCCATAATTGGGTCAGATTACTTCTTCAAAATTAGAGTTGGAGTCCTTTATTTGATGAATTCAGTTCTACAGCAACAAAGCCACTTGGAAATGTACACTGATGAAAACAGCAAACATATATCAAAAGTTTGAAAGTCTGTATTTCTGGGCAGTGGGGTGCCAACTCTGTTCTCCGTAAGTTCCTTAGAGAATGAAAATTTTGGAAACAATCCTGCCTTAATTCCATTGTCATAACAAGAACATAAAAATATTTCAAAATATTAAAATATTCAAAAGTGTCATCACTGGAAAAGGATGCATTTTCTTCATTAGAAAAAATTCTGTAAATATAACTATGGCATGAAAACTCAGTGTGATTAAAGCATTTATTGTTTGTGAACATTTTTAGTTGTGCAGCATCTGTATAATTAGACACATTTCACTATGCAATTGTTAATGGAAAGGGAAATTTCTTTGCAGATTTAATGAAAATAGATGTTCAGAAGATGGGCCACATGCCTTTGATCTTTCCATGAATAATCAATTAAATTATCTCTTGGGATATAATCCTTTCAAAAGGTTCTGTTAGGGAAAGCACACTGATTGAAACCGCCCACCCTGGCCAAGCACCATAGTAACCATTTGCATGAGTTGTTTTATGACAGGAGATCCTGATAAGGAATAGGGAACTAATAAGCCACCACCAACCTAAAGAGTTCAGGAAAGGTCTAAAAGAGACACTGCCATGTCCATCCACTTCCTGGAATCCTCTCGCTAGCATCCATCTTGGCTGAGGGATGCGTGCACCACCAGGAAAGACTCTGAATTAGCCAAATGATTAGCCAAAGACCACCCAGAAACTAATCCCATCACCATAAAACCCCAGACTGTGAGCACAAGGCAGAGTAGTTCTCCTGGGTTCCCTTACCCTCCTGCTCTCTGCCCCGGTGCCCTTTCCCAATAAAATCTCTTGCTTTGTCAGCACATGTGTCTCCTCCGACAATTCATTTCCGAGTGTTAGACAAGAGCCCAGTTTCAGGCCCTGGAAGGGGTCCGCCTTCCTGCAACAGTTCTACAAAATTCTATCTTTTCAAATGGGATGGCTATATAATTGAAAAATTTCTGGAGAACTATTATCCATAAGTATGGACACGGTTTAACATTAGATAACACCATTTTTCTTTGTATTGACTAATTCTTTACAAAGGTAAATTTTATTATCTGCCTAATACTTAATCCTAGATGTTTCATGATATTCTTAACCATTCACATAATCTTGGCCACTAATTTTCTGCAAAACCATTACGAGGTACAACAATTTTTCGTTTCAGATCCAAAGCCCATGTTAAATAATTTGGGTTATGTACACCCATAGCGGCTTCCCTGCTAGCTCTGTGGATAAAGGATCCGCCTGCAAGAGACACAAGATAAGCAGATTCAATTCCTGGGTCAGGAACATCACCTCGAGGAGGAAACGGCAACCAACTCCAGCATTCTTGCCTGAAAAATCTCCTGCAAGACAGAGGAGCCTGGTGGGCTACAGTCCAAAGGGTCGCAAAGAGTTGGACACGACTGAGCCATTAAGCACACGCAGGAGGAACCTAAGAGAAAGGCAAATTTACCAAATACATACTGCCATGCTGTACACAATTTCAAAACGTTTGTGTTGCACTTTAGTCCTATAAAAAACAGACAACAAAAAAAAAAAAAGCTGTTAGTTAATAACTCCTGCCTTGGAACACTTGAATTCTGGCTCACCTTAATTTGCAAGCACACGTCACAACTGAGTTCATATTTCTGTTCCTTTGGGTCTACAGAATCCTAAAGAGGAATGACCCTGAATCGTCATATATGGAGAGCTTACGCTTCCCATTCCAGGGTTACACGCTCCGTGATATCTTATATAAAATCAGAATGATTTACGGTGGCTGGAATCTTTTTGCTCACTGCAGATTCTAGAGGTCAGAGGTCAGGAATGCCAAATTTCTTAAAACACTTCCATGAACCCCTAGAGAACTCCCTGGGTCACTCCTTCAGGAAGGAATCCCCTTGTTAGAGTCCATCGCGCTCGTCTCAGGGCCAATTACTGATCTAACTTCCTACCCTAACAGCGACTTTCTTTTTACCTGGAAACCTTCATCCAGGGCTCAGAATTTGACCTCCCTCTTGTAAGCACCTTATGTCCCCAACACGCAAGGATATCCGCGCACCTCTTTCGGTCTCAAAAAATCGTCTACCGCCGTCAACAACCCCCGTTCCCCCACACTGCCCCTTGCACCAAGCATGGCCTCGCACAACCACTCACCCTTTCCGACTTTCTTTCAGGGCTGCAACCACCCTCCCGCCAGCTCCAGCGCCCACAGCCCGGAGGAGAGGGGCGGACTCGCGCAGCGGCGCTAGGCGTCCACATTTTGAACGCCTCCCCGACCCCACCCTCACCGCCACTCACTGCACCTCGTCGGCTCGGGCTCCCTTTGCACAATCGTTTCCGTGGCGACCTACTGGTTTCTTGCTTGGATGGATGCCATTCAAAGCCTTCAATGCTTCAAGGAGTAAGCAAAGAACCAGAAGTGGAAATCACCTGCTTCATCGCTGGAGGTGCCCTATATAGTAACCAGTTCAAAGCGGCCGCCCAACCCAGCCCCAGACACTTCTGGCCGTGACTCCCGGACTCCGCGTGAGCAGCCCAAGTTCCGAAATGGCTGGAGGCCACACCTGAGGCAAGGGAAGGGGTCGAAGCTCTCAAGGTCTGCCCGGAGTGGGGTGAGTGCGATTGTGATCGCTCTGAGTGAAGTAGTAAATTACGATAAGCCTACTGCGGGGCTGTTTTCCGAGTTCTCAGGCTTACCCAATAACTCAGTGAAGAATCTACCTGCAGTGCAGGAGACCCGGGTTGGATTCTGGGTTGGGAAGATCCGCTAGAGAAGGGATAGGCCACCCACTCCAGTATTCTGGCCTAGAGATTTCCAAGGACTGTATAGTCCACGGGGTCGCAAAGACTCGGACACGACTGAGCGACTTTAACTTTCAGGCCTTCATTCGAAGAGTCTGCCTTGTTCAATCAGTAATGTGACATCAAGCGTCATTGAGTGCAAGCTCCTGGAGGTGGGTTCATGATCCAGTCATATTGTGTGTGTGTGTGTGTGTGTGTGTGTGTGTTATGAGTGTGCAAGTGAACATATAATATTGTTGCTAGAAGGGAGAGCCCTTCCAGGACCCAAGAGTGGGCTCTTGTGTAACATTTGGAACTGAATTGTCCTAGGTGATACGTGGGCTGCAAAGCAAGAGACTATATTGGGAAGAGGGGCCCCAGGCATAGAGCTGGTGTGGTGGTGGTGTTCAGTTGTTAAGTTCTGTCTGAGCTTTGAGACCCCTGTGGACTGCAGCACGCCAGGCTTCCCTGTCCTTCACCATCTGCCAAAGTTTGCTCAAACTCATGTCCACTGAGTCGGTGATGCCATCCAGCCATCTTATTCTCTGTCATCCCCTTCTCCTACCGTCAATCTTTCGGAGCATCAGTGTCTTTTCCAATGAGTCAGCTCTTGGTATCAGGTAGCCAAAGTATTGGAGCTTCAGCATCAGTCCTTCCAATGAGCTGGAGAGTAGGAGAATCCCAGGACTGCTCTGCCATGTAGCTCACAGTCTTGGGTTTTATGGTAATGTGGTTAGTTTCCTGGTTGTCTCTGGCTAGTCATTCTGACTCGGTCTTTCCCTAATGGTACAGGCATTGCTCAGCCAAATGGATTCCAGCCAGAAGCATTCTGGAAGGTTGGTAGGACATATGGACTGGCGTCTCGTCTTTCCTGAATAATTCTGCTTGGTGGTAGCTTGTTAGTTTTGTTACTTCCTGCTGAGAAAGGGCATAATCCTGCCTAGTAGAGTAGAAGGCTTCTCTACCTGATCTAAATAGAGGTATTCTGTGCCTGAAACCAGGGAAACCGGCATTCACCCTTGTAGTAACAACAGTTTAGCCTGAAACTGTTGGACACTAGTTCAAGTTCAAGTTCAATCGCTCAGTCATGTCAGACTCTTTGTGACGCCATGAATCGCAACACGCCAGGCCTCCCTGTTCATCACCATCTCTCAGAGTTCTCTCAGACTCGTGCCCATCGAGTCCGTGATGCCATCCAGCCATCTCATTCTCTCTCATCCCCTTCTCCTCCTGCCCCCAATCCCTCCCAGCATCAGAGTCTTTTCCAGTGAGTCAACTCTTCACATGAGGTGGCCAAAGTACTGGAGTTTCAGCTTTAGCATCACTCCTTCCAAAGAAATCCCAGGGTTGATCTCCTTCAGAATGGACTGGTTGGATCTCCTTGCAGTCCAAGGGACTCTCAAGAGTCTTCTCCAACACCACAGTTCAAAAGCATCAATTCTTCAGTGCTCAGCCTTCTTCACATTCCAACTGTCACATCCATACATGACCACAGGAAAAACCATAGCCTTGACTAGACGGACCTTAGTCGTGAAAAGAAGAGAGGCGAAAAGCAAAAGAGAAAAGGAAAGATATAAGCATCTGAATGCAGAGTTCCGAAGAATAGCAAGAAGAGATAAGAAAGCTTTCTTCAGCGATCAGTGCAAAGAAATAGAGGAAAAGAACAGAAGGGAAAGACTAGAGATCTCTTAAAGAAAATTAGAGATATCAAGGAGACATTTCATGCAAAGATGGACTCAATAAAGGATAGAAATGGTCTGGACCTAACAGAAGCAGAAGATATTAAGAAGAGGCATGAATACACGGAAGAACTGTACAGAAAAGATCTTCAAGACCCAGATAATCATGATGATGTGATCACTCATCTAGAGCCAGACATCTTGGAATGTGAAGTCAAGTGGGCCTTAGAAAGCATCACTACTAACAAAGCTAGTGGAGGTGATGGAATTCCAGTTGAGCTATTTCAAATCCTGAAAGAAGATGCGTGAAAGTGCTGCACTCAATATGCCAGCAAATTTGGAAAACTCAGCAGTGGCCACAGGATTGGAAAAGGTCAGTGTTCATTCCAATTCCAAAGAAAGGCAATGCCAAAGAATGCTCAAACTACCGCACAATTGCACTCATCTCACATGCTAGTAAAGTAATGCTCAAAATTCTCCAAGCCAGGCTTCAGCAATACGTGAACTGTGAACTTCCTGATGTTCAAGCTGGTTTTAGAAAAGGCAGAGGAACCAGAGATCAAATTGCCAACATCCGCTGGATCATGGAAAAAGCAAGAGCGTTCCAGAAAAACATCTATTTCTGTTTTATTGACTATGCCAAAGCCTTTGACTGTGTGGATCACAGTAAACTTTGGAAAATCCTGAAAGAGATGGGAATACCAGACCACCTGACCTGCCTCTTGAGAAATCTGTATGCAGGTCAGAAAGCAACAGTTAGAACTGGACATGGAACAACAGACTGGTTCCAAATAGGAAAAGGAGTACGTCAAGGCTGTATATTGTCACCCTGCTTATTTAACTTATATGCAGAGTACATCATGAGAAACGCTGGACTGGAAGAAACACAAGCTGGAATCAAGATTGCCGGGAAAAATATCAATAACCTCAGATATGCAGATGATACCACCCTTATGGCAGAAAATGAAGAGGAGCTAAAGGGCCTCTTGATGGAGGTGAAAGAGGAGAGTGAAAAGTTGGCTTAAAGCTCAGCATTCAGAAAATGAAGATCATGGCATCCGGTCCCATCACTTCATGGGAACTAGATGGGGAAACAGTGGAAACAGTGTCAGACTTTATTTTGGGGGCTCCAAAATCACTGCAGATGGTGACTGCAGCCATGAAATTAAAAGACGCTTACTCCTTGGAAGAAAAGTTATGACCAACCTAGATAGCATATTCAAAAGCAGAGACATTACTTGCCGACTAAGGTCTGTCTAGTCAAGGCTATGGTTTTTCCTGTGGTCATGTATGGATGTGACAGTTGGAATGTGAAGAAGACTGAGTGCCAAAGAACTGATGCTTTTGAACTGTGGTGTTGGAGAAGACTCTTGAGAGTCCCTTGGACTGCAAGGAGATCCAACCAGTCCATTCTGAAGGAGATCAGCTCTGGGATTTCTTTGGAAGGAATGATGCTAAAGCTGAAACTCCAGTACTTTGGCCACCTCATGCGAAGAGTTGACTCATTGGAAAAGACCCTGATGCTGGAAGGGATTGGGGGCAGGAGGAGAAGGGGACGACCGAGGATGAGATAGCTGGATGGCATCAGGGACTCAATGGACACGAGTCTGAGTGAACTCCGAGAGATGGTGATGAACAGGGAGGCCTGGTGTGCTGCATTCATAGGGTCACAAAGAGTCAGTCACCACTGACCGACTGAACTGAACTGAAGTGAACTGAACTGAACATTCCCCATCACATTCAGGAAACATTGGGCCATTATTTGTTCAAAGAACTTTTCTGCCCCTTTCTTTGCTCTCCTTCAAAGTAGCTATTAGACATTGGGTACTGTGTATTCTTGATATGCTTGATTATTGTCCAAGTTTCTGACATTGTTTATTTTATTTTATTTTAATGTTTCTTTTTTTTCAGACAGATAATCTCCAGTGATCTATCATCAGGTTCACAGATTCATCATTCTGCCAGATGAGTCTGTTCTTGAGCTTCTCTTGGGAACTTTTCATTTCAGATATTAAACTCTTCCAAGCTAGAAATTCTATTAAATTCGTTTTTAAAAATAATTTTTATCTCTGCATTGACATTCTCTATTTGATGACTGTCATCATTTCTTTTAGTTCTTTAACTGTGGTTCCATTTAGATCATTGAGCATATTTATAACAGCTGGTTTTAAGTCTTTTTCTGCTGAGTCCAACATCTTTGCCCCCTCAGAGATGGTTTCTGTTAACTTTTTCCTATTTATGAGTCACATTTTCCATTTCTTTATAGTTCTGGGTTTTTTTGTTGATACCTGGACGTTTTATATATGTTGTAGAGAGTCTGAATTCTGATCCTGTCGTCTCCCAGGAATTGATGTTCTTGCTTTTGTTTCAGTTCAGTTCAGTTGCTCAGTCATGTCCAACTCTTTGTGACCCCATGGAATGCAGCATGCCAGGCCTCCCTGTCCATCAGCAACTCCCAGAATTTACCCAAACTATGTCCATTGAGTCGGTGATGTCATCCAACCATCTCATCCTCTGTCATCCCTTCTCCTTTCACCTTCAATCTTTCACAGGATCAGGGTCTTTTCCAAGGTCAGTTCTTTGCATCAGGTGGCCAAAGTATTGGAGTTTCAGCTTCAGCATCAGTCCTTCCAATGAATATTCAGGACTAATTTTGTTTAGGATGGACTGGTTGGATCTCCTCACAGTCCAAGGGACTCTCAAGAGTCTTCTCCAAAACCACAGTTAAAAAAGCATCAATTTTTCCACATTCAGCTTTCTTTATGGTCCAATTGTCACATCCATACATGACTACGGGAAAAACCATAGCCTTGACTAGACAGAAATTGTTGGCAAAATGATGTCTCTGCTTTTAATATGCTGTCTAGATTGGTAAAAACTTTTCTTCCAAGGAGTAAGTATCTCTTAATTTCATGACCACAGTCACCATCTGCAGTGATTTTGGAGCCCCCAAAATAAAGTTTGTCACTGTTCTTACTGTTTCCCCTTCTATTTGCCATGAAGTGATGGGACCAGATGCCATGATCTTAGTTTTCTGAATGTTGAGCTTTAAGCCAACTTTTTCACTCTCCTCTTTCATGTTCATCAAGAGGCTTTTTAGTTTTTCTTCACTTTTTGCCATAAGGGTGGTGTCATCTGCATATCTGAGGTTATTGATATTTCTCCCGGCAATCTTGATTCCAGCTTGTGCTTCTTCTAGTCCAGTGTTTCCCATGATGTACTCTGCATAGAAGTTAAACAAGCAGGGTGACAATATACAGCCTCGATGTACTCCTTTTCCTATTTGGAACCAGTCTGTTGTTTCATGTCCGGTTCTAACTGTTGCTTTCTGACCTGCATACAGATTTCTCAAGAGGCAGGTCAGGTGGTCTGGTATTCTCATCTCTTTCAGAATTTTCCACAGTTTATTGTGATCCACACAGGCAAAGGCCTTGGCATAGTCAATAAAACAGAAATAGATGTTTTTCTGGAACTCTCTTGCTTTGTCAATGATCCAAATTGCCAATGTTGGCAATTTGATCTCTGGTTCCTCTGCCTTTTCTAAAACCAGTTTGAATATCTGGAAGTTCACAGTTCACGTACTGCTGATGCCTGGCTTGGAGAATTTTGAGCATTATTTTACTAGCATGTGAGATGAGTGCAATTGTGTGCTAGTTTGAGCATTCTTTGGCATTGCCTTTCTTTGGGATTGCAATGAAAACTGACCTTTTCCAGTCCTGTGGCCACTGCTCAGTTTTCCAAATTTGCTGGCATATTGAGTGCAGCACTTTCACAGCATCATCTTTCAGGATTTGAAATAGCTCAACTGGAATTTCATCACCTCCACTAGCTTTGTTAGTAGTGATGCTTCCTAAGCCCCACTTGACTTCACATTCCAGGATGTCTGGCTTTAGGTGAGTGATCACACCATTTTGATTATCTGGATCATGACGATCTTTCAAATATAATTCTTCTGTGTATTCTTGCCACCTGTTCTTAAACTGCTTCTGTTAGGTCCATACCATTTCTGTCCTTTATTGAGACCATCTTTGCATGAAATGTCTCCTTGGAATCTCTAATTTTCTTGAAGAGATCACTAGTCTTTCCCATTCTCTTGTTTTCCTCTATTTCTTTGCACTAATCACTGAGGAAGGCTTTCTTATCTCTCCTTGCTGTTCTATGGAACTGCATTGAAATGGGTACATCTTTCCTTTTCTCCTTTGCTTTTCACTTCTCTTCTTTTCACAGTTATTTGTAAGGCCTTCTCAGACAGCCATTTTGCTTTTTTGCATTTCTTTTTCTTGGGGATGGTCTAGATCCCTGTCTCCTGTACAATGTCATGAACCTGCAGCCGTAGTTCATCAGGCACTCTGTCTATCAGATCTGTGCCTTAAATCTATTTCTCATTTCCACTGTATAATCGTAAGGGATTTGATTTAGGTCATATTTGAATGGTCTCGTGGTTTTCCCTACTTCAGTAAGTCTGAATTTGGCAATAAGAAGTTCATGATCTGAGCCACAGTGAGCTCCCAGTCTTGTTTTTGCTGATTGCATACAGCTTCTCTGTTTTTGACTGCAAAGAATATAATTAATCTGATTTTGGTGTTGACCATGTGGTGATGTCCATGTGTAGAGTCTTTTCTTGTGTTGTTGGAAGAGGGTGTTTGCTATGACCAGTGCGTTCTCTTCACAAAACTGTATTAGTCTTTGCCCTGCTTCATTCTGTACTCCAAGGCCTAATTTGCCTGTTACTCCAGGTGTTTCTTTACCTTCTGCTTTTGCATGCCAGCCCCTATGATGAAAAGACCTCTTTTGGGGGGTGTTAGTTCTAGAAGGTCTTTTACGTCTTCATAGAACTGTTCAGCTTCAGCTTTTTCAGCATTACTGGTCAGGGCATAGACTTGGATTACAGTGATATTGAATGGTTTGCCTTGGAAATGAACAGAGATCATTCTGTTGTTTTTGAGATTGTATCCAAGTACTGCATTTCAGACTCTTTTGTTGACTATGATGGCTACTCCATTTCTTCTAAGGGATTCTTGCTCACAGTAGTAGATATAATTGTCATCTGAGTTAAATTCACTCATTCCAGTCCATTTTAGTTTGCTGATTCCTAAAATGTATACCTTAACTCTTGCCATCTCCTATTTGACCACTTCCAATTTGCCTTGATTCATGGACTTGACATTCCAGATTCCTATGCAATATTGCTCTTTACAGGATCGAACTTGTTTCCATTCCAGTCACATCCACAACTTGGTGTTGTTTTTGCTTTGGCTATATCTCTTCATTCTTTGTGGAGTTATTTCTCCACGGATCTCCAGTAACATATTGGGCACCTACCAACCTGGGGAGCTCATCTTTCACTGTCCTATCTTTTGGCCTTTTCATGATGTTCATTGGGTTCTCAAGGCAAGAATATTGAAGTGGTCTGCCATGTGGCTCAGATCATGAACTCCTTATTGCAAAATTCATACTTAAATTGAAGAAAGTGGGGAAAACCACTAGACCATTCAAATATGACCTAAATCAAATCCCTTATGACTATACAGTGGAAGTGAGAAATAGATTTAAGGGACTAGATCTGATAGACAGAGTGCCTGATGAACTATGGATGGAGGTTCATGACACAGTACAGGAGACAGGGTTCAAGACCATCCCCAAGAAAAAGAAATGCAAAAAAGCTAAATGGCTGTCTGAGGAGGCCTTACAAATGACTGTGAAAAGAAGAGAAGCAAAAGCAAAGGAGAAAAGGAAAGATATACCCATTTGAATGCAGTTCCAAAGAATAGCAAGGAGAGATAAGAAAGCCTTCCTCAGCGATCAGTGCAAAGAAATAGAGGAAAACAATAGAATGGGAAAGACTAGAGATCTCTTAGAGAAAATTAGAGATACCAAGGGACCATTTCATGCAAAGATGGGCTCAATAAAGGACAGAAATGGTATGGACCTAGCAGAAGCAGAAGATATTAAGAAGAGGTGGCAAGGATACACAGAAGAACTGTAGAAAAAGATCTTCACAATCCAGATAATCATGATGGTGTTATCACTCAAACTTACCTAGAGTCAGACATCCTGGAATGTGAAGTCAAGTGGGGCTTAGGAAGCATCACTATAAACAAAGCTAGTGGAGGTGATAGAATTCCAGTTGAGCTATTTCAAATCCTAAAAGATGATGCTGTGAAAGTGCTGGACTCAATATGCCAGCAAAGTAGGAAAACTCAGCAGTGACCACAGGACTGGTAAAGGTCAGTTTTCATTGCAATCCCAAAGAAAGGCAATGCCAAAGAATGCTCAAACTAGCACACAATTGCACTCATCTCACATGCTAGTAAAGTAATGCTCAAAATTCTCCAACCCAGGCATCAGCAGTATGTGAACCGTGTACTTCCAGATGTTCTAGCTGGTTTTAGAAAAGGCAGAGGAACCAGAGACCAAATTGCCAACATCTGTTGCATCATCGACAAAGAAAGAGAGTTCCAGAAAAACTTCTATTTCTGTTTTATTGACTATGTCAAAGCCTTTGACTGTGTGGATCACAATAAACTGTGGAAAATTCTGAAAGAGATGAGAATACCAGACCACCTGACCTGCCTCTTGAGAAATCTGTATGCAGATCAGGAAGCAACAGTTAGAACTGGACATGGAACAACAGACTGGTTCCAAATAGGAAAAAGACTATGTGTCGTGGCTGTATATTGTCACCCTGCTGATTTAACTTCTATGCAGAGTACATCATTGGAAACGCTGGGCTGGAAGAAGCACAAACTGGAATCAAGATTGCCGGGAAAAATATCAATAACCTCAGATATGCAGATGACACCACCCTTATGGCAGAAAGTGAAGAGGAACTAAAGAGCCTCTTGATGAAAGTGAAAGAGGAGAGTGAAAAAGTTGGCTTAAAGCTCAACATTCAGAAAACTAAGATTATGGCATCTGGTCCCATCACTTCATGGCAGCAGATGGGGAAACAGTGGAAGCAGTGGCTGACTATTTTTCTTGGCTCTAGAATCACTGCAGATGGTGATTGCAGCCATGAAATCAAAAGACGCTTACTCCTTGGAAGGAAAGTTATGACCAACCTAGATAGCATATTGAAAAGCAGAGACATTACTTTGTCAACAAAGGTCCATCTTGTCAAGGTTGTGGTTTTTCCAATGGTCATGTATGGATCTGAGAGTTGGACTATGAAGAAAGCTGAGTATGGAAGAAATGTGCTTTTGAACTGTGCTGTTGGAGAAGTTTCTTGAGAGTCCCTTGGACTCTAAGGAGATCCAAGCAGTCCATCCTAAAGGTGATCAGTCCTGGGTGTTCATTGGTAGGACTGATTTTGAAGCTGCAGCTCCAGTACTTTGGCCACCTGATGCGAAGAGCTGACTCATTTGAAAAACCTTGATGCTGGGCAAGATTGAGGGCAGGAGGAGAAGGGGATGACAGAGTATGAGATGGTTGGATGGCATCACCGACTCAATGGACATGGGTTTGGGTGAACTCTGGGAGTTGTGATAGACAGGGAGGCCTGGCATGCTGGAGTTCACGGGGTCACAAAGAGTTGGACATGACTGAGCGACTGAATTGAACTGAACTGAGACAAGAGCAAATCCATCTGTTAAACAAACTGAAGTTATTGAAGAAAGCAGAGAGATTTTATTAGTTCATACCTTTGAACAACCTCTTGATTGCACTTACGGCTCTGACAGATCCCCAAAGTTATCCATTTTTTTCCTTCCAGTGCCAGAAGTGGGAAAGAAAACACTTGTAGATACTCTAATGTATATTCGTGTTTTTCACTGAATAAACTTCAGTTTTTAAAAAATTTATTGCAGTACAACTGATGTAAAATATTATATGTTACAGGTGTACAATACAGTGATTTATGAATTTTTAAGGTTATAATCCACTTATAAAATATTGGCTATATTCCCTATGTTGTATTAATACAATGTATCCTTGTAGCTTGTTTTATTCTTTTAAGATTTTTTTAAGTTGACTGTGTTGGATCTTAGTTTCCACGTGCAGGCTCAGTAGTTGCAGCATACAGGCTTCTCCTCTAGTGGCTCACAAGGCAGGAACTTGAAAAAGTAGGGATTATGAGGGGAGAAAGAGGTTTGGATTTCTTGGGAAAAGCAGGGTTCTTCCTGGAACTGTGGTCCCATCTTGTTTTTGTTTTTGTTTTTGTTTTTAAATTCCTTCCATATGGTCAGGTGTTTCCCAGTAGGCAAATGGAGTCCAGTGAGCATAGAATGAGTCTCAGTTTCACTAGAGGCCAAGAGGATGATTTAAACCATTCCACTCTGATATTCATTTTTTTTGTCTGGTTCTCTTCTTTTGAGGTTTGGTTCTGCCACTGAAGCCTGCACAGTTGGCTTCCACTGGGGAAGGGCAGGGGTATGGTTCTGGGGCAACCACCTGGGGAACAGCAGGGAGGGTGAACCAGCCTTTCTTTCCTTTGGTTTTTGACAGCCTGGATTTCTAGATCTCTGCTGCTTGTTTGCAGTGGGGCGGGCCCTGGTGGCAAGATGCAGATAGATACTCTTCCTCCCTTCATGATTCCTGTCTTTAAACTTTCTGCCTTGTGAGCCCCTAGAGCAGCAGCCTGCGTGCTGCAACTATTGAGACTGCACACCGCAACTAGAGATCCTGCATGAGGAAACTAAGACCCAACACAGTCAACTTAAAAAAAAAAACAGTCCACATTAAAACAAAAAATCTTAAGAAAGCTACAAAGCTATATATTGTATTAATATAGCACAGGGAATATAGCCAATATTTTATAAGTGAATTATAACCTTAAAAATTCATGAATCACTGTATTGTACACCTGTAATGTATAACATTTTACATGAGTTGTACTGTATCTGTGCCACCAAACCTGGTTCCTGGTTCAAGTTATGTGGAAATTACATCTAATGGGAGAGAGAGACAGAGTGGAAACGTGGTAAGGCAGGTCACGATGAAAGATCC
Organism: Nanger dama; assembly: GCA_917880005.1. Lineage (NCBI taxonomy): Eukaryota > Metazoa > Chordata > Mammalia > Artiodactyla > Bovidae > Nanger > Nanger dama. The sequence continues at coordinate 47,136,268 of CAKJTW010000012.1, read as the reverse complement.
CTGAGTCCCAGCTCCATGCAATGATCCTGTTAATCCTTTGCACTGAAAACACATATAAATCTGCTTTAATTTCTAATGGGGAAAATAGTCCTCAGAGTTTTCTGAAAGATTGTCTTTTGGGTTATAATCCTCAGGTTGGCTCAAGTACAATTCTCTATTTGTTTCTTAGACTTTTAATTAAGTTTTCATTGACAAAAAATACTGAAAGCGGTCAGAAGAAATCAATAGAGAAAAAAGTGGAAATTAATAAAATAGGAAAATTGGTAGCGAAAAGAGAAAAATGGACATAAGAGAAAACTTCCAGTACGAAAGCAAGGTCTTATGATTTAGAAAGAGTAAGAGAGGCTTTCCCATAAACAGAGCCAGTGGATGCATTTCTTTTCCATTTTTCCTCTACAAAAAAAAGAGATTAAAGTGAGTATACTTAGTTGAAAAAGACAAAAAATATTAACATGTGAGAATGAAAGAAAATGAAAATGACAACAAATGAGAACTGTTGGAGAACTCTGGTTTCCAAGGGCCTACAGAGTGAGACAATTAACTGTATAAGACCTCTGGACACTCAGGTATGAAATTTGATGACACTGGAGAGATACAGAACTGGAAACAGGAGACTGGTTTAAAATTTGTGCACAATTAATTGCTCTCTCCCTTTACTTTTTCTCTAACCAAATATAATACACTAATGGGAGGTTTGATCTCTGGATAAATTGACCTGGAGAGGATGTATACCTGCACAAAGAAAGATAAGACTGAGGCACAGACAGTCCATACCCAGTACTTTGGGCCTCTCAGGATCTTCCCCATCCTGGCCCCAGACACCAGTAATGCAGGAGACTGGAGCTGTCCTCTGCTCTAAACTAAAAAGCAGAGAACAGAGCTCTGGCAGTCTCCTGGGGAAAAGTTGGCTCTAAAGTCTACCAGTTGAGAAGTTTTACCTCACAACTGGAGGCCAGAATTGCTACACATTTCAGGAAAGTATTCAATGCAAAACGGAGAGAACAATTCAAAAATATTTTTAAAGTTTGATTTGGACATAGACAAAAATGGACAAGAAAACTTTAAACAAATCTAATTACTCTCTGAGAGACCAGAGATTATGTTGTATCTATAAGTAAGAATAGAAAGCAGTGAAGAAGGAGCAGTTAGGCACAATTCATGAAAATACAAATTCTATCAAATACAAATTCAGGAAAAGAACAAAAAAACCTAGAGAAGACTATCAAATAACAAACATATAAGAAACATCTGCAGAACTAGATCCTACATACTGAAAGTGCTCACCTCTACTTAGGATGCTGCTGCTGCTGCTGCTAAGTCGCTTCAGTCATGTCCGACTCTGTGCAATCCCATAGACGGCAGCCCACCAGGCTCCCTCGTCCCTGGGATTCTCCTAGCAAGAACACTGGAGTGGGCTGCCATTTCCTCCTCCAAAGCATAAAAGTGAAAAATGAAAGTGAAGTTGCTCAGTTGTATCTGACTCTTAGCAACTCCATGGACTGCAGCCTTCCAGGCTTCTCTGTCCATGGGATTTTCCAGGCAAGAGTACTGGAGTGGGATGCCACTGCCTTCTCCACTACTTAGCATTAAAGTGTTAAAAAAATCCACAACATAAATCATGAAAATTTAATACATTAGAAATATAAAAAGCAGTAAATATTAGGAGATGAGCAGGACAGAGGCATAGGAAAATATACAAAGGAACAGAAAATATTTGGCATTAGACTTGACAACAGGAGTGACCAGGAGTGTACAGTCTAGTTAGAGCCACAGAATGGAAACCTGAGAGATACCAACTGGATATTTGAACAACTTAAAAAAGAAACAAATGGACACTTAACGCATGCATTGGAACATCTCTAAAAACTAGCAATAGATACATAAAAAGCTAATTAAGTCCTTAAAAATTTTTTTTTATTTGGCCACACCAGGTCTTAGTTTCAACATGTGGGATGTAGTTCCTTGAAGTGAAGTCACTCAGTCATGTCCGACTCTGCGACCCCGTGAACTGCAGCCCACTGGCTCCTCTGTCCATGGGATTTTCCAGGAAATAATACTGGAGTGGATTGCCATTTCCTTCTCCAGGGGATCTTCCCGACCCAGGAATCGAACCCAGGTCTCCCGCATTGTGGGCAGGTGCAGACAGACACTTTAACCTCTGAGCCACCAGGACCCCTGCATTGGGAGAATGGAGTCTTTAGCCACTGAGCCACCAGGGAAATCCCTAATTAAGTCCTTAATAGACAAAAATGTATATAAAACTACACTTGGTTTTGAATTTTTAAAAATTACAAAATTATATTGACATAACCAAGAACTGAGATTTAACTATATTTGAAGATGGTCAAAAGAAACAAGAAGTTTTTTTCTTTAAATGAAGTATTATTACACTGCACATTTTTATTGCTAATGTGGACAAGTAATATTGCTTGCCATTTCAGTAAACAACAAATACTGCCCATCATCAAACCATCTGCCATTGCAGTCACCCCTGAAAGTGAGCCCTTAGGAGAATTCAGGATGGAGAAAAATAGAACACTAGCCATAGCAGTTAAAATGCATATCAAGGGAATAATTTCAATGCACCCAGACTCTTGCATCTTTTATACATAGAAAAGCACTAAAATCATTAACTTGAGATGTCTGGTTTTTGTGATTTGCAGAAATATTTTGATGTTTGACTACATGGTTTTTTGGTTTGTTTGTTTGTTTTCCAGCAAAAACTCTTATACATCCTTGCTCTTCCCTTACCTATTTGGGACAATTCCTCAGAGCTATCTGAGCGGCAGTATCCTAGGCTATCAGTGTTGTTAATCGCTTAGTCATGTCTGACTCTTTGTGACCCTACTGACTATAGCCCACTAGGCTCCTCTCTCCATGGGATTTCCCAGATAAGAATACTAGAGTGGGTTGCCATTTCCTTCTCTAGGGGATCTTCCTGACCCAAGGACTGAACCCCAGTCTCTAGTGTCTCCTGTATTGACAGGTGGATTCTTTACCACTGAGCCACCAGAGAAGCCCCATCCTAGGCTATATTTCTCAATAATAAAATTCTCAACATTTTGGTTGTACATTTTTGCAGGGGGAGGGGCTTCCCCGATAGCTCTGTTGATAAAGAATACGCCTGCAATGCAGGAGATCCTGGTTCAATTCCTGGGTCAGGAAGATCCACTGGAGAAGAGAGAGGCTACCCACTCCAGTATTCATGGGCTTCCTTTATGGCTCAGCTGGTAAAGAATCTGCCCTCAATGTGGGAGGCCTGGGTTCAATCCTTGGGTTAGGAAGATCCCCAGGAGAAGGGAAAGACTACCCACTCCAGTATTCTGGCCTGGGAGAATTCCATGGACTGTATTGTCCATGGGGTTGCAAAGAGGTACACACGATTGAGCAACTTTCACTTCACTTTACTTTTTTTTTAGTTGAAACTAAAACATATTTTTAACTACTAAAATGAAACTGATCTTTTTGAAATGTTCAAAGAAACTTTTATTACCCAATGAAGGCATTGAGTTTATCCAAGATTTAATCTAGGAGCAGAGGAAAAGACTTTCATCCATCAGTTCAGTTCAGTTGCTCAGTCGTGTCTGACTCTTTGTGAGCCCATGAATCACAGCACACCAGGCCTCCCTGTCCATCATCAACTCCCAGAGTTTACTCAGACTCACATCCATCGTGTCAGTCATGCCATCCAGCCATCTCATCCTCTCTCATTCCCTTCTCCTCCTGTCCCCAATCCCTCCCAGCATCAGAGTCTTTTCCAGTGAGTCAACTCTTTGCATGCGGTAGCCAAAGTACTGGAGTTTCAGCTTTAGCATCATTCCTTCCAAAGAAATCCCAGGGCTGATCTCCTTCAGAATGGACGGGTTGGATCTCCTTGCAGTCCAAGGGACTCTCAAGAGTCTTCTCCAACACCACAGTTCAAAAGCATCAATTCTTGGGTGCTCAGCCTTCTTCACAGTCCAACTCTCACACCCGTGCATGACCACAGGAAAAACCATAGCCTTGACTAGACAGACCTTAGTCGGCAAAGTAATGTCTCTGCTTTTGAATATACTATCTAGGTTGGTCATAACTTCTCTTCCAAGGAGTAAGCATCTTTTAATTTCATGGCTGCAATCACAATCTGCAGTGATTTTGGAGCCCCCAAAATAAAGTCTGACACTGTTTCCCCATCTAGTTCCCATGAAGTAATGGGGCCAGATGCCATGATCTTAGTTTTCTGAATGTTGAGCTTTAAGCCAACTTTTTCACTCTCCTCTTTCACTTTCATCAAGAGGCTTTTTAGTTCCTCTTGACTTTCTGCCATAAGGGTGGTGTCATCTGCATATCTGAGATTATTGATATTTCTCCCGGCAATCTTGATTCCAGCTTGTGTTTCTTCCAGTCCAGTGTTTCTCATGATGTACTCTGCCATAGAAGTTAAATAAGCAGGGTGACAATATACAGCCTTGACATACTCCTTTTCCTATTTGGAACCAGTCTGTTGTTCCATGTCCAGTTCTAACTGTTGCTTTCTGACCTGCATACAGATTTCTCAAGAGGCAGGTCAGGTGGTCTGGTATTCCCATCTCTTTCAGAATTTTCCACAGTTTATTGTGATCCACACAGTCAAAGGATTTGGCATAGTCAATAAAGTAGAAATAGATGTTTTTCTGGAACTCTCTTGCTTTTTCCATGATCCAACAGATGTTGGCAATTTGATCTCTGGTTCTTCTGCCTTTTCTAAAACCAGCTTGAACATCAGGAAGTTCACGGTTCACATATTGCTGAAGCCTGGCTTGGAGAATTTTGAGCATTACTTCACTCGCATGTGAGATGAATGCAATTGTGCAATAGTTTGAGTATTCTTTGGCATTGCCATTCTTTGGGATTGGAATGGAAACTAACCTTTTCCAGTCCTGTGGCCACCGCTAAGTTTTCCAAATTTGCTGGCATATTGAGTGCAGCACTTTCACAGCATCATCTTTCAGGATTTGAAACAGCTCAACTGGAATTCCATCACCTCCACTAGCTTTGTAGTGATTCTTCCTAAGGCCCACTTGACTTCACATTCCAAGATGTCTGGCTGTAGATGAGTGATCATACCATTGTGATTATCTGGGTTGTGAAGATCTTTTTGTACAGTTCTTCTGTGTATTCTTGCCACCTCTTCTTAATATCTTCTGCTTCTGTTAGGTCCATACTATTTCTGTCCTTTATTGAGCCCATCTTCACATGAAATGTTCCCTTGATATCTCTAATTTTCTTGAAGAGATCTCTAGTCTTTCCCATTCTGTTCTTTTCCTCTATTTATTTGCATTGATCGCTGAAGAAAGCTTTCTTATCTCTTCTTGCTATTCTTTGGAACTCTGCATTCAGATGCTTATATCTTTCCTTTTCTCCTTTGCTTTTCGCCTCTTTTCTTTTCACAGCTATTTTTAAGGCCTCCCCAGACAGCTATTTTGCTTTGTTGCATTTATTTTCCATGAGGATGGTCTTGATCCCTGTCTCCTGTACAATGTCAACGAACCTCATTCCATAGTTCATCAGGCACTCTATCAGATCTAGGCCCTTAGATCTATTTCTCACTTCCACTGTATAATCATAAGGGATTTGATTTAGGTCATACCTGAATGGTCTAGCGGTTTTCCCTACTTTCTTCAATTTAAGTCTGAATTTGGTAATAAGGAGTTCATGATCTGAGCCACAGTCAGCTCCTGGTCTTGTTTTTGTTGACTGTATAGAGCTTCCCATCTTTGGCTGCAAAGAGTATAATCAATCTGATTTCAGTGTTGACCATCTGGTGATGTCCATGTGTAGAGTCTTCTCTTCTGTTGTTGGAAAAGGGTGTTTGCTATGACCAGTGCATTTTCTTGGCAAAACTCTATTAGTCTTTGGCCTGCTTCATTCTGCATTCCAAGGCCAAATTTGCCTGTTACTCCAGGTGTTTCTTGACTTCCTACTTTTGCATTCCAGTTCCCTATAATGAAAAGGACATCTTTTTGGGGTGTTAGTTCTGAAAGGTCTTGTAGGTCTTCATAAAACCATTCAACTTCAGCTTCTTCACCATTACTGGTTGGGGCATAGACTTGATAACTGTGATATTGAATGGTTTGCCTTGGAGACGAAGAGATCATTCTGTCGTTTTTGAGATTGCATTCAAGTACTACATTTCAGACTCTTTTGTTGACCATGATGGTTACTCCATTTCTTCTGAGGACTTCCTGCCTGCAGTAGTAGATATAATGGTCATCAGATTTAAATTCACCCATTCCAGTCCATTCATCCATAGAGGAATACTGTAAGTGCAATTATGGGAGAAAATAAAGTTCCTCTCTCTTTTGTTTTACAAAGTCCTATTAATTTCTCTTTTTTCTTTTTTTTTTAATTTTATTTTTACTTTATTCTACGTTACAATACTGCATTGGCTTTGCCATACATTGACATGAATCAGCCACAGGTGTACACGAGCTCCCAATCCTGAAACCCCCTCCCACCTCCTACCCCATATTATCTCTCTGGTTCATTCCTGTCCTCCAGTGCCAAGCATCCTGTATCCTGTATCGAACATAGACTGGCGCTTCGTTTCTTACATGACAGCATACATGTTTCAATGCCATTCTCCCAAATCATCCCACCCTCTCCCTCTCCCTTAGAGGCCAAAAGTCTGTTCTATACCTCTGTGTTTGGTGTTTTTCTTTCTGGCTTACTTCACTCTGTATAATCGCCTCCAGTTTCATCCATCTCATTAGAACTGATTCAAATTTATTCTTTTTAAGGGCTGAGTAATACTCCATTGTGTATATGTACCACAGCTTTCTTATCCATTCATGTGCTGATGGACATTTAGGTTGTTGCCATGTCCTGGCAATTATAAACAATGCTGCAATGAACATTGGGGTACATGTGTCTCTTTCAATTCTGGTTTCCTCAGTGTATATGCCCAGCAGTGGGATTGCTGGGTCATAAGGCAGTTCTATTTGCAATTTTTAAAGGAATCTCCACACTGTTTTCCATAGTGGCTGTACTAGTTTGCATTCCCACCAACAGTGTAAGAAGGTTCCCTTTTAATTTCAACTTTCTGTTTACACTGCCCACAAAAATAATGAATAAACAATCTATAATAGAAATCAAAAGAATTTTGTGTGAGCCACACTGAAAACAATATCTTGGAAGACAGCTTCACAGATAACTTGGAGGAACTGCTCTAGAGAAGCATAGTTTTCAGCACAGTCTTTTATCTTGTCAGTACAAAGAACACCAATCAAGTCAGGGATACAGTCCTTCAAGGTTGAACAAAACAAAACAGATGAGCATGTTTACAGTGCGTGAGTAAGGCCTTGGCACCAAGGAAGGGAGTCTTATTGAAGGAGCTGGTACATTGGCATCTCAGGAAGAAAGGCATTTAATCTTTATCTTTAAAATGGACATTCTTTACTTCTGTTCTTTGAACCTTTTCCCTTAATAACTGAAGCAGATGTGCAGTGTACAGTTGATAGGTCACAGACAGCCTGTTTTCGTTAGCATAGAATTTGAGTTAAATAATGTACAAGCCAGAATGAGTTCCCCATACCTCAATATATGAAAATCTCTTTCAGTATACTCCAATTCTGTCTCAGAAATAACGATAACCTTGCCTCTCCCTTTCCAGTGTTGCTTGTGCCTGTAATTATTCATCCAACTAGTATAGCTCCACATTCTTGAAGGCACACACTTTAGACACTGATCATCAAAAACCTAACATCTAGTAACAAAAAGACCCACAACACACTGCTCATAGAAAGCAAGAGCCAGAAGTGTGGGCTTATCAAAACCATCCCCAAAATATAATAGGGCTACAAGAGAAGAAAAATCTTACCTCTAGCCATCTTAGGTTTCCACACAGGTCTCTTTCACGAAAAAGATTAACAGGACAAAAACAATTTATTAACTTGTGTGTACCTGTCATATGGGAAAACCTTAACAAGAGCAATTCAAAGTATGGCTTAGAACTCCATATTATGTGGTATCTTCAACAAAGAACATTAATTTATTGAGAAACGACAGGATAAAGAAAAGCAGTCTTGAACTTCCAAGGGTGGCAAACTGTGGGAGGAAACTAATGGAGTAAAATTTATTTGCACATTCCTCTGGTGCTGTCTACGGGCTAAGAGTCTAGAGTTGTGTCCTGTAAGGAGAATTTATATCCTGCCTTTAGGCAGAAATGAGTGAGGGTGGAGAGAGTTTTTCCTGCATTTGATGGTTCTAAATTGCCCTCAACTCAAAACTTTTTGTCAAAAAGGCATAGTTGGAGTGACATACTATGGTTTACCTTCAAGGCACCATCTTCACAGATACACATAATCTCAGGCACTTCACAAGGAAGTAGCTGTATGGGAGCAAATTTTGCCACCCAAAATATGTCTCTTTGGCATGAGGGTTAATTTAGATTGATTATATTTAAGAAAAAGAAGACTCAGGAAATTTTTCTTTTTACATCTCCCTGTAGGAGGTGCAGAAGATGCAGGTTTGATTCCTGGGTCAGGAAAAGCCCCTGGAGTAGGAAATGGCAACCTACTCTAGTATTCTTGCCTGAAAAAATACCATGAACAGAGGAGCCTGGCAGGCTACAGTTCATGGAGTTGCAAAGAGTCGGATGCCACTGAGTATGCACACATGAGTTTAGATAAAGGGCTGTTTTCAGAATAGAGCAGTCCAGAGAGGTTAAAGCGTCTGCCTCCGATGCAGGAGACCCGGGTTCGACCCCTGTGTTGGGAAGATCCCCTGGAGAAGGAAATGGTAACCCACTCCGGTATTCTTGCCTGGAGAATCCCATGGACAGAGAAGCCTGGTAGGCTACAGTCCACGGGGTCGCAAAGAGTCAGACACGACTGAGCGACTTCACTCACTCACTCACTCAGAGATCTTCAAAGAACACGAGTTAAGTGAGGTGGGAAAACTCTTGGCAGGGCCTAGAGATGAGTCCACTACCTGTTCCATTGTCTCTGAGTAGCTCAGCAAACATTTGCTTACCAAACGTTTGCTTTTCTCTCTCTGGCTGAATTGCCTTCCTCCTCTTTGAATTCCCAAATCACAACTCCCAACATCTTCTTTTGTCTTTAGCTATTTTGGCAAGTAACTCAGTTTTCCTGGATCTCTCCCAAGTATGCATGTTATTAAAGTTTTGTCTGATTTTATTCTGCTAACCTGTCTCATGTCAACTTAATTCTTAGACTGTAAGCAGATAGGGTAGTCAGTCACTGGAGAAAGAGAACCAGGAATGCTTTTCCTGACATATATGCGTATATGTACTAAATTGCTTCGGTTGTGTCCAACTCTTTTAGACCCTATATAGACTGTAGCCCACCAGCCCCCTCTGTCCTTGGGATTCTCCAGGAAAGAATGCAGAGAAGCCATTTTGGCCCAGCCTTTTTTCAACTGTGTCAGGGCTTAGTCGTGACACCTGGGGTTTTTGTTGGGGCATGCTTCTCTCTAGTTGTGGTATGGGGGCTCCAGAGTGTGTGGGCTCAGTAGTTGCTGCACATAGGTTTAGATGCTCTGTGGCAGATGGGACATAAGTTCCCTGACCAAGGATGGAACTTATGTCCCCTGCCTTGGAAGGTGGATTCTCAACCACTGGATCACCAGGGAAGTCCTGGCCTAAGCCATTTTGTGATCTCCTTGCCGTTAAACAAATTCAGTAACAAATGATCTTAAGGGAACAAAGGAACGTAGGAACAGAGAAAAGGCAGTCAAACAATGCTGCTAAGTCGAACAATAGTGCAGTGATAAAGTCCTATTTCCTCTTCAAGGGATATACAGAGTAACATATCTCTGAGTTCTACAGAAACTAAGGCCCTACCACCTGAGGTGGAGGACAGAAAGATGATGTTGACTTTTTCAGACTTTAGACAACTAAAGCTAGGATTCTAGAATTATCCCGGTTCAATGTTGAATTTTCCTCTGCTCAAGCCCCTTCATGAATATGCATATATCCTTAACTTAAAACTTCCCCAATTTCTCTATTTGGGGAGACACTGCTTTGGGAAAGATCCCAGTGTTCTCCTTAAATGCTGCAGGTAATAATTTCTCCTTCTCCCAATCTTTGGACTAGTTGTGTCTTTTGGTTCAATACCAAAAGAGGCAAACCAGCTTTCAAGTAACAAGACCAGACAGAAGAACTTGGAAACTTAAGAGGAAAATTCCCTCCTCTTCAACACTACCAGACACTCCTAAACCTGGTTTCACAGTGCAGCATAATAGCATGCGACCTGTTGTCAGATGCAAGTTCGTTCCCAACCCATAGTGGAGCCAAACAAATCAAGAGACTGGAACAGAGAATGGCTTACCGCAGGGTCAAGCAAGTAGCAGTTTCCCTGGTAGCTCAGCTGGTAAAGAATTTGCCTGCAATGCAGGAGACTCTGGTTGGATCCCTGGGTCAAGAAGATCCCCTGGAGAAGGGAAAGACTACCCGCTCCAGTATTCTGGCTTAGAGATTTCCATGGACATGGGGTTGCAGAGTTGGACATGACTGAGTGACTTTCACTTTTCAAGCAAATAGAACAAGTGACTCCTCCTCCAAAGCCCCAAACTCACTAATGGTTTTCCAGGAGAAGTTTTTTAAGGCAAAAATTGGGGTGAAGGCTGTGGACTCTGTGACCTTCTGATTGGTTAGTGGTGAGATTACAGGGTAGGACTCCCGGACTTTTGTGCTCAGCCTCAAGTTGCTATCCTCCACCAGGGTGTGGGCCTTAGTTCCAGCAGAACTCAGATATATTGCTATGTATATTCCTCGAGGAAAAACTAGAACTTTCACTGCTGCACTGTTTGTACTGATCACTGTTGCTTGATCCCTTCTCTTCTGTTTCTACATTTCCCCACTTTTAAATTAGCAACTGTTTGAATCTGCCCTTTGGAACTCTGAGAAGATGCAGGAGGCTAAAACCAAACAGCTTTTGTATCAAGGAGGGCCGCAGGGGTCCTGCCTGGTTTCCTTTCTCCCTGAGTCCATTTCACTCCAGTATCTACGGAGTGGCACACATCACATGAAACTTACTGCATGCAAACACAACTCCATCCACGATCACAAGGCAGGCACAGAGGGCACCACCCCACTGTCAGTCCTTTGGCAAATGTCACAGAGACCACACTTGGGGCACTGGATATAGCAATCAGGGTCACCCTTAAAAATCTAAAGATCTGGACACCGTGGACCAACTGGGAATCCTGGCTCCAGTCTCTTCGTACCCCTCCTCCCCCAGCCCTCAACGTGCGTGGCTCTAAGAGCCTCCTCAGCTGCGTTAAGAATCCCCGGTTGGAACATCTCCACCTCCACGAGGGAGAGAGACAGAATCTTTCAGGAGCTTAGGCGTTGGGCTCTCGCGCCAGGGGCGGAGCTCCGGGTCTGAGCCCTTGGCGGAGCCGAGAACCGAGTAAGAAAAGCTGGAATATAGTTTCCCTGATTTTGGACTACAATTCCAACAGGGGAGCAGGGGTGGATTCTGCTCGAGGGCACGAGTCACTCACAGGGTCACCTTTACAGGTGAGGAGTCGCCCTACGAGGGAACCCCGCTCTTCTTCCAAACCCCGCGGGCATCGTGCCCCAGCTGACCTTCCGAGCGCTTCAAGAGGAGCTGGGGGACGGCCCCCAATATCCACCCACCCCCCTTCGCGCCTGCGCACTCGGGACCGAGAAGGCACTCTCCGGAATTCCGGCGCCGCGGTCTTGAGCGCTGGGCGGTCCCCCGAGTCTGGCGCAGCCCTTGGGCGGTAAGGCAGGCTCGGTGGTAGCCGCTGCTCTTCTGAAGGAAACAAGCGCGAGACGGGCCAGGTTCTGCGCACCAGATCGAGGTTGGATTTGGGGGCCTCAGGCCGGGTGAGGGCTTTGCAGTCTGAGACTGGGCGGCGCGGGGTTAAAGCTCGTGCGGCGGTAACTGGGCGCCGCCCCGGCCTGTTCCCGGCGGTGCTGCCCGTCGCCTTCCTCGCCTCGACCACCGGGGCCTGGCCGTAGAGCAAAGGCCTGAGAGGGAAACGGGAGGTGGAACCTCTGAATAAAGTCCCCTGCAAGGCGCGGTGGCCGCCCGAGCGTGGGTGGCTGTAGTGTCTGAATTACAGCCGACCCAGAGCCGCGGACCTTCTCCCGTCTTTATCTTTCCATTGTGTTTGCAGGTGGTGGGTAGCGACGGTCAAGGGGGCGTGGACGGTGGGTGTTGACCGCGTCCAGAGACGCCTGCGATGTAATCAACCGGGTTTGCTTCCCGAGCCCAGAGGCCTATGAAGTGAAGCGAATCGCTGCTGCGTCTCTAAAAACCACGTTCTTTGTGAGTTTCTGCTGCTTCTTTGTTTGCGTGAAATGCACTTGATTTTTGTGACACGAGATTGTTAAAATTTCCTTCTCTTGAAATGTCCTGCGTGAGAATAATATACTTATTGATTTGGACTTTAGGCTTTACCTACGTCCTGGCGGGGAACCCAGTTTTTACATTCCCCTTTCTGTTGCCCACTTAATGCAGTTCTTCAGTTAGTTATCCTTAGACTCTTCAGGACCTCATGGACTGCAGCCTGCCAGGCTCCTCTGTCCTTGGAATTTTCCAAGTAAGAATAGTGGAGTGGGGTTGCCATTTCCCTACGCCAGGGGATCTTCCCGATCCAGGGATCGAACTCTTGACTCTTGCCTTAGCAGGCAGATTATTTACCACTGAGCCACCTTAGTTAACCATGTGCTGTAAATCCAGTTGCTCTGTGAGCAGTTTCTAATAATGGAAGTAGCCCTTTGGAAGTTACCGTTTATGTTTTCTTTTCAACTGTGATTTGTTAAGTAGTGTTGGGTTTCAGTTCAGTTCAGTCGCTCAATCCCGTCCGACTCTGCGACCCCATGGACTGCAGCACGCCAGGCCTCCCTGTCCATTACCAACTTCCTGAGTTTACTCAAACTTATGTCCATTGAAATCAGTGATGCCATCCAACCATCTCAGCCTCTGTCATCTCCTTCTCCTCCTGCCTTCAGTCTTTCCCAGCATCAGGGTCTTTTCAGATGAGTCCGCTCTTCGCATCAGTTCAGTTCAGTCTCTGTTGTGTCCGACTCTTTACAACGCCATGAACCACAGCACTGCCAGGCCTCCCTGTCCATCACCAACTCCCAGAGTTCACCCAAATCCATGTCCATCCAGTCAGTGATGCCATCCAACCATCTCATCCTCTGTCATCCCCTTCTCCTCCTGCCCTCAATCTTCCCCAGCATCAGGGTCTTTTCAAATAAGTCAGCTCTTCACATCAGGTGGCCAAAGTATTGGAGTTTCAGCTTCAACATCAGTCCTTCCAATGAATATTCAGGACTGATCTCCTTTAGGATGGACTGGTTGCATCTCTTTGCAGTCCAAGGGACTCTCAAGAGTCTTCTCCAACACCACAGTTCAAAAGCATCAATTCTTTGGCGCTCAGCTTTCTTTATAGTCCAACTCTCACATCCATACATGCTCACTGGAAAAACCATAGCCTTGACTAGACAGACCTTTGTTGGCAAGGTAATGTCTCTGCTTTTATTATGCTGTCTAGGTTGGTCATAACTCCTCTTCCAAGGAGTGTCTTTTAATTTCATGGCTATTGGATTGTGTTGGGTTTAGATAGCTCTAATTATTCCACAGTAGGAGTGGGGAATTTTTTTCCCAAAGGGAATCCATGAGTGGAACTTTTGGTACCAGCTTGATGTGGTTAGAGTTTGTTAGCATGAGTTTTATTTATTTTGAACAAATGAAAAATTGTTTAATGTGTACAGCATAATGTTTTGATATATGTAAACATTATGGAACAGAATACCACACCGACTAATTAACCATTACCTCTCAAGGTTAACTATTTTGTGTATGTGACAAGAGTACTTAAGATATACTCTTGGCAAACTTCCAGTATGTAATACACTATTACTAGCTATAGTAACCATGTGGTACATTAGGTCTTCAGAGCTTATTATCTTATAACTGAAATTTTGTAGCATGAGTTTGTTTTAGGAAGTGTCTTGGGAGATCCCCTGGGGAAAGGAATGGCTACCCACTCCAGTATTCTTGCCTGGAGAATTCCATGGACAGAGGAACCTGGCAGAATACAGTCCGTGGGTGGAAAAAAATCAGACAGGACTGAGCGACTAACACTTTCACTTTTTTGGGATAGAGGAGGAAAGATGTATGCAGTGGTTAAGAATTTTGAACCTAGATTAAGAGGATTTTAATCCTGACCATCACTTAAATCTAAGTGAGTTTGGGTAGTCGAAAGAAAACTGTGTTGCAGTTTCTTCATATGTAGAATCAGAATTATAATAGTATATGCCTCACAGAGTTGTTTTGAAGGTTACCTGAATTAATATCTGTTGAAGCTCTTAAAACATTACCTAGCATAGTAGAATACTGCTTAATTATATTAGCAGTTACTATTAGTTATGATTCTTAATCATCCTGTATCAACTTTCTTTATTCCCAAGAATAATGAAAATGTGAAGTTACTTATGAATGCAAGCAGAAAGGTCAACAGCAAATGGACCAGAATAGGGATTCTTAACATGAAGTCTTTGGTTTCTGTTTATGGGTTTTCAGGACAGGAAAAAAATCAAATATATATATAGAAATATTGTAAAGATTGTTCAGTGGTTAATTTGGGAGGGGAATCTACTTACTTATAATTTCATGATGTCAGAGTTGCATAAGAACCAACAAGATTGATTTTCACTGGTTTAGAATCAAAGTCTGGAATAAATAGGAATCATTTTGAGGATAATCTTAAAAAACTAGTGTCTAACAATATGGAAATGTTAAGTAATTCACACTTCATCCATATGATGGAATGTTATGGGATAATAAAGGTTATAAACTCATAAGAAAAAACCATATAATGTAATATTAGGAAGTATTTATTGTTCTGAATAAACATTTTTAAGAAATAGTTGTTACCTATATATCTTGAACACTAAGGTAAGGAATAATAAGATCTTTTGCAAGGATATAGTAATTGGTTATTCAGGAATCAACTCAAATGATTAAGCATTTGCTATGAAATAAGCATTTTTTTCTGTCTGCTGTGCATACTATCTCTTGATTTTTGGAAATGTCATGAATCAGCATTGTGATCCTTCACAGAAGGGTTTCTGGGTGTTAATGAAATACAGTATTCAAGAACTGGTAAGAATTACTTTTTCAGTGACATTGATTTCCCTGTTGTTACCACTTATGCAGGCCTATGTAATCACAGTTTTCTTAATGACTATACCTGTCTACCCAAATCATTAAAAAATTATTTTTAATGGGAGTAACTTTTAAAAATTTCAGATAATGTACTTAATGCAAGTTTGTGAAATATTTAGTAACTAAGGAACCTTAAAGAAGAAAATAAAAATTACAGTCCTCAGCAGGGCTTCCCAGTGGTAAAGAATCCACCTGCAATTCAGGAGACATGCAGGAGACGCAGGTTCCATCCCTGGGTTGGGAAGAGCCCCTGGAAGAGGAAATGGCAACCCACTCCTGTATTTTTGCCTGGAAAAACCCCATGGACAGAGGAGCCTGGTACACTATAGTCAATAGGGTCACAAAGAATTGGACTTGACTAAGCATACATACACACATCCCCAAATCCAGAAATAATCACTATTCATATTTAGAGCATATGTTCCCAAAAATATTTTTACAAGCATTTGTGGTTTTGTATATTTGTATACATATTTTTATATGCTTATTCAGTTTTATTTCTGAATAGGATAACATTAATTGAAATTTTAAAGGAAAGCAAGACCTCTAATTCTTCATTTAAGATAGGAATCCAGGGGTGTTCCCTGGGGGCTCAGTGGTAAGGAGTCTGCCTGCTAGTGTAGGAGACAGGTTCGATCCCTGACCCAGGAAGATCTCACATGCTGTGGAGCAACTTATTCCATATACAACTATTAAGCCTGTGTTCTAGAGCCGGGGAGCCCATGTACAACTATTAAGCCTGTGCTCTAGAGCCGGGGAGCCACAACTACTGCGCCCACATGCCACAACTGCTGAAGCCTGTGTGCCCTAGAGCCTGTGCTCTGCAACAAGAGAGTAGCTCCTGCTCATAGCAATGATGACCCAGCACAGCCAAAAATAAATAAATAAAATTATAAAAAAGAAATTCACTATTTTTTTAAATGAGGAAAAAAATTAATAAAAAGAGGAATTCAGTATTCTCATGGGATTTTGTAACATTTTTATGGGTTTTATATATTTTTAAACTGATTTTTTTTCTTTCAGTGTTTCTTGGATATTTTCCATTTGTTAAGTTTTCTAAAACTCAGCATTTAATGATTACTTTATTGTTCTGTTTGTGGATGTTTTATCAAGTATTTAAGAAATAAGTTATTGGGGAGTGATGTTCAAAACTGCCTGAACAATTCCTTCAGCAGGCTTTCTAGGTCCTATTACTTAACCAACTTTTCACTTCAAAATCATGTGGGATTTCAGAGGTAGGAACGTTGAGGAATATAGCACTGACTTCTGCCAACTAGGGATACAAGTGATAACTCTGAAGTATTTGGCATTTCTAAAGGATTGTTAGAATATGAAGTGGACAGTTCTGATATTTTATGCCAGAAGCTTCATCCTCCTGATCCTTCATTTGAATGAGAGTTTGAGAAATAAATTAATGATAATTACCTAGAAAATGAATCTTACAAAAAACAGAATCATTTTAAACTCAGAGAAGAAAGGCAAAATAATCTGGTTATACTATATACTATAGTATATATAGTATATACTATACTATAGTTGGTATTTAAATGGTCATAGTCATAGAAACTGAACATCTGTGTACCCTTTAGTAGAACAAAACCGCACTGGGTGTCGGGGGAAATATTGGAAGGATAGGGAGATGCAATTATGCACACATGAAGTGGGAGGTGGGTAGATAAAAGATAGCTGAAGTAGTAATATTAGCATGTGATTTGAATATATGGTATTTATATAACAAAAGAAATAGCTAAAAGAGGTGAAAATTGTTGCCTCTAGAATTGGAAGATAGGGGAAAGGGTAGCAGGGATGGAACTGTTGGGGCTTTTCGTGATATCCCTTGTAGAGCTATTTTAAATTTATGTCCAGGTACAAGTGATACAAATTAAAGTTTTCTTTTTTTTTTTACAGATTAAAAATTTCTTGATTAAAAAATTGAGAGACTCCTGGGAAGAACAAAATAAAGATCACATGAGATACCATCCAGCAGAGGTAACAATAAAATCTTATTCCAAGTCCATTTTGACTTTTTGGTCTCATTATAATCATTTTCCATGTATCATTTCATTCTTTTTACACCATACCACAAGTGTCCATTTCTCCAGTGTTAGTGATAAGTATTATCAATTTTTAAAATCTGCTAATCCAGATCCTTTAAATGCAACTCCTTAGTTACTATTGAGTTTTTAACTAGTGGGTTATTTCTTATCCATACTCAGGTTTTACAAATTCACTTTTCCCCAGCCTGGGTACCAAGAGAATAGGATTGGTAAATGAGATCATGTAGACAGTATTGATGATTCCTAATAGGAAGATGGTGAACAGTGAGCTCTGAGGATTCTGGGAAAGATAGTTCAGCCTTGAGGAAGAGATCCCAGTATACAAGTACAGTTTTGCCATTATAAAGACTGCTAGGCATGGTCTGTGCAAGTGGTTCTCAAATTGTGGCATTTGGACCAGCAGCATCAGTATCAAAGGAAATGTTTTCAAAATGCAATTTCTCAAGCCCAACCCTAGCTCCAGTAAATGCCAAACTTGAGGAACGGGGCCCTGCAAACTGTATTTTAATAAGCCTTTCAGATGATTCTGATGCATACAAAGTTTTATTACTAAACCTGCCCATTATGATCACCTGGGGAAAGTTTAAAAATTTTGATTCCCGAGTCACAACTCTCTCTGCTAATTGAATCAGAATGTCTGGGGCATGGGAGTCAGGCATCAGTATATTCTAAAGATCTGTTAATGGACTTCCATGGTGGTCCAGTGGCTAAGACTGTGGCCCCAATGTAGGGGCCCGGGTTCAATCCCTGATCAGGGAGCTATAATAGAAGATCCCACATGCCGCAACTAAGAGTTTGCATGCTTTAACTGAAGAATCCCGCATGATTGCAATGAAGATCAAAGATCCCAGATACTACAGCTAAGACCTGGTGCAGTCAAATAAATAAAATGTTTAAAAAAAAAATACACTAAGTTCTCTTAAAAAAAAATTTGCTGGTGATTCCAATGTGTGGCATAGTTTCAAAAATTCTTTTCTATAATATTTTCTGTCTTCAGAGTTGGGTAGGCAAGCCAGATTCCTGAGTCTGAGAAGGATATTCTGGTTTAGATGGTGTAGCCACTTCTTAGCTGGGAAAACTGGGAATGAGGCGAGATGGATCTCTGCTCAGGACAGGTCTGGGTAGCATATCCTTGAGTCCAGATCAGCCTCACTGAGGTGGAGAACTGCTCGGAATCTCTCCTGCCAAAACAGCTGGAAATGTTCTTGTCTTCTGGAGAGTCTTCTCCATGTCTATCCTTGTGCAGTGATTTTCCTATTGTTTTGGGGAGGGCGTGTATTTGTCTAAATTAACTCTTACCTTTCATAACTTGTCTGTGTGTTGGGAGGGGGTGATGGAGGGGTGTTGCATGTAGGAATGGAGAAGTCATGTGAGTTTTTTAAATTTGGGGGCTCTGGGATTTTGTTCTTATGGCTTCATACTCTTCCTCCAGTTTTTGGCTTCTGTCTGTGGACTCGGCTTCTTCAGTAAATGACCCTGGAGAAAAACTAACCATTTTCTTGTAACTCTGAAATCATGGCTCATGTAAGTTGGTATTTTTCTCTATTTGGAATGCTGTAATTTTTCAGGTTATGTGAATATTCTCATTAGTTGTCCTGAAACTTCCAAACAGATCCCCATTCAACAGCTTCTTCCTAGATGTTCCCATTCTAGTGAAGGATAGAGCCAGACAGCCTGGCCCTTCCTGTATGCCCCTGTTGTCCATCCATGTCCGTATGTGAATTGACCGAATTATTCAGTCTCCTGTGTGTTCAGTCTTTGTCTAGAGCAGCAATAAAGCAGAAATGAAGCCCCTTGAGGGAGACAACTGATATGAGAAACTCAGGACTGGAGAATACTTTAGAGCTGCGGTGTCCAATATTAAAAATATAAAATTTGTGCCTTCTTAGCACAGTAGGTCTCATGTCAGTCTCATAAAAGTGTAGACTAATATGCAAGGCACATAATCTTAAACATTTTAGTGTCACATTTTAAAAAGTAAAAATGAAATGCACAAGTAATTTTAGTGTTTTATTTAACCCAATATAGCAAAATATTATCATTTCAAAGTGTAACCAAAATAAGAATTATTGAGATATATTTCATTCTTTTTTTTTGTAAAGTCTTCACTATCTGGTGTTTATTTTATAGCACATCTAAATTTGTACTAGCTACAGTTCAAATGCTCGGTAACCACATGTGTCTAAGATAGCATGTTAGACATTGCAGCTTTAGAAATTTTGTATAACTTAAATTGTAAATATAACTTAGCATATTTAAAAGTATAGAAATATCTAAATATAATCATTAAGGCCAACATATCTATAAAATGGACTATTTTGTAGTAAGTTTAAAATATTCAATAAAGGGTTTGTTATATTAAGGAAAATGCTAATGATACATACAGTGATGAAACTGGATCCCTGTTTTAAAAGTAGAGTTTGCATAAAATTAAAGAATTTTTCAAGACCCAATTTTATTTTCTCGATATATACCCAGAAGTAGGATTACTGGATTATATGGTAGCTCTGTTTTTAGGTTTTTAAGGTTTATACTGTTCTCCATAGTGGCTGCACCAATTTACATTTCCACCAACAGTGTAGGAAGATTCCTTTTTCCCCACACCCTCTCCACATTTATTACTTGTAGACTTTGGGTGATAACCATTGTCACTGGTGTGAAGCAATACCTTGTGATTTTGATTTGCATTCTCTGATAATCAGTGATGTTGAGCATCTTTTCATGTATCTCCTGGCCATGTGAATGTCTTCTTTGGAAAAATGTCTTTTTAGGTCTTCTGCCCATTTTTTAAAAAATTATTATTTCTTGGTATTGAGTTGTATGCGTTCTTGGTATTTTTAGCATATTGACCCCTTATTGGTCACATCATTTGCAAATATTTTCTCCCATTCAGTAGGCTGTCTTTTAATTTTGTTTTTCTCTTGTGCCCATCAATAGAAGATTGATGGTTTCCTTTACTGTGCAAAAGCTTTCAAGTTTGATTAGGTCCCATTTGTTTATTTTTGCTTTTATTTCTTTTGCTGTGGGAGACTGATCTAAGAAAATATTGCTACGATTTAGTGAAACTCTGATTAACTACCTGTGCATATCTGGGAGTAAAACTAGGTATACCACAGTATATAGAAAGCTTTGTCTATAGCAGTAGTAGGCAAAGTGCAGCTTGTGAGCCAGAGTCAACCCATGTCCTGTTTTTGCACAAGCTATGAGTTAATTACTGTCTGAAAGAATTACTTTAAAAAAGAAGGGAAAGGGAAGGGTACGCAAATAGAGACAATATGTGGCATATGGCCCTATACAGAAATAAGTAATTTTACAAATAAAGCATGGGTTTGTCATTTCAGGATTTGGTGATGTTCAGAGATGTGACTGTGGACTTTTCTCAGGAAGAGTGGGAATGCCTGAACTCAAATCAGAGGAATTTATACAGAGATGTGATATTAGAGAATTATAGCAACTTGGTGTCACTGGGTAAGTTTCAGTTCAGTTCAGTTCAAGAATCGCAGCACGCCAGGCCTGCCTGTCCATCACCAACTCCTGGAGTTCACTCAAACCACGTCCATCGAGTTGGTGATGCCATCCAGCCATCTGTGTCAAATAATGTAGAAATTCACATGACTGAATTTCAGGGCTGGCTGTCTAAAAACTAGTTGACTATCTGCTTTGTAGTTTGAGAATAGGTGTCTTCAACTGTTAAACTATTAAATAGCATTGTTAGCCTCCCCCATCGGAGAAGGCAATGGCACCCCACTCCAGTACTCTTGCCTGGAAAACCCCTGGACGGAGGAGCCTGGAAGGCTGCAGTCCATGGGGTCGCTGAGGGTCGGACACGACTGAGTGACTTCACTTTCACTTTTCACTTTCATGCATTGGAGAAGGAAATGGCAACCCATCCAGGGTTCTTACCTGGAGAATCCCAGGGACGGGGAGCCTGGTGGGTTGCCGTCTATGGGGTCGCACAGGGTCGGACACGACTGAAGTGATTTAGCAGCAGCAGCAGCAGCAGTTTCCCCCATAAATCATTGGCCTTTACATTTTCCTTTGCCTTTTCTATTATATAATTCCTTCTCTTTAATGACAGTTGGATATAAATTCTTAGACACTCAGAGCAAAACCATTTTCAAAGAAGTCTGTTTTCATATTGTTGTAGATGGTCTATTATCTATTAACTTACCTGCAGTGTGAGTAGGAAGACAGAGGTGTCTGGCTGTACATACCTATTGAAAAAGATACAGTGTATATGATACTGGGTTAAATCAATAGTTTGTTGAAATTCAAGTGGACACATTCAATTTACTACAACAAACATATATCTTTTTAATTGATTTAAACATTAACTTTTATGATTAAAAGTTTAAAATATATGAACTTTGTATTTGACATTGGATGAATATATTGGTGAGAAACAAATTATTTTCCTCCTAGCAAAATATTTAAATAAAAGCAAAAATAGTACCAAATGAACATGTATAATGCTTAGTATGTACTAGGCACTCATCCAGGCACTTAAGTGACACCTCACAAAAATCTTCTGGGTATACATTGCTGCTGCTGCTAATTCACTTCAGTCGTGTCTGACTCTGTGTGACCCCATAGACAACAGCCCACCAGACTCCTCTGTCCCTGGGATTCTCCAGGCAAGAATATTGGAATGGGTTGCCAGTTCCTTCTCCAATGCATGAAAGTGAAAAGTGAAAGTAAAGTCGCTCAGTCGTGTCCAACTCATAGCGACCCCATGGACTGCAGCCTACCAGGCTCCTCTGTCCATGGGATTTACCAGGCAAGAATAATGGAGTGGGTTGCCATTTCCTTCTCCAATGCATGCATGCATGCTAAGTCGCTTCAGTCGTGTCCGACTCTGTGCGACCCTGTGGACAGCAGCCCACCAGGCTCCTCTGTCCACAGGATCCTCTAGGCAATACTGGAGTGGGTTGCCATTTCCTTCTCCAGGGTATACATTATTATTTTATATATTTTAATATATTATTATTTACTTATGAGTATATATTATTATTTTTCCAGCTGAAAAAAACTGAGTCTATAAGTGACTCAGGTGACAGAGGGAGGATTTGAAGCCAGTGATCTCAATGATTACTTCTAGAGACAAAGCCTGTATCAATTGGCAATTATAATAAGACAATATTCCTACCTCTCTGTTCTCGTGATTCTCAAGTAACTCTAATATGAATGTTTTTCAGTCCAATTACTCTTCTTTGTTCTGAAGCCTTGGTCAATTTTATACTTTATTATGTTCTATTGTTTTTTTTTCAAGGAGGATGTTCCATTTCTAAGCCAGATGTAATTACTCTGTTAGAGCAAGGGAAAGAACCCTGGATGGTTGTGAGGGATGAGAAAAGAAGATGGAGACTAGGTGAGTAAGTGCTTATCAGGGGAGGGTAAGCTGCTGTGGCACAGCATATCCCTGCAGGCTGGGAAGAAACACACTCCTTAGTTGTTGATTATGGAGAGACCTGACACCTGAGAAGAAAACTTAGATCTCAGCATGGACAACCAAAGAAATTTCATCTCTACTTCCATTTATCTCTTCTTTCTTCACTGTCCTGTTTCCTTCTCATTTCAGTGGGGGCAAGCTTTCTTCCCCAGTGACCACCATTTCACTTGTATTTTGCGTCTAATTTCTACTTAGATCATCTTTTGTAGTTTGCCTCTTAGGTATATATTTCTTCATTGCCTTCTTTTCATGTTGTTTACATTGTAGTAGGGAAATCGTAAACAAATGGATTAGTATCATGAAGTGATTAAATATTGTTAAGAAGGGTGAGGAAGTAAGAATATGGGAATAATGATGGGTTAATTGGGTAATTTAGATAGGGTAGTCAAGGAAGAGGAACCAGTTGGCAGAGGCTCTTCAACCTGTAAAAGATGGAATAATTTAAGCATCTATATACATAACTGAAATGTATTACAACCACATAAAATATACTTAATTCTGTAAATTCTTTTCCCCCAGGATTTATTTGTTTATTTATTGGCTGTGCTGGGTCTGCATGTGGGTTTTCTTTAGTTGCGGTGAGTGGGAACTAGTCTTCATTGCAGTGCATGGGCTTCTCATTGATGTGGCTTCTCTTGTTGCAGAGCATGGACTCTAAGCAAGCGGGCTTTAGTAGTTGTGGCGTGTGGGCTTAGTAGTTGTGGCTTATGGGCTCTAGAGCACAGGCTCAGTGATTGTGGCACACAGGCTTAGTTGCTCCTTGGTGTGTGGGATCTTCTGAAACCATGGATCAAACTCATGTCTCCTGCATTGGCAGGCAGATTCTTCACCCAGCTGAGCCACTGGGGAAGCCCATGTTTTTCTTAAAGTATTCAGTGAATAAATGAAGGATTGTAGACTTAGAATATTACCAGTTTAGAACCTCTAGTAACCTATTGGATCTAGACACTGAACATCACTGCTGATAACATCACAGAAATAGAGACAGTCAGATTGTATTTCTTCAAATGAAGGAATATGGTATCACCTATGAAGTGGGCCTAAGTCTGATGGAGCTTCTGAATTAGCCAACCACCAATTTACTGGAGGAAGATAGAGGAACATGTTCTACTACATCTTGGGAATACAGTCAGAATATGAGAAATGCTGTAGGGTCAAAGTGAAGAGGAACTGAAGAGCCTCTTGATGAAGGTAAAAGAGGAGAGTGAAAAAACTGGCTTAAAACTCAACATTCAAGAAAACTAAGATCCAATCCCATCACGTCATGGCAAATAGATGGGGAAACAATGACAGACTTTTATTTTCTTGAGCTCCAAAATCACTGCTGATTGTAACTGCAGCCATGAAATTAAAAGATGCTTGCTCCTTGGAAGGAAAGCGATGACCAACCTAGACAGCATATTAGAAAATAGAGACATTACTTTGCCAACAAAGGTCTGTCTAGTCAAAGCTATGGTTTTCCAGTAGTCATGGATGGATGTGAGAGTTGGACTATAAAGAAAGCTGAGGGCTGAAGAATTGATGCTTTTGAACTGTGGTGCTGAGGAAGACTCTTGAGAGTCCCTTGGACAGCAGGGAGATCCAACCAGTCAATCCTAAAGGAAATCAACCCTGAATATTCATTGGAAGGGCCAATGCTGAAGCTCCAGTATTCTGACCACCTGAGGCGAAGAGCCAACTCATTGGAAAAGACCCTGATGCTGGGAAAGACTGAAGGCAGGAGGAGAAGGAGGCAGAAGAGCATGAGGATGGTTGACATGAGTTTGAGCAAACTCTGGGAGATGAAGTACAGGGGAGCCTGGTGTGCTAATAGTTCATGGGGTTGCAAAGAGTTGGACACAGTTTAGCAACTGAACAACAATGACGACAGAGAGTTACCGTTCATTTTTTCAGGTTTGGGTAAATGGTATTACAATTATTTTTAAATCCTTTTAGAGATAAATCCTGAAGTGATTACAAAATATATTATGGGACTTGCTTCAGACAGTGTGAGGAGAGTGGATAAGGGTCTTCATAGGTCAGTATTGGGCTTGGTTGATGTTGTTGAGGCGGGTCCATAGATAACTTGTACATTTAATATTACTCTTCTGCTTTTGTGTATGTTAGAAATGCTCTGTAATAAAATTTTGGTTTCTTTTAAAGTTAGTGGGAGATAAAAGGAAAAGAAAGTGAGATAGTGGTGAAAATAAATGTATGTAACACTTCAGAGGAATTTTGCCATAAAAGCAGACACATGGGGTACAGGGAAAGTATCTTAAGATGTGAGGTATAGGACCGTGTATAGGCTGAAGAAAATAATTTCAAAGAGGAAAACTGATGGCATCAAGAGAGAGGGTGATTTCTGTAAGCAGTGACTTTCAGTAAATGAGTAGAAGTAGGAGCCAATTTATGAAGGAAAACCAATGCATATGATAAGAATATGAACTTAGGTGGTTGGGTAACATGGTAAAGGGGAGAATATAATTTTTCTTTCCTTTGCTTCTGATTCTTTGATGAAATTAGCAATAAAATTAGCAGAATGTGAAAATTATTTGGAATTCAGTATGGATTATTTAGTATTTAATCAGTTTTGACTTTCAGAAGTACAGTTCTGTGGTTATAAGGTTTTAACATTTACAGATCTCTGGATACATTAACCCTGGTGTTAATGTGAGTAAAACTGCTTCTGTCATAAATATTCTACATTCATATCGTTTTGTATCAGCAAAGTTATTGAAGACATCGTCTCAGGAAACAAATTAACTTTATGACTAGGTAATTAGTTCCTTATTTTCTTTTTAATTAAAGTTGGTATTTTGCCAATGGAAATAACATTTCTCCTTCTACATTGCTCTAAGATGAGCTAATATTTTGCTTTTGCATTAGCATCATTTACTAGAATAAAGCCCTTTGATTCAATAGACTACAAACTAGTATTTGGTTTATTTTGAGTAGTTAAATATTTTGTATATGTCTTTTGATGTTTAGTTTGTCCTTTGTTTCAGTGTTGGGCCAGCCAATTTTTCTTGACTAAATCACATGTATAGTGCATAGGCTATAATTTCCAGTTTCAATTTATTTAAAGTAGAACAAGAATCTAAAGATACTTATAAAGCAATCTGTGTGCACAGTCCTTCATGAATTTTTATGTTTCCCATCAATCTTTACTATTTTCTCACTGTCTATTCTGAAACAATGCAGTGTGCCTTTATAGTCAGAACTAGCAAAGCGCTGAACCTAGTTTTGATTGACTGAAATGACTGTCTTTAGTTTCTTGAAGGGGAAAAAACACAGGCATAAACGAATTTGGGAAAAATCATGGCTGACTTTTTACAGAAATTGTAAGATTACAGTTCAGTTGTTTATACAGTTGACCCTTGAACAACCTGAGTTTAAACTGCATGGGTCCATTTATCCATGGGTTAAAAAAAAATAAATGTGTACTACAGTACTGTGGGCTTCCCAGGTGGTGCTAATGGTAAAGAACCCACCTGCCAGTGTAGGTGTAAGAGATGTGGATTCAATCCCTGGGTCGGAAAGATCCCCTGGAGGAGGGCATGGCAAACTACTCTAGTATTCTTGCCTGGAGAATCCAATAGACAGAAAAGCCTGGCAGGCTACAGTCCATAGGGACACAAAGAGTTGGACATGACTGAAGTGACTTAGCACACATGCACAGTACTATATGATCTGAGGTTGGTTGAATCTGTGGATGTGGAACTGCAGGTATGGAGGGCCAACTGTAAAGTTACACACAGATTTTCAATGGAGGGGTGGTATTGGCCCCTATTACCCCAGTGTTCAAGGGTCAACTGTAGTATAGTCTCCTAGATGTGAATATTCAGCATGCCAAAGTCTTAATGTGTCATCTCAGGCAGGGAAGCCATATAAAAGTCTCAGTTATGACCCAGCAATCCCACTCCTAGGCATATACCCTGAGGAAACCCAAACTGAAAAAGACATGTGCACCCCAGTGTTCATTGCAGCACTGTTTACAGTAGCTAGAACATGGAAGCAGCCTAGATGTCCACTGACAGATGATTGGATAAAGAAGTTGTGGTACATATACATAATGGAATATTACACTCAGCTATAAAAAGCAACATATTTGAGTCAGTTCTAATGAGGTGGCTGAACCTAGAGCCTATTATACAGGGTGAAGTAAGTCAGAAAGAGAAAGATAAATATTGTATACTAACACATATATATAGAATCTAGAAAGACGGTACTGATGAATTTATTTGCAAGATAGCAGTAGAGAAACAGACATAGAGAACAGACTTATGGACACGGGGGAGAGGGGAGGAGAGGGGTGAGATGTATGGAGAGAGTAACATGGAAATTTACATTACCATATATAAAATAGATAGCCAATGAGCATTTGCTGTGTGTCTCCGGGAACTCAAACAGGGGCTCTGTATCAACCTAGAGGGGCGGGATGGGGAGGGAGGTGGGAGGGACGTTCAAGAGGGAGAGGATGTATGTACACCTATGGCTGATTCATGTTCATGTTTGGTAGAAAACAACAAAATTCTGTAAAGCAATTATCCTTCAATTTAAAAATTAATTAATTAAAAAAGAGTCTCAGGTTCACTTTATCCACACTGGGAAATTTTTGTTTGTTCTTTAAAACTTTCAAATTCTATAGGGTAAGTATTGTAACTTCTACTTTTTTTTTCTTTTAAATGAGTGAATATGGACATTTTGCCCTCAGTGTGTTTGTATTTTTATTTTGTGCATTGTCTGCTCACTTCCTTTATTCTCTTACTTTTTCCATTGTTTAATGTTTCTTATACCAGTTTGTATGGGCTTTTGTGCTGTATACAGTTTCTCATTTTTCTTACCAATGTTTGGGCCTTCAGTGTTTATTTTGACTATTATTTTCCTTTAAATCATTGATTTTTTAATTTGCAAATAAATTGTTTGAAATCACTATCTTAATAACAGCTGTCATGCCTTTGTAGTTACCTAGTTATTTAATACTGTTATGACTAATTACTGTTCATTTTATATATCATTTATAACTTATTTATTTTAATGAGGTGTTAAATTTTTTTCCCAGTAATTTTTACAAAATTACATTAGTTTTACATTGCTTTCTTGAATAGGGAAGTTAGACAGGGAGAGAGAGAGAAAAAGAAAAGGAAAGAGAAAGGGAAGGAAGGGAAGATGCGGGGGTCGGGGAGAGAAAGGAAAGAGAAAGAGGAAGGGAAGGAGGAAGGGACAGAGGGATGGGAGACAGAAAGAGGCAGAAAGATACTCAGATTTCATCAGAGTATCTTCTGTGGCATTCACTTATTTCTCTCTGCTCACAAACTATCTACAGTATTTAAATCATTGTTGCCTTTTAACATCTTTTTATTATATCCTTTTAAAGTAAACTTTTTGAAATAGATCCAAAAACAGAAATCATAATATGCTGCTCATTGAATTTTCACAAAGTAATTATACCCAGCTTATCAGTATACAGATTCAGAAATAGTTTTAGTAGGATATCAAGGGCTCCTCTCTTGGAGAAGGCAATGGCACCCCACTCCAGTATCTTGCCTGGAAAATCCCATGGACCAAGGAGCCTGGTAGGCTGCACTCCATGGAGTTTCGAAGAGTTGGACACGACTGAGTGACTTCACTTTCAGGTTTCACTTTCATGCTTTGGAGAAGGAAATGGCAACCCACCCAGTGTTCTTGCCTGGAGAATCCCAGGGACGGGGAGAGCCTGGTGGGGTGCCGTCTATGGGGTTGCACAGAACTGGACATGAATGAAGCGATAGCAGCAGAGGCATCAGCAGCAGAAGCTCCTCTCTAGTTTTCTCCAGTCATTCCTTCCTATCAAAATTAACTACTGGCCTGACTTTTAATAAGCCCATAGATTAGTTTTAGTGTTTATGAGCTTTATAAAAGTGGATTAATATAGTATATATTATTTTATGCCTTGCTTTGTTTGGTCACCCTTATGTTAGTGAGAATGATCCATATTGTTGTGTGTACTTGTTTATTATTCATATTGCTGTTACAGTTTGTTCTTATTGTGTTGTATCCATATCTCTCTATATATAACTTTTCTCAGTCATTCTTCTGTTAATGAATACTTGCATGCATATGAAAAATAATGTAGATTTTAAAATATATATATTTTTGCTCAGAATTTTACTAGCATGTTACTATTTTAAAAACCTGTTGCTATGACTGAAAAATCACTAATGTACTTTCTAGATAGTAACTAAATGGCACTGGCTATGATGCCTTTAGGAAGAGTATAGGAAAGGGTATGAAGAAACAAAATGGGCTGCATATTTGTAATATACATGTGTACAGTAAATAAACTTGAAGATAAATAAGTAGAACCTTTCATTTACAGCTATGCAGACAGTGAGCCGAAGTGGAGATATCTGCACATGAAAGTAAAGAGGCCACTGGAGGGATGAGCAGATGTAAAGAAAAATTTCCATTTATGTATTTGTTTGAGATAGCATTGGTGTGCTTTTGTCTCCTATCTCTATAGAAAGTGCTAAAAAAAGGTGTAAGATTGGAGGCAAGGCAACATATATATTCTTACTATTAACTAATTATGAAAACTTAATAATAAATAGTTTCTCTGTGCTATGGATTTGTTATTCAGTGATAAGTGAAAGATTTTTTTCTTCTCTTGGGAAATTATTAAGAACACAGAATAAAAACTTGGAAAATTAATGAATATATCACAACAGAATTGAAAAAAGTGCTAAGAAGCAGGGAGCAAATCATTGGGATAGAAAATGAAGGATATAAATTAGATGAAGTCAGCACAGATAGCTTTTCTGATTTTTATCATGATATCTAAAGGATGAAAAGAACCCAACCATGGGGAGAACCCATCAGCATTCTTGGGAGACTTAATAGCCACTAAAAAGCTCTACAAAATGAAAAGATTGTGACATATTTTAGTATCTGAAAGGAGGCACGTGTGACAGACATAGGGAGTAAAGGCGTCTACAGCTTGACATGACATCTTTTGGTAAACAAATGCTGTGTTATTCATAATAAACTGTTTGTACTTTATTCTTACTAAAAAAATCATTAACAAGTTTAGGTAGAGATCTCAGACTTTGATTTGCTTTGGAATTATCTGGTCTTAACTCATCATTTTCTTTATTCGTCTTAGCTTTTCTCAAGTTAAGCACATTTATTTCAACTGGCCTTTATTTTCTCTTTTCCTATTATAAAGTTTTTATTTGCTTCTTTGTTTACTTTTTCTAGAAGAAAATAGGATGTGTTTTATCTTCTTTTCTTTCAGATTTGGAGTCCAGATATGACACTAAAAAGTTATTTCAAGTAAAGGATATTTGTGAAATGAGTTTCTCTCAGTGGAAGATAATGGAAAGAATTAGAAGTTGTGGCCTTGAAGACTCTTTTTCAGGAAAGATTGTGAATATAAAAAGTTTGAGGGACAAGAGGGTCCTCATGAGGCATATTTCAGGCAAGTGAAAAAAACCACCTCTGAAAAAATGCCCAAGAACAGAAAACGCACATCTCTTACTCTGTATCCAAGAATTCACAGTAGAGAGAAGCCCTATGAATGTGGGGACTGTGGGAAGGCTTTTAGAGTACGCCAGCAACTTACTTTCCATCAGAGAATTCATACGGGCGAGAAACCCTATGAATGTAAAGAATGTGGAAAAGCTTTTAGACAGTGTGCCCACCTTAGTCGACATCAGAGAATTCATGCTTCGGACAAACTCCTTGAATGTAAAAGATGTGGAAAGATCTTTACATGTGGTGCAGATCTTCGTGTACATCAGAGAATTCATGTTGGTGAGAAGCCCTATGACTGTAAGGAATGTGGGAAGGCCTTTAGGGTGCGAGGACAACTTAATCTCCATCAAAGGATTCATACTGGTGAGAAACCCTATGAATGTAAGGAGTGTGGGAAGACCTTTAGACAATATGCACACCTTACTCGACATCAAAGACTTAATATTGCTGAGAAATGCTATGAATGCAAGGAATGTGGGCAAGCTTTTCTGTGTAGTACAGGCCTTCGAGTACATCACAAACTTCATACTGGTGAGAAACCCTATGACTGTAAGGAATGTGGGAAGGCCTTTAGAGTGCGGCAACAACTTACTCTTCATCAGAGAATTCATACTGGCGAGAAACCCTATGATTGTAAGGAATGTGGGAAGACCTTTAGTCGTGCCTATCATCTAACTCTCCATCAGAGAATTCATACTGGTGAGAAACCTTATGAATGTAAGGAATGTCAGAAGTTCTTTCGTCGTTACTCAGAACTTATTTCACATCAGGGTATTCATATTGGAGAGAAACCTTATGATTGTAAGGAATGTGGGAAGGCCTTCAGACTGTTCTCACAACTTACTCAACATCAGAGTATTCATTTTGGTGAGAAACCTTATAAGTGTAAGGAATGTGAGAAGAATTTTAGATTGCTTTCCCAACTTACTCAACATCAGAGTATTCATACTGGTGAGAAACCCTATGACTGTAAGGAATGTGGAAAGGCCTTTAGACTTCATTCATCTCTTATCCAACATCAGAGAATTCATTCTGGTGAGAAACCATACAAATGTAAGGAATGTAAGAAGGCATTTAGGCAGCATTCACATCTTACTTACCATCAGCGAGTTCATAATGTCACTAAATAGTTATAAGAAAGCCACCCATTGTGAATTTTGTGTTCAGGAGCATTCGAAAATAAATTCTGGAAGAGAAGTGTTTGAATGTAGGAATCCCTTTTGCTTCATGCTCAAAGGTAAAACAAGAGGTTTAAAAGAGTAGGTTAAATTAATGAATACATAGCAGTGTTTTATCATTACTCAAACCATGTTAAACTTTAGGAAACTGATAGAAATTCATAGAAAGAAACACTCTTAAAGAAGTGAATGTGAAAAAGCTTTTGATCTTACTTATTACCACCTCTGTTCTTTCATCTGTACATACCAACCTTTGGAGGTTGCCAGGGCACCAACTCATTCTGGACATTGATAAACAGAAGGAAGGAGGAGTGATTTAGCCTGCATTTCCTGTATAAACTATAGCTCAAGGCAACTAGAGGTTGAAGAGGTAAAGTTCTTTATTAGAGAATTTTCAGGACATAATGAAATGGATCTAAGCACGGTTCTCCGTAGAAGTAAGACCTTTAGGTGAATGGTCTATATGAACTTCCCAGTAAATAGATCAGGTTGACAACATCTGACCCACTGATCAACTTTAATCTCATCAAAAATAGGACAAAACATTTTATGCCTCCTTGTATGATACAATAAGACATACCATTGCCAAAAATATTAACCTGAATGTAATTAAGCATCAAGACCTAACTCCCAGTTTAAAGAAAATTCGGGGAACAGAAGAACAAATTACATAATATAACAGGAAGCAGACCAATAAAATGTGGGTAATTCTGTAAGAGTAATGACTCAAGCTTCTCACTCAATGAAATGGATTGGAAAAAGGGAGGTGGAACTCTTAGATGATAACGAAGTCTTAAGAGATGTATCAATCAAATGCAGTGAATGAGTGTTTTTCATTTAGATCACAAGTTGAACAAGCAAAAGACATTTTTATGTCAGTTGGGGAAATGGGACTATTGACAGTATTAGATAATATTAAGAAATTATGTTCTTGTTAGATGTGCTAATAGCATTGTGTTTATGTACAAGTGTCTTAGAGATAAATTAGCAAGTTTATACACATAAAACAGTATGTGTAGAATTACTGTTAAAATGCTCACGCAAAAGAAAAGTAAGGATAGATAACTTGTTTAAGTCATGGTAAGATAAACCAGGTGCATGATTTTTGCTTATTTTGTTTTTGCTATTTTCTCTATTTTCATGTATTTGAAATTTTCCATCATTTTAAAATCATAAAACATCTATGAAATATAGCCAGCTTTAAGTGAATAGTATTTGTAAATGGCCACTTATCAGAACTTATGGATGTAGCTAAAGTTCTACACATAGGAATATTAAATGTGCTATAAGGTATTTGGGAAATTCAGATTGAGGATCCAGATTTTCTCTAGTTCACCTAATGCTACATCTCTTGTAGTACCTGTTCCCATAGTTCTTCATATATTTCAGGAGTGAGTAAAAGGAGCAGTTGCAGCTATTTGTGTAATCAGTGGAATAGAACTGTATTATTTAATAAGGTAGATGCTAGCAGCATGTTGAACACTTAAAACTGAGCTACTGAGAAACTGGAATGGTGGTTAATACAAATTAAAATGGTCTTAAGTGTAAATAAAATACACGAGGTTTTGAATACTTCATTCAAAAAAGAATTAACGTCTCAATTTCTCACAGCATTTCTCTGCTGTAGTTGGGAAGCTGTGAAATTCAGTGGATTGCATTACTACATAATACAGAACCCAAATTTAAGTGTCTCTGCTGTCAAGTAGCATGTTTGTATACTGAGGTCTTCTTGGTTCTACCCTGAGTCATGCTGGACTTTTTTTTTTTTTTTCCTCTTCATAAAATGTAGCCTATGTTTACAGCTGAGTCATTTTCTCAGACTGCTTTTGGCCTGTAGATGTTTTGGCATCCAAAGGCCTTTTAAAAATTTTATACTGTTTCCTATTAAGCTCAAGCTTGCAGTGCATCAGGTACAATTCTCTTTAAGATTGTATTTTCTGTGATTTTTATTAGCGTTCATTCAGTTAGACAAAAGACCAACAGGTTCTTCTCTGTATTGGATTTCCTGTGAGGCTTCTGAGGGAAAATGACTAAAATTCTTAGAAGCCCTCCTCTTTCACAGAAAGAATGAAAGTTGGCTTTATCTTTACCCTGGAGTCATATTTTTATGATAGTACCACATACTTGATTGTTCCTCCCCTCTCAAGCCCATTGTAATTTTGAGAACCCTTTGCTACCTGTAAACACTATCATGAATCCTCTATACTTCCTTGAAATTCTACTTGAAATATGCACCAATTGATATAATGAATATAATATGGGTATTTTTACTCTTAATATGATAGATTTTCAAATATTGATTAAACCTTATATCACTGTAGTAAACTTCATTTGTCTGCAGTGTATACTTTAAATACACACACACACACACACACACACACACACACATATAGCTGGATTTGCTATGATTTAATAATATTTTCTCGAGAATTTTTGTGTCTACGTGAAGGATACTGGTCTGTAATTTTGTTCTATTTTTTGTTTCGTTTGGTATCAGGTTGATGGTGGCCTCACATAAGGAGTTTGGAAGTATTGCCTCCTTTTAATTTCTGGAAGAGATAGTGTAGAACTGGTGTTAATTAATTTTTGAATGGTATAATTTTCCAGTGAAACCATTTGGGCCTTGGAACAGACTGAATGTGTCTCCTCAAAATGTGTTGATATCCTAAGCCCCACTGTGATGGGATCGAGATGGGGCCTCTCAAGATAATTAGGTCATGAGTATAGAGCCCTCCTAAATGAGATTAGTGCTCCTAAAAAGGGGCTCCAGTGAGTTCTCTCATCCTGTCCTGATATGTGAGGATGACAGGACAAGAAAATGACAGTTTTCAATCTGGAAATGTTCATTAAAACAAAGTCACTAGAAGACAGTCACCAAAACTATGCTAGCACCCTAAATCTCCGATTTCGGCCTCCACACTTGTGAAAAATAAATATTTATAAGCTACCCAGTCTGATTCTGTGTTATAGGAGCCCAAGCTAAATAGGACAGATTTGTACCCAAAATGGATGCTAATCTAAAAAATATCTAAAAACATGGAAGATGCTTTGGAACTGAATAGTGAGTGGATAAAAGCTGAAGAGCTGAAAAGCATACATTTTGATATGTATGCAAAGAATAATGAATGATAAAGGTAATTCTGGTGAAACCTCAGAGGAGAGCTGAAATGAAAACCTGTCTTCTTGGAAAATAAATAATGAACAAAATGTTGGTAGAAATATGAATAGTAAAGACGATTCTGGTTCATTCTGAGGTGGAAATGAAGAACATATTATTGGAAATGGGAGGAAGGATCATTATTTTTATAAAGTGGCAAAGAACTTGGCAAAATTGTGTTTGTGTTCTAATGTTTTGTGGAAAGTAGAACTTCTAAGCAATGAAATTGAAGATGTGGCTTTGCTCCTTCTGGCTGATGATAATGAAGTGTAAGAAAAGAGAAATGACTTAAAAGATGGAATTTCTGAAGCAGAACCTAAAGATTTGGAAAATGCTCAGCTGAATAAATAGTGTTAAAACACTGTGAAAATGAGGGCATAGATTGGGAAAGAATAGCATCTTGTAAGC
Source organism: Nanger dama (assembly GCA_917880005.1). NCBI lineage: Eukaryota > Metazoa > Chordata > Mammalia > Artiodactyla > Bovidae > Nanger > Nanger dama. The sequence goes on along the minus strand of CAKJTW010000012.1, from coordinate 47,101,340 downwards.
TGGTTTGGAGACATTGGGAAGATGCTGATGATGCTGGGGACATTGAACTCCTAAGTTTAGAGTGTGCTTTACCAGTGGAAGTGGCATCCCCACCCAGAGGCAACATTTCCACCTCCATTTGATGGGATAGGCACTGCATTGCCTGGAAAGCATAATAACCGTGAGGCAGAGGCCACGTGACTCTTCAGAAACTGTCCCTGCACCCCTTTTTATTTCTGGGCCCATCACTAATAGACTCAAGTCTCAGCAGACTCCTAAAGGTGAGGTTCAAAGTGTGACCTGAAAGGAGGTGTGTTACACTTGAACTACTTGAGTTTTCTAATTTGTACAGACAGAAATCTACGGAACAAGTGTGGGAATGGATATTAGGATGTGGAATAATGGTGGAAGGAAGATGATTGGAAATCTGGTGACAGTGAAATGTGGGAAAGAGAAGTGTGGATAGGTTTCTCTGAGCAAAACATTTGAAGTTATTTGTGTCCTGTGTAACTGATCACTAAAGGGTGACCTCAGCAGAGGATTTAATAATCAAGTAGATAGGATGGTCTGTTCTGTGGGTAACAGTTTCTTTTCCCAGTCACCCCCCCTCCATTATCATCCAGTGGGCACATGAACCTAGTGATGGCAGGGGATGGACATTATGCATGGGCTCAGCAACATGGACTTCCATTCACCAGGGTCACCTGACTGTGGCCACTGCTGGGTGCTCATTCTGCCTCCAGAGAAAAACCCTGAATCCCTAACATAGCAGCATTCCCTATTGCTGTTCACTCACTAAATTGTGTCCACCTTTCTGTGACCCCATGAGATGCAGCACACTAAGCTTCCGTGTCCTTCACTATCTCCTGGGGTTTGCTCAAACTCATGTCCATTGTCCATTGAGTCGGTGATGCCATCCAACCATCTCATCCTCTGTCACCCCCTTCTTCCCTTGCCCTCAATCTTTGCCAACATCAGGTGGCCAAAGTATTAGAGCTTCAGCATCAGTCATTCCAATGAATATTGGAACTGGTCTGATCTCCTTGATGTCTAAGGGACTCTCAAGATTTTCTCCCACACCACAATTCAAAAGCATCAATTCTTTGGCACTCGGCCGCCTTTATGGTCCATCTCATCACATCTTACACATGACTACTATAAAAACCATAGCTTTGACTATATTGAACTTTGCTGGCAAAGTGATTTCTCTGCTTTTAATACGCTGTCTAGGTTGTTCATAGCTTTCCTTCCAAGGAGTGAGCGTCTTTTAATTTCATGGCTGCAGTCACCGTCTGCAGTAATTTTGGAGCTCAAGGAAATAAAGTCTGTCACTGTTTCCACTTTCCCCTCATCTATTGCCATGAACTGATGGGACTGGATGCATGAGCTTAGTTTTTGAATGTTGAGTTTTAAGCCAGCTTTTTCACTCTCCTCTTTCACCCTCATCAAGAGGTTCTTTAGTTCATCTTGAAACTATGAAAACCCATAAACAAAGGTAAATGTCATTGAGTTAAATAATATTCTACATGACTTTAGCATTTGCTTCGCTTTCTTGCTGCTGCTAAGTCGCCTTAGTCGTGTCTGACTTTGTGACCCTATAGACGGCAGCCCACAAGGCTCCCCCATCCCTGGGATTCTCCAGGCAAGAACACGAGTGGGTTGCCATTTCCTTCTCCAATGCATGAAAGTGAAAAGTGAAAGTGAAGTCGCTCAGTCGTGTCTGACTCTTAGCAACCTCATGGACTACAGCCTCCTCCATCCATGGGATTTTCCAGGCAAGAGTATTGGAGTGGGTTGCCATTGCCTTCTCCTCCAGAGACTGCAGGGAATGCTAAACATAGTCACTAGTGCAGCAAGTGCGTAGAGGAGTCCGTGTTCTCGCCGGATTCTTCAGGAGTGAGCAGTTGGGTTTGGAACTGGGTGGTTAAACTGTCGGGCAGGATCCCAGAGCAAGCTGAATGTCATTGTGCCTGAATGAGTACCTTATGTGGATGGGGTTGTTTCTGTGCGTGAGACTAATATAATTAGCCAACTTAACATATATAGACATTATATTAGGAACAACATGTTGTCCTTATGCTTCCCATAGTCTGGGAAGACCCACATACCATGGAGCAGCTAAGCCCTTGCCCTAGAGCCCATTCTCCACAACATGAGAAGCCACCACAGTGAGAAGCCTGTGCACCTCAACTAGAGAGTAGCTCTGGTTCTCTGCATCTAGAGAAAGCCTGCATGCAGCAAGGAAGACTCAGTGCAGCCGAAAATAACTAAATAAATCATAAGAGAAAAAGCACCTACTGTAGCAAACAAAAAACACAAAAGTCTTCAACAAAATACTAACAACCTGAATCCAGTAACTTTTTAATTTTATACACCATGACCAAATGTGATTTATGCCAGGAATATAAGGTTGGTTTAACATGCAAAAATGAATCAATATAATACATCATGTTAATAGAATGAAGGACAGAAAGCAGATGGCACAGGAAAAATATTTAACAATATTCTTTATCCTTTCATGATAAAAACACTCAACAAACTCAGAATAGAGAAAAAACTTCTTCAAATAAGGGGCATCTATGAAAAATCATGGCTGCTGCTGCTGCTAAGTTGCTTCACAATAAATGGAGAAAGACTGAATGTTTTCTCCTAAGCTATGTAGCATAGATATGTACAACTGAATGTGCGTGCTAAGTCACCTTAATCGTGTCCAACTCTTTGTGATCCCATGGACTCTAGCCCACCAGGCTTTCTGTCCATGGGATTCTCCAGGCAAGAATACAAGAGTAGGTTGCCATTTCCTCCTCCAGAGGATCTTCCCAACCCTGGAATCGCCTGCATTGGCAGGCACGTTCTTTACCACTAGCACCAGCTGGGAAGCCCCACAATAGAATAGTATCATCAATAAAGAGTAATGAAATACTGACACATGCAATAAGGATAAACCTTGAAAAGATGTTAAGCGAAAGAATCCAATCGCGAAAGAAAACAAATATTGTATGATTTTATTCATATCCACCGACTCAATGAACATGAATTTGAGCAAACTCTGGGAGACAGTGAAGGACACGAAAGGCTGTAGTGTTGCAGTCCATGGGGTCATAAAGAGTTGGACAGGACTTAGCAACTGAACAACAATTCATATGAAAGTTCCAGAATAAGCAATTATACAGATAAAGATAGAAGATTAATGGGTGTCTGGAACTGGGGGTAGGGGGACAGAAAGTGGTAATGATTGCTAATGGGTATAGGCTTTCTTTTTCAGGTAATGATAATGTTCTAAAACCATAAAATGTGGGGATGGTTGCATGACTGTGAATATACTAAAAACCACTTGAACTAAACATTTTAAATGTGAGAATTTTTTGGTATGTTAATTATATCTCAATAAAGCCTTTAAAAAGGTATAAAACTTCTCCAATGAAAATCATAAAACATCGTTGAGAGAAATTAATGAAGACCTAAAGAAAATGAGAGATGTACTATGTTTGTGACTTGGAAAATCCAGTATTAAAACAACTCACCTTTTTTTTTTTTTTAAGAGTCAAAGAAATGCCAGTTAAAATTCCTCCAGGTTTTAAATTAACCACCAGTTCTCAAAATATATATGGAATTGCATAAGGCCTAGAATACCCGATATAATGAAAAAGAATAAAGCTTAAAATGTATACCATATTTCAATATTTATTCTAAAACAGTTCAGTATAAGTACAAGAATAGCCAAATACACCAAAGAGACAAAATAAGAGTACAGAAAAGATGCACACAAATAAGGTCACTAGTCCTATTACAAATGCACTGCTGAAATTCAGTGAATAGTTCTAGAACAACTTGTTATGCATATGGTAAAAAAACTTGGACCCTCACCTCAAAAGAAATAAACAGAAGAATTAATTTGTGATGGAAGAAACGAAGGCACCCCACTCCAGTACTCTTGCCTGGAAAATCCCATGGATGGAGGAGCCTGGTAGGCTGCAGTCCATGGGGTCGCTGGGAGTCGGACGCAACTGAGCAACTTCACTTGCACTTTTCACTTTCATGCATTGGAGAAGGAAATGGCAACCCACTCCAGTGTTCTTGCCTGGAGAATCCCAGGGACGGGTGCAATCTATGGGGTCGCACAGAATCGGACACAACTGAAGCGACTTAGCAGCAGCAGCAGCAGCGAAGAAAGCTGAGTGCCGAAGAATTGATGCTTTTGAACTGTGGTGTTGGAGAAGACTCCTGAGAGTCCCTTGAACTGCAAGGAGATCCAACCAGTCCATTCTAAAGGAGATCAATCCTGGGTGTTCTTTGGAAGGAATGATGCTAAAGCTGAAACTCCAGTACTTTGGCCACCTCATGCAGAGTTGACTCATTGAAAAAAACTCTGATGCTAGGAGGGATTGGGGGCAGGAGGAGAAGGGGACGACTGAGGATGAGATGGCTGGATGGCATCACCGACTGGATGGACTTGAGTTTGAGTGAACTCCGGGAGTTGGTGATGGACAGGGAGACCTCGTGTGCTGCAATTCATGGGGTCACAGAGTCGGACATGACTGAGTGACTGAGCTGAACTGAACTGATAGCTCTAAATGAGAAAGGTGAAACAATTATGTCTCTAGAAGAAAAACCGAATTCTACCTTCATGTCTTTATGGTAGGCAAAGACATCAATAATAAACAAAAGATTAATAAAGTGAACTTCATTCAAATTAAGAGCATCTGTTCTTGAAGACTTCATTATCACAGTGAAAAGGCAAGCCATACCGCCAGAAAGATATGTACAATAAATATGTCTTACAAAGTCCTCATATCCCAGCATATAAAAATACTATAAACAAATAGCAAAAAAAAAACAAACACAAACTGATTTTAATGAAATGGTCAAGAGTGAAAAAGGCAGTTCAGCGTAATGATCACCCAAATGGCCAACATATGAATGGATGCTAAAGTGAGTATCAGGAACATGCAAATGAAAATCACACTGAGATACTACTATCCACCTACTAGTATGGTAAAAATTTAAAAGATTGATAATACCAAGTGTTTAAGTAGATATGGAGCAACTGAAATCCTTTACATTGCTGATATATGTGTAAACTGACACAAATACTTTGGGAAATAGTTTGACAGTGTACTTCCATGGATAAATGTAAACCTTTTAATACTTTATGATCCAGCTATTTCACTCTTGGACTCCTAATAGAAATGAATGCTATGTCTACCAAAGGATACTTTAAGGTTGATCATGGAAGGTTTATTTATTATAACCAAAAACCTGGAAACCACACAAATGTCTGTTGTCACTATAGAATGAGTAAATTATAGCAAGAACTGAAAAACTGTAGCCTGTGGACAAAAGATGGCCTGTCACCTATTTTTGTATGGCCAATGACCTAAGAAAGGTTTTGCACTTTTAAAGGATGTAAAAAAAAAAAGGGGAGAATGGCATTGAAACATGTATAATATCATATATGAAATGAATCGCCAGTCCAGGTTCGATGCATGATACTGGATGCTTGGGGCTGGTGCACTGAGACGACCCAGTATATACCTGTGGTGGATTCATGTTGATGTATGGCAAAACCAATACGATATTGTAAAGTAATTGACATCCAATTAAGATAAATAAATTTACATAAAAAGAATATAAAAAATAAAACACACACACACAAAGAGTATTTTGCAACATGTCAAAATTATATGAAATTCAAGTTTCAGTGTCTATAAAGTTTTACTGGAATACAGCCACACTCATTTGTTTACATGTTGTCTATGGCTGCTTTCATGCTACACTGAGAGAGTTGAGCAGTTGTGACAGAGAACATCTGGCCCACAAAACCTAGAGCATTTACTAGCCGGTTAAAGGAATTTTTCCTATACTCCATCACAAGGACTCATCTCCGGAGCCATAATGTTGATTAAAAACATGCCAGACACATATCATTACATTGACTGCATTTAAATGAACTTCAAGAATATACAAAACTAATCTACAGTGTTGGAAGTCCAAATAATGGTCATTTGTAGGTCGAGTCACAACTGAGGAGGATGGGGTAAAGGGAACATTCTGATGTCCCTGAAATGTTCTTCATCTTGATGTATGTGGTATGTAAAAAAAAAAATCCCTAAGGTATATAGTAATGTTTGTGTACTTTATGCAAATTATCCCCTCCAAATAAAGTCTAAGGCTGAATTTGCATTTTCATTTCTCATTTCAATATAAAACTTATTTTTCAAATTATTTGCTAGATGAAATTATTTAAGTTTCTCCCCTCCAAATCTTGAAGGTAAATTGATGCTTCAGGCTGCTGCAGGTGGCTCAGACCATAAAGAATCTGCTTGCAATGCAGGAGACTCACGTTCAATCCCTGGGTTGGGGAGATCCCCTGGAGAAGAGCATGGCTATATGCCAGTATTCTTGCCTGGAAAATTCCATGGACAGAGGAGCCTGGCAATCTAGTCTATGGGGTTAAAAGAAACAGGCACGACTGAGCAACTAACACTTTCGCCGTTTTCAACATAATAGCTATTTAAATATATTAAAATTAAAATTTAAAATTTCATCCCTCAGTCAAATTAGTCTCATCTCAGGTGCTCAGTGGACAAATGTGGCCAGTGGCTACAGTACTGGATAGCACAGACACTGAATATGTAACCCAGTTCTGCAGAAATTTCTATTGGACAACACTTCATGAATGTTAGCTTTGTTTTACAGGTGAGGACACATCACTATTACACAGAGCTGCATGATGACACAGTCATACCCATTCTTATAATACTGTGCACACATTCACTGATACAAATGAACTGCCCATGTATCTTTCACTTAACACTTCTATTTCATAGGAATCTAAGTACAGAACCATGCAAATAAAGAAAAATCACTTTCTTAACAAGTTATAAAAGTCATAGACTGATTAATCCCAGACATCACCCTTAAAGCTATAGTCACACCATCCCCAGACACTTTAACAATCCCAGATAGATTATATGCTTATCCACTAACATTTCTCAGACTCAAGCACAGTCTTCCCTTCCCCAGTAGAGGATACTTGTGTGTGCGCCAGCACATACGGACACACATACCCACCACGACCATGAAGCAAGCATCACATCCTTGAATCCCTTTGAGCAGCAACCTGGTACTCATCGTCACCGCATCCGAGTCAGAGCTCTGTCTGAGAAATTTAGACCCTACTTGTTAGACTTCTGCAGCTTTTTGAGTCCCTTTTCCGTATTTCTTTGAAGGCATCACTGCAAGACTCAAGCTCTGGTAACCTAGGAGGTTTTCTAGAACTTCTGAGGAGCCACTTGAGTAAAGTGAAATAGGTTATTAATACCCTTTACCTTCCACAGCGCCGGATGTGTGTGCGCGCGTGCTTTTGGGGGATGTGACAGGTGCACCTGCCGCCTTCTAACATCCTTGGCTGCTGAGCCCTTTATTGACTGTGTATTCTCCCGCTGTGAGGCAGGGACAGAGCCCTCTCCCTACTGTTGTTTCATTTTGATTATTTTTGAAAGTATAGGCATATATAGCATTCCTCTCTTCCTTTCACAAATATTAGAATAATATACATATTATTCTCCATGTACCTATGTTCTTCTTTAATGTAGCCTGAAGATCATTCCCTATTATAATACAGCTACATGATATCTACTGTTAGATAAATATGAAGTCAACTCATCTAGTTTATGTTGGACATCTTATTTCTAGCCTGCTGCACTCACATACATTTAAAAAAAATTTGTGCATACCACATTTTGTAACTTCACCAGTGTATCTTTAGAAGCAAGGGTCTCATCTTAAGGTATATATATATAAAACACATGGACATTGCTCAGTTCTCTATTAGCTCTATTATTTTACATTTTCATCAATGTGAGAGTCCTTGTTTTTCCAGTCTTGCCAATAGAATATTTTAATATCTTGTTGGATTTCTGTCCATCTGATTGGTATAAAGTGGTATTTCAGTATAGTGGTCTTATATTCTCAACTTTTAGGCTCTTTAAGAATATGAGTTTGTGGTATAGTTGCAAATATCTCTAATTTGCAATTTTCCTTTATCTTTGTTGACACTGCTTTAGTTCTACAAAAAATTGACTTCTTCCTCATTTCTACTGGATTTTTGAACCACAGTTATTGATATCTCAGTTTCAAAGTTATAAAGGAATTCACTCATGTTTTCCTATAATAAAGTTTCACTTTTTCCCCTCCTTTAAAAATATTTAGACCTTTCATTAGGAATTTACCCTACTTTATACTGCCTAGCATGAATCGAATTCCCCCTACATTTTATCCAGTTGTATTAAGACTAATTATTAATAAGTTATTTCCCCAAATGGTCCTAGTTTAGTGGCTCCTGCAAAGAACGGTGGTTAGGAAAAAACTAAGGGCCATTCTGTCACCTATAAGACAAACTAGAGAAGACCTTATCAATATCCAAAAACATATCAATAGAGTTCAAGAAGCATGTACCTCAGTAATTCAATGAGATCCAGAAATTCACCACGGAGGAGATAGGAGCAAGATAATACACTCAACAAGGCAGTCTAGGCCAAAGAAAAAGGAATGCCTCCTACTTAAATGTATATGGATGTCCAGAGAGTTCTAAATGTTATATTTCTTGGTGTACTTGTCACCTTAAAATAATTCAATCAGCATGAATGGTTTATTAAAAATAAAGCCATGTAATAAAAATTTTCATTTTCTCCATGAGTTGTGAAATTCCATAAAAGACAGTAATTCAGGAGGGAATGACTCTTCCCTAATATTGTTTAACTACTGCTAAATAACCAAATTATAAATGCACTAAATATAAATACACATATACAGCATTCCTTAACTCATGTAATACTGAAAGGTACCGAGAAAATGCACATAGAATAAATCAAGTACTAAATTGAGAAGGTACATTTTCATATCTTGCTGTTGTTTAAATTGTAGAATTACTACCTATCCAGATCAGAAGTTAAACATTTTGAGTAAATATCATTTGAATATCATCTTATTTTTTCATGTATAAGTGGCATTATTCTGGAATTTTTTGTTCAAAGGCTACTTTACATCTAATTTTTATTATCAGAATTACAGTAGTCTTTTAGCATGAGTGAACAACTTTCCCATAGGATTTTCTGTTCCTTCAAGGGGTAGCCTGTACAATTATCTGGTCCGACGACTTAAAAAAAAATTTTTTTCCCAATTAGCCCTTTTCATTTACTCTCAAATTTTTATCATTTAAGAAAATGATTCATTTAGAAAATAAACTTAATTTTCTATATTTAAAAATTGTGTCTAGTAGTTTACATATATTTACATGACCTTTAAAAATTCCTCTAAACATACAGTTATATCACATTTCTCCTTTCCTATAATGTGGAGGCACTGTAAAAGTCTAGTCAAGAAGTCTTCTTCAAAGAAACATTTTGATTTAAAATATAAACCTTCTGTTTTAGGGACTTCTCTGGTGGTCCAGTGGCTAAGACTCCATGTTCCCAATACAGGGGCCCTGGGTTCCATTTCTGGTCAGAGAACTAGATCCCACATGCCACAACAAGACCAAGGGCAGCCAAATAAAAAAATTAAATAAATATATATTTTTAATAAAATAAATAATCTTCACTTTTAAAATAAAAAAAACTTTTGTTCTTTATTCCATGATTTTGGCTTTATTTTCATTAAACATTTTCATCAGTTTACTCGGGGGCATTTGCTTATTCTAACTTGAGTAATCATCATTTAACTTGACAAATATTTGGACCCAACAATATGACAGGAATTGTTCTAAGAGCTAGAGATACAGTGGTGACAAGAAATAAACTGCCCTCAATCTTCTTGGTTTTATACATAAAGCAATTTCCATTGAGAAGTCTATGGTTACATTCATAAGATTTTTATTTACAGGAGTTTCATTATCATTCACATCCAAATAGCCATAATTTCACTTTTGATTTACTTATTAATCTGAGAATTGTTTCCACCAGGGAAGTCCTATTTATATATGTAGTAGACCTCAATTGTAGACCTCAATTTCCAAGAGGTCAGAATTCATTCTATTATTTTCTAATTTCCAAAATTTAACTGGTGATAAAATGGATAATGACATTTGGCTTTAGAAATTTGTTAGAAACAAATCATTTCCAAATGCCTTAAAAAATAATGAGCACTCAACAACCCCATTTTCACTAAACCATAAGGCTTTCTTTATAGTATAACTTTATGTAGCAAATAAAATTAATACTGAATCAAAGCTTGTTTTCTTCATTAGATTTTACTGGTTCATCTTCAAAATTAAAATTCTGCTCTTCAATAAGACATACACACAGATGGCATATTTATCTGTAATTATTATACTCTTAAGGTTTTTAGTCTTAAAGGTGGTCATTAAGTCATTTAAATCCTCAAACTCATTTAACCCTTACAATCTCACAAGTAAGCAAACAGACACAGAAATAAGTTACTGCCCCAAAATTAGGAGGTAAAAGACACTAGAACTAAGACATGCCAAATAAGTTGTATGACATAGCTCAAGGCTTTTCCAGATTAATTGCAAGACAAATTTGCCTTTGGTATGATTTTGGGGAAGTGCAACAAGATTTAAGTAGTAATGCAAAGTTTCTGTACGTGATTTGGGCTTTAAGTCCAAAATGATGTGGAGAATCTTTTAAGAATCGTTCAGAAGGATTCACACTATCATGTCATTTTTATGGCTTTACCCTGATAGCCTATAATTGATGACTACTCAGTAAATGCTTTCCTCTATTAATATACATTGCATTAGGAATTTTTTCTAATTCCTTTTGTTGAGTCTGTTGTGTGCTCTGTCAAAGGTCTTCCCATATTATTTATATTACAGGCATTCTCAAAAAGGAATTAACTGATGTCAATTGACAACAAGAATAAAGATTTTTCCTACATTTTTATATCACAAGATTTCACAAGAGTGAAATAAAGTGACAGCCTGGAGAAAATACCATCTCAAAATCTTTATGCTCACAGGATTTCTCAAAAGTATAAATATTCTGGTGTTGAGCAAAGTCACAGTCATGACTAGTGGTGTTCCCATAATCTTTCCATTGATAGAGATTCTCATCATTGTGAATTTTCTGTTTAGCAAAAATGAATGGTGACTAAAGATCTGGCCACTTTCCTTACATTTATAGGGTTCTGCATCATTATGAATTTTGTTATGTCATGTTAGCTGTGAACCCCAGATAAAAGATTTCCCACAGACTTTACATACATAAAATTCCTCACCAGTATGTATTCTCTGATGTCGTGTAAGTTGTGAACTCCATAGGCTTTTCCACACTCTTCACGTTCATATGATCTCTTTCCAGTACGGATTCTCTGATGTCGATTAAGTTCTGAACCATGAAAAAAGTCTTTCCACATTCCTTATATTCATAGTTTCTCTCACCGGTATGAATTTTCTGATGTCAATTGAACTCTGAACCATGAAGAAAGGTCTTTCCACATTCCCTACATTCATAGGGTTTCATCATAAATTTTCTCATTTTGAGCAAGGTATGAGGCCCATATAAAAGTCTTCCCATATTGCTTACATTCATGAGGCTTCCTAACAGTATGAATTCGCTGATGTCGAGCCAGGTGTGAACTCCAGATACAGGCTTTCCCACATTTCTCACATTCAAAGGGTTTGCTACCAACATGAACGTTCTGATGTCGAGCAAGATTTGAACCACGAATAAAGGCCTTTCCACATTCTTTACATTCATGAGATTTCTCACCAGTATGAATTCTCTGATGTTGAATTAAGTGTGAGCCACGAGCAAAAGCTTTCCCATACTCTTCACATTCATATGGTTTTTCACCAGTGTTAATTCTCTGATGTTTAGTAAGATGTGATTGCTGACTAAAGGCCTTTCCACATTCATTTCATTCATAGGGTTTTTCACCAGAATGAATTCTCTGATGCCTAGTAAGGTCTGAGCCACAACTAAAGGCCTTCCCACATTTCTTACATTCATAATATTTCTCACCAGTATGAATACGCTTATGGACACTAAATTGTGAATGAAATCTAAAGGTCTTCCCACATTCTTTACATTTAAAAGGTTTTTCACCAGTATGAATTCTCCTATGACTGGTAAGACTTGAACACAAACTGAAAGCCTTCCCACATTCTTTACAGTCATGTTTTCTTAGCAATATCAACTGTCTGATATTGAATAAGTTCTGAATCAAGATAAAAGGTCTTCTTACATTTCTTATTGAAGAACCTAAGCTACTCCATTTTGTAACAGAAAAACTCCATTTTGTAAGGTTCCGGGAAAAGAGTCTTTGGAAATCCCTGACCTCACTCCACCACCCATGAGCCAATCGGACCCCAGACCAGAATCTTCTGACTTAACATTCAGGAACTTGTGGTCTACCTAGGTAATAGGGACCAATCAGAAACCAGCACACAACCCTTTGAAAGAAAGTGACCAATCAGACGTCCCCCTATCTAGAAATTCTTTTTTTTCATGAACACTCCCTATATAAGCAATGTAATCCAAAGCCCGGGGCTCCTCCCTATAGCCGCTGGTCAGTAACGGTGGGAGCCCCAGCTCGAGCTTGGTAATAAAGACTCTCTTGCTTTTGCATCAGATATCGGTTCCCTGGTAGTCATTGGGAGATTTCGCGGCTTGGGCATAACATTTGGGGGATCTCCCACCAGCTCCACGGGAAGACCAATCTGGAGAGTCATCTACAGTCAGTTAGCTTTTTTCTTTCTTTCTTTTCATTTCTGACAGGGCCTATTTTCTGAGACTGGTATATGACTCAGGCGGACGCGCCAACGAGTCACTGGTGTGGATTGTTGGGAGACGTCCCCGACCCCCTCAGAGGGGACGGAGTGCCCCTGTTCTCTGTAGATGATAGCGGGTCGCTCCTGCTGAATGGCCGGAGGCCGCCGTCTTTCAGTTTTGCCTCCGGACTCTTGGAGGTCTATTTCTCCTGTCTCTCTGTGTGGCTGTCCGTATTGTCATATTGTCTGTGTTAATTTACCAACATCTGACTGATCCAGGAACAATGGGACAATGTCAATCTAGCCCTACTCCTCTATCTCTGATCACTGACCATTTTAAGGAGGTCAAGATGAGTGCTCATGACCTCAGTGTAGAAATTAAAAGGAATAAATTAATCACTTTTTGCAGCACAGAATGGCCAATCTTCCACGTAGGCTGGCCCTCAGAAGGCACCTTGGACTTGGGAACTGTACACCAAGTCCGGGATATCATCTTCTGACCGCGGGTCGGACACCCTGACCAAGTTCCTATGTCATAGTATGGGAAAATATCGTAATGCCCCCCCACCTTCGGTAAAACCTTTTTGCCTCAACAGGGATTTTCAACCCCTCAGGTGTTGGTGACACGTGTGGGAAAGAACCTGAAGAATCCCAAGGAGCCTGAACCAATGGCGCCGCTATATCCCATCTTGCAGGGGGGGAACAGAAGAGGAACTCCTCTTCCCTCCCCTTACCAACCCCCTGAACTACCGTGGGCCCCCGCCATCCCTCCACCCAGGGCCAAAACACAGAAGGGGGCCCGCACAAAATACTCACTATAGGCAAGCCATGTCCCCGGAGGGGGCCGGCAGACTTAACCGTTGCCCTCCCCTTACGAGTGGCCGAGCCCCACAGTGAGGAAGGAAACCAATCTCATCAGTATTGGCCCTTCTCTACTAGAGACCTATATAACTGGAGATCCCAGAATGCTAAGTTCTCAGACAACCCCAGAGATCTAACTAACCTTCTAGAGACTGTGCTTTTTACTCATCAGCCCACCTGAGATGACTGCCAACAGCTGCTCCAGATTCTCTTCACCACGGAAGAGAGAGAGAGAATAGAGAATGAGGCCCGTAAAAGGGTCCCAGGGGCAAATGGAGAACCCACCACTAATATAGATAAAATTAACACCTCTTTTCCTTTATCGTGGCCTGACTGGGATTACAATACGGCACAAGGTAAGGATTAAGCCGTATTACAATACGGCTCCAGGTCTACTGCCAGACTCTTCGGGGGTGGGGTGGGGTGGGGCTTAAGGCAGCTGCATGGAAACCTACTAACCTAGCTAGAGTGGGAGATGTTCAGCAGGGTCCCACCGAGAGTCCAGCTGCCTTCCTGGAAAGGCTGGTGGAGGCCTTTAGACAATACACCCCCCATGGATCCAGAAGCAGAAGGCACTCAGGCTGCTTTGACAGTGCATTTTGTCAACCAAGCGGCCCCCAACATTAGGAAGAAGTTACAAAACTAGAACGCCTGGGTGAAGAGTATCCAGGATTTAATAACAGCAGCAGAGTGTACAACACCCGAGAAACCCCCGAGGAAAAACAAGCCAAAGCGGCAGATCACCAAACCCATAACATGGCACGCATCCTGCTGGCTGCAACAGTTCCTGACTCGGGAGAGAGGGGAGCGCCAGTTGTGCAGCCTGGCTGCTGAAGGTAACAGCCATCCCCATCCTGGCCGTTGAAGAACTGAGCGATTAGGGAGGATGGGATTTGGCACCCCTCCCGAACCCAGGATAACCCTAAGAGTGGAGGGGACCTCAATTGACTTCCTTGTCGATACGGGGGCTCAATATTCGGTTTTGCTAGAGCCCCAGGGAAAGCTGGCTGGAAAGACCTCTTGGGTGCAGGGGGCTACTGGAATGAAACAATACCAATGGACTACCGGAAGATCAGTGGACTTGGGTGCGGGCCGGGTATCCCACTCTTTCATGGTCATTCCGGAATGCCCCTTCCTGCTGTTGGGAAGAGACCTGTTGACCAAAATGGGGGCCCAGATTCACTTCCTCCCGGGGACACTAAAATACTTGACCAGTTGGGCAGACCAATTCAAGTACTGACAATTCAATTAGAAGATGAGTGTCAGTTGCACCAAAACCGATACTCCCCCAAGCAGACATTCAAAAATGGCTAGACGAATTCCCTGAGGCATGGGCCGAGACAGGGGGATTCGGTTTGGCCAGACACCGCCCTCCTATATATATATCTCAAGCCAGGGGCCTACCGACAATACCCCATGACCCTGGAGGCCCGCTAGGGGGTCACCCCCCATATCCGCAGGCTCCTAGCTCAGAAAATCTTGAGACCCTGCCAGTCGGCCTAGAACATCCCCCTCCTCCCTGTCAAAAAAACAAATTCTCAAGACTATCGGCCAGTACAGGATTTACGAGAAGTCAACCACCAAGATTTAGATATTCATCTACTGTGCCGAACCCCATTGTGCCGAACCCATACAACCTCCTGAGCTCACTCCCACCAGACCATCACTGGTATACGGTCCTAGATGTAAAAGATGCTTTCTTTAGTCTTCCCTTGGTGCCAAGAAGCCAGAAGCGTTTTGCCTTTGAATGGTCTGACCTGGAAGAAGGAATCAATGGCCAGCTGACCTGGACCCGCTGCAACAGGGATTTAAGAATTCTCCCACCATCTTCAATGAGGTCCTCCATGAGGACCTGGGTGAGTTCAGACAACAACACCCCCAACTAACCTTGTTACAATATGTAGATGACCTCTTAATTGCAGCAAAGGACCAACAGACTTGCCTTATGGGCACCCGAGAACTATTGCAGACCCTTGGAAAATTAGGGTACCCAGCCTCAGCCAAAAGGCTCAGATATGCCGACCAGAGGTCACCTACTTAGGGTATGTATTAAAGGAAGGACAGAGATGGGTGTCAGAGGCACGAAAGGAGATGGTACTCAAAATCCCTACCCCGGATTCACCTCGAAAGGTGAGAGAATTTTGGGGGTCTGCTGGTTTCTGCCGCCTTTGGATCCCAAATTATGTGGAACTGGCTAAACCCTTGTATGAAGCCACAAAAAGTACCACCCCTTTCAGTTGGACGGAGCAGAGGGAGACCACTTTCAAGACTATTAAAACGGCCCTGCTGCAGCAGCAGCAGCAGCTGTCAGCCCCTGCCCTAGGGTTGCCTGACGTTACAAAACCCTTTCTCCTGTATGTAGATGAAAAACAAGGAGTCGCAAAGGGGTACTGATACACCATCTGGGACCTTGGAAGCGCCCGGTGGCTTACTTGTCCAAACACCTAGACCCCGTGGCGTCAGGCTGGCCCCCATGCCTCCGCGTGATTGCAGCAGGGGCCCTAATGGTCAAAGATGCAGATAAACTGACACTGGGGCAAGAGTTGCATATCACCGCCCCCATGCCATTGAAGGCATACTAAAACAACCCCCAGATAGGTGGATCAGCAACGCTTGGCTGACCCACTACCAGGGATTACTGCTAAACCCCTCCAGAATCATCTTTCTGCAGCCTACTGCTCTTAATCTGGCTACACTGCTTCCTAACCTGGATTTGGAAGCCCCAATCCATGACTGCAGTGGCATACTAGCCCAGGTACATGGAACGCGAGAGGACCTGCAAGATCACCCTCTAGCGGATGCTGAAGTTACCTGGTATACGGATGGAAGCAGATGGGCTCAGGTATGCAGGGGCAGCCATAACCATGGAAACCCAAATCGTGTGGGTGGAAGCACTACCTCAGGGCACTTCGGCTCAAAGGGCTGAACTAATCGCCCTAACAAAAGCCCTCCAGCTGGGGAAGGACAAAAAACTTAACATCATTACCAATAGCTGTACGCCTTTGCTACTGCCCATATACATGGGGCCATCTACAGAGAGAGAGGACTCCTCACGGCCGAGGGTAAAATGATCAAAATGAAGAAATAAAAGCCCTCCTCTTGGCATTATGGCTTCCAAAAAAACTAGCCATAATACACTGCCCGGGGCACCAAAGTCAGACACCCTGACCTCAAAGGAAACAATTTGGCAGAGCAGCCCGAGATGCAGCCCAGGGCACCATGATAGGAGCCACCCTCCAATTGCCCGACCCGGGAACCCTGTTCTGCCAGCTTTACCCAACTACTCACCAGGAGACTTAGACTGGATAAAAAGTTTGCCTATGACCCAACAACTGGCCGGGTGGTGGAAGGCAGCGGACAGTTCCCTGATCCTCCTGGAGGAACTAGGAAAGCAGGTGTTACTGAGGATGCATCATGCCACTCACCTGGGAACCCGCAAGATGGGGACCTGATTAGACATACCAAGATTACCATGAGAGATGTCAGATCGACAATAGAAAATATCGTATCAACCTGCAAGGCCTGCAAGGCACTAACGCTGCCCGTCACCCAGCCAACCACGGGTCTAGAGAACGCGGGACTCAGCCAGGAGCATACTGGGAGGTGGACTTCACTGAGGTAAAACCGGGTAAATATGGATACAAATATCTACTGGTATTCATAGATACCTTCTCAGGGTGAGCAGAAGCTTTCCCCACCAAGAGAAAAACGGCACAGGTGGTGGCCAAAAAGCTGACTGAAGACATCTTGCCGCGGTTTGGGTTTCCTGCACAGTTGGGGTCGGACAATGTGCCAGCCTTCGTATCTCAGGTAAGCCAGGGGGTAGCCCGGGCTTTGGGGGCTAGATGGAAGTTACATTGCGCCTATAAGCCCCCAGAGCTCAGGACAAGTAGAAAGGATGAACAGGACACTCAAAGAAACATTAACAAAACTAGTTGCTGAGACTGGCGGGGACTGGGTGGCTCTCCTCCCCATGTCCTCCCCTTTGCCCTATACTGGGTGCGAAACTCCCCCTACCAACTGGGACTTACCCCCTTCGAAATTATGTATGGGATACCTCCCCAATAATTCCTTACCTAAAAACAGAGGTGCTAAAAGAAATAGATGATCAAAGATTACTCTTTTGTCTCCGGTCCTTATAATACTCCCACTGGGACACGTGGAAGAGGCTCAAGGCATTATATGAATCAGGCCCACCACCTGAACCCCACTGCTACCGACCAGTAGACTGGATGTACGTGTGCTGCCATCGTCAAGAGACCCTAGAGCCCAGGTGGAAAGGGCCCTTCCTAGTTGTCTTGACAACATCCACTGCTCTCAAAGTTGACGGCATATCCACTTGGGTTCACTACACCCACGTACAGCCTGCGGACCTGTTCGCCCTAAGGGAAGAATTCCTTCCCCAATGGAAGACCAAGCTGAACAAAACAAATCCACTCAAACTCAAGCTACAAAGGCGATAAAAGTACTGTTTATGCTGCTGTCCCTACGGCTTAGTGCTGCCGCTAACCCTCATCAACCGATGAACCTGACTTGGATGATTCTAAGCGCAACTACAGGAGAAGTAATTAACTCCACCTCAGCCATTCACCCCTAAAACACCTGGTGGCCAGACTTGGAATTCGACCTCTGTCTTCTGGCCGCCGGATCTTGGGACATTGGCGAATGGGAGGTAAATACACCTGGCAAGCCCGAATGTGGGGCTGGCACTAATAGGTGCAATACTCAGGCCCCCACTAACTCAGGACCTGGATGCAGCCACTACATTCAATGGGCAAGCTTACAGGAAACACCCTTCTATGTGTGCCCCGAAGGGAGATGGAACCGGGCGACCATCAATAACTTGGGGGGGGCTGACAAGTTTTACTGAGCCACTTGGGGATGCGAGTCAACGGGGACGGTCGATTGGGAGCCCCCTATTCATGGTGACTTGATTACCTTGGGTTGCATTTCGGGGCCCACTGGCTCAACTGGGGGACATGGAAGGAGTCCCTCATAACTGGGCCTTGTATGAACTTTCTTTGCAATCCAGTGAGGCTTAAATTCACAATGTAGAAATCAGGGATTTCTAGGGTGAAATTCTGAAGCTTACCCAGTGAGACCAGGTTGCTGTAGTTCTCCAGCATCACATCTCTGTACAGATGTCTCTGTTCTAAGTCCAGGCACTCCCATTCCTCTTGAGAGAAGTCTATAGCTACATCCCTGAACATCGTCAGCTGCTGAAATGACAAACCCAAACATCAATGGTGAAGTACATCTTTTAGATAGGCAGGGAAAAGATGGAAAAGGGCACTGCAGGAAGAGGTATACACATTCAGCAAAAACTGGAGTTGGCTGTCTCTAGGGTAGGGGGTGGGAAACAACAAGGAAATTCGTGTCCCTGAAGCCAAGTGCCTATATGCTCTTAAAATCTCCTGTTGTCAGTCACAATAATGTTATGACCTTCCTGTAACAAACACCAAGATAACTGGATGGTAGCCCAGAAAGACAGGTATCATATGAGTTCTTTGTTGATACCACCAAGAGGCTACACCAGCCTGGAATAATTAACTTCAGATTTATTGTATGAGAAAAATGTTTTTTTTTCTTTCACCTTCTTTTATTTGAATTTTCTATTAGTTGAATTTGAAAGGATTCTTAAGAGATATACTCCCTAACTGAATTCCATTTTCTGTGGAGAATGTATAAAATCTCTAGGCTATCAGCTAAGTAGCTGACTATCTGTACTTCTTCTTAATGATATTAATCTCTCATTGGTTTCTTGGCAAGATCCCACATCTCTCTGAACTCAACCTCTTCTTATATCCTCTATCTAAAAGCACGACAAAGTGCTACTACTAAAATGAATAACAACTAACACTAACTCTCATCTTTCCTAAATGAAACACCCCATCATACAAAGTAAATAAAAGCTTTCATATAGTGTGTCCTTTTTAGTCACTCAATTCCACTTTGATGAGCTACAGTTGATGTCTTTTAACATTTTATTTTATACTGAAGTACAGTCAATTAACAATGTTGTGATAATTTCAGGTACACAACAGAATGAGTCAGGAGCCACAGTTTGATCTTTAAAAGTCTCTACTATTTCCTTTAAGGGAATATATTTCTCCTCCTTCAGTGCTCTGTCAAAATATTAGGATACAAAAGGCATTGAATGCCATGTTGGAAAAAAGAGGGACATACAGAGAAGGCACTAAACTGTTTCACAAATATCAGTTACCATGTTGAATAGTGCGTCAGGTAAGCAGTTTAAGGATAAGGAATAAAAATATTCACATGATGTAATATAAATGCTTATCTTATTATAATTGTGGATGAGTGCTAAGTCACTTCAGTTGTGTCTGACCCCATGGACTTTAGTTTGCCAGGCTCCTCTGTTTATGGAAGTCTCCAGGCAAGGATACTGGAATGGGTAGCCATTCCCATCTCCAGGGGATCTTCCTGACCCAGGGATTGATTCTGGGTCTCCTGCATTGCAGGCAGATTCTTTACCATCTGAGCCAGCAGGGAAGCTCTATATTATTACTATAAATAGTTATATTTTTGGAGAGAAGCAATTCCAACTCACATGGGCCATAATTTAAAATTCCAAGAGTCACTAGTCTTCTGGATTTCTCACGTAGTTGAAGCAGCTTTGAGAAAGTGGAGCTAGAGGGAAGGAATCCTAAGAGGTCAGGCTTTCCTCAGAGCTTTCAAATGGACTAAGAAAACCATTTTATTCCTGGAAGGAAGGTCAGGGGGAATCTGCAGAAATTCTCGCCCTATCCAAAACCCAAGAGACTAAACTACAGCAGGATGAAGTTTCAGTCCAATCAGTTATGATAAATCATGGCATGGATCAGAATATTCAGATATGAGATAAAGTCATTCTGACTTGCTCTGAATAACCTCTTTAACAAAAAGAACCCCAAGTTAGATATCCCCCAGGGGGAATTTTCCAATCTGGGAGCCCTGTGAGTTTGCCCAGGGCCTTCCTGTGTATCCCTGTATGACAGTGGCCTTTCATCTCCCCCATGTCCAACCAAAGTATATAAAACTTATTGACTCATTTTCATCTAAAGCACTCTGATGACAAAACTAAGGGCAACCATAAACAAAATGAAAAGACAACCTACAGAATGGGAAAAAAATATTTGTAAACAATGCAATCAACATGGGATTGATCTCGAAAATATATAAACAGCTCAATATAAAAACAAAAACAAAAACCCAGTCAAAAAATGGGTAGAGGATCTAAAGAGACATTCTCTCAAAGACTTAAGAAATATTCATTCTTATAGGAGTAGACCACGCTGAATGAGAGTTTCTGTGAGCAGAAATGCTGTGAAAAGGAGGTGATTTTTGGTGCAGGTAGTAAAAAGAGGCATGGAAATGACAGAGGGATTCAAGGTGGAAAAACTCAAAATATATAGGCTGTATTCTTTTATTTTTAAGCATCTTAAGTGATATAAAATCCATATACCCTACAATCAATGCATTTAAAGTAAGCAGTTAAGTGTTTGTTTGTCTTTTAGCAAATTAACATATGTGCAACCACCGCAAGTCAATTTCAGAATATTTTTATCACCTCAAAAAGAAATCCTGTGTTCTTCAGCTTTTACATTAATTTATTTTTGGGTGTTCAGATAACCTTGCATATGTGGGATATATTCCACTCAATCATGTTATATAATTCATTTTATACATTGCTGAATTTGGTTTACTAGTATTTCATTGAGGATTTTTATATCATGTTTATACAAGTTGGCTTTGCTTGGTTTTGGAATCAGGGTAATGTTAGCTTCATTGAGCTGGGAGCTTGACGATATTTTTTAATTTCAGCAAAGAAGACACTATCAGAGCTGATAGTAGGAATCTTCCTGAACCAGGTTAGGTCGTGAACAGCAAAGAAGGCCTGACTATTCAGAGGGGCTAACTTTTAAAGAAACTATCTCCTAGTGCAGAAACAGAGGAAGGAACTCTTGAGTAGAACCCCAGTCCCATTCACCTTTTCGTAGGAAAGTGCCAGTGACACATATACCCCCCCACCCCCCCCAAAAAATCACATCCCCAAAACAAAATTAGAAACACCATGTCCAAAAAATATAGTTAGATAAAAGTTTTAAGACTGCCCCAATTCCCCATGTATAAAGAAAACTCACTAAAAATTTCAGAGAAGATTAAAATTATTACCCAATATTTCAATATGACTTTTAAGAATTTATGGTACCATCACGGCTCAGAAGCAAGACTACATGCACAAATGGTACAATGATTTCAGGAAAGAGGAGGAAGTGATAGGCAGACCACATATGAAAGCTAGTAGAATTCAAGAATGAAAGAGAATATTAGGCAAAACCACTACAGACTTGAAAAATAAACTACAAAGAGCAAAAGGTATGACAAATCCTACAGAAAGTGCAGCGTGGAACAAGAGATATAAACATTAGCACATGGAACAAAATGAAACAAACAGATGACAACTATAGGAAGAAAAAATGAAAGTCGGAGTGGTTCAACTTGCAGAGCCACATGTAAATCAATGCAGTTAGAACACCCCCACACCACACACAAAATAAATCGAAAATGGCTTAAAGACTTAAATATAAGACAAGACAACATAAAACTCCTAGAAGAGAACATAGGCAAAACATGCTCTGACATAAGGCATACCAATGTTTTCTTAGGTCAGTCTCCCAAGACAATAGAAACAAAAGCAAAAATAAACATGAGACCTAATCAAACTTATATGCTTTTGCACAGCAAGAAAACCATAAACAAAACAAAAAGACAATCTACAGACTGGGAGAAAGTATTTGCAAATGGTGCAACCAACAAAGGCTTAATTTCCAAAATATACAAACAGCTCATACAATTCTATAACAACAACAAAGAAAATAAATCCAATTGAAAAATGGGCAGAAGATCTAAATGATATTTCTTCAAAGAAGACACAGGCACATGAAAAGATGCTCATCATCACTAATTAAATAGAGATGGAAGCCAAAACTATAATGAGGTATCACCTCACATCTGCCAGGATGCATGTGTGCATGCTCAGTCGTTTTGGACTCTTTGCAACCCCATGGACGTTGGGATTTTCAAAGCAAGAATGGGTTGCCATTTCCTTCTTCAGGGGATCTTCCTGATGCTGGGACTGAACTCACGTTTCCAGTGTCTCCTGAATTGGCAGGCAGATTCTTTACCACTGAGCCACCTGGGAAGCCCCCAGTTGGAATAGCCATCATTAAAATCTACAAATAATAAATCCTGGAGAGGGTGTGGAGAAAGAAAATCCCTTTTACACTCTTGGTGGGAATGTAAATTGGTGCAGCCACTATGGAAAACAGAATGGAAATTCCTCAAAGAACTAAAAACAGAGCTGTCATATGATTCTGCAATCCCAATCCAGGGCATATACCCAAACAGAATTATAATTTGAAAAGATACATATCCCTGCCACCTGTTCATAGCTGTACTATTTACAATTACCAAGACATGGAAAGAAAATGCAAGTGTCCATCAACAGATGAATAAATAAAGAAGATGTAGTACATATATATACAATGGAATACTACCCAGCCATTTCAAAAATGAAAAAATGCCATTTGCAAAGACACGGATGGACCTAGACATTATCATACTAAGTGAAGTTAAGTCAGAAACAGAAAGACAAATACTATATGGTATCACTTATATGTGGAATCTAAAATATGACACAAAAGAATGTATCTAACAAAACAGAAACAGACTCACAGACATAAAGAATAGACTTGTGGTTGCCAAGGTGGGTGTGCGGGAGGGTAGGAGAGAATTGGGAGTTTGGGATTAGCAGATGTAAACTATTATATATATATTGGATGGATGAACAAGGACCTACTGCATAGCAGAGGGAACTATATTCAATATCCGATGATAAACCATGCTCAGAAAGAATGTGAAAAAGAATATATGTATAACTGAGTTACTTTGCTGTACAGCAGAAAATAACACAACACTGGAAATCATCTACACTTTAATCAAATTAATTAAAAAAAAGAGAAGTGATCCAACTTGCAGCTAAGCAGAGCCTCTAGAGATGGAATACAAATCAAAGGAGAGAATTAAGATTTCTTAACAGGGTACAGAGAGCACAGACCGCAGGGGAGAGAAATAATTCAGATTATATATTTTTTCCAGACTATATTTTAAAAAGTAATTTCTCAGAAAAGGAGTGAAAATGGACTGGGAGATATTATTTGCAATACACATAGCTGATGAGGATTCATATCCAAACTACAGAACTCCAAATAAAGAACTCCTAAGAATCAACAGTAAAAAGGCAGACAAGCCCCCAAAATTTGAACAGACACTCCACAAAGGAAAGCCAAAGGACTTAAACAGGTATTTGCCAAAGGAAGATATCCTTTGGGAAGGATATGGTCAAGAGACATTAAAACAAAAGCACTCAACTTCATTAGTCATAAGTTAAGAAAACCACAACGCAATACCATTGCATATATATCCACCATATTGGCAAAAATTTTACAGTGGCAAAAATAATACCACGTGTTAATGAGAAAGTGAAGCAACTGAAACTTGCATAAACTGTTGATTGGAGTACTGATTTTGTGCATAAACTGTTGATTGGAGTACTGATTTTGTGCATAAACTGTTGATTGGAGTACTGATTTTGTGCATTTTGGAAAACGGACTGTATCTGCTTAAGCAGATTCACATACCCTATGATCCAGCAAGTTTCTCTAGAAATAGACCTAAGAAACAAATACATATGAACAGAAGATGACAAGTGGAAGAATGCTCCTAGCATCATTATTCATGAAAGTCCAAATCTGGAAACAGGCCAAATGTCAACCAACTATATAACAACTGTTGAATGGACAAATATAGTTGGTATATTCATGCACTGGAATACCAGTGCATTTAGCAAGGCAAACAGTAAGCCAAATTTACATAAAACAATATGGATGAATCTCACAAACAATGTTGAACAAAGAAGTCAACACAAAAGGCTGTAAACTGTATGACTTCACATATACATATGTGCAAAAACAGACAAAACTGATGTATGGTGGTTACTCTGGGGAATCTACTGACTGAACAGGAGCACAGCAGGGGCTTCCGGAATGCAGGCAATGGTTTATCTCTTGATCTGGGTGCTTATTACATGGGTGTTCCCTTTGTGGTGATTCAAGGTGTACAGTTTTGATTTTATTGGCTGTTTGCATCACTGTGTATACACTTGTCTATATGAAGAAATATATACAAGGCAAATGCAAACAAACAAAATAACCAAGGGCTATGATCTTGAAGATGCTAAAATACTAAAGTTTACAATTCACAATAAACATATAATAATTATGAATATCTATATATCAACTAATAGTGGAACTTTCATAAAGCAGAAGTTACAGGCTGATACAAGATAAAATTTCACTGATAATTAATTTCATTGATAATTAATATTAAAATGAATTTTAATATATTTTTCTCAATTTAAGATAAATCAAGTACAAAACAAATACCTATAGACTGACCAT
Source organism: Nanger dama (assembly GCA_917880005.1). Classification (NCBI taxonomy): domain Eukaryota; kingdom Metazoa; phylum Chordata; class Mammalia; order Artiodactyla; family Bovidae; genus Nanger; species Nanger dama. The sequence continues at coordinate 47,076,245 of CAKJTW010000012.1, read as the reverse complement.
ACATTAGATCACAAAGACAAATTCATTAAATTTCAATATCATAATGCAGCAAAACAGTACATTACAAGAGGGGGCCTATGTGCTTTACCTAAAGTCCTAAATTTTTTCAATAAGCGTTGAGTTCCCCTCATGACACATGGCTCAAACTCTTCCATGATGCTGAGTCTAAGAAACTATACCACTGTATTAGTTTTCTGCTACTGAGTAACAAACAATCACAAATGCAGTGGCTTAAAACAATAAAACTTAATCACCTTACAGTTAGAAGTTGGCCATGGTTCTCACTTGGCTAAGTAAGAGCAAGGTGTTGGCAAGCCTGTGTTCCTTTCTGCAGGCTCTAGAAGAGAATTAATTTTCTTAGGTTTTCCAGTTCCTAGAGGCCACCAACACTCCTGGGCTTGAGGCTAACTTCCTTGATCTAACCAGCAACTTTGTATCTCTCTAATGAAGGGGATGACAGAGGCTGAGATGGCTGGATGGCATCACTGACTCAATGAACGTGAATCTGAGTGAACTCCGGGAGCTGGTGATGGACAGGGAGGCCTGGCGTGCTGCAATTCATGGGGTCGCAAAGAGTCAGACATGACTGAGCAACTGAACTGAACTGAACTGAACCATTCTTCTGTGATCACATTTCCCTGCAACTCTAAATTCAGCTGGAAAAAGTCCACTGACTTTAAGGATCCAAGTGAATAGTTTGGGCCCAAAGGGATAGTCTAGGATAATTTCCCCACTTCAAAACACTTAATTTAATCCCACTTGCAAAGTTCCTTTTGCCTTGTAATTAACATATTCATAGGTGCCCAGGTTCTGGACAGGGACATTACAGGGACATCTTTGCAGGGACAGTATTCTGCCTACTCCAACCATTCTTAAATGTTCTATCCTCAACTTTCCTCTTTTCAAGGGAATACTCAAAAGTCCACCTCATTCTACCCTAATACTATCTCTCCAACACAGCTGTGAATCCAATCAGAATAAGCATCAGTATCCCCTGTACCCATGTTTATGCCCATCATATTGTAATAAGCCCTAGGCTCCTTGGTGATCTCTGTTTACAGATACTGTATTCCCCATCAGTTGGACATCCTATTTTCTCATCCCTCAATTCTTGAGACTTTCCAGTATGCCCTCTGGAATTCAGAGTAACAAACCCCTCTTTTATCTTCAACCACTTCCCTGAACAATCCTTTCACCTTTCTGGGTCTAACAGAAACTTGGCTTTCTCCAGAGGACTCCTATAGCTCTCTCAATGTTTTCCGCCCCCAACAGCCTCTTGCCACTGGGTCTTTAAGTGGGGCAGGTGTCCTCCTTGCTCTTATTACTTTCAGACTTTTTCCCTTCCTCCTCCACAAATGCTCTACCTTTGAATTTCATGCCAAGAGACCATATATAATCCCCATAACAGCCATACTGTTGCTGACATCTACCAAGTACAGGGTATTTCTTTCCCTTTGTTTTTCAAAACTTGAGCTTATGGCTTACTCTGTACAATGCTATTCGTTCAGTTGCTAAGTTGCGATTTGTTGTTCAGTGGACTCTTTTTGCCACCCCAGGGCCTGCAGCCCACCAGGCTCTTCTGTCCACGGGATTTTTCAGGCTAGAATACTGAAGTGGGTTACTATTTTTCTTCTCCAGGGGATCTTCCCAACCCGGGATCCAACTCGTGTCTCCTGCATTGGCAAGAGGATTGTTTACCACTGAGCTACCCAGGGGAGCCCACAGGCTACTACCCTTCTTTTACTCTTGCAATTTCAGGACACCTACAGATGAGCCCAGCTTACTCCTTACCGGTACAACCACTTTTCCTTCTCTCATGGCTCATTCCCGCTACCATACTGATAGGTTGTTATCTCTCCCTCCCCAGCTGCTGTTCCATTTCTTTACTCATATTTACAGAAAAACTCTTCGAATATGTGGTCTATAGTCTCCCATTCCTCTCGCCTCATTTTACTTTATCCTACTCCAATCCAAGCAGCCCCCACAGAAACTACTCCCCACACCTTCACGAAAGACTGTGAAGGTTACTAAACGCAATGCTGAATTCCTTGTCTCTGGCCCCACAGCTGCTGCCACATTTACCACCTTTACACACCCGTTCACGACTTGGTGACACAGTCACAATCATACACGTGCACAGTCACATCTAAAGGTCCATTACAATCACATACAGCTCTCGTCCCCATCGCACTATACACACATATCCCTCCACGGTTCCCATACCTTGCTCCTGCACCAATTTCACACAAGCATCCAAGGTTCGCTGCTAGGATCCCTCGCGCGCGCGGGTACACACACGCCACTTCCCACATCGTCCCTCCCACATCCCATTGCTGGTAAAGCCTCAAACTCTGAAAACTTGAGCCCCTCACTGCCCTGCCCCGTGGCCAGGGCCTCTCAGGGTTCACTCCGCTCCCGGGTCTTAGACTCACCCCACTTTGAGGTTCCCTCAAGCTGTGGATATTCCTCAGGGACTCGCGGCCGATCCTTCCTATGGTCCTGAACAGAAGAGTGTGCCGACAGAATGTTGCCTCGGGTAAGATGGACATTGGGAAATGTAGTCCGGAGCCTGGACAACCTTTTAAAGCCCAGAGGTCTCAATTCACAGACCTTGGTCTTGGACCTTATCCCTTCGCTCGGCAGAGACCATCGGCCTCACATCGCCTCACATCGCCTCACATCTGTGGCAAAGCGTCAACCAGTTCCAGGCCGCGTCTAGAACACAAGTTTCAATTTAGGACTCCGCGCAGCTCTTCCTCTACAAACTGGTGACCCCCTGTGGGAACTAGGACAAGAAGCCCAAGTGATCTTTCGACGGAAAGTAGACGTGAACGCGATGCCCCCTGGGAAATGTAGTCCAGAGTTGTGGAAATACTTATGGAAGGAGGGTGTAACTCTCATCACAAGCTCGCCTCCTGGGCATCTGACATATTGGTTGGCAGAAAGGTCCTGAATCTCGGCCTGGACAGGAGGACACTCTTATCCCACAAGCCCCGGCTTGAGGGTTGGATGAAGGGGAGGATTTATGGGGCATCCCTGGGATTTCTTTGGAAGGAATGAAGCTACAGCTGAAACTCCAGTACTTTGGCCACCTCATGAGAAGAGTTGACTCATTGGAAAAGACTCTGATGCTGGGAGGGATTGGGGGCAGGAGGAGAAGGGGACGACCGAGGATGAGATGGCTGGATGGCATCATGGACTAAATGGACGTGAATCTGAGTGAACTCCGAGAGATGGTGATGAACAGGGAGGCCTGGCGTGCTGCGATTCATGAGGTCGCAAAGAGTCGGACACGACTGAGCGACTGAACTGAACTGAACTGGAAAAGGTCAGTTTTCATTCCAATCCCAAAGAAAGGCAATGCCAAAGAAAGCACAAACTACCACACAATTGCACTCATCTCACATGCTCAAAATTCTCAAGTAATGCTCAAAATTCTCCAAGCCAGCCTTCAGCAACATGTGAACCGTGAACTTCCAGATGTTCAAACTGGTTTAGAAAAAGGCAGAAGACCCAGAGATCAAATTGCCAACATCCGTTGGATCATTGACAAAGCAAGAGAGTTCCAGAAAAACATCTATTTCTGCTTTATTGACTATGCCAAAGCCTTTGACTGTGTGGATCACAATAGACTGTGGAAAATTCTGAAAGAGATGGGAATACCAGACAACCTAACCTGCCTCTTGAGAAACCTATATGAAGGTCAGGAAGCAACAGTTAGAACTGGACATGAAACAACAGACTGGCTCCAAATAGGCAAAGTAGTACGTCAAGGCTGTATATTGCCACTCTACTTATTTAACTTATATGCAGAGTACATCATGAGAAACGCTGGGCTGGAAGAAGCACAAGCTGGAATCAAGATTGCCGGGAGAAATATCAATAACCTCAGATATGCAGATGACACCACCCTTATGGCAGAAAGTCAAGAGGAACTATAAAGCCTCTTGATGAAAGTGAAAGAGGAGAGTGAAAAAGTTGGCTTAAAGCTCAACATTCAGAAAACGAAGATCATGGCATCTGGTCCCATCACTTCATGGCAAATAGATGGGGAAACAGTAGAAACAGTGTCAGACTTTATTTTGGGGGCTCCAAAGTCACTGCAGATGGTGATTGCAGCCATGAAATTAAAAGAAGGAAATTTATGACCAACCTAGATAGCATATTCAAATACAGAGATATTACTTTGTCAACAAAGGTCCGTCTAGTCAAGGCTATGGTTTTCCAGTGGTCATGCATGGATGTGACAGTTGGACTGTGAAGAAAGCTGAGCACCGAATGGATGCTTTTGAACTGTGGTGTTGGAGAAGACTCTTGAGAGTCCCTGGGACTGCAAGGAGAGCCAACCAGTCCATCCTGAAGGAGACCAGTCTTGGCTGTTCATTGATTGGAAGGACTGATGCTGAGGCTGAAACTCCAATACTTTGGCCACCTCATGAGAAGAGCTGACTCATTGGAAAAAAAAGCCCTGATGCTGGAGGGATTGGGAGCAGGAGGAGAAGGGGATGACAGAGGATGAGATGGCTGGATGGCATCACCAACTCAATGCACATGAGTTTGGGTGAACTCCAGGAGTTGGTGATGGACAGGGAGGCCTGGCATGCTGCGATTCATGGGGTTGCAAATAGTCGGACACGACTGAGTGACTGAACTGAACTGAACTAGGGTGAGGGAGGAGGAGGGTCCCCTGTCTGAGAAGCCATGGGAGCACTTCCTCCAATATCCTTCACAACAGCAAACACTTACCTTGTTCCAATTACACTTAAATTGGTTTAAATTAATTTTCATGGTTATATTAGTATTTTGCAAATGTTATTCATGTCTGAGCTATTATTTTTGCTAAAAATAATATTTGCCAGCTGTTTTTCACTTTGTTCCTTTTTAAATGAGATTATCATTTATTTTTTTATTTTTAATTGGAGGATAATTCCTTTACAATGTTGTTGGTTTGTGCTGTAAAGCATGAATCAGCTATAAGTATGCATGTGTCCCCTCCCTCTAAACTTTCTGATGGAGGAGTAGTTCTTTCAATATTTTCAAAATCATCAGGTAATCTTTAAATATTTTAATTGTGAAATCAAAAATACCTGAAGAAAAGCACATAGAATGTGTAAGTTCAGGGTAACGTCATACAAGCAGAGAATCTTGGTATGTTGGTACCTTGTTGGTACCTCAAGAAGAAATGCCCACCCCCTGTGATCATTTCTGACCCCAAGATACCAACTGATTGCTGTCTTGTTAGTATAATAATATCTTGATTTGTCACTTAGCTATCTTTGAAATTTACATAAATACAATGAAACTATGAATTTGCTTAGCTGTTAAAACTCCTAATTAGATTAACTCAAAACTCCACACTAAAGGCTTTACAAAAGGAAATATATGCCAATTCAGGTATCAAAATTATTTTCCTCAGTTTCTATGGTGTTGCCAGACTCCAAGATCAACCCTCCCTCCAAGCTTCAAGGATTCACTGGGAGAACTCCAGGAAAACAATACAAAGCAAAATCAGCAAAAAGAAAAGGTGCACTGGCCAAACTTCAGGAAAAACCAGCCCCATGTTTCCAAGGATCCTTTCCCAGTGGAGTCACAAAGGCCATTAATTCCCCAGGAACGAGTTGTGACAGTACATGTAAAACAGTAACAACCAGGGGAGCTCGTTAGAAACTCAGTATCTAGTATTTTCACTGGGGCTTGGCAGCACAGGCAGGCTCTGCCTGGCACATAACAGAATTTCAGACTCTCAGAAGGAAAGCAAGTATTTAGCATAAATTACATTGTTTGAACAAACACTGTAGACAGAGTGAGCCATTCTTATCAGTTAGGATAATGGCAATCTTCTCCAAAATCTTAAGTTCTAGTTGTAAATCAAGAGCCAAACTTCAAGCAGGCCTTTAAAGGATACGTTTTCTCAACTCTGCTATGTTAACCTTTTCCTGCATACTACTGTCCTAAACAAATGGCTTTCAACAACATCAAAAAAATTACAAAGTATGTAAAAAGCCAAGAAAAATCAAGGCATTCCCAAAACACAAGGCAAAAATCAGGAATACTTCAGATGTTCTTAGGTTGTTGCTGCTTAACTTCAGTTTCTGCCTTTCCTCATATGACCTTCTTCTATGTCTTCTCATCTGTTTATTGTAAGTGGATTTTAATCACATCCAGATAATCCAGGATAATCTCACCTAAATATCTTTATCTTAATTACATCTGTAAAGAATGCCACCCCCCCTTTTTTCCCCCAAATAAGGTCACATTCACAGGTCTTGGGAGTTAGGATGCGGACATATCTCTAGGATGCCACCACTTAATTCCAAACAACCTGTTACTATATTTAGTTTTATCTTAATAGATTTCCATAGAATTCTCATCTTGCCTTCCTGATCTCAGAGGTTTAGCAGAGCAAAGACCAATGACCTACCCACTAAAACTTGTTCATTCTAGTTTTATCTCAGTAAATGACAATTCTGGTTTCTTGATCTAAAAATACGTGGATTGGCCTAGGTTCCTCTTATTCTCTCATTTCCCTCATTAAATCTATTACCCAACCACTTAGCTCTATCTTCAAAATGTATCTAGAATCCAACTAGTTCTCATAACTACCACTGCTATCACCCTAGACTGTGTCACCATTATCTCTTATCTGGATTATTCCACCAGCCCATTAGTTAGTTTCCCTGCTTCTTTTTTTTTCCCCTACACCCTACTCTCTACTCAGCACTCCAAATGATTTCTTTTAAATATAAGATGATGTCACTCTTCTGTTCAAAACCCACTATTGCTTTTACATCTCACTAAGACTAACCAAACTTCATAAAATATTCTCCATAATCAGTCTTCTCATTAGCTGTTTCACCTCATTTACTACTCTCCACTTTGTCACACTGTCCTAGTTGCTGCTCACTGAATATACTAGGCTTATGGCTTGTTGTTGTTGTTCATCACTCAGTCCTGTCCGACTCTTTGCAACCCCTTGAACAGCAGCCTGTCAGGCTTCCCTGTCCTTCACTATCTCCCGAAGTTTGTTCAAATTTGTGTCCATTGAGAGGCTTATGTCTAACCCACAGCATTTATGTTTAGTTATTTTCTCTGCTTAGTGCTCTTTATCCAAATATCTTCAAATGTCACTACTTCTGTTTTTGATCAAATATTTCTATTTGAAGAGGAAATGAGGCTGAGAGAATTCAGATTTTTTCCACTATCTCAGCCACCCATACAGTGACCCACAATCATGCATCTCTCTCTCTCACACACACACACACATACACTTACTCCCAACCGCACAAGCCCACAATATGACCCTCTATCCTTACAAAACCACTCATGATCTTGGTGCTACCTCTTCCTCACCGCATGCAGCCTCTCTTTCATTCAACTAATCCCTAAATGTAGTCACACTCGCAATTTCATCATGGTCCTACACTGGGACCCTCTTGTGCCCACTCTTTCATGTGTCTGGACTTGTGAATTTCTCCCCTTTAAACTCCCGAGGCTGCTTTGGTCCCAGATACTCATGTTCCACATTCGGGTTCTCTCTTCTGGCTCCCCAACACGTTCCTCAGCAACTTGTCTCAAGGGCATCTGAGTGCTCCCAGATCAAAGCGTAACCTTGAGCAGCCTCCTGTGCATTTAGCTGAGGCCAGGCCCCGCCTCCGAGCCTAGCGAACGCGGTTTACCTTGGCCAGTCGGTCCTGCGGTTGGCGAAGTCCTGGACTACATTTCCCGGGACGCCATGGGGCTCACTATGTTGCACGGTGAGCGCCAAAACCTGCGAGCCGCAACAGAAACTTGAGGCTGGGCTGTGTCAAAGAAAAGTTGCACCAAACAAGTTATACACATAAGGAAAGCGTTATTAAAGACTATTGCAATAGGGAAGAGAGATTTACCTCAACTTGGTATATAACAGTCGCTCGGGGTTTATAGCCAGTGGACAGGGTGACGGAATCAGTGGAGTCGGCTTGACTAAAGTTTGCTCATGGAATTCTTGTCAGTTGAGACTCGTGGAAGCCTCAGGTGCCCTTCCAGGTCCAGGTTCCTCGCCACGGGGAACTCAGGATAGCTTTTAGAGTATCTCTCTAAATTGGAGATAGCTTTTAGCAGCCTCTCTCTCCCTCTCTGGACTACATCTCCCAGAGGCCTCTAGGCCTGGTGCTCCCTCCCGCGAGAAGCAGATCTTCTCTAGAGGAGTGGGCGGGTTTTTCTGGCGGGTAGGGGCAAATAGCCTCTGGGTGCTGTGGGAGCTGCTGGGCTCTATTTGTTTCAAGTACAGTGGAGCGGTGCTGACCAGGCAGACCTGAGGAATCTTAGGTGAGATGGGTTGGAGCTGGGCCTGTCTGGAACCTCCGGCCTCTAAGGAAGCCAGCCAGCTGGGAAGGGGAGATTGTGAGGAGTGTGTGTCTGATTGTGATTGTGTCTCTGTGTCTGTGTGACCCTGTACCAGACTGTAAAGGCGGGGAGGCGGGCTTGATTTGCAGTTATAATGGTGCATGTGTGATGGAGTTTAACTTTGTGACCGGTTGTGGCACTGCTTGTGAGTGTGAAGTTCTTTGACTGCGGTTGCAAAGCTGTGTATCCACTTTGTGTGTGTGTTTATGAACATTTGCTGAGCGGTGGGCGTGGGGTGGCTTAACTGAGATTTCTAATTATTTCCCCTTGGGGGTGTGTTTGTGATATTGTTGGTGGGTAGGGTGCGTCTGAATTTGTTGTCACTGTGTCCCATGATGGGTTGTCAATGGGAATGTGACTGCCTGAGGGTGCCTTTGACTGCGATCGTGACTGACTGTCCCCAGAGTGTATACGATTGAGTGGCCCTCTGGGATGCCTGAGTGCCCCGTGGTATGAGTGCGTTTCTAGGATTATGTATCCATATGGCACTGTAGGTGTGGGGAGCCTTTGTCTGTGTCTTTGTGACTCCAGAGCTCTGTTCCCAGGAGTTGGAGCCCAGGTGCAGAGTCTGCCCAGAACTGCAAATGACCCTGTGCTTCTGTCATGCTGGTATTGACCAGGATGCGCAAGCCTTTTCTGGGCTAATATCTGTAGGTGGTAGATTGACTTGGACTCCCAGAAGAACCTGATTTTTCCTGACTCCTTTCTTCCTCCCCCAGCTCTGCTCTACTTGCACAGTCTTCCAGAGTGGAGTAAAGAATGCCTGTTGACCATCCACAAGGCACCTGCAAGGTAGCTTATCATTTCCCTTGTTTCCCGAAATCCTCTTTTCTTTATCAAGATATGACTTGCTTTCCTTCTCTTGAAAATTTCTTGCCTGTCAGGTGACTTGATCCATGGAATTTTTTTCCTTTGAGAAATGTGATTTGCTCTAAACCCCAGTCCACACACATGACTTTCTCTTCCTAATTTGTCCAATGATTTAATTTTTCTTTAAGCTGTCTTAAAAAATCTGTTTATTATAAAAGTGAAATTATCTTTAATTACAAACATACAGCTATCCTCAATGAAGAAAATTAAATTTCCAGTTAAAACCAATGCTACCTTTTGATGGTTAGTACGTTTTATGTACATATATAAAATGTGGTTTTTAAAATTGAATTTATTCAGTATTTACCATTTGTAGTATACATTTTAACATACAATTATATTTAAGTATTGAGAGGGTAACAGACAGGAAGGCTAGGGTTCCCCAAGCAGAGGAAATAGACTGCAAATGTCAGACCTTTTTTTTTCCTTCTTTCTACAAAATTAAAAGGAGGTTTCTTTTAAAATTCTGTGTTGCCATGACACCTGTTTCCACATGAACTTAACTTTTCTCAAACCTTGAGCTAACCAATGTGTTTTTATTATGGAAATGTTTTTCTTAAGCTGTGTTAATGTACTATGTATTTACCTTAGACTCTGTCTTTTTTCAAGTCGTTTCCACCTAAGACTCAGAACCTATAATGGCTCAACAAACCAGTATGTTTTACTCATGGAAATGTTCTCTTAAACTATGTTAATGAGACTATGTATTTGCTTGAAACCTGCCTTTCTTCAAGATTCATGTCAATCATTTTATGGCCTGGGATGACTCACCCTGTGCCAATGCTATCTCAAAAATTCATGTTGTGGGTGAATGGCCTGGTGCCACTCTCAGAGTTTTTAGACATTTCCTTTCTCTAATTAGCAGCTTGCTAACAGGTATATAAGAGGGCACTCTCTCTGCCCCCTTCTGATGCGTATGTCAAAAGCTTTCTCTTATCTGTTTTATACTTTAATAAAACTTTATTACACAAAAGCTCTGAGTGATCAAGCCTTGTCACTGGCCCCAGATCGAATTCCTATCTTCCGGAGGCCAAGAATCCCGACATCATTCACGGCTCATAGCAACATGAGCCTTTCACCTTGGGGCTCTTCAAGTTTGGGACCTATGGAACCGTACACAGCAACAGCATAGATCACAAATCTCTTGAAAGTCTATGATCCAACAGATTAGGTTAGTAGTTCTAATTCTCAGGAATTTATGAAATGGGCAAAGAGACTGGAAAGTTTGAGAAAGGAGAGTTTGGTCTACATGCTTCATCCATCTCTGGCTGCTCCCCTGGAGGAGACATTGGGTGCCTCTTGACATTAGCAAGTCAGTATAATCCCCCAACAGGGTTTCTGCCATAAGCCGTGTGAGATCACTGTGGAACTGCGGATTGGAACACAGCTCTTGGTTCACACATGCGTGTCTCTTTCAATCAGTCACACAAACAAGCATACTGTAGAGCTAGTGAAGTACAGCAGAAAACGTGTTTGCTAGGAGAACAAAGAACTCGAGCTCCAAGCATCCTTACCTTGTCCTGAAGAATCACGGATGAGCCCCCAAGATGTCAAACATTTGACATGAATCTTGAAAAAGGCAGGTTTCCAAGCAAATACATAGTCTCATCAACATAGCTTAAGAGAGCATTTCCACGAGTAAAACATACTGGTTTGTTGAGCCATTATAGGTTCTGAGTCTTAGGTGGAAACGACTTGAAAAAGACAGAGTCTAATGTAAATACTTAGTTCATTAAACATAGCTTAAGAAAAACATTTCCATAATAAAAACACATTGGTTAGCTCAAGGTTTGAGAAAAGTTAAGTTCAGGGGAACCAGGTGTCGTCATGGCAACACAGAATTTTAAAAGAAACCTCCTTTTAATTTTGTATAAAGAAGGAAAAAAAAAAATCTGACACTTGTAGTCTATATCCTCCACTTGGGGGTCCCTAGCCTTCCTGCCTGTTACCCTTTCAGTATCTTCCCACCTAATTTAATATTTGAAACATTTTTAGAGATGCATGTTTATTTGAATGCCTATGTCTTCATTCTTTCAAATTATATATAGAAATGGCATTTGACACCCATTTGTGCAAATAATTATAAAGACCCATGTAAGGAATCAAGAAAAAGAATACAGCCATCTGTAAAGCAGCCTCTGATGCATTCCTCCACAGTCATAAACAATTATGCTCTTCTGGTGATAACCACTGTGATCATTTCTTTGTCTTCCACTTAGAGCTTTGATATGAATTCCAAAATCACGTAAGTTAGTTTTTGTCCATTTTCTCTTTGTATGAACAGACATTCTTTTATGTCTTTTTCATTAAAAATATTTGTGAACTTCATTCATGTTTCCCATAACTATAGTTCATTTCTCAATTGCTCTATACATACTGTCTCACTGTATAATAGTATCGATTTACTAATCTGTTCTATTCTTCATGGACAGTTGACTTGCTTACAGTTTTTGAGTGTTATAAGCAATGTGACTGTGAATATTTTGTGCAGATATTTTGGTACATGTGTGCTTTTATTTCTTTAATATGTAATAAAATTGTAATTCAGTTGTTGAGGGCTAGGGTTTGTACATCTTCAATTTTACTGGACAATGCCAAACTGGTCTCTAAAGATACTGTGCAAGTTTTTGCTTGTATCAGCAGTAACAAAGATTCCTTTTGTTTATAGTCATGCCAGCTCTTGGCACTGTCACACTTTAAAAGTTTTGCCAATTAAATATCTAGTATTACCACATTTCACTGATATGCCTATATTATCAGTGAAGTTGAACATCAGTTCTTGCCCACCTGTGTGCTTAATCACTCAGTCATGTTCAATTCTTTGCAAGCCCATGGACTGTAGCCCACCAGGCTCCTCTGTCCATGGGATTCTCCAGGCAAGAATACTGCAGTGGGATGCCATTCCTGACCCAGGGATCCTGCACTGCAGGCAGATTCTTTATTGTATGAGCTACAGGAGATATCCCCTTTTGTAAAATATTTGTTCAGATATTTTGCCAGTTTTTAATTGGGTTGTTTTTTCTCTGATTTATAGCAATTGAATATATATATATATGTGTGTGTGTCTGTGTGTAATCTATATACATAATACATATATTATGTATCATCTGTATTTAGTTTGGGCTTCCCTTGTGGCTCAGTGGTAAAGAATTCACCTTCCAATGCAGGAGATGCAGATGTGGGTTCGATCTCTGAGTTGGGAAGATTTCCTGAAGGAGGAAATGGCAGCCCACTCCAATATTTTTTCTGAGATAATCCCATGGACAGAGGAGCCTGGCAAGCTGCAGTCTATGAGGCTGCAAAAGAGCTGGACATAACTGAAGTCACTGGGCGCACATGCGTGCGTGCATATTTTAATTTACTGGCAGTTGCGTATGTGACAAAAATTATCTTCTGCTCTGGCTTGGTTTTTCACTCTGATGCCTTTTGGTGAGTAGATTTGGATTTCAATGTGATGAAATCTTTTCGGTAGTTAGTGCTTTTAAAGAAATTTTCTGCTACCTTGAGGTAATGAAGATTTTCTTGTATTTGCTTCTAAAAGCTCCCTAGGTTTTTGCCTTAACATTTCTGCTTTTACACTACCTGGAATTGATGAGTGTAGGGTAGGGATTCAATTTCATTTTATCCCCCAAGTGGGTATCCAGTTGCTCCAGTATCATTTATTGAAAAGTTCATCTCTTTTACACTGAGCTGCAGTGCTACTCTAGTTACCAGGGTGGTGCTAGTGGTAAAGAACCTGCCTGCCAGTGCAGGAGACGTAAGAGATGTGGGTTCTATCCTTGGGTTGGGAAGATCCTCTGGAAGAGGGTATGGGAACTCACTCCAGTACTCTTTGCCTGGAGAATCCCATGGACAAAGGAGCCTGGTGGGCTACAGTCCATAGGGTCGCAAAGAGTAGGACATGACTGAAGTGACTTAGCACAGATTATGGCTACGTCTTGTTTCTGGACTTTATATTTTGTTCTATTGCTCTGTTTGTCTCCCCTCACAATATTATGCTATTAAGATAGCTGTTAAGTATTCACTGTGACTTTGGAATAATATTTGGAGCAAATCCTCTTACCTTCTTGTTCCTTAAGAATATCTTAGCTGTTTGTGTTCTTTTCATATCCATATAAATTTTTGAAATAGCTTGGTTCCACTCAGATATCTTTTGGGATTTGACTGGATTGCATTGTATCTATAATCATGTGAGTATAAATTTGAGAAGTCTTCTAATAATAACATTAACTTCTCAATTGATATTACGTCTTCTACATGTTTTTCAGCAAGGTCTTGCTTATCTCCTGAAATAGTACTTGGCAAATAGGAAGAATTTAATCCATTATATATAGTATTTCCCTTCTGCATTGACTGCCAGGAGTTTGAGCACTTCACACGTGATCAATTATAGCACATCTTAGCCTGAGATTTGATACTGAGTACCTATGATATATGACCTTTGTGTATAACTTATTTTTTTCTTTTATTCTTAGCCTCCTCAAATACATTTTTGAATTGAGGGATATAAAAAGGAGATATAAACTTAGAATCAGATATGTATTGTTTAATATTTTTATTTTAATAACATTTGGGTCCAATCAAGTCTGTTGTGCATGGTTCCTTTTACTATTCTCCCTATATTATATTTCTTTTAAAAATACCCTTTCCACTTCTATTTCCCAATCTCCTCAAAACCTCCCCCGCCCCGACAACTATCCTCCATCAGTTAATTTCTGCCTTTGCCTCTTTGCCATCTATTCTAAATATCACTTTAGTTTAAATATAGACTACGTCAGGAAAAAGAAACAAACCATCCCTCAGGGATTTTTTTAGTTACACTAGTCTCTGTAATGTGGTGTAAAAATTATGGGCTCTAGTGTCAAATGTGGTCTCTGATCTCAAGCTACACCACCTGTGAGCTATTTAACCTGTGAAAGAGACGTTCTCATTCTAAATGTTGAGAATGAAAGATGTGTAAAACAACTGGTTGTTGTTCAGTTGCTAAGTCATATCTGACTTTTACTACCCCATGGACTGCAGCATGCCAGGCTTCCCTGTCTTCACCATCTCCCAGAGTCTGCTCAAACTCATGTCCATTGAGTCAGTGATGCCAATGGTACACTTGGTACACGTCAGAAATTCAGTAAATATTAGCTTCCGTTTCCTTTATTTCCCATTCTTGGGATCTCTAAATCAATTATGGTATAAAGTGGTTGCCCAGAAGTCTTTGGGTAGGTCTTGAAGGATTTTTGTTGTTGTTGTTGTTGAGGTTTAATCAACATATAACATTATATTTGTTTCAGGTGTACAACATAATGATTCAATATTTGTATATACAGTTGACCCTTAACATGGGGGTTAGGAGCACTGACTCTGCACTAAAAATCTTCATATAACTTATAGTTGGTCCTCCATATCCTTGGTTCCTTTGTATCTGTATTCTTAGATTTAATCCACCACAGATCCTGTTCAGATTAGTTCAGTTGCTCAGTCGTGTCTCACTGTTTGCAACACCATGGACTGTAGCACTCCAGGCCTCCCTGTCCTTCACCAACTCCCAGAGTTTACTCAAACTCATGTCCATTGACTCAGTGATGCTATCCAACCATCTCATCCTCTGTCATCTCCTTCTCCTACCGCCTTCAATCTTTCCCAGCATCAAGGTCTTTTCCAGTGAGTCAGTTCTTCACATCAGGTGGCCAGAGTATTGGAATTTCAGCTTCAGCATCAGTCCTTCCAATGAATATTCAAGACTGATTTCCTTTAAGATGGACTAGTTGGATCTCCTTGCAGTCCAAGGGACTCTGATCCTGTAGCATTGTAGCATTTACTACTGAAACAAACACCACATATAAATGGAACTAGTCAGTTCAGACCCATGCTATTCAAGGGTCAACTGTATTATAAAGTGATCATCACAGTGAGTCTAATATCCATCAGTATACATAGTATAAAAATTTTGTTTTCTTATGACTTTTAAGATTTTCTCTCTTAGCAATTTTGAAATATGCAATACAGTATTATTAACTATATGCCATGCTATACATTATATCACCAAAACTCATTTCATAACTGGAAGTTTGTACCTTTTGACTTCCTTTACCCATTCCACTCACTCCCGACCCCATCTCTGGCAACCAGCAGTGTGTTCTTTATATCTATGAACTTGGTTTTTGTTTATTTGTTTAAATTCTACATATAAGTGAGCTCATACAGTATTTTTCTCTCTGTGTCCTCCTTACTTCACTTAGCATAATAGTGGTACATTATGTTGTGCATTGCCTACTTGTTGTTAAACTATTTAAATAGTTTTCATTATCAATTTGAATTTTTTTAATGTATTTATCTGGTTACGTTGGGTCTCAGTTGCAGCATGCAGGATCTTCATTGCATCATGCAGGATGTTTCCTTGCAGTACACAGACATTCTAGTTACTGCTTGTGGTGTCCAGTTGTGGTGTGTGGGCTCAGTAGTCCAGCAGTTGCAGCACATGGGCTCTTTAGTTGTGGCGTATGGGCTCGAGAACACTTGGTAGTTGCGGCATGTGGACTTAATTGCTGCACAGCATGTGAGATCTTAGTTCCCTGACCAGGGATTGAAACCACGTCTCCTGCACTACAAGGTGGAATCTTAGCCACTGGACCACCAAGGAAGTCCCTATATATTCGAATTTTTAAAATTTATGTCTCTGTGCTTTACTTGTACCATGTTTTGATCATTTCTTTTCTTTTAAATCTTTGAATACCTGCTCAAATATATCACTGTTCTGAAGATAGTTGTATTTTCTATACCTTTCATTACAAAAAAATATTTATTACAACAAATTTGAAAACTACAGAGAAGCACAAACAACAGAAGTTATCTGTAATCCTGTCAATTAAAGACAACTGCTGTCAACACTTAGAATTGTTTTCTAAATGTGATCATATTCTGGCTACTGACTTATAACCCATCTTTATCATGCCAAAATACAATGTTAACAACTGTCCATGTTGTTATACACTTATCTTTACCATGAGTTGTAATGGCTTCATCATGTTACCATTTTACCCACCTCCCTTTTTAAACATGGTTTGCTTATAAATTATTGCCATTATAAACAATGAGCAGCTCTTAGGCTGAATGCTAGTGTTTTCCTTTTTAAAATTTTATTTTTAGTTAAATGATAATTATACATATAACTAATAATTTTGTTATAAAAAGTTTTGTGTTATGAAGGGGTTTGTATCCATGTAACTACAATCCCCAATCCTAGGAACCTTCCCAGGCTTATCACTGCAAATGGTGACTGCAGCCATGAAATTAAAAGATGCTTGCTCCTTGGAAGAAAAGCTATGACCAACCTATACAACGTATTAAAAAGCAGAGACATTAGCCAACAAAAGTCTGTCTAATCAAAGCTATAGTTTTTTCAGTAGTCATGTTTGGATGTGAGAGTTGGACTATAAAGAAAGCTGAGCGCCAAAGAATCGATGCTTTTGAACTGTGGTGTTGCAGATCTTGAGAGTCCCTTGGACTGCAAGGAGATCCAACCAATCAATCTTAAAGGAAATCAGTCCTGAATATTCTTCTGAAGGACTGATGCTGAAGCTGAAACTCCCAATAGTTTGGCCACTTGATGCGAAGAACTGACTCACTGGAAAAGACCCTGATGCTGGGAAAGATTGAAGTCAGGAGGAGAAGGGGACAACAGAGGATGAGATGGTTGAATGGCATCACAGACTCGATGGACATGAGTTTGAGTAAACTCTGGGAGTTGGTGAAGGACAGGGAAGCTTGGCATGCTACAGCCCATGGGGTCACAAAGAGTCAGACACGACTGAGAGACTTAACTGAGGTATCTACCCAAAGTACCCAAAGGTAGCTGCTGTTATCAATTAATTATTTATCCTATTAAAAAATGCATATACATGAGTAATTCCTTTGTGGTCCAGTCATTAGGACTCTAAACTTCCTAACCACTGCAGGGCATCTAGGTTGATCCCTGGTTGAGGAACTAAGATCCCACATGCCTCAAGGCATGTCCTTCCCAAAATGCATACACATATAAATGTGTATGTGGTACTGTTTTTCATTGAAAAATATTTCTGTATAAAAAGAATTATAAGTACATCCTGCAAAATGTAGAAAGTAACTGCATTATAAGATTCATCCAAGGACTGAGTTGGTTCATGTAAAGCCCTTAAAACAGGGCCTAACC
This sequence comes from Nanger dama, assembly GCA_917880005.1. Taxonomy (NCBI): domain Eukaryota; kingdom Metazoa; phylum Chordata; class Mammalia; order Artiodactyla; family Bovidae; genus Nanger; species Nanger dama. The sequence continues at coordinate 47,058,808 of CAKJTW010000012.1, read as the reverse complement.
ACTGACTTAGTGTCATTTAGTAGTTAAGAAACCTATGAAAAACCTAGACATCATATTAAAAGAGACATCATTTTGCCAACAGAGGTCCATAAAGTCAAAGCTATGGTTTTTCCAGTAATCATGTACGGATATGAGAGTTGGACCATAAAGTAGGCTGAATGCCAAAGAACTGATGCTTTCAAACTGTGGTGCTAAAGAAGACTCATGAGAGTTCCTTGGATTAGACTGCAAATAGAACAAACCAGTCAGTCCTTAAGGACATCAACCCTGAATATTCATTGAAAGGACAGATGCTGAAGCTGAAACTCCAATACTCTGGCCATCTGATGTGAAGAGCTGACTCACTGGTAAAGACCCTGATGCTGGAAAAGAGTGAAAGCAACAGGAGAAGCGGGCAGCAGAGGATGAGATGGCTAGATAGCATCATCAACTCAATGGACGTGAATTTGAGCAAACTCCAGGAGACTGTGGAAGACAGAGGAGCCTGGATTGCTACAATCCATGGGGTCACAAAAAGTCGGACAAAACTTAGTGACTAAACAGCAGTTATTGTTACTGTTCTGAAGCTTACTTTTTTATTCTTTGTGGAGAATTGTTCATTTAAGTATAGAGCTCACTTTAATTATTTCATGTAAGGCCATATTTTAGGATACTGTGGTATGTTTAATGATTTTATGGTTTTTAGAGATTTAGATTTTATATAGTTAAATCACTGTGGCAAACATTGCTCCAGTGAACATCTATGTACATGTCTTCTCTAAGGTATATATTAATAGTGAAATTATGGAGATAAAAAGTACACATACTTTGTGTGCTCTGTGTGCTCAGTTGTGTCTGACTCTTTGCGACCTCATGGACTGCAGCCCTCCAGGTTCTTCTGTCCATGGGGATTCTCCACACAATACTGGAGTGGGTTGCCATGCCCTCCTCCAGGGGATCATCCCAACCCAGGGATCGAACCCAGGTCTCCCACATTGCAGGCAGATTCTTTACCAACTGAACCACCAGGGAAGCCCATATTTTAGCCCAGGGAACACACTTTAGACTTCAGTAAATATTTCCAAGTTAAACTTCACAGTGGCTTATTCACTTCACAGTATACCCAGCTCTCTTTGTCAGCCCTGTTTTTCTACTGCCATTTAGGTTACTTTTGGCTCCATAAGGCAGAAAGACACAATTGCAACAAATAGAATCGAGGGTTAATTATTTCATTTAATTTAAGCTGGTTATTCTTAAATTTTGATACTCCTGTTTGGGTCCCACCTCTAGCAATTCTGATTTAACTGGTTTGGGATAGAGCTTGGAAATCATCAATTTTAAAAGATCACCAGGTGGAAAAGGAAATAGCAACTCACTCCAGTATTCTTGTCTGGAGAATCCAAATGGACAGAGGAGCCTGGCAGGCTATGGTCCATGGAGTTGCAAGAGTCAGACACGACTTAGAGACTAAACCACTACCACATCAGAAACCAGCAAACCCACACACTGTAAAGCAATTATCCTCCAATTATCCAATAAAAAAATAAAGATCACCAGGGACTTCCATGGTGGTCCAGTGGTTAAGAATCCGTCTTCCAGTGCAGGAGACAGGTTTGATACCTGGTCTGGGAAGATCCTGTATGGCATGGAGCAACTAAGCCTGTGCCCTCAACTACCGAGCCTGCACTCTAGGACCCACAGGCTGCAGCTACTGAGCTGTTGTGCTGCAACTACTGAAGCCCGCTTGACTAGAGCTCTGCTGCACAACAAGGGAAGCCATTGCAGTGAGAAGCCTCTGCATTTCACCTGGAGAGTAGCCCTTGCCCAGTGCAATTACAGAAAGCTGGCACACAGCAACAAAGACCCAGTGCAGCCAAAAATAAATTAAAAAAAAATTAAATACAAGATCATCTGATAATTCTAGTGTGCTGTCACAGTTGACAATGTCTTAAGCTCATACAAAATGACTAGACAAACATTAAGATTTAATTGGTCTGGAGTGGGGTTCAAGTCTTAGAATTTTTTTTTTAAGCTATCCAATTGATTCTAATAGCAATCAGAATTCATAACCACTGGCTTAGACAAAGCATGATTCATTTTCTGGAGCTGATGGAAAAAAATTCTTGTAGCAAAGTAGGAGAGGGATGATGTTGAAGGAGGCAATCAGTAATATCTGTCATACCTGTACTCTTGCCAGCAGTTAACATTATGAAACTATCGTTTGGTCCTTTTAATGGTGTTTTGGGACAATACCTAAAGGAAATAGCATACATATATGTTTAATCAGCAGTCTTCATATTCTTTTCAAAAGCAACGTTTGAGTTTTCTGAATCTTACGTATTTTAACATTTTTATATTCAGTTTTTATCTTCATTAATTTTTCTTGCCATGTTTTGAGTTTCTTGCAGTGTTGAATTCAAATCAGTTTTTTTTTTTAAAGGAGTTTAATGTTATTAAATTTTCTTTTAAGGGGGGGTAGTTTTCCTGTGTCCAGGTTTTTTATATGTATTAGTCTCCTTTTCACTTTATTTCTAAGTATTTTACATTTCTATTTAGGCTCACATTTAACATGAGAATTACCTAGGACTGTGTCTTACTTTGTTTTTGGTAATTTTTAAATTTTGATTAATTTAAAATTTTATTCAAATTGCAGAAAAGTTACAAGAATAATACAAAGTATTCTTGGGTACTCTTTTCTCAGAATCACCAGCAGTTTACATTTTATTCCATCTGTATTATCATTCCTGTGTGAATTTGCAGTTGTTCTCTGTCTCTATATATGCATGCATCCTTTCAGTTGCTCAGTAGTGTCTGACCCTTTGCGACCCCATGAATCGCAGCATGCCAGGCCTCCCTGTCCATCACCAACTCCCGGAGTTCACTCAGACTCATATCCATCGAGTCAGTGATGCCATCCACCCATCTCATCCTCGGTCGTCCCCTTCTCCTCCTGCCCCCAATCCCTCCCAGCATCAGAGTCTTTTTCAGTGAGTCAACTCTTCGCATGAGGTGGCCAGAGTACTGGAGTTTCAGCTTTAGCATCAATCCTTCCAAAGAAATCCCAGGGCTGATCTCCTTCAGAATGAACTGGTTGGATCTCCTTGCAACCCTCTCAAGAATCTTCTCCAACACCACAGTTCAAAAGCATCAATTCTTTGGCGCTCAGCCTTTTTCACAGTCCAACTTTCACATCCATGCTGCTTCTGCTGCTAAGTCACTTCAGTCGTGTCTGACTCTGTGCGACCCCAGAGACGGCAGCCCACCAGGCTCCCCCATCCCTGGGATTCTCCAGGCAAGAACACTGGAGTGGGTTGCCATTTCCTTCTCCAATGCATGAAAGTGAAAAGTGAAGTCGCTCAGTCGTATCCGACTCCTAGCGACCCCATGGACTGTAGCCTACCAGGCTCCTCCATCCATGGGATTTGCCAGGCAAGAGTACTGGAGTGGGGTGCCATTGCTTCACATCCACACATGACCACACACACACATACAAATTGTATATTGACTATAATGTACTGTTGTTAAAATCTCTTATTTTAGTGACTATATTGTGGTTATGTAAGAGAATACTCTTGTCCATAAGAAACAACACAGTGAAGTTGATTTTGTCTGTATTAATTAGTTGGTATTCGACTGTGAAGGAAAGCATTCCCTTATCACTCACTTATTTGTTCATTTGTTATATCAGTATATATTTGTAGATTTTCATTTATTCAGTGTGTTATGGAATGTGTTACCATTTACTTTGATACTCAAATTGTCCCAGATTTGGTCACTGGGAGTCTATTCAGGCTGGCTTCTTTGTACTTTTGATTTTCCTCATGATTCTTTGAGCATTTCCTTTCTTTCTGGCCCAAGATGTTACAGGCTTATTTCTAATTACTCCCCTGGCTCCAGCCTGAAGTAATTTTTCTAAATAGCCTGGTTTCTAAAGAATATTTAGAAACCAAGTTCTGAGTGACAGGACTACAGTATTCGGTCTGGTCTTAATCCTGTTCCAGATTTGTATCTCCCTTCTCCAGTAGTTAAAAACCTGACTCTCATTATCCTCATTATATTTACTAATTTGTTCAATTCTATAATATAACATAGTTTTAGATTTCCTAACCTATACTACAGTAACTATCAAACCTACTAAATGGAGCTCAGTATTTGTTTATAGTTCTCTTCATCTTCAGAATAAGGGTACATAGTTAAAATACTGTGTTCAAATTTATTTGAATTCATTTCTTAATCCCCTCCTTCAGTGTGGCTGTGCTATTCATTTGAAATACTTTTAGGTTCATTTGTTCTTGTTTGTAATCTGTTTGATTTTTTAAATTAATTTTAATCCATTCTTGTTGATTTGATTATATGAACATGGTTCCAGTTAGAGCAGTATCACTCTGCTCCTATGACCCTTGCTTTAGTGAATATTATGTGCTCAGTTGTGTCCTCTCTTCTCTAATTCACATGTTGAAGCTCTAACTCCCCAGTGAGGGCTGCATGCGTGTATGCTAAGTCACTTCAGTCGTGTCTGATCTTTGCAACCCTATGGACTGTAGCCCACCAGCCTCCTCTGTACATGGGATTTTCCAGGCAAGAATGCTGGAATACATTGCCACGCCCTCCTCTAGGGGATCTTCCCAACCTAGGAATTGAACCCATGTCTCTTACATCTCCTGCATTGGCTGCCTGGTTGTTTACCACTGGTGCCACCTGAGAAGCCCCAAGACATATTTAGACCTAGTCTAAACAAGCTTGTTGTTTGAGTAATGCAGAAAGAGACTGGAGCTGAAATATTTTTACCTTTGGGGACTTGAGTTGTTTATTTGTTCAAGGTCTTAATTGATGTCTCTGAATCCTTTTCCAGTCACTTTTAGGTCTTCCAAAATGATAGCTACCAAACACGATGGCATTATTTTATACAACTGTGTAAAAACATTATATGTGATTTCAGAATCATTTCAATAACCACTGATGTTCAGAGAACTCATCTATCCGCATCCTTCTTGTAATTTTCCACAAGTATCCCATTACCTACTATCTCATCATTTCTTTTCCGTGACTTTAGAACTAAGCTCTCAGTTACTCTGCTGTGGCCTTTGCAAGTCCCCTTTTTTGTTCTCCCAAGATTAACCTCATAGACTTTCTAAGTAAACATGGATTTTATCAAATGGCATAAACAAACTATATTCTAACCACAAAAGAATCTTCCTCCTTTACTGCTAATTCCAGACTTAGCAGTTCATTAATCTTTCATCAAGATGCTACTATATCTAGAGTAACTTTCTCTTCTGTCTCCTTCAGGGATGCAATTTATGACCATATCTTAGAAGTTTCCTTCCTAGTATAGTTACTTAAAGCTCTAAACAACCCTAAGAAGTTAGTTAAATGACAATTATGCTCATTTTTAAATGTATATGACACTAGTTTTATCCTCTAATAAAATTGGGGTGGGGCCTGGACATATTTATAATTATTGAGATCCCTACTTCTTTAGGGTGTTTTTATCTAAATCACTATTTAGGAATGATTGACTTAAACTGTTTTCCTAAATAAGTCTTTCACCTTCTAGTGTTTCTTCTCATTCCGTTTCCTTATCTGTTTGTCAAAGTGTTCAATCATAAATGAGAACTGTATAAGCCACTTACTTTTTATGAAAATGAGTTTGTATTTTCATATCTATTATAAAAGCTTAATTCTCCCAGAACACACACACACAAAAGTGAATATTTTTATATTTTCTTTCAGACTGTGACTCAAAGTTGAGACCAAGAATAATTTCTGAAAAAGGATATTTATGGAATAGAATCATCCTGGTGGGAGATAATGGAAAGACTTATAAAAAACAGCATTGCGTACTCACGTTTCAGAGGTGACTGGGAATGTAAAAGCCAGTTTGAAAGAAAACAGGAATCTCAGGAAGGACATTTCAGTCAAATGATATTTACTTCTGAAGACATGCCCACTTTCAATACCCAGCATCAGAGAATTCATCCTGATGAGAAACTCCTTGAATGTAAGGAATGTGGGAAGGATTTTAGTTTTGTATCAGTCCTTATTCGACATCAGCGAATTCATACTGGTGAGAAACCTTATGAATGTAAAGAATGTGGCAAGGCCTTTGGTAGTGGTGCAAATCTTGCTTACCATCAAAGAATTCATACTGGTGAAAAACCTTATGAATGTAATGAATGTGGGAAGGCCTTCGGTAGTGGCTCAAATCTTACTCACCATCAGCGAATTCACACTGGTGAGAAACCATATGAATGTAAGGAATGTGGGAAAGCCTTTAGTTTTGGATCAGGCCTTATTCGACATCAGATAATTCACAGTGGTGAAAAGCCTTATGAGTGTAAGGTATGTGGGAAGTCGTTTAGTTTTGAATCAGCCCTTACTCGGCATCACAGAATCCACACAGGTGAGAAACCTTATGAATGTAAGGATTGTGGAAAAGCCTTTGGCAGTGGTTCCAACCTTACTCAGCATCGAAGAGTTCACACTGGTGAGAAACCTTATGAATGTAAAGGATGTGGAATGGCCTTTAGTAGTGGTTCAGCCCTTACTCGGCATCAGAGAATTCATACTGGTGAGAAACCATATATATGTAATGAATGTGGGAAAGCATTTAGTTTTGGATCAGCCCTTACTCGACATCAAAGAATTCACACTGGTGAGAAACCTTATGTGTGTAAGGAATGTGGGAAGGCTTTCAATAGTGGCTCAGATCTCACTCAACATCAGAGAATTCACACTGGTGAGAAACCTTATGAGTGTAAGGAATGTGAGAAAGCCTTTAGAAGTGGTTCAAAACTTATTCAGCATCAAAGAATGCACACTGGTGAGAAACCCTATGAGTGTAAGGAATGTGGGAAGGCCTTTAGTAGTAGTTCAGACCTCACTCAACATCAGAGAATTCATACTGGTGAGAAACCTTATGAATGTAAGGAATGTGGGAAGGCTTTCAGTAGTGGCTCAAAACTTATCCAACACCAGCTAATTCACACTGGTGAAAAACCCTATGAATGTAGAGAATGTAGGAAGTCCTTTAGTAGTGGCTCAGCTCTTAATCGGCACCAGAGAATACACACTGGTCAGAAACCCTATGAATGTAAGGAATGTGGGAAAACTTTTGGTACTGGCTCAACCTTTACTCAGCATCAGAGAATGCATACTGCTGAGAAGCTTTATGAATGTAAGGCATGTGGGAAAGCTTTGGGGAGGGGTTCAGAAATTCAGCAAAGTAAGAAAAATCATGCTGGTGAGAAGCTGTGTGAATTAGAAACTCCATAAAGTTGGAATTATATAGTTAAGGAAGCATACAATAAGAAAATTCATACTAGTGAGAATGCCCACAAATGTAATTAAAGTACATTACCTTACTTACACTTTACCAGTTAGTCTGAGAAAATTCATATATAAAAAAAGTTTTTAACCAATCTGAATAAAATATTAGATTTTTATCTAAATTCATTCCTTCACTATTTTCAGAAAATTCACACTTGTTAATATTAAAAATTGAAAAATCTTTTATTGTATATTGCCTTTATTTTAAACATTGAAATTTATTCAGGGGCTAGCCTTGCTACTTTCTTTTTAATGTTTTTATTTTTTTGTGTATTATACAGAATTATTGATCCATTTCAAAATTATTTTAAATTATTATCAGGGTCTAAATTTACCCCTTTTCTCTCTCCCCCATTTCTCATACTAATATCACTTATTCAATAACCATATCTATTTTTATATTTTTATTGTTGTTTGATAGTATATTTTTATACATATAAAGCTTAAATATCACTTCAGTATTTGTTTTCAAATTTGCCTATTTGCATTTGTATCTGTTTTTCACTGTTTGTGTTAATTATGGTTACTTTTACATATCCTTTAATGTCTTATGGATATGTACTTTTTGTTTTGGAAGGTTGTTTTATTTTTCTTTTATAAACTTTATACTGTTCTTTTTACAGAACAATTTTCCTACATAAAAATGTAAATATGAGTTAAAAATAGATATAGTTATCTGTAATCTTACCAGTCATAGATAATCACTGTCAAATTTTTGGAGCAAATCCTTTAAGATTATATCTGGCATCGCTTTTGAAAGAAGTATGATCATGCTATAACCAGCTTTTAATATTCTTTCTATGTAAATATATTGTTACAATTCCACTGGCATTAAAGTATTTACCTGTTTTTTATCAAACCCTTATTTTTGTCAAATACAGAAAAAAATTTTCATCATAAAGAGTTACTTTGTTGGCCCCTTTTGAATGTGTCTGCTTTATTTGTTGTTCATTTTAAAGATAATGTGTGGATCTCTTCTGCTTTACATGATTTATACATCATCCGTAAAATCTTACTTCCCTTTGGCTAACATCCCTGAACTTAGTTACTTCCCCAGCATTAACTAACTTGCTCATTCTTCCAGATCCTTTTATGTGCATATATGATGTGTTTATGGTACTGTGGGCATTATTAGTGTGGTTCTGAAGCAAATTATGGGGATTCTACAGTTGTGCCTATCACATAATAAATACTTGGTTAATTTAGCCATCATCATTGTTATCTTCTCAGTCTTTGTTATTTATGGAAAAAGTTTTAACTGTGATCTCTACCTTACTCAACATCAAAGACATTATGAGGAAAAGACATTTATGTAAGTGAATATAGGAAAAGTTTGAGCAACATGTATCCCTTATTCAACAAGAAGGATTCATCTTAATGAAGAATAAAGAATGTAAATTTAAGAAGGCAAAAGTAAATCATAAAACTTTAAAAAATAGGATAGCTCTTTCATAAAAATCTGAACACTGAAAAATATTAGCCTCATAGTGGCATAAGATGCCCACAAGTAAACTTGACATATATCCACAAACAAATTGCCTCTGAGGTTGTTGTGGGATCCAGCACTATAGCCCAGTGGACTTGAGAGGAGTCTCACCCACCTGTGTATATCATATAATAGGCAGATAGTTCTTGGTATATGGGCTGTTGAACCAGCAGGAGTCTATAAACTGGCCCCAGTCCTTGGCTGCACTTAAGGTAAACCTGGAGAGTGCTGACTTCAGCAGACACCCAAGGTGAGAGACACTTTGTAGATGTTCAGATTTCCTGAGAAGAGATTCCAGCACTCTGTTGAAGAAATAGGGAAGGGGAAAAAAAAATACCTTTGACTGCATTGGAAAGACTAAGATGAACTTTGCCAGCAGTCAGGCTTTTATCTAAACAGAGTGAGGGAAGCAATTGCTGGTGTGTGCATGGGCAGCACATTGGAGACAGCTCAGACCTCTGAAGCTGACATGGGCCCCCTTGCAGGGCCCCCTTGCTCCAGGACCCCCAGCCTGAAGCGCTGGGCGTGGTTCATAAAACAGAACTAGCTTGGATCTGACCCTCAGGACTTCTGCTCCAACAACCTGGGATCAAATTCTGCCCTGAGTAGGGCAGTGACAGCTCTTGAGCAGAGGACAACCTTACTCCCGACCCAAGCTCTAGCCCCTCCATCTCCAACCCCACCTCCCACAAGAGTTAAAGCTGTCAGCACACCCTAAAGAAAGATATTACTTGTGCCCATGAAAAATCCAGCTCTCCAAACAAAGGCATTGGGTACCTGCAGAGTCTCTAGGGATACTCTCACATAAGAACATCCCTTCAAGGCTGCAATAGGTAACTTCTAAATTTATTGAGGCAGAAAAAGTTAAGCAAAATGAAAAGTCAGAGGGACTGATTTCAATTGAAAAAGCAAGAGATGCATTCCTATACACTAAAAACAAAAGATCAGAGAGATTCAGGGAGCAGTCCTATTTACCGTCACATCGAAAAGAATAAAATAATGTAGGAGGAAACCTACCTAAGGAGGCAAAGACCTATACTCAGAAAACTAAGATATTGACAAAAGAAGTCAAGATGACGAGAATAGATGGAGAGATATACCATGTTCTTGGATTGAAAGAATGACTATTATGAAAATGACTCTGCTATCCAAAGCAATCTACAGATTCAATGCAGTCCCCAACAAATTACCAAGGGCATTCTTCACAGAATTTTTTAAAAATTAACATTTTACATGGAAACACAAAAGACCCCAAATAGCGAAAGCAGTCTTAAGAATAACAGAGCTGGAGGAATCAGGCTCCTTGGCTTCGGGCTATACTACAAAGTTATGGTGATCAAACTGTATGGTACTGGCACAAAAACAGAAATATAGATCAATGGAACTGGATAGCAAGCCCAGAGATAAACCTACATATCTGTGGCCACCTAATCTATGACAATGAAGGCAAGAATATATAATGGAGGAAAGTTGTGGTTCAGTCACTAAGTTGTGTGTAACTCTGAGACCCCCATGGACTGTGGCACTCCAGGCTCCTCTGTTCTCCACTATCTCCTAGAGTTTGCTCAAATTCATGTCCATTGAGTCAGAGATGCTATCTAACCATCTACTCCTCTGACACCCCCTTCTCCTTTTGCCCTCGATCCTTCCCAGCATCAGACAGTCTCTTCTATAAGTCGTGCTGGGAAAACTGGACAGCTACATGTAAAAGCATGAAATGAGAACACTCCTTAACATCATGAGAGATTAACAGGCAGGAGGGTAGGGGTCTCGAAATAGGCTGCAAGTGTCAGACATTTTTTATCTCTCTCTTAAGCAGCAGGAGGAAACAAACTACATGTGTCAGAATTTTTTCCTTTCTCTATACACATTTTAAAGGAGGTTTCTTTTAAAATTCTTTGTTGCCATGATGACACCTAGTTCCACCTGAACTTAACTTTTCTCAAACCTTGCCCTAACAAATATGTTTTTCTTATGGAAATATTTTTCTTAAGCTTTGTTAATGAACTATGCATTTATCCTAGCTATCTTTCTTCAAGTCCGTTCTCCTAAGTCTCAGAACTTGACAAACCAGTATGTTTTATTCATGGAAATGTTCTCTTAAGCTATGTTAATGAGACTATGTATTTGCTTGGAAATCTGCCTTTCTTCAAGACTCATGTCAATCATTTTATGGCCCAGGATGACTCACTTTGTGCCAATGTTATCTCAAAATGTATGTTGTGGGTGAGGGACCTGGTGCCACTCTCTGAGTTTTGAGACATTTCCTTTCTCTAATTAGCAGCCTGCTACTGGCTATATAACTTCCTGCCAAAGACCAGCAGGGGGCAATCTTTTCTGCCCCCTTCTGATGTCTACATCAGAAGTTTTCTCTATTGCCTTTATACTTTAATAAAACTTTGTCTCTCAAAAGCTCTGAGCAATCAAGCCTCATGACTGGCTCCAGATTGAATTCCTCTCCTCCAGAGGCCAAGAATCTCAGTGTCTTTCATGGCTTAGCAACAGCCTTTCATCTTGGGAACTTGTCCAAGTAGGGTGTCCAAAGATAACTAGAGTAACAGGCAAGTTTGGCCTTGGAGTAAAAAATGAAGCAGGGCAAAGGCTAACAGAGTTTTGCCAAGAGAACGCACTAGTCATAAAAACCAGTGCAAACACCCTTTTCTAACAATACAAAAGATAACCCTACACATTCATGTCACCAAATGGTCAGTACTGAAGCCTGACTGATATATTCTTTGCAACTGAAAATGGAGAGGCTCTATCATATCAGTTCAGTTCAGTCGCTCAGTCATGTCTGACTCTTTGCAACCCCATGGACTGCAGCACGCCAGGCCTCCTTGTTCATCACCAAATCCTGGAGTTTAAGCAAACTCATGTCCATTGAGTCAGTGATGCCATCCAGCCATCTCACCCTCTGTCATCCCCTTCACCTCCTGCCTTCAATTTTTCCCAGCATCAGGGTCTTTTCCAGTGAGTCAGCTCTTCGTATAAGGTGGCCAAAGTATTGGAGTTTCAGCTTCAGCATCATTCCTTCCAATGAGCACCCAGGACTGATCTCCTTTAGGACGGACTGGATCTCCTTGCAGTCCAAGGGACTCTCAAGAGTTTTCTCCAACACCACAGTTCAAAAGCATTGATTCTTCTGCACTCAGCTTTCTTTATAGTCCAACTCTCACATCCATACATGACTGCTGGAAAAACCACAGCCTTGACTAGATAGACCTTTGTTGGCAAAGTAATGTCTCTGCTTTTTTATATACTATCTAGGTTGGTCATAACTTTCCTTCCAAGAAGTAAGCGTCTTTTAATTTCATGGCTGCAGTCACCATCTGCAGTGATTTTAGAACCCCCAAAATAAAGTCTGCCACTGTTTCAACTGTTTCCCTATCTATTTGCCATGAAGTGATGGGACCGGATGCCATGATCTTCATTTTCTGAATGTTGAGCTTTAAACCAACTTTTTTACTCTCCTCTTTCACTTTCATCAAGAGGCCCTTTTAGTTCTTCTTCACTTTCTGCCATAAGGGTGGTGTCATCTGCATATCTGAGGTTGTTGCTATTTCTTCTGACAATCTTGATTCCAGCTTATGATTCATCCAGCCCAGCATTTTGCATGATGTACTCTGCTTGTAAGTTAAATAAGCAGGGTGACAATATACAGCCTTGACACACTCCTTTTCCTATTTGGAACCAGTCTGTTGTTCCATGTCCAGTTCTAACTGTTGCTTCCTGACCTGCAACATTTCTCAAGAGGCAGGTCAGGTGGTCTGGTATTCCTATCTCTTTCAGAATTTTCCACAGTTTATTGTGATTCACACAGTCAAAAGCTTTGGTGTAGTCAATAAAGCAGAAGTAGATGTTTTTCTGGAACTCTCTTGCTTTTCCAGTGGTCCAGTGGATGTTGGCAGTTTGATCTCTGGTTCCTCTGCCCTTTCCAAAACCAGTTTGAACATCTGGAAGTTCATGGTTCACGTACTGTTGAAGCCTGGCTTGGAGAATTTTGAGCATTACTTTGCTAGCATGTGAGATGAGTGCAATTGTGCAGTAGTTTGAACATTCTACTGCCAAGTGTTTGAACATTTGGCACTGCCTTTCTTTGGGATTGGAATGAAAACTGACCTTTTCCAATCCTGGGGCAACTGCTGAGTTTTCCAGATTTGCTGGCATATTGAGTGCAGCACTTTCACAGCATCATCTTCCAGGATTTGAAATAGCTCAACTGGAATTCCATCACCTCCGCTAGCTTTGTTCATAGTGATGCTTCCTAATGACCACTTGACTTTGCCTTCCAGGATGTTTGGCTCTAGGTGAGTGATCACCTAGAGCATTGTAGTTATCTGGGTCATGAAGATCTTTTTGTATCATTGTTCCATGTATTCTTGCCACCTCTTCTTAATATCTTCTGCTTATGTTAGGTCCATAGCATTTCTGTACTTTATTGTGCTCATCTTTGTGTGAAATGTTCCCTCGGTATCTCTAATTTTCTTGAAGAGATCTCTAGTCTTTCCCATTCTGTTGTCTTCTGCTATTTCTTTGCATTGATCTCTGAGGAAGGCTTTCTTATCTCTCCTTGCTAGTCTTTGGAATTCTGCATTCAAGTGGGTATATCTTTCCTTTTCTCCTTTGCCTTTAGCTTCTCTTCTTTTCTCAACTATTTTTAAGGCCTTGTCAGACAACCATTTTGCCTTTTGCATTTCTTTTCTTGGGGATGGTCTTGATCACTGCCTCCTGAACACTGTCACGAACCTCCATCCATAGTTATTCAGGCACTCTATCAGATCTAATCCCTTGAATCTATTTGTCACTTCCACTGTATAATCATAAGTGATTTGATTTAAGCAAAAACAAGACCTGGAGCTGGCTGTGGCTCAGATCATCAGTTTCTTATAGCAAAATTCAGTCTTAAAGTAAGTGGGAAAAATCACTAGGCCATTCGGCTATAACCTAAATCAAATCCTTTATGATTATACAGTGGAGGTGACAAATAGAGTCAAGGGATTAGATCTGGTAGTTAGAGTGCCTGAAAATTGTGGACAGAGCTTCATAATACTCCATAGGAGGCAGTGAACAAAACCATCAAAAAAGGAAAAGAAATGCAAGAAAATTCACCCAGCTCTACTCTAATGATTTAGGCACTTTTTTTTTTTTTTTTTTGCATGTTCAAAGAGTATTTAAACACTTAAAAAAATCATAAAAACTTTCTCAGGCAGGGGAAGGAGAAGGTGGGACAAATTGAGAGAGTAGCATTGAAACATACACATTACCCATATGTAAAATTAGATAACCAGTGAAATTTGCTTAGGATGGCAGGGAGCTCAACCTGGTGCTCTGTGACAGCCCAAACAGGTGGGATGGGGAGGGGGTTGGGGTAGGGAAAGTTAAGGAGACATATATATACTTAGGGCTGATTTGTATTGATGTATGGAAGAAACCAACACAATATTATAAAGCAATTATCCTCCAATTAAAAAAAAAAAAAAAACTGTCTCAGGAACAGCTACACAACCACCAAACCCACTCCACCCAAGGTCACAAACTGAAGCAAATGTACTCACACCAGCACTGAAGGGTCACTCTTCTCATGCCCAGACTGCGCTTAGTGCCTGGGGATTCCTCTCCTTCCGTTTCCTCAGAATCTGCTCTATCTTCCCCTCCACCTGCCAGGACCTTCAGACTCTAGTACTCTTTGGCGGCACCCATCGCAGCCCCGCCCAAGCTGAGAACAGGACTGAGAACAGGACGATGCCACTCTGCCCTCTGGGGCTCTTAGTTCTATGGCTCAGTCTCACAGTCAAGTCCGACTCTTTGCGACCCCATGGACTGCGGCACGCCAGGCTTCCCTGTCCATCACCAACTCCTGGAGCTGGGGTTCTTAAACACACTACAAGTCCCAGAAGTCCCCATGGCGGAAATAAGCTTCCCTCCAGAATGCCCGTGGAGGGTCCTCTTCACAGTCTGAACTACAGCCGAACGGAGTGATTCTCCCCAACCCTTCCCTACCCCCGGGAGTCAGCGGAGGACCCACAGGTCATGCCTGATACCCTTGCAGGATTAAGGTACCGAGGAGGGCTCGAAGAGGGCTCTGGATTGCAGGCGCTCGCGGGTCTTTCGGTGTTGGACTACATTTCCCAGAAACCTGCGGGTGTTACGCCACTTCCTATCATGGTTTCAGCGCTGCTGTATTTAAACCAATTGAGCGGCCCTGCGGCGTAGGGAGGGCGGAGAGTGAAACTACCTTGTCCGCTGGGACCCTGTAGGACGCCGGGGAAGCTGAAGGTGAGGTGCTGTCTGTGCCGCGGTGCAGAGACCGGCCGTGTCTAGAGTCTCAGGCGTTAGCGCGCCTGTGTGTGTGTGTGAACGTGATGTGCCTATGAGACTGCATGATTTTGTGTGTGAAAACTTGCGAGAGTGGTAATTGTGTCTTCAGCCATCAGTACGGTTGTGTGACGTTGCGCGAATGACTAGGTAAAGAACTTGTCTTCAAGTCAGAGACCTGATCGCAGAATAAGAATTTTAGAGCCAGAAACAGAAACGGAGATAGTAAGATTTCAATCTCGCCCCTCAGTAATCCACCGGGTGAACCTGTGGATTCTCCACTTCCACCCTGGTTCCCGGAAAGGGAGGGCGTCATTACTCAAGTCACTCACCAACTTTTTGCTGAGTGTCTTTTAAATTCAGGAATGGGGTGCTGTTAGGGAAATTAAATGGGAATAGTCTGGTTCAGACCTCAGAGACAAGAAAGCAGTGCTTCTGACCTGGCAGCACACTGCCCTTACTAACATGCCTGTTACACAGTGCACCGGTTGTTCCAAAGAAGCCGAGGGGAACATAGATAAGATAGGGAGCGGGTCTTGGGATTTTTGAGCCCTTGGAGATCTGACCAACCACATCCCGGGTTAACGAAATCCTTTGACTCGCTAGATAAACAAACAGCATGGTAAAAAGATTGAGTTTCAGAGCTGCAACTTGCTAGCAAACTGATGATGGTATCAGTTTTCCGCGGAAATTATAAGCAGGAACTGCAATTTTGAATTCTCACCCGTGGGTTGAACGCACCGCTGAGGACTGTTTCAAAACTGTGACTCCAGATTGCTGTTAGAACGGATTTCCCCGTGCTGTTTGGTTCTGGATGCTAGTGGACTCCAAGTAGATGATGTATATGCTGTTACAGTTTTACTGTTTCTGTTTTTTGTTTGTTTCTTTCTTTTAACTATTGCGTATTGAAAGTAAGTTAGATAATTCTCTATTAAATATTGAAATTGTTTGAGTGGTTTCTTTTGTTAGCAAATCCTTTGACCTTGAAATGGAAATTAAAACTGAGCAAAACAGGAGCATGGGGGTGGGGCAAGGGAGTAGAAAATGTTGTTTCTAACAAATCAGTCTTGCCTGAAAGAAAGGCCTGGTGTCTGAAGATTCTTTAATTCTTACCAACTTCTCTTACACAGGTGACCAGAGACCAAGGGAAGAGCAGCTGTTGGACAATCAAGCATTTTATCCAAGGTAAGTTGTTTTTGTCTTTTTTGTATCTGTATTGCTTTCTGGATTTTCAGGATTTGTCTTTCTATATCTTGAAAATCCACAGCAAGGATCCTTTCAGTGATCTGGTTCTTGGGCCTTGCTATTCCAAAAAGTAATCAGGGTTGAGGGAAGGCTAGAGGAATGGACCCAAAGAAGCTGTTCCACTCCATATCTCTCCTTTTAACCTGAGGTACCCATATTAATACCACCTGTATGTTTAGTCCTTTTCTATGAATTTTGAAGACATACAATAAATCCCACAGAGTAAAACTTGAAGCCTTTCTTTTAGCATTTTCTTCTCGGGTTTGTTAAGAGATGATACTATAAGTATTTAAAACGTTCAAAACAGTGTTCAGCGAATTCTCTCTCCCAGCTCTGCCCTTTGTCACGTAGTTTTCCCACTTGAAAGGCAAACAGTGTGACCAGTTTCTTGAGTACTTTCAGGGGGATCCTCTACATACATTAGTATATGAAGGGTTACTCTCTTTTTATAGCTGAACTGTATTTCATACTTCTATAATTTAAAAAACTGACCTTTATTAACTTTCAAGTGTTTGTCAGTCTTTTGCTATTGTAAACAATGATGAGATAAATATCCTTGTGTAAATGCTCATTTGATAAGTTTGTTGGTAGGATGAATGCCACTTTCTGGGCCTACTTATGTGTGAACTTTAAATTTTAAAAGTTCTTGCTATATTTTCCCTCAGAGAGGCTGTATCATCACTTTACTAATTAATTTTTTCTGATTTTATGTTTTATTCAAGGTACTTTTCTGGTTGTTAGAAAACTTAAGAAAGTTATTAATGTGCTTTTGTAGAGCTTTTCAGACCCTGGGATTGTTTCCTTATTTGTGTTATGCCCAAAGTTCGAGTCCCCAAAACTGAGAGAAATAAGACGTCCACGGCAATGCAAAAGCATAAAGGGGTTTATTGCTAGCTCGAGCTAGGGCTCCTCGGCACCGACGCAGTGGCTATAGGGAGGGAGCCCCGAATCTTGGGCTGCACTGCTTTTATAGGGAATTTAATCAGGTAAGAGTATACAAGAGGGGGTGTTCAAGCAGGAGGACAACTGATTGGCCACTTTAGGGGGTGTTTAAGTTGACAGATAACTGGTTGGTTACTTCTATCCATAGGATTTGTGTGTAGATTCTTGATTGGTTTTTACTTCCAAGGTAAATCACAAACTCCTGAACGTTAAGTCAGAAGGTTTAGCCTAGTGACCGATTGGCTTGTGTACAGTGGGGCTAGGTTAGGTAATCTGAGGGTTGATTGGCTATGGGTAGTGGGCTTAGGTTGGGTAACATCCAAAGTTCTTTTGCCCGGGACCTTGCAGGATGGAATTCTTTAACAAGATGGAGTAGCTCAGGCATGAAGGGACTGCTAGGGGTAGTCTCCTGGAATCATGACCCAGGTTTATAAGAATTCAAAACCTAGGCCTAGTGCAACCTGTCGAGCCTGCCATGGCTCCGGTCTGGTTCCCCAACAATTTGTGTGTGTGTGATAAAATCAATTGACTGATCCATGATCAGCATTTTCTTTAACTTTTATTTTGAAAAATTCAAACTGTACAAAAATAGACAAAACATTAATGAACCTCTATGTACCATTCTTTGCTCATCTGCAGTAATGATTGACTCATAGCCAGTCTTATTTAATTTATACCTCTGCCCACCCCAGGTCATCCCAGGCGGTGCTCATGGTAAAGAACCTGCCTGCCAGTGCAGGAGATGGCAGAGACAAGGGTTCGATCTCTGGGTCGGAAAGATCCCTGGAAGAGGGACCCACTCCAGGATTCTGGCCTGGCGAATCCCTTGGATGGGGAGCCTGGCAGGCTACAGTCCATAGGGTCACAGAATTGGACTCGACTAAAGCAACTTAGCACGCACACAGGCTACCCAGCCCAATGTTATTTTGAAGCAAATGCCTTCATTTTTCAAATATGTATGATTTCAGGCATAAACATTTCAGTGTATATGAGAATGATGAGTCTTTTTAAAAACTTAATCACAATACCATTATTTTCCCTTAAAGTAAACAATACTTGTTTAATAATCAGATGTCCAGTTAGTTCTGAAAGGTTGTTGTTGAATCACGACGCCAAGATTCTTGGCCTCCGGAGGAGAAGAATTCAATCTGGGGCCAGAGACGAGGCTTGATCCCTCAGAGATTTTGTGTAATAAAGTTTTATTAATGTATAAAGGAGATAGAGAAAGCTTCTGACATAGGCATCAAAGGGGGCAGAAAGAGTACCCCCTGCTACTCTTCAGCTGGATGTTATATAGTCACTAGTGAAGTGAAGTCACTCAGTCATGTCCGACTCTGTGACCCTATGGACCGTAGCCTACCAAGCTCCTCCATCTGTGGGATTCTCCAGGCAAAAGTACTGGAGTGGGTTGCGTTTCCTTCTCCAGGAGATCTTACCAACCCAGGGATTGAACCCTGGTCTCCCGCATTGCAGGCAGACGCTTTACCATCTGAGCCACCAGGGAAGACTCTAGCAGTCTGTTAATGAAAGAAAGGAATGTCTCAAAACCCAGAACAGCACCAGGCCCCTCACACATAAGATGCATTTTGGGATAATCTTGGAACCAAAAGGTTTATCTTGGGCCATAAAATGATTAACTTGAATCTTGAAGACAGGCAGATCACCATACAAATAGTTTCATTTACATAGATTAGAGGAACAATATCTGAGTATAACATACTGGTTTGTCAAGTAGGTTCTGAGGCAAAAGGTGAACCTACTTGACGACAGAGTTTAGGGTAAATGTATAGTACATTAGCATAGCTTAAACATTTCCATAAGAAAAAGGCATTGGTTAACTTCAGATGAAATCAGGTGTCACTATGGCAACACAGAATTGTAAGAGAAACCTCCTTTTAAATTTGTATAGAGAAGGAAAAAAATATCTCTTCCTCCTGCCGCTTAAGAGAGATAAAAATGTCTGACACTTGCAGGCTATTATCGTCCATTTGGAGACCCCTGGCCTTACTGCCTGTTACCCTCTCAGTATTTAGACTTCCTCTCCAGGGCAAATATTAAAGTGCTACACTCAATATGCCAGCAAATTTGGAAAACTCATCAGTGGCCACAGGACTGGAAAAGGTCAGTTTTCAGTCCAATCCCAAAGAAAGGAAATGCCAAAGAATGCTCAAACTTCCACATTATTGCACTCATCTCACATGCTAATAAAGTAACGCTCAAAATTCTCCAAGCCAGGCTTCAACAATACATGAACCATGAACTTCCAGATATTCAAGCTGGTTTTAGAAAAGGCAGAGGTACCAGAGATCAAATTGCCAACATCCACTGGACCATTGAAAAAGCAAGAGAGTTCCAGAAAAACATCTATTTCTGCTTTATTGACTATGCCAAAGCCTTTGACTGTGTGGCTCACAATAAACTGTGGAAAATTCTGAAAGAGATAGGAATACCTGACCACCTGACCTGTCCCATGAGAAATCTGTATGCAGGTCAGGGAGCAACAGTTAGAAATCGACATGGAACAACAGACTCATTCCAAATAGGAAAAGGAGTATGCCAAGGCTGTATGTTGTTACCCTGCTTATTTAACTTCCATGCAGAGTACATCATGCAAAATGCCAGGCTGGATGAAGCACAAGTTGGAATCAAGATTGCCAGGAGAAATAGCAACAGCTTCAGATATGCAGATGACACTACCCTTATGGCAGAAAATGAAGAGGAACTAAAAAGCCACTTGATGAGAGTGAAAAAGTTGATTCAAAGCTCAACATTCAGAAAACTAAGATCATGGCATCCGGTCCCATCACTTCATGGGAACTAGATGAGGAAACAGTGGAAACAGTGTCAGATTTTATTTTTTGGGCTCCAAAATCACTGCAGATGGTGACTGCAGCCATGAAATTGAAAGACACTTACTTCTTGGAAGGAAAGTTATGATCAACCTAGATAGTATATAAAAAGCAGAGACATTACTTTGCCAACAAAGGTCTGTCTAGTCAAGGCTGTGGTTTTTCCAGTAGTCATGTATCGATGTGAGAGTTGGACTATAAAGAAAGCTGAGTGCCAAAGAATGGATGCTTATGAACTGTAGTGTTGGAGAAGACCCTTGAGACTCTTAGACTGCAATGAGATCCAGCAAGTCCATCCTAAAGGAAATCAGTCCTGAATATTCATTGGAAGGACTGATTTTGAAGTTGAAACTCCAATACTTTGGCCACCTGATGTGAAGAGCTGACTCATTTGAAAAGACTCTGATGCTGGGAAAGATTGAAGGCAGGAGGAGAAGGGGACGACAGAGGATAAGATGGTTGGATGGCATCACCAACTCAGTGGACATGGGTTTGGGTGGACTCCGGGAGTTGGTGATGGACAGGGAGGCCTGGCATGCTGCAGTTCATGGGGTTGCAAAGAGTCGGACATGACTGAGCGACTGAACTGAACAGTGCAAATAACTTTAAAAAATTTTGAGGTTTTTTTGAATCTGGGTTCAGATAAGACCCATGTTTTGTGGTTCATTTATAACTCTCCTAGTAAAGTCTTTCTTAGAAACAATGATTTCTTATTCTCCTTCTTTTTCTCTCTCTACTTGCAATATATTTGTTGAAGAAACTGGGTAATTTGTTCCATATAGTTTCCCACTGTATCATTAACATGTTTTTCTGTATTTTCTGTAGACTAAGAGGCTTAACCTAGGAGCACTAATTTGAATTTGCTGGAACGTCTCAGAAAGAGAGCTCAGATTTATTTTCAAACCTTTATAATCCAAATATTGGGGAAGGTTTCCTGGGGAGGGAAAGTTAGGCTCAAATGGATCACTTGGTGGACAGATGCTTCCGTGGGACAGTTAATGATTCTGAAGAGAGTATGTGCCCTCTATCTGATTTCTAGCCCTGATGAAATGACAGCAGTATTGAAAAATCCATAAACATAGAGGGAGACTTTATTATTAAAAGAGCTCATATGTGATGTCTTCATATGTGTGGAGGGTGAGACATATTCCCCTCTAAATATAGAAAATGGCCAGAGTTCAGCTCTAGCAGCCAGGAAATCAGCCTGAAGGGGTGAGTGGTGTTGGCGGATGATGATGTAGCCTCTGACTTATAGTATGGAACTACATGTTTATTTCAAGCTTCAGGTTTTCTTTTATACTTTGACAAAAGCATTAGGTCAGAAGTTTGACATTTTTAGTTTTACCCACCCAGATTTATTGTCTCCAGAAGTCATTGTTGTCCTACAGAGTTTCTGCTTCAGGGGGCTTTACTATCTATTATCTACTTTCTCTTCTGTGTCCTATACTTAACTTGTAATTACATTGTAACTCATGTCACATTCCTCAGTTTATTTCTTATCTTTTTAAATCCTGTTTGCCCCTAGCATATTAAGATCACTATCTCCTAAAAGGCTTCTAGCTATTCTTCAGTTCAGAATCCAGCACAGTTCAGAATCACAGCACAGTTCAGAATCACAGCACGCCAGGCCTCCCTGTCCATCACCAACTCCCGGAGTTCACTCAGACTCACATCCATTGAGTCAGTGATGCCATCCAGCCATCTCATCCTCTGTCGACCACTTCTCCTCCTGCCCCCAATCCCTCCCAGCATCAGAGTCTTTTCCAACGAGTCAGCTCTTCACATGAGGTGGCCAAAGTACTGGAGTTTCAGATTTAGCATCATTCCTTCCAAAGAAATCCCAGGGCTGATCTCTTTCAGAATGGACTGGTTGGATCTCCTTGCAGCCCAAGGGACTCTCAAGAGTTTTCTCCAACACCACAGTTCAAAAGCATCAATTCTGCGGTGCTCAGCTTTCTTCACAGTCCAACTCTCACATCCATACATGACCACTGGAAAAACCGTAGCCTTGACTAGACGGACCTTAGTTGGCCAAGTAATGTCTCTATTTTGAATATGCTATCTAGGTTGGTCATAACTTTTCTTCCAAGGAGTAAGCGTCCTTTAACTTCATGGCTGCAATCACCATCTGCAGTGATTTTGGAGCCTCTCAAAATAAAGTCTGACACTGTTTCCTCATCTATTTCCCATGGAGTGACGGGACCAGATGCCATGATCTTTGTTTTCTGAATGTTGAGCTTTAAGCCAACTTTTTCACTCTCCTCTTTCACTTTCATCAAGAGGCTTTTTAGTTCCTCTTCACTTTCTGCCATAAGGGTGGTGTCATCTGCATATCTGAGGTTTTTGATATTTCTCCCAGCAATCTTGATTCCAGCTTGTGTTTCTTCCAGTCCAGTGTTTCTCATGATGTACTCTGCATATAAGTTAAATAAGCAGGGTGACAATATATAGCCTTGATGTACTCCTTTTCCTATTTGGAACCAGTCTGTTGTTCCATGTCCAGTTCTAACTGTTGCTTCCTGACCTGCATATAGGTTTCTCAAGAGGCAGGTCAGGTGGTATGGTATTCCCATCTCTTTCAGAACTTTCCACAGTTTATTGTGATCCACACAGTCAAAGGCTTTGGCATAGTCAATAAAGCAGAAATAGATATTTTTCTGGAACTCTTGCCTTTTCCGTGATGCAGCAGATGTTGGCAATTTGATCTCTGGTTCCTCTGCCTTTTCTAAAACCAGCTTGAACATCAGGAAATTCATGGTTCTCGTATAGCTGAAGCCTGGCTTGGAGAATTTTGAGCATTACTTTACTAGCATGTGAGATGAGTGCAATAGTGTGGTAGTTTGAGCATTCTTTGGCATTGCCTTTCTTTGGGATTGGAATGAAAACTGACCTTTTCCAGTCCTGTGGCCACTGCTGAGTTTTCCAAATTTGCTGGCATATTGAATTCAGCATTTTGACAGCATCATCTTCCAGCATTTGAAATAGCTCAATAGGAATTCCATCACGTCCACTAGCTTTGTTGGTAGTGATGCTTTCTAAGGCCCACTTGACTTCACATTCCAGGATGTCTGGCTCTAGATGAGTGATCACACCATCGTGATTACCTGGGTCATGAAGATCTTTTTTGTATAGTTCTGTGTATTCTTGCCACCTCTTCTTAATATCTTCTGCTTCTGTTAGGTCCATACCATTTCTATCCTTTATCAAGCCCATCTTTGCATGAAATGTTCCCTTGGTATCTCTAATTTTCTTGAAGAGATCTCTAGTCTTTCCCATTCTGTTGTTTTCCTCTATTTCATTGCATTGTTCGCTGAAGAAGGCTTTCTTATCTCTTCTTGCTATTCTTTGGAACTCTGCATTCAGATGCTTATATATTTTCTTTTCCCCTTTGTTTTTTGCCTCTCTTCTTTTCACAGCTTTTTGTAAGGCCTCCTCAGACAGCCATTTTGCTTTTTTGCATTTCTTTTCCATGGGGATGATCTTGATCCCTGTCTCCTGTACAATGTCAACGAACCTCATTCCTTAGTTCATCAGGCATTCTATCTATCAGATCTAGGCCCTTAAATCTATTTCTCACTTCTACTGTATAATCATAAGGGATTTGATTTAGGCCATACCTGAATGGTCTAGTGGTTTTCCCTACTTTCTTCAATTTGAGTCTGAATTTGGCAATAAGGAGTTCACGATCTGAGCCACAGTCAGCTTCTGGTCTTGTTTTTGTTGACTGTATAGAGCTTCTCCATCTTTGGCTGCATAGAATATAATCAATCTGATTTCAGTGTTGACCATCTGGTGATGTCCATGTGTAGAGTCTTTTCTTGTGTTGTTGTAAAAGGGTGTTTGCTATGACCAGTGCATTTTCTTGGCAAAACTCTATTAGTCTTTGCCCTGCTTCATTCCACATTCCAAGGCCCAATTTGCCTGTTACTCCAGGTGTTTCTTGACTTCCTACTTTTGCATTCCAGTCCCCTATAATGAAAAGGACATCTTTCTTGGGTGTTAGTTCTGAAAGGTCTTGTAGGTCTTCATAGAACCGTTCAACTTCAGCTTCTTCAGCGTTTCTGGTTTGGGCATAGACTTGGATCACTGTGATATTGAATGGTTTGCCTTGGAAATGAAGAGAAATCATTCTGCCGTTTTTGAGATTGCATCCAAGTACTGCATTTTGGACTCTTTTGTTGACCATGATGGCTACTCCATTTCTTCTGAGGGATTCCTGCCTGCAGTAGTAGATATAATGGTCATCTGAGTTAAATTCACCCGTTCCAGTCCATTTTAGTTTGCTGATTCCTAGAATGTCGATGTTCACTCTTGCCATCTCTTGTTTGACCACTTCCAATTTGCCTTGATTCATCGACCTGACATTCCAGGTTCCTATGCAATATTGCTTTTTACAGCATCGGACCTTGCTTCTATCACCAGTCACATCCACAGCTGGACATTGTTTTTGCTTTGGCTCCATCCCTTCATTCTTTCTGGAGTTATTTCTCCACTGATCTCCAATAGCGTGTTGGGCGCCTACTGACCTGGGGGAGTTCTTCTTTCATTATCTATCATTTTGCCTTTTCATGCTTTTCATGGGGTTCTCAAGGCAAGAATACCAAAGTGGTTTGCCATTCCCTTCTCCAGTGGACCACATTCTGTCAGACCACTCAACCATGAGCTGCCCATCTTGGGTTGCCCCGTGGGCATGGCTTAGTTTCATTGAGTTAGACAAGGCTGTGGTCCTAGTGTGATTAGACTCACTAGTTTTCTGTGATATGCTTTCAGTGTGTCTGCCCTCTGATGCTCTCTTGCAACACCTATTATTCCTAAACCCGAAACTCAGCAAACTTCTTTTGCCATAAACATTCCACTCACAAACCGGTCTCAGATAATAATCCTTCCCCTGGCCTCAAGCTGCGGCCTACATGCTCATCCTGGAACATTCTTTGTAAAGATCCTTGAACAAATGCCAATGGTTATTTTCTAGATTATTTTCTGGTCACAACTGTAGAAGGCTTTGTGCTTTCTCATGCTTCTCTCAAGCACCTTAACATTCTTTCCAGCCAACTCAACTGAAGAAAGGAAAGAACAAGCCATAATCACAGGGCCTAACTCCTTCATCCCGGGGCCATGCCTGCAAGATGAGGAGGGGGTTTGGGCCCGTGCCTCCGTTTTGTCAATAATGCCTAACATGGCTCCAGACAGAAAATAGTGATAAGGAAGTTTCCTAAAGTTTCTTTGAGATGTGAGTCACCCAATGGGCCTTAAATTAGGAAAGATTAAGGCTTGGGGTGAGAGACACATGTAGGGGGTCCTTTTATACACTGCCATTTAAAAGGGAGCTGTTTAAAGAGACAATTATGTCTCTTAGTTAAAACAGCTGCCTGGGACCTATTGGGAAATGAAAGTTCCATTGAATGTCTTTCCAGGGGCCCAGCATTATGTATTATGAGAAATTAAATGTGTGCCTTGGTCACTGTCAGTAATATCTGGAACTCAGAAGGGAATCAGGATTGTCCTGGAAGGGCCTTGTATATGCAGAGATGTGTGACTTAAAGTCTGAACTGCCATTGTTGTCTACCCAGTCAATCCCAGGCGGATTCCTAGTCAAGGACTCTGGGGGAGGGGTGACTTCCTCTAGTACCATCACATCCAGCAAGGGACTAGGGATAGGGAAGACCAGTCCCTCCTGTAGATGGAATATTCTAGAGGGGTAGAATTTGGCTACACCTACAGGATGTATCAAGGAGGCCTCAGTACTTGTGCTTAGCTTGTGAGAGTGCTCATTCCATGATCCAAGGCATAATAGGCATCTCGGTTCAGAGATTCCCAGGCGTAGGGTCTTTGAAAGCCTTTATTTCCAAGAGATATTAGCATCTAGCCAGCAGTTGTCACTCTAATGATGTACAGCATAGGGCCAAAGGGGCCAGTTTCTTGCATCATTAGCCTGTAGGTGGACACCATAGTTGGTCCAGAGGCATGAGAGGTTGCTGCGGCCTCTACAAAGAGGCAGTCTCTGAGGCCACTAACAGGAAGTGACTGCTGATTTTAATTTGAAGAGATTGTGGAGCCTTTTGTTGGATGAGTTCCTTTTCACAGTGGGATGGTTTGTAAGTAACAGCATCAGTGAGATTAAAATTTGTCAGTAAGGAAATATGTTGCTTCCAGACCTGAATAAGACTTGACTTTATGGTCCCTGAGAGATTTCATAGCAGTTTATGGACAGTGTCTGGGATAGAGCTGTCCAGTTTTACCAATACTTTTCAGGAATTTCACCACAGTGTCAGAGCTTTACATTACGCATGAGGCAATGGCTTATGATTCTTTGTAAGCTCTTTTGTGAGTATTTTTACATCCTTAATGAGCATGTTAAATGAATTTCCATTTATGGAGGAGGAGGTCATCCATATAATGTCATACCTGTGCTTGTGGAAGAAGGTGGATGTAGTTAAGATTACAGTGGCAAGGCTACTGAGGTATCAGTGGGTAGCCCAGCAAAGCTATATTGTGTTAGACCTTGATAAGAGAAGTATATAAGGAGGGTGTTCAGCCAACTTCCTGTGAAAAGGAATTGAGAGTTTTTAGCCATAACATCAGTGTTGAGTCAATATAGCACTTGTGAAATATGTATCACAGGCTCATGGTACCTCATGCCACACACAAAAATTTATTCAAAATGCACCATCAACCTAAATTTAAGAGTATAAGCAGCCAAAGGGAAAAAAATACATAAATTGGACTTCCTCAAAATTAAAAACTTACCAGCTTCAAAGGAAAGAAAGTGAAAATATAGCCCATGATGCATGTACACTAGGTCACTACAGTTGTACCCAACTCTTTGCAACCCTGCCAGGCTGCTCTGTTCATGGGATTCTCCATGCGAGAATACTATAGTGGGTTGCTATTCTCTTCTCCAGGAGATCTTCCTGACCCAGGAATCCAACCCACGTCTCTTATGTCTCCTGCATTGGCAGGCAGGTTCTTTACTATTAGTGCCACCTGGGAAGCTCCAGGTGTATAGCCTACAAAGTAGGATCCAAAATTTGAAAATTACATGTTCAAGAAGGAATTAGATTTTTTTAGAGTGTGTGAGGAATTATTACAACTCAACAATAAAAAGACAAATATCCAGTTTGTTTTTTTCCTTTGGCTGAGTCATGCAGCATGCCTGATCTTGGCTCCTCCACCGGGGATTGAATCTGTTCCTCCTATGGTAGAAGCACAAAGTCTTAACCACTGCAGCACTAGGGAAGTCCTCAGGCAGTTTTCTGTTAAAGGATGTTCCCCACTTCCACACCCGAGGGCCCAGGTTTCAGTCCCTGGATGGAGACCTAAGATCTTACAAGCTGTATGACCAAAATAAATAAATAGAATTAAAAATAAAGGTCAAGTTGGAGGGGATATATGTATACTTATGGTTGATTCACATTGGTGTATGGCAGAAACCAACACAACACTGTAAAGCAATTATCCTCCCATTAAGGAAAAAAAAAAAACAACAAAGGATGCTTTGGGTTTGTTCCTTGGTTAGTAGATGAGTCTAGTGTGACTTCATGTGGCCTGGATGAAACTTTGAACTCAAAATACTTCTTTCACCTGGAACATGAGAATAAGTCGGGGAGGTACTCTTGTACTCTTTGGTATGTAGTGTGTTGGAACTGGGGAAAAACACAGATCTTAGTTGTCTGAAGTACTCATTCCAGGATTTGGCCTACATGGATATAGTGCACTTCTAGGCCCGAGGGCCTCATCAGTATCCTTGAAGCAGGCATGACTTGGGTATGTTTTGGATCAGGGTCCCCTAGTCGGAAAAGGTGAACCACTCAGGACAGGTCAGAGAACCCTAAGAACATCATAGGAATTGGGTACTGCTTTAACATAAATTAATTCTATATCTGTGTCTTTTGGTATTGAGGAAGGCATTTGATTTTTTAGATTTTTGCACATCTCAGTATGTGTATTGGGGCATGGAAGGGACCAGGTGTCATGAAAAGGGAAGGAAATATTTATCTTAACTTAGTCATTTAGAAGCAAGCCTGTTCTCATGGTTCCTTTTACTTCCTGACTCTCTTCTCAGGACTCTGCACTTTTCCACAAAAAGAAGCCAGAGGAGGACTAATAATTTGCCATTCTAAGCCATGCCGCATGTGAGTTGATGTTTTTTCTTCCCTTCATCAAATAGTCTTGTTTTCTAGGATATGAATGCTCAGTATTCTTACCCCCAGATTTTCTGCCTTACTAAGCCCCAGCCCTCTCTTCTCTAGCCATATTTGGGATCCATTCTGCAAATTAGGAAACATATTAAGGAAAGAGTAGACCCTCTCCTGTCATTGTGGTTTGATGAGATGGGACTACATATGCAAAATTCAGTCTTTGTCATTGACTCTATTTTCTGGATGATTAGGATAGAAGTTGCTGTTTATCTCAGAATGTGGTGAGATCTTTGGTCTGTGAGGCTTTTAAGATTGAGATGTGATCAAATGCAGGACTGAGAACAAAGAGAGTATCATCAGTGAATATCTCAGAGGTGAATACCAGTGACAAGGTCTGTTTTGAATCTGAATAACATGTGTAAGCCAAGGACCATGTCTATGAGTTTAGGTCATCTTTCATTGGCTTTCTGTTGCTCAGAATAAGCGATATGTACAATGAGCATTGATGACTGGTAACAGAGCCAGAGAATTAGGTATTTGAGAATTTTAGAAATGGAACTGACATTAGAGAAGGAATACAAAATAAATACCAAAAAATAAGAAAATGATTGCAGGGAATTCCCTGGTGGTCCAGTGGTTAGAACTCTGCACTTTCATTGCTGAGGGCTGGGGTTCAGTCTCTGAGGGCACTAAGATCCCATTAGCTGTACATTGCACGGGGTGGGAGGAGGGAAAGGAAGGAAAAGAAAATGATTACAGGGCTTCTGTGGTCCAGTGGTTGGGAAGCCACCTTGCAATACAGGGAACACTGGTTCAAGCCCTGGTCTGGGAAGATCCTACATATCACAGGGCAATTAAGCCCATATACCACAACTTCTGAGCCTGAGCTCTGGAACCCACTAGCCACAACTACTGACCCATGTTTGAGAACTACTGAAGCCCACCTGACTAGAGCCTGTACTCCGCAGCAAGAGAAGCCACCACAATGAGAAGTCCACATACCGCAAGGCAGAATAGATCCCATTCTCCACAACTAGAGAAAGCCCGAGTGCAGCAACAAAAGTCCAGTGTAGCCAAAAATAAATAAAATGTTTTTAAAAAGGAAAGAAAATCATTTCAATCATAATATGATATATTATATCATATGCCTTGTAAAAATGATGACTATGAAAGGATTTGCCAGGACAAGGGAGAAAATTATTGCTAAATTATTCTGAGACTTAAGTTGGAAATAAACCCTTAAATTATATAAAAATCTTATTTTCTAAGATAAATATTTTAAAAGATATTTGGATGGGCCCATCAGGTTTGTTTTTCTTTTTCTCCCTTCCTTCTTTCTTCCAACCTCTCCTTCTTCCCTCCCTTCCATCCTTTCTCTTACTTATTTTCAGTTCTTTAAAGGGAAGAGGGGGGAAGGAACTTGCAACTTATTTGGGAATTTGCATGTGTTACATGCTTACACAAGCTTTTCAGGTAGTACTTGTGGTAAAGAACCCGCCTAACAAATGCAGGAGACATAAGAGATGCAGGTTTGAGCCCTGGGTTGGGAAAACCCCCGGAGGAGAGCGTGGCAACTCACTCCACTATTCTTTCCTGGAGAATCCCATGGACAGAGGAGCCCAGTGGGCTACAGTACATAGGGTTGTAGTGAATCAGGTATGACTGAAGCGACTGAGCATTCATGCATGGGCTTGCACAGAGTATTTCATTTAATCAGAGAACTCTATTCACCTGGCTTTTGTTCATTCCTATAACTGTTCATGAGAAGCTATAACAGAGTAATAGGAATGTTTAGAAACTATGTAGGTGCTCTACATTTATCACATAATTTCCTTTCCATTACTTAACCTTATTGCAAACTTTTTTCTCTTTTGGCCACTTTATGTAACACTTTTCTTCTCTTATTACTTCTAGAAAATATTTTTTTTTTGTTTTACCATTAACACTGGGTTTGTCATCTCAGAGGTTAGTATTGTTCAAGGATGTGGCCATAGACTTCTCACAGGAGGAATGGGCATACCTGGACTTGGAACAGAAGGATCTGTACAGAGATGTGATGCTGGAGAACTACAGCAACCTGGTCTCAGTGGGTAAGCTTGTCTGCTCCTAATAATTTAACCTGTCTTTGTGAAATTTAGAAAAGTTTCCAGGTGCCTAGCTGAATTTCAGACCTTTAGTCCCAAATAAAATTTTTGTGCTTTATAGACTTAGAAATAGACAGCTCCATTGGGCATCTGTATCTTCTGTATTCTTCATAGATCCTTCTTCTTAATCTTTCTACAATTGACCTTGTTACTTGCTGAACAACGTGCTCCATTTTAAGCAGAGTGTAACCATATCCATTTCCGCTTATAAACAGGAGTTTCCATTTCTAAGCTAGATGTGCTCTCCTTATTGGAGCAAGGGAAAGAACCTTGGAAGGTTGTACAGGATGTGACAAGAGATCTGAGCCCAGGTGAGTAGTTGATGATCAGGCAAAGGGAGGCCATTGTTAAAATTGCTTAATTTTAACCTTTTTTGGCCAGTTGCTTAATTGGCCACATCTTCAAGTTATTAGCTTGGAAGTTCTCAAAGACCCAACTAATGCCTTTTCCTCTTAGGCCTGTGAAGTAAAAATCCTGAGCCCTGGAGGACAAAACTGTTTACAAAGGAATACCCTAAGGTTATTGTAGGCTTACAGAAAAACTGAATAAAGCCCAGAGTTCCCACATGCCCTCTTTTCAGTTTTGTTCCATTTACCACTTTCCTGATTTTCTTTCATTTTCTCCAGTATTTTCAAACAGGAGATTGCCTTCCTTTTCCAATGGTATTCATTTTACTATTTTATATTTCTGATCCAGTGACACCTGTATGAGAGTCTATCCAGCAAATATTTTAAAATACCCTCTGTATTCTAAGTGTTGAGAATATAGCAGTAAACAAGAAAAATTCTCTATCCCCATTGATATAGCAGAAGAAATATAATAGTAGCAAATAAAAACATACAAAGAATGATGATTTTAATGAAGCTAAACAAAAAGCAGAGAAAATCAAAAGTAATGGGAGAGTGGTTAAGGATGACTCTCTGAGATGCTCACATTTGAAGGGAGATATGAGTAAAGTACATTCAGAAAACGAAGACCATGGCATCTGGTCCCATCACTTCATGGGTAATAGATGGGGAAACAGTGGAAACAGTGTCAGACTTTATTTCTGGGAGCTCTAAAATCACTACAGATGGTGACTGCAGCCATGAAATTAAAAGACGCTTACTCCTTGGAAGAAAAGTTATGACCAACCTAGATAGTATATTCAAAAGCAGAGACATTACTTTGCCAACTAAGGTCCATCTAGTCAAGGCTACGGTTTTTCCAGTGGTCATGTATGGATGTGAGAGTTGGACTGTGAAGAAGGCTGAGCACTGAAGAATTGATGCTTTTGAACTGTGGTGTTGGAGAAGACTCTTGAGAGTCCCTTAGACTGCAAGGAGATCCAACCAGTCCATTCTAAAGATCAGCCCTGGGGTTTCTTTGGAAGGAATGATGCTAAAGCTGAAACTCCAGTACTTTGGCCACCTCATGCGAAGAGTTGACTGATTGGAAAATACTCTGATGCTGGGAGGGATTGGGGGCAGGAGGAGAAGGGGACGACCGAGGATGAGATGGCTGGATGGCATCACTGACTCGATGGACATGAGTCTGAGTGAACTCCGGGAGTTGGTGATGAACAGGGAGGCCTGGCGTGCTGTGATTCATGGGGTCGCAAAGAGTTGGACATGACTGAGTGACTGAACTGAACTGAACTGATAAGTAAAGTAAGCCATGCAAATTCTAGGATAACAGCAGTTTTTTATTTTGTTTAGTTTTCTGGGTTTTGTTTGTTTTCTGGCCATACCTTGAGACTTGTGGGATCTTGGTTCCCCAGGGTCTGAACACAGGCCCCTGGCCGTGAAAGTGCAGAGTCCTAAGGACTGCCATGAAATTCCCAAGAAGACTAATTTAAGGCAGAGAGACTAGTAATAGTAGAGGAAGTCAGAGGTAGGAATGAGTTTGATGCTTTTGAGGATCAACAGATAAACAAGTGTGGCTAAGGTGAGTTAGGGAGAACAGAAATAAAGTAATGTATCAATGTAGATTCTTCAGTTTTAACTAATGTACTGAACGAATACAAAATATTAAGTTATTACTAATAAGGGAACCTGGAGGGGCAAAGAAAGGGGGTATGTGGGAACTCTCCGGACTTTGTCCGGTTTTTTCTAAGCCTAAAACTACTCTAAGAAATAAAGTCTTAATTTAAAAACAAAAAATAAACTATAACATGAATTCATACCAATTCAATTCTAATCTAAATTATAGGCTTTTTATTTAACCCTTTTAAAAATCTTAACAGCTGCATCTATTTTCTTTCATGCCAAGAGTCCCAGTTATCATGGACACTAAGAATAGTAGGATTAGAATATCATATGATTACCTACTCTATTCCACATTATACAGGAAGCCTCTAAAATAAGATCTACACTACCAGTAATAATATGATTACTCAAAACAGTTTGAGATAATTGTTTTGCCCGTTTTGATTCCCTTCATAAGTTATATCTCACAGTCAAATTGCTATGTTTTAAAGTTATGTGAAATAGTTTCCTTCTATGGTTATGCTACCAATTGTAAATATGGGTTTTATTTTTTGTTGCTGTTTTGAATTTTTAAGCTATGCTTTCTTGTAATTTAATTTTGTTTTACAATTATGCAATATAATTATGTACTACCAAAGTCAAATGTCCAAAACAGATTATATTCAAAGAAATCTGACTTCTATCGCTGGCTTCTTCATATTTCCCACCCTATAACTATGGGCTTTACTCCTCCCCCATTTTTAAAAATGAGCAGATATGTATTTTACATTTATACTTCTTCCACTTTCTCTCCTTCCTAAGATAAAAAGACCATAGCTAAAAAAAAAAGAGCATAACTGTACATACTTTTGTTGACATTTCTTTTACAGTTAGCAGTGTATTTCAGTTGGCACTCCATATTAATATGAAGAGATATTCCTTTTTAACTGCTTCATAGTATTCCATAATGTGGCTATACCATGAATTATTTCCAACCAGCCACCTAGTGATGGACAATTGAGCTATTTTACTCTTTTTCTGTAACACATTATGCTTCAATAAAGACTATGCATCAGAGTTCTTTTGTTAGTGCAATTAAAATTTTTTTAACTGTTTTTTTTTGTTTGTTTTTTGGCCATGCTATGCAGCATGCAGGATCTTGGTCACCTGACAAGCATTTGAACCTGTGCCCCTGAAGTGAAAGTGCAGTCATAATCATTCGACTGCCAAGGAAATCCTGCTAATACAATTTTGAGATAGATTTAACATAAGTATAGATATCTTTAGTTTTCTATTTTTTCTCGGCTTGTCATTTTACTTTTCTTAATGTATTTTTGACATACTAGCCTTTATTTTTTTAACTCTAATGTGATCTTTTTTTTTTTTAATCAAGTTATGGTTTGGGAAAAAAATCCCCATTCCTCAGTTATAGAAAAGTCTCCTAAGTTTTATTCTAGTTATTTGTATGTTTTCATTTTTGTAAGGACATCTGTTCCATTTGGAATATATCCTACATAATGTCTAAGGTACTGATGCAATTTCAGCTTTTTTTTTTAATGTTTATCCTTATGCTGTGTGATGGGCTTTTTTTGTTGTTTTTATTTTAAGGGAGAAGGAAAGTTTAATTCTTTGCAGCAAGTAAGAACCCTGGGCTTCCCAGGTAGCACAGTGGTCAGGAATCTGCCTGCCAGTGCAAGAGACATAGGGTTCAGTGCCTGGGTTGGGAAGATTCCTTGGAGTAGCAAATGGCAGTCCACTCCAGTGTTCTTGCCTGGAAAATTCCATGGGCAGAGGAGCTTGGTGGGCTACAGTCTATGGGGCTGTAAATAGTCAGAAATGATTGAGCATGCACAAGGAGAACCCTGGGGATCATTCTCAGATCAGTGTCACCTGTGTTTATCCTTATGTTTATTGCTTTCATTTATTAAGAAAGAGTCCATCTCTTCCCAACTGATTTTGGCTGCTACCTTTATTGTGGGCTAAATTTATACTTATAATTGTGTCTATTTCTGGGTTTTTCTTTTCTGTTCCATTGGTTCTATTGACATTTTAACCATAGAAATTTCATTTTTCCAAGAATCTGAAAATAACATTTGTTTACTTGTTATCTTATAGACTGGGAATCCAGGTGTGAAACCAAGAAGATACCATCAACAAGAGAAGGTTATGAACTAGAAGCATCTCAGTGGGAAATAATAGAACAACTTACAAGCCATAAGTATGAATACAAAAGTTTTCAAAATGATAGGGAATGCGGAGACCAGTTTGAAAGACAACTAGGAAATAAAGAGGTTTCTAGACAACTAGTCATCTATGAAGAAATGCCTAATTTTAGTCAGACTATATCCGTTACATTACAACAGAGAATTCATTCATCTGAAAAATTTGATGAATGTAAAGCATGCGGAAAGTATTTTAACCTTGGCTTTCAACAAACTGAGCATCAGAAAAATCATTCTAATGAAAAATTCGATGAATGTAAAGAATGTGGAATGGCCTTTATTAAGGACTCACAACTTACTTACCATCAGAGAGTTCATGTTCCTAAGAAACTCTATGAGAAGGAATGTGGAAAAGCCTTCATTTGTGCTTCGCAACTTATTTATCATCAAAGAATTCATACTGGAGAGAAACTTTATGAATGTAAAGAGTGTAGAAAAGCCTTTATTCGTGCCTCACAACTTATTTATCATCAAAGAATTCACACTAGTGAAAGACCCTATGAATGTAATGAATGTGGGAAGGCCTTCTTTTGTGGCTTGCAACTTACTTACCATCAAAGAGTTCATACTGGTGAGAAACCCTATCAGTGTAAGAAATGTGGAAAAACCATTAATCTTGGCTCCCTCCTTACTCGACATCAAAAGATTCACATTAGTGAAAAACCCTTTGAATGTAAAGAATATGGAAAGACTTTTATTTGTGACTCAGAACTTACTCAGCATGAGAGAATTCACACTGGTAAGAAACCCTATGAGTGTAAGGAATGTGGAAAGTCCTTTATTCATGGTTCACAGCTTACTCACCATCAGAGAAATCATACTGGTGAAAAGCCGTATGTGTGTAAAGAATGTAGAATGGCCTTTACACAGAGTTCATATCTTTCGCAACATCAGAGACGTCACACTGGTCAGAAACCCTACATATGTAATGAATGTGGAAAGTCCTTTATTCGTGGCTTTCACCTTACCAGACATCAGAGAATTCATACTGGTGAGAAACCCTATGTATGTAATGAATGTGGGAAAACCTTTCGTTATAGTTCACAGCTTTCTCCACATTATAGATTTCATACTGGTGAAAAGCCTTATAAATGTAAAGATTGTGAGATGTCCTTCATCCTTGGCTCACAACTTACTGAACATCAGAGGATCCATACAGGTAAGAAGCCACATGAATGTAAGCAGTGTGGAAAAGCCTTTAACTATGGCTCACAGCTTATTCGACATCAGAGGACTCATACTGGTGAGAAACCATATGAATGTGAAGAATGTGGGAAATCATATGTTTCTGGTTCACACCTTACTGAACATCAAAGAATTCACACTGGTGAAAAACCCTTTGAATGTAAGGAATGTGGGAAAGCCTTTATTCGTGTCTCATATCTTACTCAGCATCAGAGAATTCATACTGGCGAAAAGCCGTATGTATGTAAAGAATGTAGAATGGCCTTTACACAGAGTTCACAACTTTCTCAACATCAGAGACTTCATACTGGTGAGAAACCCTACATATGTAATGAATGTGGAAAGTCCTTTATTCGTCGCTTTCAACTTATTGAACATCAGAGAATTCATACTGGTGAGAGACCGTATGACTGTGAAGAATGTGGGAAATCATTTATTTGTGGTTCACACCTTACTGAACATCAAAGAACTCACACTGGTGAAAAACCCTTTGAATGTAAGGAATGTGGGAAAGCTTTTATTCGTAGCTCATATCTTACTCGGCATCGGAGAATTCATACTGGTGAAAAACCCTTTGAATGTAAGGAATGTGGGAAAGCCTTTATTTGTAGCTCATATCTTACTCGGCATCAGAGAATTCATACTGGTGAAAAACCCTGTGAATGTAAAGAATGTGGAAAGGCTTTTGCTTATGGCACACAACTGTCTCGACATCAGAAAATTCATACAGGTGAGAATCCCTAGGAATGTAAGCTGTGGGAAAATCTTTATTTTGTGCCTCACAACTTAAGCTACATCAGATATTTCATACTGGGAACCATATGAATGTAAGGAATGTGGTAAGACTTTTATTTATAGCTCACAGCTAACTTACTATCAGAGTTCATACTGGTGAGAAACATACAAATGTAACTAATGTGGAAAGGCCTTTAATTGTCAATCACAACTTAAGATCAGAGAATTCATTCTGGTGGAAGCCTTATAAATGTAATGCATATGATAAGGACTTCAGATGTCATTTACACCTTACTCAAC
The DNA here is from genome assembly GCA_917880005.1 of Nanger dama. Taxonomy (NCBI): domain Eukaryota; kingdom Metazoa; phylum Chordata; class Mammalia; order Artiodactyla; family Bovidae; genus Nanger; species Nanger dama. The sequence continues at coordinate 47,021,993 of CAKJTW010000012.1, read as the reverse complement.
ATCAGAAACCTCATAATGGAGAAAGACTGTGTAAAAAAAATTTAGTAAATCATTTCCATGTTTATCTATAACATTTGACTTTGAAATATAAGAAAATTCAAATTATGAATATGAGTATCCTTTTTTTATATAAACTCATGAGTAACTCACCTTCAGAGACTTTATAGTTTAAAAAGGCTAGATCAATATATAAGTGCAGAATTACATTCCATCATATTTCAATCTTTGCTAAACAGTGATTCATATGAGAGCTCAACCCTAAAATGTAGGGTTCTTTTGTTCAGCATCATTTCAGCTCCACCATTTACTGTCTGGGTGTTTCTTTGGGAAAGTTACTTAACCCCTGTTTGTTTTAGTTTCTTCCTTACTAATACATTGATATCACAAATTTCATCATTGTTTTCTGCAGTTTAAAGCAGTAAATACATATAAAGCCTATAGAAATGTGTACTACATAGTTAATGCTTAGTAAATGTTACCTTTTATTGTAAAGATTACTTTTAGTTTGTGTTTTAATCATATTACAGAATTCAAAAGAGAAGGAGACTTTACAAATACAGTGAGAGTGAAGTATTAGTTATTCAGTCGTGTCCGACTCTTTGCAACCCCATAGACAATAGCTTTCCAGGCTCCTCAGTCCATGTAATTCTCCAGGCATGAATACTGGAGTGTTCATCACTTTTACTAAGTGTCAGATAAATCATTTTGGAACAAAACATTCTAGTATAATTAATGTGCAATTATACTTTATTCTGAATCAATATTCTTACTAAAAGGGAACCCTAAGAGGAGAAAAATATTTTACTCTTAAAAATAAAGCTGCTTTTGAACATTTCTGTATAAGTTTTTGCATGAACATAAATTTCCATTTCTCTGGTATAAACATTTAAGAGAGTAGGTTTAAATGAATGCTTCTCTTACAAGAAATGGACAAATCATTTTCCAAAGTGACTTTTCCATTTTATATTTCCATCAGGAACATGAGTGACCCAGTTTTTCTCAGTAGCTCTCCCAGCATTTGACTTTTTCACTTTTTATCTTAATCATTCTGATAGGTGTATAGTGATAATCTCTTTGTGGTTGTAATTTCCATTTCCCTAGTGGCTCATGGTGATGTGCTTTTTGCCATCTCTACCCATTGTGGTGATATGACTTTGTCTTTTACACCTTCATTTTTAGTTGAATATATTTTTAAAAACTGTTGAGATTGTGAGCGTGCTTTCTTTATTCTAGATGATACTAGTCCTTTGTTAGATATGTAGTTTGCAAAAAAATTTCCCAGTACACACTTTATCTTTTCATCCTTTTAGCAAGGTCTTTTGAAGAGCAAAAGTTTTTAATTTTGATAAGATCTGGCTTATTACTTTTTACTTTTAGGGATCTTGGTTTTGGTGTCAAATCTAAGGACTCCTTGTCTAGCTCCAGATCTCAGAGATCTTTTACGTTTTCCTAAAGTTTTCATGGTTTTATGTTTTGCAGTTAAGTGATCCATTTTGAGTTAATATTTGCATATATTATAAGCTTTAACTTCATATTCTTGTTTGTTTTGGCTTTTTGGTGTCCAGTTGTGTAGTGGGAGTTCCTAATAATGTACTTTCACAGCCTTGAGAAATTTGAGAAATCACAGGAACAGCACCTCAAAACACAGCATATATTAAGAAACTGTTAATGATTATCTTTCATGTTTTTCTTAAGAATAATCACCTTGTTACAAACCCCAAGGTCAGACCCAGAAGGGAGTATGACTGGGATAATGAAAGCATGGACCTTGGAACACTGGGTTGGCACCAGGCACCCAGAAGGGAATGGCCTGGGATAAAAACAAGGAGATCTGGACTATGTCAGTGTAATCTATGACATTTAGGAGTATGTGATTAACACAGTGTTTGTCTTGAGAAAGATAAGATCTGAGAAAGTCTTGTAGTCTGCAATTAGGAATAAAAGCTGGATTCAGAGTGGACTCTGCACCTCAGTCCAATAGAGGCCGCAGGGACCCCTGACCCATTGCACCAGATTTCGTGTTCTGTCTTCATTCTCATCACTCACTCCCGGACCATTAGGACAACAATTGGCACCCTTACATGGGGCAGAGTGAAAGACTGCTACCAGAGAAACTATAGTGATGGAGAACCTGGGACGGTTGAGAGGCCTCTGAAAATTCCTGCTGATAAGTCCTTCAGGCATTTAATCAGGGTTAAAATGGGAACTGTTGAGAGTGCAGAACACTGTCACCCGTATACTTGTTTATTAAGACAGCTCTTGAAGGCGGGAGGAGCTTCTGTTAGTGAAGGGTGATTGTTAGACTATTTCTAAGCGTGGATAAATATTGCTGCTAGTTCCCATCAATAAGGATCTTAGATTTGAAAGTCTGGGAAAAGGTTGGAGTCAAGTTAAAGAACATGCAAAAGGAACTCTGCTCCCTGTTTCTATTTGGAGTATGTGGGTGTTAAGTCAGTACTGGAACCTTTGCAGACTTCTGATTCTTTTGATGAAGGTGATGATGACTCTTGAAAAACCTCAAAGTCCAGAATATGTGGAGTCTGGAGGGAAATGGCAACTCATCTGCAAAACCTTGCTCCCTCAGCTCCTGAGGGGGATGATGAAGGATTTTTTTTTCCTCTGCCTCCTTCCCCTTGTCCTCCACCACCCACCTGCTCTTGCAGGGAACATCTTCAGTCTAGAGTCTATGCCCACTCCTCATCTCTCATCCATACAGAAAGGAATTTTGCCAGCACAACGGGAAGGAGATTTGAAGGCTTTTCGTACTGCCTTTCCTGTGACTGTTCATGGGAGCTCCTGGTGTCGATCCTAACAACCCTAATGGAGTCTACGAGGTTATGAATGTTTTCCTTGTAAAATCCTAAAGGAATTAAAACAAGCACTACAAAATTATGGTGTAAATTCTCCATTCACAGTGGGAATAGTTAAGGGTGTGGCAGAGGGCAATCGCCTCACTCCAGCAGATTGGTTGACATTAGCAAAAACAGCCCCAGGGGAATTTCTTCAATTTATAAACTTGGTGGCAGGATCCTGCTGAGACTGGCTACACATAATCAGACTCATAGTATGCCTATTTCATTGTAACAACTTACAGGGATAGGTCCACAGGGGAGAGTGCAAGATCAATTACTTATGAATGATCAAGCCATAGAACAATTGTGAAGGTGTTGCTTGAGGGCCTGGGAAAAAATAGAATCAAAAAGCCAGACTTTTGTTTCCTTTCAAAAAATTCTCCGGGGGGTGGGGGGCGGTGGGAGGGGGGGCAAAAAAAAAAAAAAATTCTCCAGGGGCCTAAGAAGCCCTGTACTGAATTTATTGCCTGATTACACGAGGTAGTCCAATGGCAAGTTACAAATGCAAGGTGGCAGATGTCATTATGGCTTATGATAATACTAACACTGATTGCAAGAAAGTAAGGAACCCGTTTAAAGGAATAGCTAGTTTAAATGATTGTGTTAAGCTCTGCCAGGGAGTGGAAACCGAATCCTTTAAAGCTGATTTATTAGCTCAGGCTATCACTGGATTTATGACTTTCTAAATTCCCCCAGCACTTGTTTTAATTGTGGGAAACCTGGACATACAAGAGTTGAATGTAAGTTCAAAAGGCAGTTCACAAAGGGAATGCCCCTGGCCTTTCCCAGAATGTAAAAAAGGAGATCATTGGGCAAATCAAAGGCATTCTAAATTCCATATGGATGGCTCCCCACCTTCAGGAAATGGCCTCTGGGGCAAGCTCCCATCCCTGACAAACAGGGGAGCCTATTCTGTTCAGACTCTTCAAATGTCTCCCAGCACTCCCGCCAGCAACAACAGTCAGAATTACCGTGGCATGTCGTGGAATTATCCCCAGCAACACAAGGAAACAGCCCTTGATAGAAGTAGTAGTCAGGATTTTACTGTTAACTCCTGGAGAGACACCAAATATTTCAACAGGAATATTTGGACCACTTCCATAGGGGACAGTTGGATTATTGTTAGGAAGATCGGGACTGACTTCCCAGGAAGTTCAAATTCATACCGGAGTTATAGACAATGATTATGAGGGAGAATTGAAGGTTATGGTCTCTATCACTCTTCCTTGGAAGGTTTCTAAAGGGGATAGGATTGCTCAGCTTTTAATTCTACCTTATGTGGGGATAGGACATTCAAACAAATAGCGGGGCTCTGGTGGATTTGGAAGCACAGGCCAGGCAGTTATTTTTCTTACTGAAAAGATTTTGGAATCCAGACCCACTTATCGAGTCAATGTAAGTGACAAAAACTTTCAAGGTTTAATAGATACTGGAGATGATGTTTCTATCATCTGCTTTCAACATTGGGCTAAAGCATGGCCAACTGGGCCTGTTCCAATATCTATTGTAGGTCTGGGACAGGCACAAGGACTAAAAGCGCTATGGTATTGTCTTGTTCAGGGCCTGATAAACAACCAGCTACTATCTAACCTTATATTGCTAATACACCTATCACGCTATGGGGTTGTGACCTTTTGGAACAATGGCATGCTGAGATACATATTCCTCCAAATCAATATAGAGAGGTCAATCGCCAAATTATGTTCAATCAAGGTTATATGCCAGGATTGGGACTGGGCAAAAACCAACAAGGAAGAATTACCTTTTGGCTGCTCAAGATTTTAAGCTGCCCTCTTTTCACTAGTGGCCACTGCTCATATTAGTCTTCCTCCACCTCCACCCACACCTCTTATGGAAAACTGATCAACCTGTGTGGATAGAGCAGTGGCCCCTAAAACAAGAAAAATTGGAGGCTTTACATGAACAACTTGACAAGGGACATATTACTGAATCCTCTATCCTTTGGAATTCTCTAGTGTTCATTATACAAAAGAAATCTGGTAAATGGAGAACGCTTACTGATCTGAGCACTGTTAATGCTGTTACTGTACCAGTGGGTGCTTTACAGCTTGGCCTACCCAATCCTAGTATTGGCATTTGTTATTGACCTCAAAGATTATTTTTTCACTATTACTTTATACCCTGATGATCAATCTAGATTTGCCTTTTTAGTTCCTTCCATTAATTTAAAAGAGCCACATAAAAGATTTCAATGGAGTGTATTACCTCAAGGTATGCTTAACAGTCCCACTATTTGTCAAAATTTTGTAGCCAAGGCTTTACACCCAGTGTCACAGCAATTCCCTGATGCATATATCATTCATTATATGGATGATATATGATGTGCCTTACCTGAAATTGATAACCTGCAGGAATTGTTTTTAAAGCTTAAAGAATGCTTGGTATGTGCTGGCTTGTATATAGGTCCTGATAAATTTCAATACACTGAATCTTTTCAGTGCTTAGGAAATATAGTCACCTGTACTATAATCAAACCACGAAAGGTGCAAGTATGCAGAGACTCAATTAAAACTCTAAATGACTTGGAAAAATTACTAGGAGATATTAACTGGATTTGACCTAACTTAGGGATTCCAACCTATTCTTTATCCCATTTATTCTCTCTATTAAGAGGAAATCCAGAGCTTAATAGCTCCTGACAGCTAACTCCTGAGGCTGAGAAAGAACTAACAATTATAGAACAAGCTGTACAAAACTGCCAATAGAATAGACCTTTTAGAGCCTTTCCAGTTATTTGTCTTTCCTACCCTTCATTCCCCTACTGGTTTGATGTTTGTCTTTCCTACCCTTCATTCCCCTACTGGTTTGATTATGCAAACTCCTTTAATACTTGAATGGATATTCTTAGCTAATTCACAAACAAAATCTGTTACCCCTTATTTAGATAGGATGGCCATTATAATTCTAAAAGGAAGAGAGTGTGTTCAACAGCTTACTGGACAGGATCCCTGCCTTATCTGCACTACACTAAACCTCCAAAGAATTAAAACATTCTCTTCAAAATTCATTATCTTGGCTACTAGCTTTAGCTGACTATGTTGGACAGATTGACAGCCACTATCCTGATTTGCCTATCTTGCAGTGTTTAAAACAAGATGGATTTTGCCTAGAATTACTAGTGTCAACCCTGTTCTGTCCACTCCTCTCATTTTTACAGATGGCACTAGCCGAGGAAAAGCAGGATATACAGGCACATTTATGCTAGTTATTGAAACACCTGAATATTCTGCACAACAAGCAGAAATTCTGGCTGTTACGCACGCATTACAAAATATTCCCCTAGCAGTTAATATCTGATTCTCAATATTTTATACGTCACTAAACATATAGAAACAGCAACTATTAAGGATACTATCCCATCCACATTGTATACACTTTTTACAAGTTTACAACAGGTGATTAGACACTTGACAGTTTCCATTCTATAGTACTCTATATTTGGGCTAGTACTAATTTACCAGGGCCTTTAACAGAAAGAAATGCTCAAGCCGATGCCCTTTTACTTCCAGTCTTTACAGAGGCACCAGCCTTTTATGACCTGACACACTGTAATTTAAAATGTTTAAAAACCAAGTTTCCTATCACTTTGGCTCAAGCTTAACATTGTGCAGACTTGTTCTAAGTGTCAGATGGTTGTGATAACCACCTCTCCAATAGAAGCCGGGGGAGTTAATCCCTGTGGCCTGAAGCCACATCAGTTCTACCAGATGAACATAACTCACATTCCATCCTCTGGAAAGCTTATGTGTATATCATGGTTGATACTAACTTGAAATTTATCTGGGGAACTGCTTGCTCTGGAGAATCTACAAGACATGTTATTTCACATTTGTGTAGCTACTTTGCTACTATGGGCCTCTCACAAAATATAAAAACAAACAATGGCCTGGCTTAGACTAGTTCTGCTTTTAGGATTTTTTTTAAAGGCTTGGTCTATATCATACAAAAATCCCCTATAATCCCCAAGGACAAGCTATTGTAGAATGAGCTATAATATCTCTTAAAGAAATGTTACAAAAACAAAAAGGGGGAGATGGAATGTCACTTCCCCCACAGCAAAAGTTATATAAAGCATTATTAACTCTAAATTTTTGCTTCAAGATAATGATTTCACTGCAGCAGAATGACATTTTACAAAGGAACAAAAAGAAATTCCGCCCCAAACCACCCGTTTGGTGGTATGACCCAGTAATGCACACATGGCATAGGGGAATCTGATAACCTGGGGAAGGGGTTTCACTTGTGTTTCACCAGATGATTCAGAAACACCTGTTTAGATTCCCTCATGTCATCTGAAACCATATCATGAGTGAACTCCCCACAGAAGAGATGCTTCGCATAGGATATAGAGCCCTCAGTAATGAGTTTCAAGGATCTGAGTCTGAAACAAACATAACAATTCCCCTCCCATCGACAAACTGGAACAAGATACCCACCTGGGGGCAAATTAAGAGTAACACAGAAATCAGAGGAGATCTTAGAAAATAAAGGGAAAACTCACTCCTAACCATCTGGCTGTTGCCATGTTTGCTCTTATCACCACCACAGTGAGTATACCCTTAGCAACAGCTGAATCTAAAAATTATACTTATTGGGCATACACACCTAACCACCCATTACTAAAAACCCATTGGTTTGGGGGATTCTGTGTTCCCCATTTGTATTAATGATTCTTCCTGGATACCAGGACCTGAAGATACACACCTTCCTCTTTTTAAACAAGAGGAAGGGACTCCCTTCAATGTTACTTATAGGTATGAATCCTGGCCAATTTGTGTAGGACCAGCTACAGGATGTTGTAAATTATCTATGCAAGCCTGGCTGTCCACTAATTCTTTAAAAAGCAACTATACTAAGGTTCAGTTACATCTTCTCTCTGGTCTGAGTTTTGCTTATAACAACTCAGAACCCAGTAATGACACCAAATCAGACAGACCTTTATGCAGGCATCACAAGCTGTGGACTGAAAAACAAGATTGTATTAAGTGGGATAATTGCCACAGGACTGAGTAATTTTGATTAAGAGTTCCTATGGAATTATATGGGACTGGTCCTCTAAGAAGTCAGTGAGTCAGTTGGCTCAGTCGCTCAGTCGTGTTCGACTCTTTGCGACCTCATAGACCACAGCACGCCAGGCCTCCAGGTCCATCACCAACTCCCAGAGTTTACCCAAACTCATGTCCATTGAGTCAGTGATGCCATCCAATCATCTCATCTGTCGTCCCCTTCTCCTGACTTAAGTCTTTCCCAGCATCAGGGTCTTTTTAAATGAGTCAGTTTTTCGCTTTAGGTGGCCAAAGTATTGGAGTTTCAGCTTCAACATCAGTCCTTCCAATGAACACTCAGGACTGATCTATAGGATGGACTGGTTTGATCTCCTTGCAGTCCAAGGGACTCTCAAGAGTCTTCTCCAACAGCACAGTTTAAAAGCATCAATTCTTCAGTGCTCAGCTTTCTTTACAGTCCAACTCTCATATCCATATATGACTACTGGAAAAACCATAGCCTTGACTAGACAGACCTTTGTTGGCAAAGTAATGTCTCAGCTTTTAATACCCCCAAGGAGTATGCAGTCTCTAATTGCTCACATCAAAATCAGTTCTGCAATCCTCACAAAAGGCTGCATTGGCAGGTGCATAGTCTTTGACTATGCTAATATTACCACTGATTCAGATCATCCAATTATATGGCATGGTAATGGAACATCACCTACCTTCCCACAATTGGATCAAGGAAGAAGGCAAGGAGAGATTTGGAAATTGGCTTTGTCTTAAAATTCCAAATTTGGGATGGGTATTATTCCAATAAAACTATTCATTGACATTTAATATCAGTACAAATGACATTTTATATTCAGATTTGCATGAGATCCTTATGTGTTCTTGAAAGAAACAATTTCTATCAGTGAAAGTGTACAAGAACTTTCTTGCCAGGATTGCAAATTATATACTTGCTTAAATTCTTCACTTTATAATTCTAATCACGCATTTGTTATATTAAGAAGGAGATTGGGAATATGGCTTCCAGTAAATCAAACCAGACCTTGGGAAGACTCCCCTGAAACATACACTCTTTTAAAGGTTACAAAGAAAGTACTACAATGTTCCAAAAGATTTATTGAACTCTTTTGTGGGAATTATTGCTATAGCCACAACCACAGCAGTAGCTGGGATGGTACTGCATGAAACTATACAACTGACTACATTTGTACAGCAGTGGCACCAAAATGCAAGTTCTGCCTGGGGAAATCAAACCCACATAGACCAAGAAATTAATGAACAATTGATTGATTTAGAAAATGCAGTTCTACTAGGGGACGAAGTACAAAATTTAAAATTACAAATTCATCTTTACAGTGTGATTGGAATAGCTCTTCATTTTGTGTCACACCTCATAAGTATAATCAAAGTGCATATACTTGGTATCAATTATCTAAACATTTGAGAGGACCCGTTCGTAATAATCTATCCTTATATTTCCCAATTACAGGCTACTATTTATAATATGCAGAATGCTCACTTATAATTACTCCCAGAAACTGACTTATTTGAAGAAATTGAGTAAAGCTTACATAAACTTAACCCCATGATGTGGATTAAAACTTTAGGAGGAGGATTTCTTGGTACTATAATATCAGGCAGTATATTTTTAACTGTTTTGTGTCTAGTCCTCAGATGCATGAGAGAAACCATCCGAGAATTGATAAGGAAAGAAGTTGCTTGGATAGCATATCTACTTCTGCAGAAACTAAAAGGGGAAGATGTAGTGGGAATTCCTAATAATGTACTTTCACAACCTTGAGAAATTTCACAGAAACAGCACCTGGAAATACAGTGTGTTAGAAACTGTGTTAATGATTATCTTTCATGTTTTAAGAATAATCACCTTGTTATAAACCCCAAGGCCAGACCCAGAAGGGAGTATGACTGGGTTCATGAAAGCGTGGACCTTGGAACACCAGCTTGGCGCCAGGCATGAACGCTGCCTATGGACTTGCTAATTGTTCCTAAGACTAGCCCAGAAGGGAACTGTCTGGGGTAAAACACAAGATCTGGACTGTGTCAGTGTAGTCCATGACATTTAGGAGTATGTGATTAACACATCATGTGTCTTGAGAAAGATAAGATCTAAGAAAGTCTTGTAGTCTGTGATTAGGAATAAAAGCTGGACTCAGAGTGGACTCTGCACCTCATTCTGTTAGAGGCTGCAGGTCCCCTGACCCATTGCACCAGATTTTGTGTTCTGCCTTCATTCTCATCGCTTGCTCCAGGACCATTAGGACTACACAGTTGTTCTAGTACTATTTGTTATATAAAGGCTATCTTTATTGAATTGATTCTGTGCCTTTATACTTGTTTTATGTCTGCTTCTGGATTGTTTATTCCTTTCTCTTGATCTATGTGCCAATTCCTCTGCCAATACCACCCTGTCTTATTTTACTGTCGTTCTATAGGATGTCAATATTGGGTAGAGTGATTCATCCTCATCCCACTTTACCTTTTTAAAATTGACTTAACTACTCTAGGTCTTTTCATATAAATTCTAGAATAAACTAACCTATATCTACCAAAAAAAAAAAAAAAGCTTGCTGAGTTTTAATAGAATTTCAATTTGGCGATAATTGATGTCATTACTATCTGAGTCTAACAATCCATGAACAGGCCTCTCCATTTATAGGTCTTTATTGTGGGTTTGTGTTCCCCCAAATATTCAAATCTTAACTCTCAGTACCAGTGAATGCAATCTTACTTGGAAATAGAGACTTTGCAGATACAATCAAATTAAGGTGCGATTGTATTGGATTAGAGTCGGCACAACTCTAATGACCAGTATTCTTATAAAAGGGAAGTGTGACAACAAACACATAGGGAAAGCCATGTGGAATGAAAGGCAAGGTTGGAATGATGCATCTATAAGTAACAGCTATCAAGCTGGAAGGGGCAAGAAAGAATCATCCCCCAGGGCTTTTAGAGAAAGCATGGCCCCACCAATACCTTGCTTTTAGATTGCAAAAATAAAGTTTAGTTGTTTTAAACTAAATTTGTGGTAATTAGTTATGGAGCCCTAGAAAACTAATATAGTCATTGATTTCTCTTATTAGGATTTGCAATTTGGGGCATACACATCTCATACATGATTTATCAGTGTATGTTTCATTTTCTTTGGTAAAGTTATAAATGGTGTTTTTGTTTTTGCCTATTCATCACTAGTACATACAAATTGTGTGTGTACATATACATATATACAAATCAATATACAAATCATTAAATAATTAGTTCTACAGCAAAGTCATGGATTATATTATCAATATAATTTATATATGCATTACAAGTAGTTTGTATATTGATCTTGTAATCTCAGATCTTGCTGCAGAACTCATTAATTAGTTCTTAAAAGCTTGTTTTTTTAGTACATTCCTTGGAATTTTCTACATAGACAAATCATGTTGGCTATAAGTGGGTACAGTTTTTTTTCTTCTAGTCTATATGCCTTTTGTCTTTTCTTGCCTTATTTTGGTGGCTATTACTTCCCATGCTATGTTGAGTAAAAAGTGGTGCAAGCATAGGAGGAAACATTCAATCTTTCACCATTATGTTAGCTATAGGTTTTGTGTAAGTGCTCTTTTAAATAGAAGGAATTCCCCTCTGTTCCTAACTTCCTGAGGTATTATGTTTTTTAAAATCATGATTAGATGTTGGATATTATCAAATGCTTTTTCTGCAGCAATTGAACATTTTTTGAGGCAGTTAATCATAGTATTTTTCCTCTTCAACCTGTTAATATGGTGGATTATATTTATTTTTTAAAATGCCAAACCTGTCTTGTATACTTATAATAAATCCCACTCAGTCATGTTGTATAAGTTCCCTTGCTGTATTTGATTTGCCAACATTTTGTTGATGATTTTTGTGTCAAAAATTATGAGTTTTTACCCCTAGTCTTTGTCTCATTTGGGAATCAGTGTAATAAGGGCCTCATAAAATGAGTTGGGAAGTGTTCCTTATATTTTCTGGAAGAAGTTGTGTAAAATTTGTGTTCATTCTTCAAATGTTTTTGAAAACTTCCAGTGCAGACACCTGGGCCCAAAGATTTCTTTTGGGGGAGCTTTACAATACAAATTCAATTTTTTAAAATGGTTATTTGGGATAACTTTCAATTTAGTGGAGATTTAGTAGCCTGTGGGGTTTCGTCTTTGTTTTGGGGAGTTTTGGGGTTTTTTTGTTTTGCTTCTTCCCTGCCATGGGGTTTGCAGGATCTGTTTCCTAGCCAGCAATTGAATCTAGGCCATGGCAGTAAAAGCACCAAATCCTAGCCAGTAGACCTCTTCCTTAGTAGTTTGTGTGTTTTGAGAAATTTAGTACAACTAGTTCTACACTTGAAATTTTTCAACACCACTCCCCTAATAAAATTTTTGAATTTCATTCTGTGAGGCTGGTAGCATAGCCCAAGTTTCAAAGTCAAACAGGAGCAGATAATAATAGATTTTTCTGTAAATGATAATAAATACTCTAGGTTAAAATATAAATAACATCTAACATACAGTTAAAAGAATACAAAGGAATACCACTTTCCAGAATATCTTAAGATTTAACTTTTCTAGATTAATTCCAGAGTTTAGGAATTATCTTTCCATGAAATATTTATGATGGAAAATTGACTTGACACAGCCTTGAGTCATTTTCATTATCTTAATGTGTGGTTTCAAGCTTCTCTGAGGGTGACTCAAATAAATACATTTTACATGTTATTTCCAGTATGAAAAATTTTTAATATGTCACATAATACTGTTTCTTGGAGAAGTTCATTGAAACCACATTTGACTGAATGCTTAATATGTGGCTTAAGACAAATACACACAATTAAAAACAATTCTAGTATACAAAAAATCTGAGAAATTTTTTCTTTTCTTTTGATAGATTTTGTTAAATGATTTCAAAGTTTTTTTCATCATGAAATTTGAGGTTTTTTTCTTTTCCTTGAGGTAGAAACTCTTTATTTTCTTTTTAGATATAATTGATATAAATGCTATTTTAGTTTCAGGTGTATAACATATTTATTCAATACCTGCATATATTTCAAAATGATCACCAAAATAAGTCTAATTAACATCTGTTACTAGATGGAGAAATTGTGGGAAAAGGGAACCCTTCTATACTTTTGGTGGGATGTAAATTGGTGCAGCCACTAGAGAGAACAGTATGGTGGTTTGTTAAAAAGAACTAAAAACAGAGCTACCATATGATCCAGCAATCCCATTCCTGGGCATATATCCCAAGAAAGCTCTAATTCAAAATGATACATGCACCCCAAAGTTCACAGCAGAAATGTTTGCAATAACAAAGACATGGAAGCAACCTAAATGTTCACTGACAGATGAATACATAAAGAAGAAGTGGTACATGTATACAATGGAATACAACTCAGCCATAAAGAGAGATGACAATGCCATTTGCAGCAACATTGATGGACCCCAAAATTATCATAAGTAGGTCAGAAAGAGAAAGACAAATACTACGTGATATCTCTTATATGTGGAATCTAAAATATGATACAAATGATAAACCAAATAGACTCAGAGAGAACAGATTTGTGGTTACCAAGGGGGAGAGGGATAGAGGAGGATGGAGTGGGAGTTTGGGATTAGCAGATGCAAACTATTATATATAGAGTCGATAAACAAAATGGTCCTTCTGTATAGCAAAGAGAACTATAGTCAATATCCTGTAAAAGGGAATTATCTGGCACTCCAGTGGTTAGGATTCCATGCTTCTGCTGCAGGGGCACAGGTTTGAGTCCTGGTCGTGGAACTAAGATATGGCAAGCTGCACGGTGCAGTCAAAAAAATAACAATATCCAGTAATAAGATATAATGGAAAAGAATATGAGAAAGAATATATGTAGACATATAATTAGGGCTTCCCTCATGGTTCAGATGGTAAAGAATATGCCTTCAATGCAGGAGACCCAGGTTCGATCCCTGGGTCAGGAGTATTCTCTGGAGAAGGGAATGGCTACCCACTCCAGTGTTCTTGCCTGGGAAATCCCATGGATAGAGGATCCTAGCAGGCTATTGGAGAAGGCAATGGCACCCCACTGCAGTACTCTTGCCTGGAAAATCCCATGGATGAGGAGCCTGGAAGGCTGCAGTCCATGGGGTCACTGAGGGTTGGACATGACCCAGTGGCTTCACTTTCACTTTTCACTTTCATATGTTGGAGCAGGAAATGGCAACCCACTCATGTTCTTGCCTGGAGAATCCCAGGCATGGGGGAGCCTGATGGGCTGCAGTCTATGGGGTCACACAGAGTTGGACACGACTGAAGTGACTTAGCAGCAGCAGCAGCAGGCTATAGTCCATGGGGTCACACAGAGTTGGGCATGATTGAGCAACTAACAAGAAAGAAAGAGGATACATATAACTGAATCACTACTGTACAGCAGAAATCAACACAATATTTTAAATCAAGTATACTTAAAACATTTTTTTAAAAGCATAAAAATTAATTGCCTAATTATCCAGCTTAAAATGTGGGGGGAAATGGCAATAAACCAAAAGAAAGTACAAACAAGGGAATAACAAAGATAAGAATAAAAAATAAACCTATATACTAGAGAAGATTAACAAGGTCCCAAGTAGGTCTTTGTGTTATCATATACTAAAAACGATGTTAATCAAGAAATCAATCCTGAATATTCACTAGAAGGACTGATGCTGAAGCTGAAGCTCCAATACCTTGGCCACCTGATGTAAAGAGCTGACTCATTAGAAAAGACCCTCATGCTAGGAAAGATTGAAGGCAGGAGGAGAAGGGGATGACAGGATGAGATGGTTGGATGGCATCACTGACTCAATGGACATGAGTCTGAGCAAACTCCAGGAGATGCTGAAGGACAGGGGAGCCTGGCATTTGTAGTCCATGGGGTCACAAACAGTTGGACATGACTGAGTGACTGAACAACAACAATCAAGATCATGTACATATTACAGGAAATAATAAATTAATCAACAGATTGAATAAAGACGCTCCCCCATCAGTTCCATACATATATGTTAATCTAATTTATAACTAATTTATAAGAAGGGAAATGATGGCTTTTTCATCTTCTGGAACAATTGGTGTACACACACATAAATTACACTCTTTTATCTTTCAGAAACAGATTGATTCCAAAAGATTTTATAAGAACCAAAAATGTGGAAGGCAAAACTATAAACCTTTAAGATAATGTAGGAGACTAAATTTAAGAGCTTGGTATAAGATACTGATTTCCTAAAACACAAAAAAAGAACAAGTCTTACTTTTAAATAAATCTGACATTAGAGAACGTCTACTTATTGAAAGATTCCCTAGAGAATGAAAAGACAAGCTTTCAACACATATGACTAACACAAGATAAACATCCAGAATATTTTAAATAAAATTCTGTAAGACAATTTAAGGAAAAAATGAGCACATAATTCTAATATGCATTTCATATTAGACAAATGGCCAATAAATATTTCCAGATAAAATCTTAACCTTAATTAAAGAAATGCAAAGTAAAACCAAATGAGATTTCCTCTCATATCCATCTACCAGATTGACCTAAACTTAAAATTCTGACAATTTCAAATGTTAGTAAGGAATAAAAGTTGAACAATCTCCTTTGGAAAATACTGCATTGTCTAGTAAAGGTGATCATATTTGCATGTTCCAAATACCCTATGTTCAGTGATACAACATTCATAGAACATCCTAGAACAAAGGCTGGCAAACTATAGCCACCCCTCTCCCCAGCTAAATCCTGCAACTGCCTGTTTCTGTAAATAAAGTTTTATTGGAACACAGTTACACTCATTCATTTTTATACTATAATTTTTGTTTATTTTTGGATGTGCTTGGTCTTCACTGCTGTGCAGGCTTTTCTCTAGTTGGGGTGAGCAGGGGCTGCTCTCTAGCTGCGGTGCACAGGCTTGTAATGGAGTTGTTTCTCTTGTGGAGCACAGGCTCTAGGGTGCACAGGTTTCATTAACTGCTGCACACAGGCTCAGTAGTTGTCCTTTATTGTGCTCATCTTTGCATGAAATGTTCCCTTGGTGTCTCTAATTTTCTTAAAGAGATCTCTAGTCTTTCCCTTTCTATTGTTTTCCTCTATTTCTTTGCACTGATCACTGAGGTAGCCTTACTTATCTCTCCTTGCTATTCTTTGGAACTCTGCATTCAAGTGGGTATATCTTTCCTTTTCTCCTTTGCTTTTTGCTTCTCTTCTTTTCTCAGCTATTTGTAAGGCCTCCTCAGACAACCATTTTGTCTTTTTGCATTTCTTTTTCTTGGGGATGGTCTTGATTCCTGCCTCCTGTACAATGTCACAAACCTCCGTCCTTAGTTCTCAGGCACTCTGTTTAACAGATCTAATCCTGTGAATCTATTTGTCACTTCCACTGTATAACTGTAAGGGATTTGATTTAGGTCATACTGACTCTGATGCTGGGAGGCACTGGGGGCAGGAGGAGAAGGGGACGACAGAGGATGAGATGGCTGGATGGCATCATTGACTCGATGGACGGGAGTCTGAGTGAACTCCGGGAGTTGGTGATGGACAGGGAGGCCTGGCGTGCTGCGATTCATGGCATCACAAAGAGTCAGACACGACTGAATGACTGAACTGAACTGAACAGTCTAATGGTTTTCCCTACTTTCTTCAATTTAAGTCTGAATTTGGCAATAAGGAGTTCATGATCTGTGCCAGAGTCAGCTCTCAGTCTTGCTTTTGCTGACTGTATAGAACTTCTCCATCTTTGGCTGCAAAGAATATAATCAATCTGATTTTGGTATTGACCATCTGGTGATGTCCATGTGTAGAGTCTTTTCTTGTGTTGTTGGAAGAGAGTGTTTGGTATGACCAGTGCATTCTCTTGGCAAAATGCTATTAGCCTTTGCCCTGCTTCATTCTGTACCCCAAGGCCAAATTTGCCTTGGAGTCTACCACACAATTGCACTCATCTCACATGCTGGTTAAAGTAATGCTCAAAGTTCTCCAAGCCAGGCTTCAACAGTACGTGAACAGAGAACTTCCAGATGTTCAAGCTGGATTTAGAAAAAGGCAGAGGAACCAAACCAGAGAGAGATCAAATTGCCAACATCTGCTGGATCATCGAAAAAGCAAGAGTTCCAGAAAAACATCTACTTCTGCTTTACTGACTATGCCTAAGCCTTTACTGTGTGGATCACAACAAACTGGAAAATTCTGAAAGAGATGGGAATACCAGACCACCTGACCTGCCTCTTGAGAAATCTGTGTGCAGGTCAGGAAGCAACAGTTAGAACTGGACATGGAACAACAGACTGGTTCCAAATAGGAAAAGGAGTCATTGTAAAACACAAAACAAGTGAAAGGAATGCTGCTGTTGCTAAGTTGCTTCAGTTGTGTTTGACTCTGTGTGACCCCATAGACGGCAGCCCACCAGGCTCCGCCTTCCCTGGGATTCTCCAGGCAAGAGTACTAGAGTGGGTTGCCACTGCCTTCTCCGGAAGGGAATACTGCTCTACCTTAAAAAGATAGGCCCTTTTTTCACCATGTGAGAAAACAGCAAGATGCTGCCCATCTGTAAACCAGGAAGGGCTCTTAGCAGGAACAAACTCTGCCTGTATCTTGATCTTGGACTTCCCAGCCTCCAGAACTGTGAGACATAAAAGCCGGTCACTGCAACATGAGATTTTGACTTGGAGTACGTATCAGTTTTTAAAATGCATATACAGGGTATCGGGGAACAACTGGAACAATGTAAAAGCAGATTATATATTAGATGATATTATGAATCAATGTTAAATTTCTTATGTATATTCATGGTGTTGAATACTCACAATATTGCACTTATAAATAGAGCAAAAAATGAACAAAAATATGTAAATAAGCATAGAGAATGGTGCAAAATGCTAAAAACTGGTGAATCTAGGTAAAGGACATAGAGTATACATCATTATAATATTCTTTTGCTTTTCCTATAGCTTAAATTTTTAAAAATAAAAACTGAAAAATAATTATAAAAATACTTGAGAACCTGAAATCATTGTACTGAGTCAGGTATATGACTCATATGTACTCATATGTATAAACCTAATCTATTGCCAGCATTGATAAAGAGTCTTAAAGAAAATGACCCAATGCCAGGAAAAAGAATATACTTACCAGTAATGTTCATGGGACACGACTGAGCGACTGAACTGAACTGAACTGAATGTTCATGGGACATTCACTACCACAGGGCTCTAGTTGCTGGGCTCAAGCAATAACTAATCCTTGAGGGTCTGGGCCATAATGTAAATCTGAAACTGTCAGCTAATAAACAGGGCACATGGGGCTTATGAAAAATTATTGCCTGTGCATTCTTTCCCCTTTGCAGTTTTCTCCATGGTTTTTCTGGATTTTATTTTCTTCCACAGAATTTAGGTTCCTTGACTCATTTCTTGCTCCAAAATCTTCAACATCTCCATTTCCTTTTGACTTTTAAGACTAAAATTTACATACACGAGTAATATATTTTCCTTGTAAGGAAAAAAAGAGATATTATCATTAATACCTAAAGTCCTCTTTGACACTCTCCCCCTTTACCATAAGTCCTCGCTTCTTGCCTCAAAGGTTACTACTGACAGAGGGGCATATCCTTCCAAAAATATATACTATTTTTTATATTAAATATATCATATAGTATGCTGAAAAAGGTCCTCCTCAGCTCCTATGACCTTTATTTCTAAAGGTCTTTAGTTCTGGGGGTCAAAGTACCTCTGTGAATCTGATAAAGGTGCCTCTACTTTCTCTGGAAAAGAAAAATCACATTTATACACATACAAAATGTCATAAGTTTAATATATAATAAGAAACCCAACTACATAGAATCTATTCATCTCAGGTTACTAATTCCTCTCTTTTAAACAGTAACTTCTTTTCTCTTGCAAGCAATCATCACAACTATTCAAAAGCCAAAAGAGACAACAAAAGACAATCAAGATGTGGCTTGAGACCTATGCATGTCTGTCCAATTTGAAACCAGAATGTGTCACCTCTTAAAAAAACAAAAAACTACATTTCCTATGTATCCTCTTGACAAAATTTTGGTCCACTCTGACATTCTGACCCACTCTAAGTCAGAGTGATTTGACCATCTCTATTTCACATAGCTCTATTGGATCAAGCACACAGGTTCATTCACTCAACAATCTTGGTCACCAAACTTGCTACTCCACAAAATTGGGAAGAAATCAAAGTATTTGGTAAATGGTCCTAAAAATCAGATAAGCTTTATTAGTTTTTGCTCTTCCGTCCCCCAAGGAGTGATGAAACGACAGCTCCATCTCTTTTGGGCTGGACGTTCACAAGTTTATGATTTTTTTTTAAGAACAGGAGGTCATGAAGTAAGTGAAGACAAGCCGAGGCTTATCAACAGACCTACATTAAGTTCTTTTCTCTCTTTGAGTCAAGGTATGCTCCATTCTATGGAATGGAGAAGGAAATGGCAACCCACTCCAGTACTTTTGCCTGAAAAATTCCATGGATGGAGGAGCCTGGTAGGCTACAGTCCATGGGGTCACAAAGAGTTGGACACAGCTGAATGACTTCACTTTCTTTCTTTCTATAGTTTCTTTTGGAGAAGTAAATGGTGACCCACTCTGGTGTTTTTGCCTAGAGAATCCCATGGACGGAGGGGCCTGGTGGGCTGTGGTCTATGGGGTGGCAAAGAGTTGGACACGACTAAGCAACTAACACACACATGCTCATAGAAAAGGGGAACATGGTTTGACCTAGAATTCAGGAAATCTGACTAATGCTGGACTCTACTGAAATTTATTCTTTTTATGTATAATTATTTTATTGTTTTATTAACTGGATGGCCTCTCAACCTTACCCAACAAAGTCCCTTTAATAGTAGAAAAGAATGAATGCCTACTTTGAAGGGCTGTGGTGGAGGAAAAAGCGGTTACCCTAAGGGTGCCTTTGAAAATATGCTTCTTAAAAAACAAAAAACAGCTGACTAAGTTGATTTTGCATTCTTCCCCATAATTACACGTATTTGATCCAGTAGAAAAATCAGGACTAAATTATTTGCCAAATGAACTGATGACCTTTTCCAGACTATCAAATTGATGTTCAAGGAAGAAATAATTTGACCATCCATCGTTTTTTCACATCACTTTTATGTCCTTTTGCTAGTCACACTCCTACAGATGTTCAGATGTAGGCATGATAAAAGTACATTTATATAAGACAAGTCACCAGTCACACAACCACTCTCAATTATGGACACAAAACAAACTACAAAGGCAGAGTTCCCTTAATCTCTCAGACAATCCCCACACAGTTGTAAAATGCTATTACTATGCAGCTTCTCCTACGAATCACCTGACACCCAGCAGCACATAGAATTAGACACAGGCAGAAACATCATCCTACACCCGGTCACTGAGGGACTCCTAGTCCACCCGAAAATACCTCGCAATGTCTCGCACATATTCACCTGCTCCAAAGGCACACACAGGGTCTCGTGTCAATCTGACGCTCAAGCTGCTTCCCTGCACCTGCCCTATCTGCCTGTCCCACTTTCTCCTGATCGGCCATGAGCCGCGAGACCACTCAACAGCGGCCGCAGTCTTTGCCCCAAAGGCTAGAGCCAAGCGCGTCCCACGCCTGCGCAATGAAAGCAGGCGGGCTCTCCCAGAAATCTCCGGGGCGCGGCGGTTAGAGCTAACTGGTTCTAGCAGCAGTGGGGTCCACGAAGCCCGCCGGGAGTTAGTGAACGAGGTCTCCTAGCGTCCTGGCCGGCCAGCCATAGCCTGCCCGGAGCTGAACTACATTTCCCAGAGCCACCGCGTCCCGAACGCGGCTTCATTTCCGTTTTTTTCGCGTGATTTGGGGACGTCGCGTGGGGAGAGGGCTGCGTCCCTGGAGGAGTTTGGCCTGGCTCCCCGCAGGGCGGGCGAACCCGAAACCCGGCAGGGACTCTGGGCGCCAGATCCTGGGCCCTGAACTGCATGCACCCTCTGTCGAGGTATGTCCGGAACGCCAGGGCGGAAAAGCTCCGAGGAAGCGTCGGGGTGTGTGTCTGTGTGTGTGTCAGGCAGCCTGGTATTGGTTACCGTATCGGCGAATGGGCGTGTACTACTGTGGTTTTGTGTGTAAGCGTTTGTGTGAGTGTGAGTTGGTTTTGACTCTGAGGATGCGGTAGTTGTGCTTTGACTGTGTTCCTGACCTCGTGCTTCCCTGAGTGGAAATGTACTTATGTGACAGTATAATTGTGTGTGGACCGTTTCTTAAAGACTGCGATGTGCGACAGTGTTGTTGTGACAGGCTGTTTGGAAGTGCTTGTGTTACTTTGAGGTTGTGTGTGTGTTACTGGGGTTTGCCTGTTACTCTGAGGTGTTATGATCGTGTTTCTGTAACACGATGTTTGTGATTGCTTGTTTCCTTGAAGTGGTACTTGGTTGTGTTTTTCTGACTATCTGCTTGAATGACTGTGAAAAGAGTAAAAGTGTTGTGAAAGGTTATTTTGGGCTGTGTGTGTCCCCAACAGGGTGCTTGTATGTGCTTTAGTGATGTGTATGTTTGGTATAGGATTGGATTTTCAGACTAGATGGTCAGACAGTGTAGTGTTAACTTGGTGATTGTGACTGGCTGTGAGACTGTGGAAATGTGATTGTGTGTGACTCTGTAAGTCATTTGTATGTTTCATAGCCTGTGACCTTATGGAAGTTTAGCTGGATACAGAGGTGAAATTGCATCTTGGTATTTCTGGATTCATTCTGGGGCTGAGTCTGCCTATGGATCAAGAATCGCATGTGGGTACCTCCCTGGTGATCCAGTAGCTAAGACGCCCTGCTTCGGATCCAGGGGGCCTGGGTTCCATCCCTGGTTTGGGAATTAGATCCTACATGCTGCAAGTAAAGATTCTTCATGCTACAACTAAGACCTGGAACACCCAAATAGATAAATATTAAAAAAAAAAAAGAATCCCATGTGGTCCTCTGAGAATGACTTCTTTCTCTTTTGATCACAGTGATTCGTTTCCCTCTTTGACACATTGGCTGTGATGCTTCATTTTTCATATTTATCCTTAGTTTGCTGTGGGATTTAAGATGTAACTTCCTACTGCTTGCAGGTGCCCTCTCACCTTATAACCTTCAGGGTTTTGAATGCAGAAAAGTGACAGGAAGGACTGTCAATTTGAACTCCTGATTCAAAAATATTAGTTATTTCTAAAGCACAGATTCTTGAGATGAGAATTTTAGAACTGATGGCACCTTCAAGACGGGTCACTGGGAAATGTAATGGAATTCCAGGAGTGGGAACACTTCCAGAGAGTGTGCTAAAAGAGTCAATCAGAGACTTGGGAAACTGTACACTCCACTGCAGTTTGTCTCCAACAGACAGCTTTGAATTCAGAAACAGATTCTAGCCCAAGATGGCTGTGATCTTGGCCCTTCTTTCTAATACAGAAAGTGCAGAACTGTTCTAGTCTCCTTCTGATTTTCTTCTATATTAAATGAGGGGTAGATTAATGGGATGGGGGTTCTAATTTAGAGTATACCCTCAGAAAGGGCCAGTATTTCATGGTTCTTTTTTTCCCTTCTGAGAGTAGCACCCAGAGGAAGGAAGAATGACTGTCATACAGTCAGAAGCAAGCTTCAAGGTGTGTATATGTTTCCTCTTTGTTTCATGAAATGATTTTGTTTTTTTCAGGACGTAAGAATCTTTTCTTTTTGAAATGTCCCACCTAAGCCTTCTCAAATGGTGGAGGGGGCCAGGCAATTTTCTGTAGACTGGAAGCAAGGAATATATGTGCAGTTAATTGTGACGGATGCTTCCTGCTGCTGCTGCTGCTGCTCAGTCGCTTCATTCGTGTCCGACTCTGTGCGACACCATAGATGGCAGCCCACTAGGGCTCCGCCGTCCCTGGGATTCTCCAGGCAAGAACACTGGAGTGGGTTGCCGTTTCCTTCTCCAATGCATGAAAGTGAAAAGTGAAAGTGAAGTCACTGAGTCGTGTCCAGCGACCCCATGGACTGCAGCCTACCAGGCTGTTCCATCCATGGGATTTTCCAGGCAAGAGTACTGGAGTGGGGTGCCATTGCCTTCTCCAGGATGCTTCCTAGTAGTGGTTAGATTGAGGAAGAAGGACCTTGAGATCCATAAATTTAAAAAGGAAGAGCTCTGTTGTGTTATTTCTGACATAGCAGCATTCTGTTTTAACTTTTTGGTTATTTTTCAGAGATACACAAAAGTGTAATGAACTATCACATGCCCACCTTAAAAGTTATCACTTGGTAATCTTATTTCAGTTATTCTGCCTTCAGTTCATAATCCCTCCTAATTTGCCTTTTGATTTCTTCTTTGTTGTATGGGGTTATTTAGCAACACTTTATTTAATTTTCAAACATTTTAAGGATCTTCCAGATGTTTTTCTGCTACTAATTTCTAATTCCATTCCATTATGTTCAGAGAATATACTTCATATGACTTGAATCGTTTTAAATTTATGAACATTTATTTTCTGACCCAGAACGTGTGGGCTCTCCTATAAATGTTTGGTGTGCACTGAAAAGACTGTATTCTGCCACCGTTGGGCAGAATGTTCTGTAAATACTTGCTAAGACAGATAGATTGGTAGTGTTTAAATCTTCTGTGTGCTGTACTCACTCGCTTCAGTTGTGTCCAACTCTTTGCAACCCTATGGACTGGAGCCTGTCAGGCTTCTCTGTCCATGGGATTCTCTAGGCAAGAATACTGGAGTGGGTTGCCATACCCTCCTCCAGGGGATCTTCCCAACCCAGGGATTGAATTCACATCTCCTGCATTGCAGGTAGATTCTTTACCCCTGAGCCACCAGGGAAGCCCCCTTAAATCTTCTGTACTCTTATTGAATGAGTTGGATTTACCTCTTTCTCTGTAATTTCTATCAGTTTCTGTTTCATTTATTTGGGAGCTGTATTATTAGTTACATAAATATTTCAGACTCAGATGTTGGATTGACCCCTTTATCATTCTGAAATGTTTTCCTCTTGTAATATTCTTTGCTCTGAACATTTATCTGGTATTTAATACAGCCACTTCAGCTTTTTTTCATTAATGTTAGCATGGTATATCTTTTTCTACGTTGTTATTGTTCAGGTGCTAAGTTGTGTCTCAGTCTTTGAGATCCCATGGACTGCAGCATGCTAGGCCTCCCTGTCCTTTACTATCTCCTGGAGTTTGCTCAGATTCATGTCCATTTAATCGGTGATGCTATCTAGCCATCTTGTCCTCTGCCGCCAGCTTCTCCTTTTGCCTTCAATCTTTCCCAGCATGAGGGTCTTTTCCAGTGAGTCGGCTCTTCACATCAGGTGGCCAAAGAATTGGAGCTTCAGCATCAGTCCTTCCAGTGAATATTCATGGTTGATTTCCTTAGGATTGACTCGTTTGATCTCCTTGCAGACCAAGGGTCTTTCAAGAGTCTTCTCCAGCACAGTTCCCCAATGACCTCAGCTTTCTTTAAGGTCCAGTCTTTTTCTATACTTTTAACCTATTTGTGTTCTGATAAAGTACATTTCTTTTAGGCAGCAGTTCGTTGGATCCTGTGTTTTTATCCAGTTTAACAATATCCATTTTTTAATTGGAGTGTTTTTTTGTATTTAGTGTGGTTATTGATACAGTTTGGATCAGATCTATCATCTTACCATTTATATTTGTTCTATCTGTTCTTTTTCCATTTTTTTTTCTGTTTCCTTTTGGATTGAGAGGAAGAATTTCAAAATAACAAGGCCAACATTTTTACTAATCTTAATAAATACAAAAAACAGCCCAGACTTCATGTAGTTCAATAGGACATAACCTACTAAAGGATCTGTAATCAAATTCTATGTTTTTAAAGTCACCTATAATAACCTTTCTTACAGGTAAACCATCAACTTGAAAGACACAGGCTCCTTTGTTTCACCTTGCTTTCTACTTTTAGGGATTGTCTTCCCACCACTTGATTTAATTTTGTTTTAAAATCACATAAAATATTTACATATTTCTAAAATCAAACCTATAGAACAAGGTGAATTTAGAGAAGTCTAGCATCCGTTTCTGTCCCTTTCACCTTGTTTCTTCCCTCTGTAGATAACTCCCTGTACTTACCTTTATTCTTCTACTTTTCTTTCAAGTGATATATAAGTGTATGTGTTTGTATGTATCTGAAGTAGTGAATAACATTTGGTTGTTTTCCTTTATATGATGTTAGCAGCCATTGATAATCTTTCCTTTAGAATCCATTATTTTATCAGATGTTACAGAATATTATTTAATTCTATAATTTCTTCTGCATTTATTAGCTGGGATACTTCTACAAAGGGAACCATCCTCTCATCATTGTCTTAGTTACCCTGAAATATAGCTTATGCAAAAAAAAGTAGAATAGGGAATTCCCTGGTGGTCTGGTATTAGCACTTGGTGATCTCACTGCCCAGGCCCAGGGTTAGTCCCTGGTGGGAGAACTAAAATATGGGGGAAAAAGTAGGATGAAAGCTTGATTTTACATCCCATTATTTTTCAGTATCTTTCAAAATTTATCCTATGTTTTTCTTTTAAATTACCATTAAGAACTTGTCGATTCAAATATGTTTGGTATGTTCAGTCTGTAGCAGTTATTCTTTTTAAAACTTAAATTATCTTTTACCAGTGGGATCCTCTTTAGTACTTTACTACTTCTGATTTGGCTCCTTTTGAATTCCTTATGATGGCTTTGGAGTCTTTGGTAGATTCCAAACTTTCTGGTGTGACAGGAAGTTCTAAGCCCATCTAATACATTTTCCTGTGTTAAATATGAAATCACCCACTTCTATATGGAGCTGTGGTTCCTTTTAGCGGTAAACTGTTTTAAAAAGCCACAATTAGGATAGTTCTCATTGCTTCTGGTTGTTATTGCTTGTAGGTTTTTATAGAGCTGGTTACGTATGTATTTTTTAGAAGGAGAAAAATAGATCCTGAGTTTACACTGATATTTCCAATGAATTTAAAGGTTATGGTTTTTCTTAATTTTTACATTTGTATCTCTTTTTGTACTCTGAAAGTCTTTATTCTTAATAACATTAAGATAATTACATATTTGCTTCATTTTCATTAATATATGTGTATCTGATGTAATTTCAGAATGTGAAGGTTTTAAAATAACAATGCCAATATCATTAATAACAGTATAGCTGCTGAAAAACAGTTTATAGTTATTTTGTCTGTAGGTTATATTGCACTAGGAATCTAATGTCAAATGTATATATTTTAAAGTTCCTTAAAATAAACACTTCCTTTCTGTGTTTACTGCTGCTAAGTCACTTCAGTCATGTCGGACTCTGTGCGACCCCAGAGACGATAGCCCACCAGGCTCCCTCGTCCCTGGGATTCTCCAGGCAAGAACACTGGAGTGGGTTGCCATTTCCTTCTCCAATGCATGAAAGTGAAAAGTGGAAGTGAAGTCGCTCAGTCACGTCTGACCCTCAGCGACCCCATGGACTGCAGCCTACCAGGCTTCTCCATCCATGGGATTTTCCAGGCAAGAGTACTGGAGTGGGGGTGCCATTGCCTTCTCCGAGTTTACCCTGCTACTATTATGAACAGATAACTTTGTTTCAATTTGCTTATGGTTCTTTGGGATTTTTTTCCAGTTTGATTTAATTTTGTCTTATAGGAAACACAGTTCCAAAGTCAAATGGAGTCTGTTTGATATTACCTTACAATTTTTGTGTGTCTGTGGTAATGAGAGATATTGAACTATAATTTTTTTTTGTAATATTTTTGTCAAGTTTGGTATTATGGGTTTTTTGCCTCAAAATGTAAAAAGAATGTTTACTCTTTTTCCTACTTTCTGAAAAAAGTTTATGAAAGAATAGTACTATATCAGCCTTGAATGTTGGTAGAACTTACTGGTGAAGTCATCTGGGTCCTCTCTGTGGACAGGGTGTTTTGTTTTTTACTGAAAATTCAATTTCTGTAATATCTGTGGGGCAGTTTATTTTTTGTTTCTTCTTCTGTGACTTTTAATCATTTGTCTTTTAAGGTATTTGTCCATATCATTCATGTTGTCAAGTTTATTGGCATAGAGTTGCATCATCCTTTTAATGCCTATGAAGTCTGTAGTGTATTCTCCATATTGGTAATTTCTTTTTCTCCATAGACTTGCTAGAAGCTTATCAATTGTGTTAATCTTTTGAAAGAACACATTTTTACTTTGTTGATTCGCTGTTAATCCATTTTGGATTTTAATGGATCCATTTTGAATCCATTGTGGATTTTGTGTTTATTTCTTTATTTCTTTTCCTCTTACTTTGAGCTTCATTTGTTCTTTGGCCAGCTCTTGAATGTGGGAACCTAAATCACTGATGGTATATCTCTCTTTTTACCTATCATTTAAAGCTATAAATTTTCCTTTAAATACTGGTTTTGCTACAGCCCACAAAATTTGGTAAGTTGCAGCTTGTGAAATCTTAATTCCCTGACCTGAGATTGAACCCATGCCCCCTGCAAGAGAACCGTGGAGTCCTAACCACTGGACTTCCAGGGAAGTTCCAATAAGTTGTGTTTTCATAGTCATTCAGTTCAATCTATTTTCTAATCTCCTGTGATTTCTTCTTATGGGTTATTTAGAAGTATGTTTAACTTGCAGATATTTGGAGTTTCTACTAAAACTCTTATTGTTATTTCTAATTTAATTGTGTGTGAACCAAGACCAGAAAATATACTCTGAATGACTCAAACTTAAAATATTTTTAGTACTTTGGTCATGGTTATCCTAAGGGAGTTGCAGTCCAGGACTCAGGCCCCCTCGCCAGTCATGCCCTTAACGCACATCTGCCTTTCTAACCCAAGTGCCTCCATTATAATCTCTCTTTTTAAAGAACACATTTAAATTATTTACTTATTTGGTTGTTGCTGAACACATTTAAATTATGTACTTATTTGGTTGTTTTCTCTAGTTTCAGAGAGCTTTAGTTGTGGCGCTGTGCTTAGTTGCTCTGTGGCATGTGGGAATCTTCCCAGACCAGGGATTGAACCTTTGTCCTGTGCATGGGCTGGCCGATTTTTATCCACTGTACCACCAGGAAGTCCTTCAATGCCTCTTTATCAGGCACCTCTGCCAAGAGTTCCTTATTATGGATAGGGAGGCAAACCTTGATACTTTGTCTCCACTGTGACTTGGTACTCAATACTCTTCTACTCCTAGCCCTTCCCCATCTCCTCTCTCCATGAAATGGGAGAGGCCTCTTTTGGGTACTCCTTTGGCAGTGAGATGATTCCATGCATCTGTATTTATCCTTCTGATCCTCTTTAGATGCTGTCTCATGGGGGAAAATGGAACAATAGGGGAGTCAGGCAATGGCACCCCACTCCAGTACTCTTGCCTGGAAAATCCCATGGATAGAGGAGCCTGGTAGGCTGCAGTCCATGGGGTTGAGAAGTCTCGAACACGACTGAGCGACTTCACTTTCACTTTTCACTTTCATGCATTGGAGAAGGAAATGGCAACCCACTCCAGTGTTCTTGCCTGGAGAATCCCAGGGACGGGGGAGCCTGGTGGGCTGCCGTCTATGGGGTCACACAGAGTCTGACATAACTGAAGTGACTTAGCAGCAGCAGCAGCAGCAGGGGAGTCAGCGCTTTCTCTTGGCTAGCCTCTTGCTTATACTAGCTGATTAGTAAGTGATTAAAGATTAAGGGCTTGACTGGTACTTTATTTTGGCTGTTGTCTTCATCAGCTTTTCTAACAGTTGGCAGCTCAGCTCACTCTAGCATATCTCAGCTTTTGACAGTTGAGTGTGATGTTCTTGACAGTTGGGTATGATAGCAATTATATCACAGTGCTTGATGGTTTTGAATAAATCCTCTATATTGTTACTAATTTTTAAAAATCTTTGTTGTGTGTCAGTTACTGAAAGAAAGATGCTAAAATTTCCAAATCTGATTGTGGACTTGTCTATTTCTTCTTTTAGTTCTGTCAAGTTTTGCTTTCAGTATTTGATACTTTTTTCTTAAGTCTCTGCACATTTAGGATGGCTATATTTTCTTGATAAATTTATCATTTATTTCCAGTATTACTCTTTGTCTTGAAATCTGTTTTGCCTTATGTTAATAAGAGTACACAAGCTTTCTTATACTTAGTGTTTGTATGATATATATTTCTCCATTTAACTTTTAACCTATCTGTGTCTTTGTATTTAAAGTGTGTTTCTTATAGACAGCATATAGTTGGAATTTGCTTTTTGTCTTGTTTTGATATTGTCCTTTTATTGAAATAATTGGATTATTTACCTTTAAGGTAAGTAAAATTTAGTTTAAACCTGCCAGGAATGGGAGCATCCACATATGTCTTTTAAGAAAATCTTGGCACTGTTTGGAGTTTAATTGGTTCACTTAAATTTGTATCTTTAGCTCTGTGATGAATTTTTAATTGTGATTTTCATTTCACCTGAATTCTCTTTTAGTGTTATGATGGGCATAGTTACTTATTGCAGCTGGAAGAAGTGGAGTTTCTAATTATTTGTTGAACACCTGTATCAGTGATTTTCTGTAGAGGCAGTGACTTTCTGCAGGGATGTTTTAGAAATATAACTGGATGCTTGTCAATGTTAAGATAACTGAACTAAGGGTGAAGGCTTCTGGCTTTTGAAAGACTGAAGCAAACCATAAATCTAGATCATAGGTTTGACAGCTTTTCTGTATAGGGCTAGACAGTACATATTTTAGGCTTTATGGGCCATATGGTCTCTTGTAGCTCTCAACTCTGCCATTATAGTATGGAAGTCACCAAAGACAGTATATAAATGAATGAGTATAGAGTATAGATGTATTTCAGTAAAGCTTTATTTTAAAAATAGTTGGTGGGCAATAGTTTGCCCAACTTCTGATCTAGATGTCCTGTAGTGCACAACAAAAAAATTGTTCAGTGACCTGCAAAATGAGGACCACAGCTGGGGGCAGGGTGAAATGTGTTTTTATTATTTGGATCTAGAATCTCTCACATACTTTTCAAATTGTTCAACTTTTCTCTTTTACTCTTAATTGCATAGTTTTGCTATTAGCTAAATCTTCCAGGAATGCTATCATAGTTTGATTGATAAAAGATTGTACTTTGTTTTATTCAGAAATTTACTGAGTTTTAAAAACCATTTTAAAAAGTTACAGCACTGGTGGCAACACTGCTTGTGATATTTGACTTGCCAATTATCATATACTTCTAGAAGTTTCTATTTGTAGTTAATGCATTTCCTTGATTCTACAGACAAACACACACACACATAGTGCCTTTATTTTAAAATGTCAACTATAAATAAACGATATCAACAACATGTTTTCTGTGGTTGTAAGCATAAGTATTTAACTGTTTGTGCCTTCTGTGTTGTTGTGTATGATCATTAACATATTAAAATGTAATAGGTGGCCATTCTCTCTTATTTTTGGTATGAGTGAGTGAATCGCTCACTCGTGTCCAAGTCTTTGCGACCCCATGGACTGTAACCTACCGGGCTCCTCTGTCCATGGGATTTTCCAGTCAAGAGTACTAGAGTGGGTTGCCATTTCCTATACTGTATATAAATGTGTCTTATTGCCTACAAGTTTCATTTTATAAACAGAGAAGTATTTTCTTTTGTATATTGAGAGAGCGTTGAGTTTGATCACGGTAACAGCCATCACCTACCTGTGTCTCCCCTGCTTAGTGTGTATTTTGTGGATAGTAGAAAGAGACAGGAAGAGGAAGACAACAAAGATAACTCTGACTTATCCATATGGAGCTTTGTACAAAGCATGGGCTCATGGTTTTGTTTTTCCTCCCCAGCACTACCTTTTCCAGACTGTGCTCTAAAATAGGAATCTAGAAGATGATCAATCATGTCTCGCAGCTCTGAAAACCATGGCTCAGGTAAACCAGTACCCTCTTTAAATAAACACTTTTTACAGAGTATGGGCATGTTTGCATTGCTTATTCTGAAGACTTCCTTCCTGACTCACCCCATTCAGGAATGTGCTTTCTGGTTTGTTCCATTGTTATAAATGATAGTGTTTCCCCTAAGTATGCCTTTCTAATCTAGTTTATACTCACATGCTTAGGCAAAAATCCAGTGAGCATCTTTGACTGGGAGCAGTGATATAACAAAAGCAGACACAGAGATGTTTACACACCACACAGGAGAAAACTTTGAAATTCTCTTTAGACCTTAGTTTCCTGGTTAGACAAGGTAGGATTTGCTCTTGATTGGGCTTAGTGTTGGAGAAGGCAATGGCACCCCACTCCAGTACTCTTGCTTGGAAAATTCCATGGAGGGAGGAGCCTGGTAGGCTGCAGTCCATGGGGTCGCTAAGAGTTGGACATGACTGAGCGACTTCACTTTCACTTTTTACTGTCGTGCATTGGAGAAGGAAATGGCAACCCACTCCAGTGTTCTTGCCTGGAGAATCCCAGGGACGGAGGAGCCTGGTGGGCTGCCGTCTATGGGGTCGCAGAGAGTCGGACACAACTGAAGCGACTTAGCAGCAGCAGCAGCAGCAGCAGCAGGGCTTAGTGTCCGTACATAGCAAGACCTCATGCTTTGTGAGCTTTTAAGATTATCAGCGTGATTAGGGATTGAATACAGAGGGATCAGGGATCTACCTTGGGAATCCATGATTGACCAGTAGCAATAACATGGATCATTTTGAGATTCAGCATGTTGGGCTAATCTTGAATATGTAGGTTTAGATTATCCATACCACCTTTCTGTTGCTTGGAATAAGGAAAAAGGTGAGTTTTTTAAGTGATGAATGTTAACAAGAAAGATCATTATTCATATGATGATGCTGTTGAGAATTATAAACTCCAAAAGTAAGAAATGCTAAAAAAAAAAAAAAAGAAATGCTTACAAGGTTTTTATATAACCTGAAGTGTTTAATGATGCACTTACTAAGTCAGATATATTCATTATATGGAGCTCTTGTACAGCCTATTTTAAGTATTTATTAAATTGTTGGTAATAGGAAGATGCTTATGATGTAATGTTCTTTTTTTTGATGTAATATTATGATATTAATGAACCTCTTCAGTAAATTCTTTAATTTTATACAAATCTTTTAGAGATTTTATAAGATTTTACAGAAAAATTTACCAAATGTTTTTCCTTCTTAAATGGAGAAGAAAGAGAAACTCGCATTTATTGAACATGTATGGTATCTAAGATACATATTGTACAGGGTACTTTGTGTGCTATTTCTTTTAATTGGGATGTTGCATTTACTTTATGAATTTCCAGATTTATGTGCATAATGAGATATTCTATATGCAGCAACATAGATGGATAATCTATCTACAGTGACAAGCATAGAAAGAAACTTGAGAAGTACCAATTTGTTTAGTGTCTCATCCATGTAAAAGACTGCCCAGCCAAATTGCTCTGTTCCCTTCTTTGTAGAGAGCTCTCTCCATCATCTACCCTTCCGTTGAAAAAGTATTTTCTTTATTTTTACAACTACTATTATGTTTCTGTTTCAGAGATCAGTGATGTTCAGGGATGTTGCCATTGACTTCTCTCAGGAGGAGTGGGATTGCCTGGACTCAGCTCAAAGGGATTTGTATAGAGATGTGATGTTGGAGAACTATAGTAACTTGGTGTCACTGGGTAAGAACATCTACCCCTAGGATTTCAGGATCTGTCTTTGGAATGGCTGTTTTCATTTCCATTATTTCAAGGTTGTTTTAAAGTAATTAACTGCATTTTGTATTATTCTCAAAGGAGTAGTTTTAAATTGCTAGAAGTAGAATGGATAGTTTCAGTTCAGTTCAGTTGCTCAGTCGTGTCTGACACTTTGCGACCTCATGGACTGCAGCACACCAGGCCTCCCTGTCCATCACCAACTCCTGGAGTTTACTCAAACTCATGTCCATCATGTCACTGATGCCATCCAACCATATCATCTTCTGTTGTCTCCTTCTCCCACCTTCAATCATTCCCAGCATCAGGGTCTTTTCCAGTGAGTCAGCTCTTCCCATCAGATGGCCAAAGTATTGGAGTTTCAGCTTCAACATCAGTCTTTCCAATGAATATTCAGGACTGATTTCCTTTAGGATGGACTGGTTGGATCTCCTTGCAGTCCAAGGGTCTCAAGAGCCTTCTCCAACACCACAGTTCAAAAGCATCAATTCTTCGGTGCTCAGCTTTCTTTATTGTCCAACTCTCACATCCATACATGACTACTGGAAAAACCATAGCCTTGACTAGACTGACCTTTGTTGGCAAAGTAATGTCTCTTCTTTTTAATATGCTATCTAGGCTGGTCATAACTTTTCTTCCAAGGAGTAAACGTCTTTTAATTTCATGGCTGCAGTCACCATCTGCAGTGATTTTGGAGCCCCCAAAAATAAAGTCAGCCACTGTTTCCACTGTTTTCCCATCTAATTGCCATGAAGTGATGGGACCGGATGCCGTGATCTTAGTTTCCTGAATGTTGAGGTTTAAGCCAACTTTTTCACCCTCCTCTTTCACGTTCATCAAGAAGCTCTTTACTTCTTCTTCACTTTCTGCCATAACGGTGGTGTTATCTACATATCTGAGATTATTCATATTTCTCCCAGCAATCTTGATTCCAGCTTGTACTTCAGCTAGCCCAGCATTTCTCATGATGTACTCCACATATAAGTTAAATAAGCAGGGTAACAATATACATCCTTGAAGTACTCCTTCTCCTATTTGGAACCAGTCTGTTGTTCCATGTCCAGTTCTAAGTGTTGCTTCCTGACCTGCATATAGGTTTCTCAAGAGGCAGGTCAGGTCGTGTGATATTCCTGTCTCTTTCAGAATTTTCCACAGTTTGTGGTGATCCACACAGTCAAAGGTTTTGGCATAGTCAATAAAGCAGAAATAGATGTTTTTCTGGAACTCTCTTGCTTTTTTGATGATCTAGCAGATGTTGGCAATTTGATCTCTGGTTCCTCTGCCTTTTCTAAATCCATCTTGAACATCTGGAAGTTCATGGTTCACGTATTGTTGAAGCCTGGCTTGGAGAATTTTGAGCATTACGTTACTAGTGTGTGAGATGAGTGCAACTGTGCAGTAGTTTGAGCATTCTTTGGCATTGCCTTTCTTTGGGATTAGAATGAAAACTGACCTGTTCCAGTCCTGTGGCCACTGCTCAGTTTTCCAAATTTGCTGACATATTGAGTGCAGCACTTTCACAGCATCATCTTTTAGGACTTGAAATAGTTCAGCTGGAATTCCATCACCTCCACTAGCTTTGTAGTGATACTTCCTAAGGCCCACTTAACTTCACATTCCAGGATGTCTGGCTCTAGGTGAGTGATCACATCATCATGATTATCTGGGTCATGAAGATCTTTTTGTACAGTTCTTCTGTGTATTCTTGCCACCTCTTCTTAATATCTTCTGCTTCTGTTAGGTCCATACCATTTCTGTCCTTTACTGAGCCCATCTTTGCATGAATTGTTCCTTTGGTATCTAATTCTCTTGAAGAGATCTCTAGTCTTTCCTATTCTATTGTTTTCCTCTATTTCTTTGCACTGATTACTGAGGAAGGCTTTCTTATCTCTCCCTGTTATTCTTTGGAACTCTGCATTCAAGTGAGTATATCTTTCCTTTTCTCCTTTGCTTTTTGCTTCTCTTTTCACAGCTATTTGTAAGCCCTCCTTAGACAGTCATTTTGATTTTTTGCATTTCTTTTTCTTGGGGATGGTCTTGATCGCTGTCTCCTGTACAGTGTCATGAACCTCCATCCATAGTTTCATTGGGCACATTTATCTCCTCTATCCTTTAAATATAAGTGCTTATCTTCCTTCTGTCTTCCTTCCTGTCTTCCTTGATGATCAGGGGAGAGAAATGAATTCTGGGACATTTGTAGTATTGCAAGAAAAAGCAAGCTTTGATTCATTGTTACAATTTAGATTTACCAAAGTAGCTCTAAATATTTTTTAAATAGGTGCAGAAATGTATGGTTTTTCTGACAACAGAAGAGCTTATAATTAATATAGTGAGACAGAAGATCAATGCATTTTACTATTCAAGTAAGCATAGTTCATTACAAAAAATTCTCTTATTTGTGTTTTGTAGTTGAATATCATATTTTAGGAACTGGGTATTTTACAAAGAATGAATATGCTAGAACTGCCTTGTATTGGAAATTAGCTCAGGAAGAACCTGATTGTTGAAGAAAGTTGATTTTTTTCCTATAGCAAAATAAGGAACAGAGCCTATATCAATGAGAACTTTAATAAGTGACTTTCCTACCTAAATAATGACTTTAGTCCTTGGACTCGTCAAGTCACTAGCATATAATTGTCTCTTGCCTCTTCTCTCCCCTTCCCCCGCCCCATAACAACCCTTTATAACAACCTATATAAATTTGAGGGTCAGTTACTTTCCATACTTTTCTGTATTTAGATTTATTGTCTCCATTTCAAAAAATATGTTTGTTTATTCAAAATTTATTTATTTATTGGGAAGACTATTCTCTGCCAATGATTGTAGTAGGCACCGGAGAAATAATGATCTAAACAAGGATCCTATTCTGCTGAAACTTACATTCTTGTGGAGAAATACAAAAAAATAAGGAAATAAAAATATGTGTGTATGTGTGTGCATGTATGTGTACATATATTTATTTAATAAATATAGCAATTGTAGGTAGCAATAAAGAGTATGAATAAAGGTAAAGTAGAATAGGCAGATAACTAAATGGCAAATGGAGGGTGCATTATTTTAGGTAGATTTTACAAAAACCTCTCTAAGAAAGTAATACTTGAAGAAAGACTTTACCTAAATAAGGGTGTGAGTCAGGGGGAACAGTATTCCAAGTAGATGGAGTATTAATAGTAAGTATAAAGGGCTTGGGGTGGGCATTAACTTTGTAGGAGGAATAGGAAAACATTTTATATCAAGAAAAGTGAATGACAGAGTAATACGAAATATAGTTAAAGAATAGAAAAAAAAAGAGTTGACATTTTATTCTCTAAGGTGATGCCCTCTGAATCCTGGCCGAAGCAAATACATATTGTCTCTGAAGCAAAGTAAGAGGGCTTTAAAATTCTCACAAATTAAGATCAACAAAAGATGAGCTCACAAATATCATCAAACTCACAAGGAAACAGGTCACAGGTGAGTGATAGATAATCTAAGATTATGTGGCAAATGATTTCACATATTGGAATTTTTAAATGTAAGGATAAACTAGTGGTGAAATATTCAAAGAAATAAACTGAATCACAAAAATCACAAGCAATAAAAGGTTTATAAAGGAACAGATTTGGAGGAGAACCAAATTGAATATTTCTAAAGGTTCTGTTCTTTTAAAAATATTAATAATCATTCTCAGATTGATAATTTGACTGCATGGAAATTATTCTTGTTATGAAAAGACATAAAAAATAAGCCTTGAATTTGGTGAAAATACTTGCAATGTATATTCAGAAGAATTAAATTAGTATGTGGAATATAAAAATCTTGTATAGATGGGTAAGAAAAAGTAAAAGACATTTATAGACAGTTCAAGGAAAAGGGAATGCAAATAGCCAATAATCATGAAAAGCTTTAACCTCATTCAGTTCAGTTCAGTTCATTGGCTCAGTCATGTCCGACTCTTTGTGAACCCATGAATTGCTGCACACCAGGCCTCCCTGTCCATCACCAACTCCCAGAGTTCACTCAGACTCACATCCATCGAGTCAGTATGCCATCCAGCCATCTCATCCTCTGTCGTCCCCTTCTCCTGCCCCCAATCCCTCCCAGCATCAGAGTCTTTTCCAATAAGTCAACTCTTCGCATGAGGTGGCCAGAGTACTGGAGTTTCAGCTTTAGCATCATTCCTTCCAAAGAAATCCCAGGACTGATCTTCAGAATGGACTGGTTGGATCTCCTTGCAGTCCAAGGGACTCTCAAGAGTCTTCTCCAATACCACAGTTCAAAAGCATCAATTCTTCGGCGCTCAGCCTTCTTCACAGTCCAACTCTCACATCCATACATGACTATAGGAAAAACTATAGCCTTGACTAGATGGACCTTAGTTGGCAAAGTAATGTCCCTGCTTTTGAAATATGCTGTCTAGGTTGGTCATAACTTTTCTTCCAAGGAGTAAGCATCTTTTAATTTCATGGCTGCAGGCACCATCTGCAGTGATTTTGGAGCCCACAAAAATAAAGTCTGACACTGTTTCCCCATCTGCTTCCCATGAAGTGGGAAGGGACCGGATGCCATGATCTTAGTTTTCTGAATATTGAGCTTTAAGCCAACTGTTTCACCTCTCCACTTTCACTTTCATCAAGCTTTTGAGTTCCTCTTCACTTTCTGTCATAAGGGTGGTGTCATCTGCATATCTAAGATTATTGATATTTCTCCTGGCAATCTCAATTCCAGCTTGTGTTTCTTCCAGTCCAGCATTTCTCATGATGTACTCTGCATATAAATTAAATAAGCAGGGTGACAATATACAGCCTTGACATACTCCTTTTGCTATTTGAAACTAGTCTGTTGTTCCATGTCCAGTTCTAACTGTTGTTTCCTGACCTGCATACAGATTTCTCAAGAGGCAGGTCAGGTGGTCTGGTATTCCCATCTCTTTCAGAATTTTCCAGTTTATTGTGATCCACACAGTCAAAGGCTTTGGCATAGTCAATAAAGCAGAAATAGATGTTTTTCTGCTCCAGAAATGCAGATTAAAACCAGTGAGATAATTAGTTCACACACACTAGATTGGCAGAAATTAAGAAGTGTGACAGTATCAAGTGTTTACAACTATTTAAGGCAGAAGTATTATATACCTCATTATTCACAATAGGAAAAAAATGGAAATGACCTAAATGTCTGTCAGCTGAATGGATGAATAAAACTGATATCTCCTTATAATGGAATATTAGTCAGCAATTTAAAAAGAATGAAGTTGTGATACATACAACATGGATGAACCTTGAAAATATGCTAAATGAAAGAAGCCAGACACAAAGACTATTTATATTATTCCAGTTAAATGAAATGTCCACAATAGACAAATCCATAGAGAAAAAAAGTGTATTAGTGGTTGCCTAGCCCTGGGGTGGGTGCTGGGAGGTGAGGGTGGATAGAAAAATGAAAATGGGGAAGTTGAAAATGGCTGCTAATCAATATGGGGTTTCTTATTTAAGTGATAAAAATGTTATAAAATTTGATTGTAATGATTGTTGCACACACAACTCTGTGAATATAGTAAAAACTGTTGAGTTGCATGTATGCTGAATGAATGAACTGTAGGTATATGAATTATACACGAGCAGATCTGTTTCTTTTAAGAGTTCTGTACCTTACTGACATTGGTATCAATTGGCATAACCACTTTGGAAAACTACATAGAAATTATTTCCAAACTTATATACACTTTGGAAATAGCAGGGTTCCTTTTAAAATTCCAGGTCCAAAGCTATACCCCAGACCAATTAAATCAATGTGTACAGGACACAAATATTAATTTTTTGAAGGTTCCTTAGGTTGTTCAAATAAATGTTCTGACATGTTTGGTAACTACTGTAATATGATATTATCTGATAATTTATCTTTTAAATTTAACTGTTATTGTCAATATGAGTATGTTTGGATTTATTTCTCTCCTGTTTTAATGCTTTAGGTTTACTTTTTTTTTTTTTTTTTTTGGGTGTGTGGCTTGCAAGGTCTTAGTTTTCCAGCCGGGATTAAACCTGTGCCCTCTACAGTGAAAGCACAGAGTTTTAACCATTGGACCAGCAGGGAATCCCCTTGGCTAAATGTCTTGATCTTCTTTGATTGCTTTTAAAATCTTTCCTTAATTGGGATGGGTAGAGTTATGTTTTTAGGTCCATTTCCTCCCTTGTTTAGTTTGGAAGACATATATAATTTATATGCTTTTACTGGTTATCTTTAATTTTTTATTACATGCACCTTATTCATTTTAATGCAGATGCAGTTTTGTAGTTTTCAATAATTGTAATATTTGAAAAATTTTACATTTTAAACGAAGTATTTTGCTAGATATTAACTTTTAATTAATAAGTTAACATAGTTATTCTTTCCACATATAATATTTGGTTTGCAGACTGCTTTGAAGAGGTCTTATGATAAACTATATGCCTCACTCTCATACCGAGGATTTCAGGGCCAGCAATTAAAAACCACAGATATAAAGGATTGTTCAGTTCAGTTCAGTTGCTCAGTCATGTCCAACTCTTTGCGACCCCGTGAACCACTGGACGCCAGGCCTCCCTGTCCATCACCAACTCCTGGAGTTTACCAAAACTCATGCCCATCGAGTCAGGGATGCTATGCAAGCATCTCATCCTCTGTCGTCCCCTTCTCCTCACACGTTCAATCCTTCCCAGCATCAGGGTCTTTTCAAATGAGTCAGCTCTTCGCATCAAGTGGCCAAAATATTGGAGTTTCAGCTTCAACATCAATCCTTCCAGTGAACACCCAGGGCCGATTTCCTTTAGAGTGGACTGGTTGGATCTCCTTGCAGTCCAAGGGACTCTCAAAGAGTCTTCTCCAGTTCAAAAGCATCAATCCTTTGGTGCTCAGCTTTCTTTACAGTCCAACTCTCACATCCATACATGACTACTGGAAAAACCATAGCATTGACTAGACAGACCTTTGTTGACAAAGTAATGTCTCTGCTTTTTAATATGCTGTCTAGGTTGGTCATAACTTTCCTTCCAAGAAGTATCTTTTAATTTCATGGCTGCAGTCACCATCTGCAGTGATTTTGGAGCCCCCAAAATAAAGCCTGCCACTGTTTCCCCATCTAATTGCCATGAAGTGATGGGACCGGATGCCATGATCTTACTTTTCTGACTGTTGAGCTTTAAGCCAACTTTTTCACTCTCCTCTTTCACGTTCATCAAAAGGCTCTTTAGTTCTTCTTCACTTTCTGCCATAAGGGTGGTGTCATCTGCATATCTGAGATTATTCATATTTCTCTCAGCAGTCTTGATTCCATCTTGTGCTTCAACTAGTCCAGTGTTTCTCATGATGTACTCTGCATATAAGTTAAATAAGCAGGGTGACAATATACAGCCTTGACTTACTCCTTTTCCTATTTGGAACCAGTCTGTTGTTCCATGTCCAGTTCTAAGTGTTGCTTCCTGACCTGCATACAGATTTCTCAAGAGGCAGGTCAGGTGGCCTGGTATTCCCATCTCTTTTAGAATTGTCCACAGTTTGTGGTGATTCACACAGTCAGAGTCTTTGGCATAGTCAATAAAGCAGAAACAGATGTTTTTCTGGAACTCTCTTGCTTTTTTCGATGATCCAGCAGATGTTGGCAATTTGATCTCTGGTTCCTCTGCCTTTTCTAAAACCAGCTTGAACATCTGGAAGTTCATGGTTCACGTATTACTGAAGCCTAGCTTAGAGAATTTTGAGTATTACTTTACTAGTGTGTGAGATGAGTGCAATTGTGTGGTAGCTTGAGCATTCTTTGGCATTGCCTTTCTTTGGGATTGGAATGAAAACTGACCTGTTCCAGTCCTGTGGCCACTGCTCAGTTTTCCAAATTTGCTGGCGTATTGAGTGCAGCACTTTCACAGCATCATCTTTCAAGATTTGAAATAGCTTAGCTGGAATTCCATCTCCTCCACTAGTTTTGTTTGTAGTGATACTTCCTAAGGCCCACTTAACTTCACATTCCAGGATGTCTGGCTCTAGGTGAGTGATCACACCATCGTGATTATTTGGGTCATGAAGATCTTTTTGTACAGTTCTTCTGTGTATTCTTGCCACCTCTTCTTAATATCTTCTGCTTCTGTTAGGTCCATACCATTTCTGTCCTTTACCGAGCCCATCTTTGCATGAAATGTTCCCTTGGTGTCTCTGATTTTCTTGAGGCGATCTCTAGTCTTTCCCATTCTGTTATTTTCCTCTATTTCTTTGCATTGATTGCTGAGGAAGGCTTTCTTACCTCTCCTTTCTATTCTTTGGAACTCTGCATTCAAATGGGTGTATCTTTCCTTTTCTCCTTTGCTTTTCGTTTCTCTTCTTTTCACAGCTATTGGTAAGGCTTCCTCAGACGGCCATTTTGCTTTTTTGCATTTCTTTTCCATGCGAATGGTCTTGATCCCTGTCTCCTGTACAGTGTCAACGAACCTCGTTCCATAGTTCATCAGGCACTCTATCTATCAGATCTAGGCCCTTAAATCTATTTCTCACTTCCACTGTATAATCATAAGGGATTTGATTTAGGTCATACCTGAATGGTTTAGTGGTTTTCCTCACTTTCTTCAATTTAAGTCTGAATTTGGAAATAAGGAGTTCATGATCTGAGCCACAGTCAGCTCCTGGTCTTGTTTTTGCTGACTGTATAGAGCTTCTTCATCTTTGGATGCAAAGAATATAATCAATCTGATTTCGGTGTTGACCATCTGGTGATGTCCATGTGTAGAGTCTTCTCTTATGTTGTTGGAAGAGGGTGTTTGTTATTTACCTTGAAATGA
Organism: Nanger dama; assembly: GCA_917880005.1. Lineage (NCBI taxonomy): Eukaryota > Metazoa > Chordata > Mammalia > Artiodactyla > Bovidae > Nanger > Nanger dama. Next base: position 46,980,677 of record CAKJTW010000012.1, on the reverse strand, counting down.
ATTGGTGGCTGCTGTGGCAGTGAATAGAGATTTATAAAAAGATGTGAAATTAACATGTCTATGTCAAATACACATTTCATTTTCACAAAATTCTTATCAGGATTCTACCAGCAGTGTGTGACTGTACTCTTTTTCTACACTTTGATGAACACTGGATAATCACTGCATAAACATACGTGTCGATTTGTAAATAAAAAATTGAATGACATGAGTTTAAATATTTGGAGAGTATTTCTGTCTATTTTGGTCATTTAATCATTACCATTATTGTTTGTGTCACTTAACAAATACACCCTTAAGAACGGTGACAATATCTCCCTTTTCCCAGGACAATATAAAGAACATTAGAATACTTTGATTTTTACTAATCTTTCCTATCTGATATGTTATTGTTGACTAATATTTCAATTGTTTCCTTTAACCCCCACAGTGGGCATTAATTTTGTTTTGTAGTGGTAGTATTTGGTTGTAGATTTATTTACATGATTATCCTTTTATTTGCACACTGTTCCTTTTCCATCATACCTTCCTACTGGGATTGTTTTATTTATCATGAAATACATTAGACAAGACCAACTATTAGTAAATACTCTTCATTTTATATTTTTTGCTTCACCTTTATTTTTACCTGATGATTTAAGTGGGTATAGAATTCTATGCTGACAATTATTTTTTCTCAGCACTCTGAAGATATTATTCCACTGTCTTCTGGCTTCTGTTGTTGCTTTTGAGAAGTCTGCCATCTGTCTCATTGTTGTTCCTTTTGTAAGTAACCTGTATTTTCTCTCTGTTTTAAGATATTTTCTTAAAATCTAAATATAAATGATTATATTGGTTTTTTATTTCTAGAACTTGGTTATTTTCCCTCTCCTTTAGATGTTTTTGTTTCTTGTATATATTCTCTTCCTCTTGTTTTTTGTATTTTTACATATTTTAAGCATTTATATTACATGTATCATTCAATAATTACAGTTCCTGGGAAACCAGTCTAATTCTTCAGTTTCTTGCAAGCATGGGGGCTCTTTTGTAATGATGAATTATCCATAGTATTTTGTCTTCATTTGCTGGTGATTCTAGAGCAAGATAAAAATGTTCCTTGTCATTTTCCTTTGAGGTCAGATGGATCTTTTCCTTTCCTTTCTCTGTAGGCCTTGGACAGTTCTGATTTTGTGAAGAGAAGCAGTGCCAATCCTTGACCTTTTTGTCTCTTGGGGTTTTTCTATACCGTTAAGATACAGACATTTAGGCAAGTGAAGTCAGCAAATGTCCCGAGGGTAGCTGTGATTGCAGAGCATGCTAACCTCTGGCTTCTGATGATCCCTTCATTTTGCCCCCTTTGGATCTGCTTTCCTTTTTTTTTTTTTTTTTTTGAGGACTTCTCTGGTGGCTCAGACAGTAAAGTGTCTGCCTACAATGCGGGAGACCCAGGTTCGATCCTTGGGTTGGGAAGATCCTCTGGAGAAGGAAATGGCAATCCACTCCAGTACTATTGCCTGGAAAATCCCATGGACAGAGGAGCCTGGTAGGCTATAGTCCATGGGGTCGCAAAGAGTCGGACACAACTGAGTGACTTCACTTTCACTTTACATTTTTTTAAACTATGGAATACTTGTAAAAGGAATATTTGTAATACTTTGTCATATATTACCTAGCATTTCTTGGTGTTTTGGGGAAATCTGACCACTGTTCATATACTTGCAATATTGAATCCTTCTACCTTTGAACATTCTATATCTACTTTTCTTTTTATGTCCTCTGTAAAGTTTCATTGCCTTTTTAAAAGATCTTGCACATTTCTTGGTAAGTAATTTCCTTAGTACTTCATAAATTTTGTTCATATTATAAATAGGAATATTTTGCTCTGTGAAAAAATTCATAGATACAAATACACATACATAGATAAGAGTGAAATATTCATGTCTGTAAATTGATAATACCCTTACAGAAATATCTAGTAGTTTTTCAGTGGATCGTTTTGGATTTCTAGGTTGATAATTTGCTCTCCACATATAATGTATGATTCTTTTCTTTTCTATATGTACCATTAAAAGAAAACTAATATCAGTAGAGGGAGCTGAGTATTTGAGTATATCACATTTTCAAAACAGTTATTTTTGTTTTTCAAACTAATTGGTGCTTTTGATGTTTAATTTAAAAATTTTCTATTAAATATGTTTATGTAGGTTTCTGGTAAATACACTTAATTAGGTTAAGGAAGAGCCATTTGGTCTTAGAGTTTTAAATATAGTCTTAAAATACATTTTCTGATGTTGAACTATTTCTGCATTTGTAGGATAAACCTTATTTGATAATGATGTATTAGTCCTTAAATACATAGCTAGATTATCTGTTGCTAATATTTTACTTTTAAAAATTTACCTATGTTTGTTTGTGAAATTGGATTGGTTTTCCTGAGCTTTCTTTGTCCAGTTTTGTTACCTGAGTTCATTTAATTTTGTAAAATGACTTGGGTGGATTTCTATAATTTTATATGTTCAAGAACACTTATATGTGATCTTGCCAATAATATTGTCAGTCATCAGTATCTATTGCCTTTTAGGAGCATAGACATTGAACTCAAATTTTAAATTCTAATGTTATTGATATATATTCAGATTTTCTATCTTCTTGGGTCATTTTAAAAATTATTTTCATCCATTTCATTTTTATAATTTACTATTGAGTTATATATAGTTTTTTTGTCATAAGCACTTTTAAATTCCTTTGGATTTGGGGGACTTAAGGTCTTTTCTTTTCCAATTTTTGGATTTGTGCCCAATCTGATTTTTTCCTTACATGTCAGAGTTCTGTATCCAACATGCAGAATTCTGCAAATAATTAACTTGTAGTTTTGCTAGCCATTTCTATTCTTTCTGCCTTCTGGTTTACTTGTTTATTGATTTTTAGATAGCTAATTGTTTTATTTCTCTCTTTCCTTGAGTTGAACCTTAATTCTATTGTTTTTAATTATTTCTTATTTTCTAATAAATGGATTTAAGGCTATAAGTTTTCTGTGGTATATTAGCTGAATCTCATGGGATTTCACACAAGGTTGCTCTTGGTATTTAGTTTTAAATTGTGGGTTTTACTTTTCTTTCATTTTCCTTTTATGATAATCATTATATGGAAGTATCTTAGTTACATTAAATATTTTTTGCATGCTTTTGTAATTTCTAATTTTATTGTAATGTGTTAATAACATGTCATCAGTTTTACCCATCTACCCATCTTATGTTCCAGTCTTCTCTGTCTTTATTTCTTGTCTGTTTATATTAGGTCCTAAAAGGGGAAAGATACTGTTTCCTTCTACTTATACAAAATTTTTGATCCTAGATGTGTGGATTTTCCCATACCAAGCAATTCTCTAGTTCTTGGTGGATACCAACGGGGTATTCTACAGTTTAACTCAGTTCTGACACTGACTCCCCAGAGTAGTACAGACACCACAAGTTAAGGGCTCAGTCCAATAAGATTGACCACCACTTCAGATGATAATTCCAAGTTCCAAGTTGTCACAGTTACTTCTGACTGACTGGCTGTAAATCAGGGTTTCTCAGTGGCTATAAATCTCAGGTTGGATAATTTGCTAGAATGGTTCACAGATCTTAGAGAAACATTGACACTTAGCAGTTTATTATAAAGGATACAACTCAGTAGCAGCTAAATGAAAGAAATGCATAGTTTTTACTGTTTATGCTGGAATCAGCCTATCAATAATCAATACTGTGACCAGACCAGCCCTTGTAGTTCTTAGGATGATTGCAAGTATGTATCAGTAGTGTGTATCAGGACAACTTTGAGAAAAAAGAAGTTTATTTACTTACAGGACCTGGCCATATAGCGAGGTTGTTAGGGAAGAGAGAATGCAGGAGAGAAAAAGAGAGCCAGTACACAGGCATGTGTGTGAGCCTGGGGTTGTGCTTTAACTGGGATTGAAGATTTCACAGGCCCACTCATTAATGAATTTAAAATGTGGAATTGGGAGTCTAAAGAATGGGAAGATAAAAAAACAAGTGGCCCAGATGGTCAGTTATTGAAATCAACTTTGGTCTCTAAAACAAAGGAGCTTACTGTGGGGATGCAGCCTGACTTAGCCTGCCTCTTTATGTAGTTGTGTGGCTGGCAGCATGTTTATTGGTCCAGACATGCTTGAAATGAATGCCTTGACAATCAAAGTTCAACTCATACTCTAGCATTACAGAAAAAAAAAAAAGCCAATCCTTTATAATAAACTGCTAAGTGTCAATGTTTCTCTAAGATCTGTGAACCATTCTAGCAAATTATTGAATCTGAGATTTATAGCCACTGAGAAACCCTGACTTACAGCCAAGGCTTATACCATAGGAAGGTATGGAGAAGAGCTATAGAGCTTCCATACCCTCTCCAGGTATACCACTCTTTTAGCACTTCAGTGTATTCACTGACTCAGAAGCTCTCTGAATCCCTTCCCTTCTGTTAGGGTTTTCATGAAGGCTTCATTACATAGGCATGATTAATGATCTCATTGGCCATTTGTAATTAATTCACCTTCCAGGGGATCTTCCTGACCCAGGGATGGAACCCACATTGCCTGCATTGGCAGGTGGGCCATTAGGGGAGCCCCAGCAACACGTTACTATGGCATGAAATCAGTTTAGTGGTTTTTGACTGTGTATGAGAGAAGGTGGAGTGGAGAGGGAAAAGATGACTAAAATAGTGGAGTGTAGAATAGAAAACAGAATAGGCATTGTTTTATAAAACAATATATATCAGATTCTGATGTGAAAGGTAAGTAGTACACAATATTTGAAAAACACTGAGGTTATTTCCTATGGATATTATTTTCATATATATTTTTTCATATACAGTCTTTTCTACTATGGAAGTTCTTTTGAAATGACAACAGAAATTTTCCTCTTACCTTTCAGACTTGCCCTCAAGGGGGCAAACAAGCTCTTATCTCCAAAAAAAGACATTTATGAAACAGAACTATCCCAATGGGAAATGAGTGCCGGACTTGAAAACTGTGATCTTGAGAACTCCAGTTCCAGAGATTATTTGGAAGTCAAAGGCACATTGGAAAAGCAACAAGAAAATCAGAAATATTTCAGTCAAGGAATGATCATATATGACAAAATGTCTATTTTCAACCAGCATGCTTATTTATCTCAACATCCCAGGTGTCATTCTACTGAGAAACCTTATAAATGTAAGGAATGTGGGAAGGCCTTTAGACGAGCCTCACACCTAACTCAACATCAGAGTATTCATACTGGTGAAAAACCCTATGAATGTAAGCAATGTGGGAAGGCCTTTAGTCGTGATTCACAGCTCAGTCTTCATCAGAGACTTCATACTGGTGAGAAACCCTATGCATGCAAGGAATGTGGGAAGGCCTTTACTCAGAGCTCCCAACTTATTTTACATCATAGAATTCATACTGGTGAAAAACCATATAAATGTGAAGAATGTGGGAAAGCCTTTATTCGAAGCTCACAACTCACTCGACATCAAAAAGTCCATACTGGGGAGAAACCTTATGAATGTAAAGAATGTGGGAAGGCCTTTACTCAGAACTCACAACTTACTCTGCACCAGAGACTTCATACTGGTGAGAAACTCTATGAATGTAAAGAATGTAGGAAGGTCTTTACACAACTCTCACAACTTATTCTTCATAAGAGAATTCATACTGGTGAAAAACCCTATGAATGTAAGGAATGTGGCAAAGCTTTTATTTGTGGCTCACAGCTTTCTCAACATCAGAAAATACATAATGGGGAAAAGCCATATGAATGTCAGGAGTGTGGAAAGGCCTTTATTCGTGGCTCATTACTTATGCAACATCAGAGGATTCATACTGGTGAAAAACCCTATAAATGTGAAGAATGTGGGAAGGCCTTTATCCGTGGCTCACAACTTACTCAACACCAGAGAATTCATACCAATGAGAAGCCCTATGAATGTAAGGAATGTGGAAAGACCTTTAGTCATGGCTCACAACTTACTCAACATCAGAGAATTCATACTGGTGAGAAACCCTATCAGTGTAAGGAATGTGGAAAGGCCTTTAATCGTGGCTCCCTCCTTACCCGACATCAAAGGATTCACACTGGTGAAAAACCCTATGAGTGTAAGGAATGTGGAAAGACCTTTAGTCGTGGCTCAGAACTTACTCAGCATGAGAGAATCCACACTGGTGAGAAACCCTATGAGTGTAAGGAATGTGGGAAATCTTTTATTCGTGGGCTCACAGCTTACGCAACATCAGAGAATTCATACTGGTGAGAAGCCCTATGAATGTAAAGAATGTAGAATGGCCTTTACACAGAGTTCACATCTTTCTCAGCATCAGAGACTTCATACTGGTGAGAAACCCTATGTATGTAATGAATGTGGGAAGGCCTTTGCTCGTGGCTTACTACTTATACAGCACCAGAGAATTCATACAGGTGAGAAACCGTATCAGTGCAAGGAGTGTGGGAAGGCCTTCATTCGTGGTTCACAGCTTACTCAACATCAGCGAATTCACACTGGAGAAAAACCCTATGGATGCAAGGAATGTGGGAAGGCCTTTAGTCACGGTTCTCAACTTACTCTACATCAGAGAATCCATACTGGTGAGAAACCCTATGAATGCAAAGAGTGTAGAAAAGCCTTTACTCAAAGCTCACATCTTTCTCGACATCAGAGAGTTCATACTGGTGAGAAACCATATCAGTGTCGAGAATGTGGGAAGGCCTTTACTCGTGGTTCACAACTAACTCAACATCAAAGAATTCATATCAGTGAGAAATCTTTTGAATATAAGGAATGTGGGATAGACTTCAGTCATGGCTCACAAGTTTATATATGAATTACCTGATGCTTGTAATTAATATAGAGAGCCTTCTCTGGTGATTAATTCATTATCATCAAAGAATTCTTAAAATGTGAACATGTAAACACATTTGCTTCATAAAGTTCAGAAACAGTGAATTTGTGTGGGGGAAAGATAATGCTAATGTAATCCATATAGAAAAACCTGTCATTACTGGAAACCTAGTCAACTTTAACAAATTATAATAGACAATAATTCTGTTCATGTAAATATAGGAAGACTTTTAGCCATAGACATATGTCTTTTTCAAAATTATCTTGACTCTTTCAGTTGCTTTCCTTTGTGACATTTAACATGATAATTAACTGCTGCTTTGGTTTATTCAATTATCAGATAGACCTAAGAAGAATACCTTCCTTATAAGATTCTCAGAAGTATTTTATAAGTTATTAAATGCAAGGTTCTTAGACCAGTGCCTTCAACACAGCATATTACAAATATTAGCTATCATTATTACTCATGTTATTTTAGAGAATTTGCACGAGAAGACATTTATGAGTATAATGAATATTGAGAAATCTTTCATTAGCACTGAACCTTGATTATTTGAGAGGAGGGCACTGTATGCTGTAATGAATATGAGAATGCTTTCATTCACATTTTGTCCCATATGCTGTAAGAGGAAATTCATAATGTAAAAAAAACCCTTTAGATTTAATCAGTGAATCGTTGGAGATACTTGAATTGTAACAAAGTCCAAAAGCTCTTATTTTCTGCCATCTCTGACCACTAAGTATGAGTGTTACTTAGAAAGGAAAAAAAAAAAGGATAAGCCAAAATAAACCTTTCTACTAAGAAATTTTAAAAATTTGAATGCACAGCTTTTGAGTTAACTAAAAACTGATATTATAGGCTATTTTGTAATTAAAACTGATGTGAATCTGTATCAGAGACTATTTCTCTACCCCAAATTCATTCTTTTTTCTTCAGTAATAGAATTCTTGGCTGAAAAACTTTCTTAGCCTCCCTTGCAGAACTATAAGCTGGAAGAAGTGTTTGTATGAATAGGACATTTAAGAAATAATTTCCTTTTGGCACTTTTTTGTTTCACTACCTACAATGTGGATATTTAAATCTGCAGCTCTGGCAATTCTGTAGGAACTTTGAGAATGGTATCTGAGTATTAAGGATGATGGAGCAGGATTACAGAACATGTCTGCACTTATGTTGATTTTATGGAACAGCCATACCATTTTGGGTCTGCTTGCCTTCTGTATTTCTTTATATAAAATTAAACTTGTTTGTTGATGCTGTTGTCATTTTGTTATTGACACTAAAAATTACAATGGATATAAAAGTTTGTACCTGAAAGTGGAATGCTGCGGGTAAAAGAAATCTCAAATATGGCATTAACTTAGGGTGATGGGGAATGAGGATATATGCTCAATTCTGGCTAGAGAACTGAAATGAGCAGTCATCTTACAAGAAAGGTCTTGTACCAATTAAGGCTTTAATGTTAGAGGAGATAGTAGAAGTGACTCAGAGTGTGTGTGTTGGATATTTTTGCTGCTTTCTTTCAGTAATATCCTGTGAAAGACATAAGCTTAGTGTAGGATTAGCTAGAGAGAGACTGCTAGCAGAGATTGAAAGCAATATTGCCTTATTAAGAGATGCTGTCTCAGGCCTGCAGGTGCTCACTCCAGGTGAATGGTAACTTCTTAATTTTGGAACTTATGGGATTCAAAATAACAAAATTGATTCTCTACTCCTAAGTGAAGCCACTTTAGAGTGGTCTTCAATAGCAGTCTGAACAAAAAAATGAAACCATTGCCCCATCCATGGAAAGAGACTGAGTCTCCTTCAAAGACTTTAAAATATTTCCCCACCCAAGCCTGTCATTTTAAAATTAGTCATATTTACTACATTCCAGCTACTATCAGAGGTGTTTAGGATATATTAATGAGAATTTTAGCAGAAGGAGATAGAGTAATAAATTTTAGAGTATGTTAGAATAAATGGTATTGGGAGGGGTCTTTCAAAAGAAGTTGGGAGGAATATAATAACATTGCTGTATGAAATAGAATGAAAGTGAAAGGGCAGGGGGGTGCTGCAACAGCATACAAGCATGGCTGACAGGAGCTGGCCAGGAGGAGCTACCCCACGTCCAAGGTCAAGGGCGGCAGCCAAGAGGAAGGAGCTACCCTGCGTCCGAGGTCAGGGGCGGTGGCTAAGAGTGCCAGGCTGCGACAGCGCAGGAGCAGCCAAAAGGAGGAACTCCATGTCCAAGGAGCAGTGGCTGCATGGGCACAGGAGGGCCTAGAGCTATTCCATGTTCAAGGTCAGGAGGGGCAGTGGTAAGGAGATACCCCTCGTCCAAAGTAAGGAGCAGTGGCTGCGCTTTGCTGGAGTAGCCGTGAAGAGATACCCCACGTCCAAGGTAAAATAAACCCAAGTAAGATGGTAGGTGTTGCAAGAGGGCATCAGAGGGTAGACACAATGAAACCATACTCACAGAAAACTAGTCAATCTAATCACACTGGGACCACAGCCTTGTCTAATTCAATGAAACTAAGCCATGCCCTGTGAGGCCACCCAAGACAGGTAGGTCATGGTAGAGAGGTCTGAGAGAATGTGGTCCACTGGAGAAGGGAATGGCAAACCAGTATTCTTGCCTTGAGAACCCCATGAACAGTATGAAAAGGCAAAATGATAGGATACTGAAAGAGGAACTCCCCAGGTCAGTAGGTGCCCAATATGCTACTGGAGATCGGTGGAGAGATAACTCCAGAAAGAATGAAGGGATGGAGCCAAAGCAAAAACAGTACCCAGTTGTGGATGTGACTGGTGATAGAAGCAAGGTCCGATGCTGTAAACAGCAATATTGCATAGGAACCTGGAATGTTAGGTCTATGAATCAAGGCAAATTGGAAGTGGTCAAACAGGAGATGGCAAGAGTGAACGCCAACATTCTAGGAATAAGAGAATTAAAATGGACTGGAATGGGTGAATTTAACTCAGATGACCATTGTATCTACTACTGCAGGCAGGAATCCCTTAAAAGAAAAGGAGTAGCCATCATGGTCAACAAAAGAGTCCAAAATGCAGTACTTGGATGCAATCTCAAAAACAACAGAATGATCTCTCTTCATTTCCAAGGCAAACCATTCAATATCACAGTGATCCAAGTCTATGCCCGAACCAGAAACGCTGAAGAAGCTGAAGTTGAATGGTTCCATGAAACCTACAAGACCTTTTAGAACTAACAGCCAAAAAAGATGTCCTTATCATTATAGGGGACTGGAATGCAAAAGTAGGAAGTCAAGAAACTCCTGGAGTAACAGGCAAATTTGGCATTGGAGTACGGAATGAAGCAGGGCAAAGACTAATAGAGTTTTGCCCAGAAAACACACTGGTCATAGCAAAAACCCTCTTCCAACAACACAAGGGAAGATTCTACACATGGTCATCACCAGATCGTAAACACTGAAATCAGATTGATTATATTCTTTGCAGCCAAAGATGGAGAAGCTCTATACAGTCAACAAAAACATGACCAGGAGCTGACTGTGGCTCAGATCATGAATTCCTTATTGCCAAATTCAGACTCAAATTGAAAAAAGTAGGGAAAACCACTAGACCATTCAGGTATGACCTAAATCAAATCCCTTATGAATATACAGTAGAAGTGAGAAATAGATTTAAGGGACTAGATCTGATAGAATGCCTGATGAAACTATGGACGGAGGTTCGTGACATTGTACAGGAGACAGGGATCAAGACCATCCTCATGGATAAGAAATGCAAAAAGCAAAATGGCTGTCTGAGGAGGCCTTACAAATAGCTGTGAAAAGAAGAGAAGTGAAAAAGGAGAAAAGGAAATATATAAGCATCTGAACGCAGAGTTCCAAAGAATAGCAAGAAGAGATAAGAAAGCCTTCCTCAGCGATCAGTGCAAAGAAATAGAGGAAAACAACAGAATGGGAAAGACTAGAGATCCTTCAAGAAAATTAGAGATACCAAGGGAACATTTAATGCAAAGATGGGCTCAATAAAGGACAGAAATGCTATGGACCTAATAGAAGCAGAAGATATTAAGAAGAGTTGGCAAGAATACACAGAAGAACTGTACAAAAAGATCTTCACAACCAAGAAAATCACGATGGTGTGATCACTCATCTAGAGCCAGACATCTTGGAATGTGAAGTCAAGTGGGCCTTAGAAAGCATCACTATGAACAAAGCTAGGAGAGGTGATGGAATTCCAGTTGAGCTATTTCAAATCTTGAAAGATGATGCTGTGAAAGTGCTGCACTCAATATGCCAGCAAATCTGGAAAACTCAGCAGTGGCCACAAGACTGGAAAAGGTCAGTTTTCATTCCAGTCCCAAAGAAAGGCAATGCCAAAGAATGCTCAAACTACTGCACAATTGCACTCATCTCCCCACGCTAGTAAAGTAATGCTCAAAATTCTCCAAGCCAGGCTTCAGCAGTACATGAACCATGAACTTCTTGATGTTCAAGCTGGTTTTAGAAAAGGCAGAGGAACTAGAGATCAACTTGCCAACATCTGCTGGATCATCAAAAAAGCAAGAGAGTTCCAGAAAAACATCTATTTCTGCTTTATTGACTATGCCAAAGCCTTTGACTGTGTGGATCACAATAAACTGTGGAAAATTGTGAAAGAGATGGGAATACCAGACCACTTGACCTGCCTCTTGAGAAATCTGTATGCAGGTCAGGAAGCAACAGTTAGAACTGGACATGGAACAACAGACTGATTTCAGATAGGAAAGGGAGTACATCAAGGCTGTATATTGTCACCCTGCTGATTTAACTTATATGCAGAGTACATCATGAGAAACGCTGGGCTGGAGAAGCACAAGCTGAAATCAAGATTGCCGGGAGAAATATCAGTAACCTCAGATATGCAGATGACACCACCCTTATGGCAGAAAATGAAGAGGAACTAAAAAGCCTCTTGATGAAAGTAAAAGAGGAGAGTGAAAATGTTGGCTTAAAGCTCAACATTCAGAAAACGAAGATCATGGCTTCCAGTCTCATCACTTCATGGCAATTAGATGGGGAAACAGTGTCAGACTTTATTTGGGGGGCTCCAAAATTACTGCAGATGGTGATTGCAGCCATGAAATTAAAAGACACTTACTCCTTGGAAGGAAAGTCATGACCAACCTAGATAGCATATTGAAAAACAGAGACATTTCTTTTCCAACAAAGTCCCTCTAGTCAGGGCTATGGTTTTTTCAGTGGTCATGTATGGATGTGAGAGTTGGACTGTGAAGAAAGCTGAGCACCGAAGAATTGATGCTTTTGAACTGTGGTGTTAGAGAAGATTCTTAAGAGTCCCTTGGACTGCAAGGAGATCCAACCAGTCCATTCTGAAGGAGATCAGTCCTGGGATTTCTTTGGAAGGAATGATGTTAAAGCTGAAACTCCAGTACTTTGGCCACCTAATGCGAAGAGTTGGCTCACTGGAAAAGATTCTGATTTGGGGAGGGATTAGGGGCAGGAGGAGAAGGGGATTTCACAGGATGAGATGGCCGATGGCATCACTGACTTGATGGACATGAGTCTGAGTGCACTCCGGGAGTTGCTGATGGACAGGGAGGCCTGGCATGCTGTGATTCATGGGGTTGCAAAGAGTCAAACACAGCTGAGTGACTGAACTGAACTGAAATAGAATGATGAGAGTAGACCATGGAGAAGGAAAGATCTGAGTGAAGATTTGAAGGTGTGAGGGAGTAAGTCTCTGATTATCTAAGGGAAGAGCATACTAGACAGAAAAATTTAGAGAAAAGGCCTCACAGTGGAACTCTGTTGGTGTATTTGAGGAATATGGGGTAAGCTATAGTAGAGGTCTGTGTAAAGGGATGATTGATAGAGGAGGTCAAGTAACAGGGCCATATCTTGTAAGTCATTGTAAGCATTTTGGATTTTATTCTGAGGGAAATGGCCAGCCCTTGGAGAGTTTTGAATGGAGGACTTAATTTGACATGCTGCTTTTGTGTTAAAAACAAAAACTGGGTACTATGAGACTATGGTATTAATTCAGATAAATGATGGTGGCTCAGACCAGGGTGATAACAATGGTCAGAAGTGATTGGATTATAGATACATGTTAAATATGATGGAGCAGGCAAAATCTGTAGGGAAAGGATGTCAGTTGTGAGAGGAAGGGAAAAGCCCACGGTGACATTACCTCAAAGGTTTTGGTTCCAAGCAACTGGCAAGATATGTTCCCATCTGCTGTGATGCGGAAAGCTACAGTTCCATTAGTTTTATTGAGTAACCACTTGGATATTCTAACTTGTACTAATCTAGAGATTATATTAATTTAGTAGTCATTGCCTATGTTTATTTAAATAAAGGAGGCAGGCTAAGATTTTTAAGGACCTACATATAAATGAAAGAATAGCAAAGACTGATCACAGTGTGTTCCAACATTAAAGAGTTAATGGCTAAAAGTACAGACCAGGAAAAGATGCTAAGGAAGACCAGTGAGATGGTAGGAAAACCGAGACTGACATTACAGAAGCCAAAAGAAAGTGAGTCAAAAAAGGGTAATCAGAGATACAGATACCTTTGGCAAGTTACATAATTGTGTAAGGCTTGAGAATTGACTATTGGATTTAGCAATATTGATGTTACTGTTGACCTTGAAAAGAGCAGGGTTATTTCTGATGTCTCTGTTTTGGAGTGAAATGAAAGCCTGATAAAAGAATAGAAATTGTAGACAGTGAGTATAGAGATAACTGTTTGGAGGTGGTGTGCTGCAAAAGAAAACAATAATTAGTTAATAATTAGTGTAGCAGTAGGAATCAGAGTGTTTTCTTTTCAGAATGGAAGAAGTAATAGCAAGTCTGTATCTTGATTGGAATAATCCAGTAAGGGACAAGGGTGGATGATTTAAGACAAAGAAGAAAGACTTACTGGAACAAAGACCTTGTGTAGCTGAGAGGGAATAAGATTAGAGGATGAGAGGATTAATTTCCGTGATAGCAGAAGTTCAAGTTCAAGTTCAGTTGCTCAGTCTGTCAGACTCTTTGCCACCCCATGAATCGCAGCACGCCAGGCCTCCCTGTTCATTACTATCTCTCGGAGTTCACTCAGACTCACGTCCATTGAGTCCGTGATGCCATCCAGCCATCTCATCCTCGGTGGTCCCCTTCTTCTCCTGCCCCTAATCCCTCCCAGCATCAGAGTCTTTTCCAATGAGTCAGCTCTTCGCATGAGGTGGCCAAAGTACTGGAGTTTCAGCTTCAGCATCATTCCTTCCAAAGAAATCCCAGGGTTGATCTCCTTCAGAACGGACTGGTTGGATCTCCTTGCAGTCCAAGGGACTCTCAAGAGTCTTCTCCAATACCACAGTTCAAAAGCATCAATTCTTCGGCGCTCAGCCTTCTTCACAGTCCAACTCTCACATCCATACATGACCACAGGGAAAACCATAGCCTTGACTAGATGGACCTTAGTCGGCAAAGTAATGTCTCTGCTTTCCAATATACTATCTAGGTTGATCATAACTTTTCTCCCAGGAGTAAGCGTCTTTTAATTTCATGGCTGCAGTCACCATCTGCAGTGATTTTGGAGCCCACAAAAATAAAGTCTGACACTGTTTCTGTAAGAAACGCCGCGGGAAGAAAGAGCCACATCTAAGGACCGTTGATGAAGGCCTTTATTGGGCGGTCACTCTCGGGCAGAACTCCCGGGGGTGGGTAAGCAAAGAGACAAAGGGAGTCTGCGACTTATGCGAGGTGGGGCGAGGTTTTTATAGCCAGGGCTGGCGTTCAAACCAGGTCTCGCCATATAGGGGAAAAAAGCGCGGGCTACAGCAGTGGTTGGTGTCCAGGGGCTCGGTGTCGGCACCTGATTGGGCCAGGACACAGGGAGTTAGTCCCGGAAGTCTGGTCTGCTCTCGGTTCTTGTTTGGGCGTTGGCCAACTGCTGGTGTTGGCCTGATGTCTTTTGTGGTCAAGTGCCTATGTCGGCTGGCCTGACCTTTCATCCCGGCCTTTTGATATAGGACAAGGGGCGCCGGTTCTCTCTGGCTACTTCCTGCTGAATGTGGGCGACGAGGGGTAGGGGTGTGGCCAGGATGACAGGGGGAATCTGCCGTTAGGTTGGTCACAAGTCGTTTGTTGGAAGTCCTTGGTACTGCTGTCACAGCACCATCAGCTGGACCGTGTTGAGCCGTTGTTTGATAAAGGCCAAAAACTTATTTAGGATACAGGGCCCGGAAGTCAGAAGCAGCAGGAGGATAATGAGTGGTCCCACCTAACTTGTACATGGTTACTGATGTTCATATGGTCCCAATCAGGTCTCCATGGTTGTGAAAACGAGAAATTAAGCAAGTCTCGGTTTCCTACCTTCCAACGCCAACTTCCATCATTGGAGCTTCCAGGTGATTCTGAGAGGCTGGTGAGAACTAGAGAAGTTACCCTCATCCAGGGCCCAAAGCATTCCCAAGGTCGCCCACACTATTATTTGTAACCCGTGTTGGGTTCCTCGTCGCATTGTGGGATTGGGGCAGGGGTTCTGGGTGAGGGATTAGTAGGCCCTGCAGGAGTGGGGCGGCACGAGTGGCTCTGGGGCCCAGTCGGGGTTGAGGCTGTCAAGGTGCCCCGAGGGAATAGCACCCCAGGAGTAGGGAGCAGATGGCTAGGTAAGCAAGGGCCAGCAACAGCCGAAGTGCAAATGACCAGTCTTGGGGAGCTGTGGCCGCCAATCCAATGGCAAAGAGTATGGCCAGAACTGTGATTGCCAGCAGCCACAGCGGATGGTACCAGGCAAACATCGGATGGGGACGTGTTTGTTCCTGGTGGGAGGCGGTGCCTTGATTACTCTGAGATAGGCGGAAGAGGGGTTTGGGTTAGTTTGGTGGGCCCAGTTAGGATGGAGTGGTAAGACCCCCCCTCTTCAGGGAGACCCGGGGTGCGAGTTTGAGTCGGGTCAGGTGGTACCAGGGCTCATGTCCCAGAAGTTTGGCTGCCATAGGAGTAGTGAGGATTACCGTGTGGGGTCCTGTCCAGCGAGGCTGTAGTGGGTGGGGACTGAGGGCTTTTAGCAGTACCTGATCTCCTGGGGCCAGAGGCCGAGTTGGCCCCTCGCCGTCTGTCGGTTGCGGCAAGGCTCGGTCAGCGTGTTCTCTCAGCAAGGATCGCAGGAGGGAGAAGAGGGGGAGGTACCCCGCGAGTGGGGGAGCCTCTCCCTCCGGGAGGTGGGTCAGGAGGTAGGGCCTGCCGTAAAGCAGTTCAAAGGGGGTCAAACCTGTTTTTGAGTGTGGTGTGGTGCGAACACAAGTGAGCACCAGAGGAAGGAGGTCGACCCAGGACAGCCGCAACTCTAAAGCAAGTTTGGTCAAGTGGGTCTTGATGATGCCGTTTACCCGCTCTACCTTGCCTGACATTGAGGCCGATAGGGGATGTGGAGATGCCAGGCGATGCCCAGGGCCGCAGCCACCTGCTGGGAGATCTGTGAGATGAATGCAGGCCCATTGTCAGACTGGAGAGAGTTTGGCAACCCAAATCTGGGAATGAGATGGGTCGTCAAGACCTCCGCCACAGCCGTGGCCATCTCTCGGGCAGTGGGGGAAGGCCTCGACCCACCCCGAGAATGTGTCCACCAAGACAAGCAGATAGCGGTGGCTCCGGTGTCTGGGCATGTGGGTGAAGTCTATCTGCCAGTCTTGCCCGGGCAAGTGTCCCCTAAGTTGATGAGTTGTTTGTGGGGGTCTAAGTCCTCCCTGGGGAGAGGTGGAAGCACAAGTCAAACAGGAGCGATGAGCATCATATATGGCCTGTCTGAGGTGCCAAGAGGCAAAGATGGGGCTGAGAAAGGAGAGGAGAGCCCTTGGTCCAATGTGTAAGGTGTCGTGGATTTGGGATATGATGTCTTTGGCCTGGTGTTTAGGGAGTACCGGTTTGCCATGGAACAGTATCCATCCCGATGGGTGTCTCCGAGCCCCCTCCTGTGCCAGCAAGGCTTTGGCCTCTTTGTCAGAGTATTTGGGACTGAAGGTGGATCTCAAAGCCAGCAAGGGCTCAGGGGCCTGTTGTAAGGCAATCTGTCGAGCCACTTGGTTGGCCATGTTATTACCCAAAGCGACAGAGTCATGAGTACTTTGGTGTCCTTTGCAGTGTATGATAGCAACCTCTTTAGGCAGGGATAAGGCATCCAACAGTCGAGTAATGTGAGGGGCATTACAGATGGGGGATCCTTTAGTGGTCAGGAAGCCCCGTTCTTTCCAGATTGCCGTGTGAGAATGGGCAATCAAGAAGGCATACTTGGAGTCTGTGTAAATGTTGGCCCTTTTTCCTTTTGCTAGGTGTAAGGCTCTAGTTAGGGCCGTTAGTTCAGCCTTCTGAGAGGTCGTCCCGGGAGGCAAGGGCTGAGCCTCCAGGACTTCCTGGGTGGTTACCACAGCATAAGCAGCACTTCGGTTTCCATTGGGGTCTCGCTTTGAGCTCCCATCGACGAACAAAGTTAGCTCTGGATTTGGTAGAGGTTTGGAGAACAAGTTGTGGGGTGGTTGCATAATGGACTCGAGGACCTCTGAGCACGAGTGGGCTGGGGGTTCTGAGGAGAGAGGGAGTGAGGGTAGCGAGGAAAGCGGGTTTAATTGTGGAGAGCGGCCCACAGAAACCTGAGGATTGTCCAGAAATACCAGGTGAAGTTGCTGGAGCCTAGACTCACTGAGGTTAGAAAGGAATTTAGAGGCTAAAAGATCGCCAAGATGGTGAGGTGAAAAAATGGTCAGGGATTGGCCATGAATCAGCTTTTTAGCATCAGCGTACAATGTTGTCACCGCAGCCAACGCCCGCAGGCAGGGGAACCATTCCCTGGCTGTGGGGTCAAGTTGTTTAGAAATGTAAGCAATAGGCAGCAGTTCAGAGCCAACTGATTGCACTAAGGCTCCGAAGGCTATCCCTCCCCTTTCATCAGTATATAGATGGTGCGGATAGTTGGGATTAGGGAGAAAGAGAGGGGGTGCAGCCAATAGGGTTGAGCGTAAAGCGTGGAAGTCCTGAGTCACTTCGGTGGGAGAAGACAGTGGCCCTGTGGGAGTCTCTTTAGCGGCAGCATACAGGGGTGTGGCCAGGGTGGCATAGTTTGGGACCCAGTGTCGGAAGAATCCCGTCAGTCCTAAAAAGGACAATATCTGGTCTCCATTGGCTGGAGGGCAGATGGACCGGAGGAGGCTACACCGATCTACTGTCAGGGCTTTAGTGGTGGGGGGTGATTAGCAGGCCTAGATAAACAACAGAGGTCTGAGTTAGTTGAGCTTTAGATTGTGAGGCTCTGTACCCCTGGGAACCAAGGAAATTAAGAAGAGTGGCAGTATGTTGTCGGGAGGTCTCCTCCGAGGGGCTGCAGAGGAGCAAGTCATGTACGTATTGGAGGAGAGTACTAGGGGCGAAACGAGCACCTAGCCAGGTCTCGGGACAGGGCTTGTCCAAAGTAGTGGGGACTATCTCTGAATCCCTGAGGGAGTACAGTCCATGTGAGTTGTGTGGTCAGCTGGGTGTCGGGGTCAGTCCAGGTGAAAGCGAAGAGGAATTGGCAGTCGGGGTGGAGTGGGATGGTGAAAAGGCATCTTTGAGGTCAATGACAGTGAAATAAGAAGTTTGAGGGGGAATAGAAGAAAGGAGGGTGTAAGGGTTAGGGACCAACGGATGGGCAGGGACCACCGCCGCGTTAATTAGGCGAAGATCCTGCACCAGCCGGTAGTCACCGGAAGCCTTCCAGACAGGAAGGATGGGCGTGTTACAGGGGGAAGTCGTGGGGATTAGGAGACCCTGTCCCATGAGACGGTCGATGATGGGCTTTAGCCCCCTGAGGTTACAAACAGACAAAGGAAACTGGGGCCGAGCCGGAACAGGTGGGGTCCCTTAGCCGGATGAGGACTGGAGGGTGGTGCCGAGCCACCACCGGGACTCGGGTGTCCCAGACCTCAGGACTAATGGAAGAGGTTGAAGTGTCAGCAAGCAGCATAAGGAAGGCCCCTGACGTGGGAACTGATTCTGGAGTTAGGTGAAGAGTGGCCTTTAGCTTAGCAAGTATATCTCTCCCCAAGAGAGGGGTAGGACAGGAGGGGATGACTAAAAAGGAGTGGGTAAATAGGCAGGAATCTAATTGGCAGGATAGTGGTTGGGTCTGGAGCGGACACGAGAGTTGGCCGTCAATGCCCATAACCGAAACCTGAGAAGGACATAGAGTGCCCCCGAAAGAGGGTAGAACCGAATAGGTAGCCCCCGCATCAACTAGAAAGTTGATGGACTTACCCGCTACCTGGAGCGTTACCTTGGGCTCGGCTTGGGTTATCGGGGTCCCCGAGTCTGGGCGGCATCAGTCCTCATCGAAGCTCAGCAGCTCCAAGGCCGGAGTAGGGCAGGAGGCCTCCTGGGGCGCTCTGGTCCCCGGCCCCTAGGGGTCGGGGCCCGAGAGGCCTGGGGACAGTCGCTGGCCCAGTGTCCTTGTTGCTTGCACAACGGGCACGGCCTGGAAGGAGGGCGCGGATTGGGGCACACCTTGGCCCAGTGTCCTTCTTGGCCGCACTTGAAGCAGGCCCCCGGAGGGGGTTTCTGGGGCCCCGAGCCCGTTGCCGGCCGCAGGGCCGCTACCAAAGCCTGGGTTTGCTGGTTTAGGAGGCTTGCCTGAAATTCGGCTCTTTGCTTGAGCCTTGCCTTTCGGCTGGCCTCAGCAGTTTCCTCATGGGCATTGTAAACCTTAAAGGCCATTTTTACCAGGTCTCGGATAGGGGTCTGAGGGCCGTCCTCGGCCTTGGCCAGTTTTTTCTGGATGTCAGGGGCAGACTGGGAGATAAAACGACTGGCCAAGGTGGCTGCCCCGACGGGGGACTCAGGGGACAGCCTGGTGTATTGGACAAGGGCCTCGGTCAGCCGATTAAGGAACATGGCTGGGTTTTCGTCGGGCCCCTGAGTCACCTCATCTAATTTAAGGAAGTTTACAACTTTATGGGAGGACACCTCCATCCCATCAAGGATACACTCTATCATATAGCGTACCCGCAGCTGGCCACCACCCCCTTCCTGGTAATTCCAATCAGGGTCGGTGTCAGGAACTGCCTGAGCCCCGGGGGCGCTCGGGAGAGGGGCTGGCATAGTGTCGTTGATCGACCTGGGCTTTGGCTGCCGTCCAAATGGCCTGTCTCTCTTCAGGGGTGGTGGTAGACCCGAGGATGACATATATGTCCTGCCATGTCAAGGCATAGGCACGGGTCAGACTAGTAAACTGCTTGATGTACTGAGTGGGGTTGGAGGAGAAGGAACCCAGTTTGGCCTCTATCTGTGCTAAGTCTTGGAGAGAAAAAGGGACATGAACTAGGGCTAGGCCCTCAGCTCCGGCTACCTGCCGCAAGGGAAATAACGAAGCTGGGGCTGAGGAAGGAAGAACAGAGGGAGGGGCCTCTTGTGGGTTGCTGCGAGAGCGAGTGTGCGAGCTGACCGGAGAGGGGGGAGGAGTGACGGAAGGAAGAGGAGGAAACAAGATAGGGTTTAGAGCCGGAGGATCTGGGGCCTGCGGTGAAGTCTCGGGGCGGAGATAGAAGGGGCCAGAGTGGAGGGGGAGGGGGCAGGGACCAGAGCGGAAGGAGTGAGAGCCGTGGAGGTGGTGTAGGGAGGAGGGGCCACCAGATCCTCTGGGGGAACAGAGAAAGCAGAGGACTCAGAAACAGGAGGAATTGGCTTGGCCAAGGAAGGTGGAGTCGGGGGAGCCATGGTGAGTAGAATTTGGCTGGGAGCGCACATGGTGCACAGAGGGGGCGGGAGCGCAACGCCCAAAAAGCCTGAACATAGGGGACCTCAGACCATTTTCCCGTTCTCCGGCAGTAATTATCTAAATCACGGAGGACATCAAAGTCTAATGTCCCTGTGGCTGGCCACTGAGAGCCATTATCTAGAGGATATTGTGGCCAGGCCTGTGAGCACAAAAAGGTGAGCTGTTTGGGGCGGATGTATCCCTTTAGTCTTAGGGTCCGCAGGTTAGCCAACAGGCACTCTAAGGGAGTGGAATATTGGGGGTCGGGTTTGGAAGCTGTCGATCCCATGGCGACCACGTACAGCGGAGGCGAACCCCGGTATCCAAACGTCTTTGGACACGCTGAGGAAGCCGGAGGTCCAGGCAGCCAGTCGGAACGTCTTCCTCACGGACTGCCGGACCGAAGGAGGCCAAAGCTGGAGGTCCACGCAGTCGATCGGGACGTCTCCCTCACGAACTGGTGACCTGGGGAGGGGGGCCGAAGCCGGAGGCCGGAGCCGGAGGGAGGCCGAGCCGGAGGTCTATCAGTCGCTAGGGACGTCTCCCTCACGAACTGATGACCGGGAGGGCCCAGTAAGTGCGCACCCGTTACAGGGCCCTAGGAAGTGGTCGCCAGGGAGGGCAGGCCCCAAAGCCGAAGGGACTTACCCCGTATTCTGCCGTCCGGGAGGTTGGTCAGTCGCCCGGGGCTACCGCGGCGGTGGAGCTCGAGGGGACCTCAACGGCAAGTGCCGGAGGCCTCACCTCGAGCCCCACGTTGGGCGCCAGATGTAAGAAACGCCGCGGGAAGAAAGAGCCACATCTAAGGGCCGTTGATGAAGGCCTTTATTGGGCGGTCGCTCTCGGGCAGAACTCCCGGGGGCGGGTAAGCAAAGAGACAAAGGGAGTCTGTGACTTATGCGAGGTGGGGCGAGGTTTTATAGCCAGGGCTGGCGTTCAAACCAGGTCTCGCCATATAGGGGAAAAAGCGCGGGCTACAGCAGTGGTTGGTGTCCAGGGGCTCGGTGTCAGCACCTGATTGGGCCAGGACACAGGGAGTTAGTCCCGGAAGTCTGGTCTGCTCTCGGTTCTTGTTTGGGCGTTGGCCAACTGCTGGTGTTGGCCTGATGTCTTTTGTGGTCAAGTGCCTATGTCGGCTGGCCCGACCTTTCAGTTTCCACTGTTTCCCCATCTATTTCCCATGAAGTGATGGGACCGGATACCATGATCTTCGTTTTCTGAATGTTGAGCTTTAAGCCAACATTTTCACTCTCCTCTTTCACCTTCATCAAGAGGCCCTTTAGCTCCTCTTCACTTTCTGCCATAAGGGTGGTGTCATCTGCATATCTGAGGTTACTGATATTTCTCCTGGCAATCTTGATTCCAGCTTGTGTTTCTTCCAGTCCAGCGTTTCTCATGATGTACACTGCATATAAGTTAAATCAGCAGGGTGACAATATACAGCCTTGACGTACTCCTTTTCCTATTTGGAACCAGTCTGTTGTTCCATGTCCAGTTCTAACTGTTGCTTCCTGACCTGCATACAGATTTCTCAAGAGGCAGGTCAGGTGGTCTGGTATTCCTATCTCTTTCACAATTTTCCAAAGTTTATTGTGATCCACACAGTCAAAGGCTTTGGCATAGTCAATAAAGCAGAAATAGATGTTTTTCTGGATCTCTCTTGCTTTTTCCATGATCCAGCAGATGTTGGCAATTTGATCTCTGGTTCCTCTGCCTTTTCTAAAACCAGCTTGAACATCAGAAGTTCACAGTTCATATATTGCTGAAGCCTGGCTTGGAGAATTTTGAGCATTACTTTACTAGCATGTGAGATGAGTGCAACTTTGCGGTAGTTTGAGCATTCTTTGGCATTGCCTCTCTTTGGAATTGGAATGAACACTGACCTTTTCCAGTCCTGCGGCCACTGCTGAGTTTTCCAAATTTGCTGGCATATTGAGTGCAGCACTTTCACAGCATCATCTTTTAGGATTTGAAACAGCTCAACTGGAATTCCATCACCTCCACTAGCTTTGTTTGTAGTGATGCTTTCTAAGGCCCACTTGACTTCACATTCCAAGATGTCTGGCTCTAGATGAGTGATCACATCATCATGATTATCTGGGTCTTGAAGATCTTTTTGTACAGTTCTTTCTTGTATTCTTGCCACCTCTTCTATGGGAGACTTATTCCCGGCAATCAAATGGCAGAATATGGAGTACAGATCCTGGGAAGTGAGTAAATGATGTAGAAATCTTCAGAAATGTTCTTCTGCTCCCTTCAGTGCATTCATGAAGTGGTAAGCAAGGTCAGCTGGAAGTATGAGAGAGAGGTTTGGGGTTTAAAAGAAGAGAGATATGAAATAGTCACTAAAATGAGATACTTAATGTACTGTATAACTAGGAACATTAAAAGGCAAAGGGGCTAGGAAAAAGAATCATAAAGCTTAAAACTATGTTAACACAAAACCTTTGGAATTGTTAAACAGTAGCAAATCGTTTGAAAGCTTACTGTTTTTGAGGAAATTGTTCTGCTAATTAAACCCAGTCGTAGCTTGCCACAGTCTGACTCAAACCCCTCAAACAGTCCTCAGACTATGATACAAACCCATCAGGAAATTATCCATTTATGTAAATTTGTCCATAGGAAACTATGTAAGAAAAAAATATATACATCTATACCTCATGTGGTCTTTCTTCATTTGCTTTTTAAAATATATAAACTATTACATATATATTTTTTTAATGTGCTTTGCTTTTTCACTTACTTATTTTGGCAATTGTTCAAATTTTCTGTTGCTGCATTAACAACTGCTCCAAACTTGGCTTAAAAAACAACAATCATTTATTTAACTCACACATCTACAAAAATTTGTCAAGACTTAGCGGTGACATCTCAAGTGGAGTAACTTGAAAGCTAGGAGTCATCTGATGGTTAAAGGCTAGAATCACCAAAAACTCACTCACTCACATGCCTGGCATTTGATTCTGGCTGTCAGCTGGACTGCAGAATAGTTGGCCACAGTACCTACATGTGATATCTCTACGTGGCTGCCTAACCTGTGACTTGAGTTCCAAGAGTGTATCCCAAAGAAGGTGGAAGTGCATACAATTATTATTATCTAGCCTCAGAAACCACAACATCATTGTATCATACTCCTTGCTTGAGGCAGTTTTAACTCAATGAAGTATCATAAAGTAAAAAGAGCTTGTAGGATAAGATATATTGTGCTATATTTGGAAAATACAGAATGCCGCAAAGATGCTTCCATACGTAACTTTGGAAGTCACATAATCTCACTTCTGCCATTCTCCATTGCTTTAAGCAGTTACATCTTTTTTTTTTTAATTTCTTAAAAAAAATTGGCTGCACCAGGTTTTAGTTGTGGCACATGAGATCTTTAGTTGCGGTATGTGGGATCTAGTTCCCTGACTGGGGATCAAACCCAGGCCCCCTGCATTGGGAGCTTGGAGTCTTACTCAATGAACCACCAAGGGAAGTCCCTCAAAAAAATTTCTGAAGCACTCATTTTTTTTTATTATTGAAATATCTTTGATATACTCTTATTGTTTCAAGTATATTACATAATGATTTTGTATTTGCTAAATGATCACCATGATAAATCTAGTAACATCTGTCCCCATACAATGTTATTACAGTATTATTGACAGTATTCCTTATGTGCATTATATTCCCATGGCTTATTTATTTTATAACTGGAGATTTGTATCTCTTTATCCCCTTCACTTATCCCCTGCCCTAAATACCCATTCTTCCCTTTGGCAGCCACCCATTTGTTCTCTATGAGTGTTTTCATTTTCTTTGTTTTTTAGACTCTACATATAAGTGAAATCATATGGTATTTGTCTTTATTTTACTTAGCATAATACCCTCTAGATGCATACATTATTAAAATGGCAAGATTTCATTTTTATGAAATGAGTAATTCCATTGAGTATATATACTGAGTTGAATATATATATATATATATATATATATATACATACACACACCACATATTCTTTATCCATTCATCTATTACTATACACTTAGGCTGCTTCCACATCTTGGCTTGTAAATACTGCTGCAGTGAACATTGGGGAGCATATATCTTTTTGAATTAGTGGTTTTTTTCTTTGAGTAAATACCCAGAAGTAAAATTTCTGGGTCATATGGCAGTTCTATTTTTAATTTTGGAGGACCTTCCATAATATTTTCCATAGTAGCTACATCAATTTACAATCCCATCAACAATGTGCAAGTGTCCACTTTTCTCCACATTTTTGCTAAAACTTGCCATTTGTTATTTTTTTGATGACAGCTATTCTGACAGGTGTGAGGTGGTATCTCATTGCAGTATTAATTTGCATTTCCTTTATTAGTGATGTTGAGCATCTTTTCATATGTCTGTTGGCCATCTGTATGTCTTCTTTGGAAAAATGTCTCTTTGGGTCCTCTGTTCATTTTTAAATTAGGTTGATTTTTTTTTTTTTTGGATGTTGAGTTGTATGGGTTCCCTGTATATTTTGGATTTTAACCCCTTATTGGAGATACCATTTGCAAATATTTTCTTACATCAGTACTCTGCCTTTTTGTTTTGTTGATAGTTTTTACTTTCACTGTGCAAAAGTTTTTGAGTTGAATGTAGTAGCATTTGTTTTATTTTGCCCTTTGTTTCCCTTGTATGAGGAGACAGATCAGAAAAAATATTGCTAAGAACAGTGTCAGAGATTGTACCAGGCAGATACATCTTAATGGGATGGTGTCATGTTTTAAGAAAGCATATAAGATGAGATATATTTTATTAGCATTCTTGGAAAATATATTTTGTGCAGGAGATTCTCTCAGTTATGAAGAGTTTCTTTGTGTTTATGGTGGTATACTATTACTATAGCTGTATATTATTATTTTGTTGATGCACTTTGGCAGAATTCCAGAATTCTCATTTTCTTCCTGGGAACCTGGCTACCAAGCCCTGTACCAAATTTCCCATTCTCTCCTACCAGTTATGGTCCTGTGACTAAGTGAAATGTCATCAGAAGTGATACACAGTTCCCCTCTCATTTGCTGAAAGAGTAATTTCCATGAGTATAGAAATAAATCTGAATGCATCATTAATTCCAGTTAAGATAAATATTTAATGTGGCTATTAAAGGATATATTTTACTTCTGGTTCTGGACCAAAATGGAGTATAAAGAATTGTTAAACTATGGTGGAAAAGTAACTATAAGATATAAAAACACTCTGTTGTTTTAGTTGCTAAGTTGTGTCCAACTCTTTGCATCCCCATGGACTGTAGCCCACCAGGCCTCTCTGTCCATGAAATTTCCCAGGCAAGAATACTAGAGTTGGTTGCCATTTCCTTCTCCAGGGTTATCTTCCTGACCCAGGAATTGAACCCATGTCTCTAGCATCTCTTGTATTACCAGGCAGATAAGGCGAGTGCCATCTTTTAACTCTGGGGTTCAGTTCAAATTTCACAGAAGGTGTGGTTTCAGCCACACTGGATGGTGGAGAATTTTGGTGGATTTCCAGGGCCAGCGCTGATCTATAGTCATTGAGCAAGCAGGAGACAAACCTTTGGGACACAACTGAATTGCAGCTGGTAGAGTTGAGGTGCAGGTACACGGTTTAGAAAACAGTGTCTGCATTGAAAGGGAGATGGGAATTTGCCAGGGCATAAGTGACTGACATCTCATGTGTGGGCACCTAAAGCTGCTATAGCCCAAGGACTACAGTTCACATTATATACATAAGGAAGGAAGTCTGTAGGCTTTGGTTGGGCTATAGAGTTGCCAATCACAATGGAATGAAACTATTAGAAATAACAGTAGCAGTAGCAAAGAGGGAAATCCAGAAAAAAAGTGGAAATTGAACGTACTCTTAACCAATATATCAGATAAGAAATCACAAGGGAAATTAGAAAATATCTTGAGTCAAATTGAAATAAAAACACAAGACACAAAGACTTATGGGATGCATCCAAATCAGGGGAATTTATAGCTATAACATTTACATTAAAAAGAGCTCAAACCAATAACCTAACTTTACAATATGTGGAACTAAAAAAGAACAAGCTAAACCCAAAGCTATCAGAAAAACAGAAATACTAAAGATTAGAGCAGACATAAAGCGACAAATAGATTCATGGGATTAGATTTGATAAGACAGAGTGCCTGAAGAACTATGGACAGAGGTTCATGACATTGTACAGGAGGCAGTGATCAAGACCAGTCTCAAAAAAAAGAAATGCAAAAAGGCAAAATGGTTGTCTGACGAGGCCTTACAAATAGCTGAGAAAAGAAGAGAAGCTATAGTCAAAGGAGAAAAGGAAAGATACCCATCTGAATGCAGAGTTCCAAAGACAAGCAAGGAGAGATAAGAAAGCCTTCTTAAGTGATCAATGAAGAGAAATAGAGAAAAACAATAGAAGGGGAAAGGCTAGAGATCTCTTCAAGAAAATTAGAGATAACCAAGGGAACATTTCATGCAAAGGTGAGCACAATAAAGGACAGAAATGGTATGGACCTAAAAGAAGCAGAAGATATTAAGAAGCGGTGGCATGAATACATAGAACTGTTAAAAAAAAAAAAAAAAAAAAAAGGTCTTAATGACCCAGATAACCACGATGGTGTGGTGACTCACCTAGAGCTAGACATCCTGGAGTGTGAAGTCAAGTGGGCGAAAGCATTATTATAAACAAAGCTAGTGGAGGTGATGGAATTCCAGCTGAACTATTTGAAATCCTAAAAGATTATGCTTTTAAAGTGCTCACTCCATATACTAGCAAATTTGGAAAACTCAGCAGTGGCCACAGGACTGGAAAAGGTCAGTTTTCATTACAGTCCCAAAGAAAGGCAATGCCAAAGAATGTTCAAACTACTGCACAATTGCATTCATTTCACATGCTAGCAAAGTAATGCTCAAAATTCTCCAAGTGAGGCTTCAACAGTATGTGAACCATGAACTTCCAGATGTTCAAGCTGGATTTAGAAAAGGCAGAGGAACCAGAGATCAAATTGCCAACATCTGTTGGATCATAGAAAAAACAAGAGAGTTCCAGAAAAGTATCTGCTTTATTGACTATGCCAAAGCCTTTGATTGTGTGGATCACAACAAACTGGAAAATTCTTCCAACGATGGGAATACCAGACCACCTGACCTGCCTCTTGAGAAATCTGTATGCAGGTCAAGAAGCCACAGGTAGAACTGGACATGGAACAACGAACTGGTTCCAAATTGGGAAAGGAGTACATCAAGGCCATATATTGTCACCCTGCTTATTTAACTTATATGCAAAGTACATCACGCAAAATGCCTGGCTGGATGAAGCAGGAGCTAGAATCAATATTGCTGGGAGAAATAATCATAACCTCAGATATGCAGATGATGCCCCCTTATGGCAGAAAGCAAAGAGGAATGAAAGAACCTCTTGATGAAAGTGAAAGAGTGAAAAAGCTGGCTTAAAGCTCAACTTTCAGCAAACTAAGATCATGACATCCAGTCCCATCACTTCATGGCAAATAGATAGGGAAACAGTGGTAGACTATATTTTGGGGGCTCCAAAATCACTGCAGATGGTGACTGCAACCATGAAATTAAAAGATGCATGCTCCTTGGAAGGAAAGTTATGACCAACCTAGATAGCATATTAAAAAGTAGAGACAGTACTTTGCCGACAGAGGTCCCCTAACCAAAGCTATGGTTTTTCCAGTAGTCATGTATGGATGTGAGAGTTGGACCATAAAGAAAGCTGAGGACCAAAGCATGGATGCTTTTGAACTGTGGTGTTGGAGAAGACTCTTGAGAGTCCCCTGGACTGCAAGATCAAACCAGTCAATCCTAAAGAAATCAGTCCTGAAGAACGGACACTGACGCTGAAGCTCCAATACTTTGGCTACCTGATGTGAAGAACTGACTCAATGGAAAAGACCATGATGCTGGGAAAGATTGAAGGCAGGAGGAGAAGGGGATGACAGAGGATAAGATGGTTGCATGGCATCACCGACTCGATGCACATGAGTTTGAGCAAGCTCCAGGAGTTGGTGATGGACAGAGAAACCTGGTGTGCTGCAGTCCATGGGGTTGCAAAGTCAGACATGACTGAGTGACTGAATTGAAAGTGAGAATTCTATAAAAAATAATCAATAAACCCAGAAGCTGTTTTTTTGAAAATAACTGCAAAATCGGCAAATCTTTCTCTATGACTATATATAGAGACAGAGATAGAAGACTTAAATCACTAAAATCAGAAGTGAAAGGAATACTATCAACAGTTGTAGACCAACATACTGATAATCTTGATGAAACAGGCAGTCTTCTAGAAACACATGAACTACAAAAAACAGTTCAAGAAGAAATAGATCTTGATGCTGGGAAAGACTGAGGGCAGGAGAAGAGAGCCCTTCTCCTGAGGGCTCCCTTCAAAGGATAAGATGGTTGGATGGCATCATTGCCTCAATGGACATGAGTCTGAATGAACTCCAGGAGATAGTGAAGAATAGGGAAACCTGGTGTGCTGCAATCCATAGGGTCACAAAAGACGTGACTGAGCAACTGAAAAACAACAATAGGCCTGTAACAACCGAAAAAAAAAAAGCAATTAAATCAGTAATCACAAACCTCCCAACAAAGAAAAGCTCAAGACAAGATGGCTTAACTGGTGAATTTTAGAACAACACCAATACTTAAACTCTTCCCACAAACTGAATTAAATAGAAAACTAACAAACTCATCCTAAGAGGTCAACATTACCTTGATTTCAAAGCCAAAACAAAACAACAAAAAAACAAAACCAAAAAATCTACTGGGAAAAAAAAAAACCCTGAAAGCCAGTAACCCTAATGAATAGGATGCAAATATCCTCAAGACAGTACTGGCAATAATAATATGCTAGTGAATTCAGCAAGCTACTGAAAGGATTAACATTGTGGCCAAGTGGAATTTATCCAGGTCCTGTGAGGGTGTTTCAACATAGGAAACCAATGTAATGTGCTACATTTATAAAATAAAGAGGAAAAATCTAAATAATCATATCAACTGATGCAGAAATAAGTCTGAATTAAACTATAAAACTCTTAGGACAAAATATAGGTGTAAATCTTTGTGACCTTGGATTAATGGTTTCTTAGATATGATTCCAAAGGAAAGAAATAGACAAATTGGAATTTATCAAAATTAAAAACTGTTTTGCTTCAAAGGGCACTGCCAAGAAAGCAAAGAGAGAACCTACAAAAATGGGATATTTATAAATAACATATCTGATAAGTGACTTGTCTGAGTCCTTTTGCTGTAAGGAATACCATAGCTGAATGGCTTATCCACAACAGAAATGTGTCACAGTTCTCGAGGCTGGAAAGTTCAAGATGAAGGTGCTGGCAAATTCCATGTCTGGTGAGGGTTTACTTTCTGTTTCATAGATGGATATCTTTTCACTGTGTGCTAACATGGCAGAAGGAGCAAGTGAGCTCTTCAGGCTCTTTTATAAAGGCACTACTCTCATTTGTGAGGGCTCTGCTTTTATGACATAATTGTCCTCTGAATGCCCTGCCTCCAAATACCTTTATATTTGTCATTAGGGTTTGACACTTGGATTTTTATTTGTGGGGGTGGGAGGACACAAACATTCAGACCATAGCAGAACTTGTATGTAAAGTACATGAAGCACTCTGATAGTTCAACAATAAAAAGAACCCCATTGTTAGGGACTGAGTATGCATATGTTGAAATCCTAACCCACGACTGGAAGGTGCAGCCTTTGGGAGGTAATCATTTCATAGTGTATAAATATACCAAGTGGGCTTCTCTGGTGGCTCAGAGGGTAAAGCATCTGCCTGCAATGCGGGAGACCCAGGTTCGATTCCTGGGTCGGGAAGATCCCCTGGAGAAGGAAATAGCAACCCACTCCAGTACCCTTGCCTGGAGAAGGAAATAGCAATCCACTCCAGTACCCTTGCCTGGAAAATCCCATGGACGGAGAAGCCTGGTAGGCTACAGTCCATGGGGTTGCAAAGAGTTCAACACGACTGAGTGACTTCTGTTTCTTTTTCTTTCTAAATATACCAAAACATTACATTGTGCATTTTAAATATATATAATTTTAATTTGTCAGTCATACCTCAGTAAAGCTGGGGGAAAAAAAGGATGGGGAAAATGTGTAGTAAGTAGGCTATAAAACTCTCAGCATAAAAACACAGTCATGCTCAAAACACTGATCCCTAGAGGAAAAGTTACCAGATTAACAGTGATTGCATTTGGAAGTCAATTGTATACAAACTTCTTTCTGAAGAAAATGGTGACTGTGGGTTGAATGAATGGTGAATATGGCATGTCTGAGGTACAGTGAAGAAATAACTGACAAAAGCAAACATTAAATGTTTTTTTATTATGAAATAGTTTAAATATACAGAAAGATACAGAGAATAAAACCCCACAATCAGCTTTATTATTTTAGAATTGGCCATGATTGCTTATTTTTTCAACAAATGATTTCTCATTTTTCTCCCTCTCCAGAGGTCATCACAATTTGATGATTATTTCCATAATGTTATTACACTATTTTCATAAGATATTCAGCCATGAAAGAATATGTAATTTTGATTTGCATGTTTTCACTTTATATAAATAAGTAGAACCATATCATACAAAATACCCCTAGTTCAATGTCAATATTGTTTCTCAGATGTATCCATGTTGATAGAAATATCTCTAGTTCCTTCAAGTCTAACATTTAAACCCCAATGATTTTTTTGATTGCCTAAAACTTCATTTCTACAAACACTGAAATGGGTTTTCATGTACATCTCCCTGAACACGAGAGGCTCCGTAGAGGTTTAAGTTGAATTTCTGGGTCAAAGAGTATCCATCTCTTCAAATTTACTAGATATTGACAAATTCCAAGAAAATATAAGTCCAATTTTTCCAAGTCCACCTGTTAGCCTGAGTACCCAAGTGACACAATTGGCTATATAGAACTCTACTGTAATAGCTTTCCCTGGAGAAGGGAATGAATGGCAACCCACTCCAGTATTCTTGTCTCAATAATTCTGTGGAATTTTCACACAAATAATACATAAAAAGCAAAAAATAAAGAACACATTTTCAATCTTATAGTACAGTACCTTGAAAAGTACAGTAGCACAGTAAAACAGCTTGCCTACAGGGGCTGGTATCAAGGGAACAGGAAAGAATTAGTGACTAAAGGAGGGAAATAGGATATGGTAGAACTGAAGGATTGTCCCCAATAGAAGATATCAGCTACATTACTGCCTGCTTTACGCTTGCTTCTGGACATCCTGGACTTGAAATAAAGATACTGTACTACTGTGCTCTATACTGTGAAGTAAACAAAAGCACAGCTACTTGTAGAGGATGAATGCATGTCACAAGGTACGCCAGACATGTAAACTAACTTATATGACTGGATATGTGAATGCACATACACATCTTTGAAAGCTTGCAACTTGAAGGTTTGTATGCAGTGGACTTACTGTATTTTCAGCTGCATTGTATGATTACTTCTATTGCTCCACATCTTTCCAGTAATTAGTAGTGTGATGCTTTTGAAATAGTCCATTGTGATTTTGTTTCCCTCACTGCCATGGTGTATATTGTCAATTCTTTTACTACTCCCAAGTCCATTCTTTCTCTACTGGTATTTAAACCATCTTTATCATATGCAAACTTTCTACAAATAGATTTGATTGAACAATTTTATTGGTGTTCTTTAGAATTCACACTTAATAGATTAATTTTAAGTTTTAAGATTTGATGTGAAAAGGCCTATTGAGGAATTTTGTTGGAATTGCAGTGAATTTGTTAATCAGAAATAATGGATAACTTTATTATCTT
The DNA here is from genome assembly GCA_917880005.1 of Nanger dama. Classification (NCBI taxonomy): domain Eukaryota; kingdom Metazoa; phylum Chordata; class Mammalia; order Artiodactyla; family Bovidae; genus Nanger; species Nanger dama. The sequence continues at coordinate 46,948,258 of CAKJTW010000012.1, read as the reverse complement.
GAGTCTCTTCAGCCTAATAAATCAAATACCCTTTGATTTATTATTCTTCAGTTTTCTGGACCTAGAAAATCTATTGTTTTAACTCCTTGAGGATCTGGTCTTTGTATCAAACATGTTGTCTCCTCATGTCTAAATCGGGGTGTGGCAAACAGCAGCTACTCAATATTCACTGAATGAAACTGTATATATGTGTGTGTGTATGTAGTTTGTAATTGTCTTCTCTCAATCCCCTTTTGATTTCAGTTTTATAATCACCTGATAAAAATGTATAAACTTTGTATTTTTTTCTGTAGTATGAAACAGTTTAGATGAAATCAGCTAGATTAACCCATACTATTACTTGGGACTGATGTCATTTTATGCTGCAGTATGAATTTCTTGAGGTTTTGGAGTTAACTGCAATACTCTGTGCTTGATCTAAATAGAAGTTCTGTATTTTTCTCAGTGAACCTTCATTTTCTTTAATTACTTTATCTAATTCTTTCTCTCTAGAAAACTCCTAAAACCAGCTGTGTTATATAGTTCTATTACTTGCCTATAGTAAAAACACTCCTACATATATTCTAAAGTTTTTAGGTTGTCCCAGTTGTAACCTGCTGCTTTCCATGGGTGTTCTTGTCTACTAAGGAATCTCGTTTTAGCTGTAAGGATTAAATGAGTTAATATAGGTTGAGTGTGTAGAATAGTGCCTGGTGCATAGTAGGCACTCAATACATGTTAGCTTTATTATTTAATTGAAGATCTGCTATATTTGATGCACTAGGTGAAGTACTTTGCATGCAAATTTCTTAATATGCACCAATCTACAACAGATACTATTTCATTTAATATTCACATTTCTACACTACGGTATCCTTTATTATTCCTATTTTGAGAATTAAAGAAAACCCTGAGTTTCAGATAAGTCAAGCAAATTACTCAAATTCACACAATGCCAGAACAGTAGGAGAGCTATGATTTTCCAGAATCTAAGCTCTTAGTCCTGTTAAGTGCCTAGATCTAGTGCCTAGATCTGCCTAAATCTGAGAAACAAATAAAATAAGGCTGAAAGGTATATAAGAACTAGATACTGAAGTTCCTCATAGACAGTTTTAAAGATTGTAGATGTTAAAGAACAGCAAGGCAGTGATGTATTATTAACTTGAAAATGATCATTTTGGGTGGATGGTGGGAAATGAATTTAAGAGTACCAAAAGTTGTTACAGGAAGATCTGTTAGAAAGCTATAGAGTGATCCTCATGATTGGCTAACAGAAACTAATAGAATTCTATAGCCGAAACTACCATTTAGTAATCACTTTTGAAAATCCAGATGCACATTAGAAATATCTTGGAAATTGTTTAAAAACACAAATCCCCAGGTATTACTTTTCCCCCTAAAACTCCAGATGTGATTCTAATGAGCAGCCATGTTTAAAAACAACCGGACTATATGATGATCTTTTATCTAGTTTCACTTTTTCTATTTCATATTCAGTTCTCCCATTTCATTTACTTGGTTTTCCAATATCTGTCTCATTTTTTGTTGTTCTTTCTCAAGCCTTTATCAAGTGTAGTAGAAAAGCTTTTGTATACATACATACATATATATTATTATATATTTTTAAAATATGAATTTTTGCTTAGCTAAAAATTTATGACATTTTGGCTCCACTTGTTTGACTAAGTATGAATAGAATGCTGGATTTCTAATTTGTATTCACTCAAAACTTTGATATAGTCCCACTTATTCTGGCATCTAGTATTACTGCTAAAAGTCTAGAAAGCTTATTATTTTAGTGATTTAAAAAAATTTTGAATGATGCTTGAAACTTCAATTCTGAGAATATAAAGAAATACTATGTTGTTAAAAAAACAAACAAGAAATTAACATGTGATACACTAACTATAGATTTGGTTCAAATTTCACAAAATTTTATGCTAGAGTCCATTGTATCTTCATATCTTACTCAAGATTCCACACTGTATTTAGCTGCATTGCGCATGAAACAAATTCTAATAAATTCTCTTTTCATTTTTATTGTTTCAAATATTTTTAAATTTTCTTTGTTATGGTTTCTTAGATACACCCATCATTTAAAAGTGGACATTTAATTTCCAAATACATGGATTTTTTAAAGTATCCTTGATATTAATTTCTAATTTTGCTATTAATTTCTCATTTACATGCTTTATTCTGTGCAATCAGCCTCTGTGTTTTTCCAGTCTTTTAACTTCATTGAGGCTTTTGATGGCTAAGTCAAAGATCTCTCTTGGTAAATGTCACATTGCACTTGAAAATGTGTAGGTTATTTTCAAATATCTTTTCATATTGATTCCTAACATAATTCCACAGTGATAAAAAGAACAGATTCTATATGATTTCAATACTTTTAGACCATGAAACTTTTGCACCTCATTTTACATCCCTGGATATGTTACAGAGTCTCTTGGTTTATAGTCTATGGGAACTTCAATAGAACGTATATCCTATTGTTGTGTGAAAATTATATAAATCTTAATTATGTTAAACTGGTTCATAAATAGTGCTTTTCTATTCTACTATATCCTTCTACTTTTCTGCCTATTCACTCTATTAATTTTTGAGAGTTTGATATTGAAACTCCAACTAAAAGTCTTAATTTATCTATTTTTAAAAATAATTGTAATATATAGTGGAACTATATAACTTTGTTTTGTATTTTCCAAGTCTCCTGTAAATGTGTTATCATACTTCGATAATTTAAAAATTAAAAAAAAGAGAGCGAGCTATAGAGTGATCCATGTGAGATGAGTCTTAAACTGGGATGGCAATATTAGAGATAGAGAAAAGAGTATAAATTCCAAAAGTATTTATGAAACAGTCTACAGGACTTGGTGATTGACTGGATTGGGTGGTGAGAGTGACTCCCCAAGATGGATTCTCTGATGATGAGCAAGGTGTGCATGCTGCCTGAAAGTTTTCTTGCATTCCTTACATTCATAGGGTCTCTCTCCAGTATGAATTCTCTGGTGTTGGGCAAGGGATCCACAGTAACTAAAAGCCTTTCCACAGACATTACATTCATAAGGCTTCTCTCCAGTATGAACTCTCTGATGCTGAGTAAGGGATGAATCATTGCTAAAAGCCTTCCCACATTTAATACATTCATAGGGTTTCTCTCCAGTATGAACTCTCTGATGTTGAGCAAGGTAGGCAATCTGGCTGAATGCTTTCCTACATTGCTGACATTTATAAGGTTTTTCTCCAGTATGAATTCTCTGATGTTGAGCAAGGTGTGAATTCTGGCTGAAAGCCTTCCCACATTCCTTACATTCATAGGGTCTCTCTCCAGTATGTATTCTCTGATGTACAGTAAGGTATGCACGAAGGCTAAATGCTTTCCCGCAGACATTACATTCATAAGGTTTCTCACCAGTATGAACTCTCTGGTGTTGAGCAATAGATGATCTATTGCTAAATGCTTTCCCACATTCAATACATTCATAGGGTTTCTCTCCAGTATGGACTCTCTGATGTTGAGCAAGGTAAGCAAACTGGCTGAAGGCTTTCCTACACACCTTGCATTCATAAGGTTTTTCTCCAGTATGAACTCTCAGGTGTTGAACAAGGTGTGCATTCTGACTGAAGGCTTTCCTACATTCCTTACACTCATAAGGTTTTTCTCCAGTATGAATCCTCTGATGTTGAACAAGATTTGATCTCTGGCTGAATGCTTTCCCACATTCTACACATTTATAGGGTTTCTCTCCAGTATGAATTCTTTGATGAAGAGTAAGGGATGAGCTCTGGCTGAAGACTTTTTCACAGTCATTACATTTCAAAAGTTTCTTCTCTGTATAGATACCCTTGGGCTTAATGGCAATTAAATTTTTTTAAAGCTTTTATGTGTGTTATGTTTATGTACTTTCTCCTCTTTGGGGATTATCTGTTGTGTATGAAGTAGTGTGTTGGGATGGAAACTTCTCCAAGTTTTGTTATATTCTTGTCCTCTTTCATCAACAGGGGCTTCTTCATGAGTGATTGTCTCTTCCTTGAAACATGCTTTCTGATTCACTGGTTGCCCTTCAAGATGGCCCTCACATTTCCATTCTTCTTTCAAACTGGAGTACTCAAGGCCATAGCTTGTAAGTTTTTCTATTACCTTCTGAGATGACTGTGGTTCATAAATGTCCTGCTTTGGGGTTAATTCTTCAGTCTCACACATAAATTCCCAGTCTGAAAAAAAAATAATAATAAAAATTCTCCTCTATTAAGTTCCAAAGGTACATTTATAAAAGTGCATCTATAAAGTATGCGAATTTAACAGCAAATAAGACCCATAAGAACACTGGTTTTTGTAGTTCTGAAGAGTGCAAAAACAATAACTGAAAATAAGTCATGGAGTAACTGGAGAAGAAGAGTGGAGAAGACTCTTGAAAGTCCCTTCAACTGCAAGGAGGTCAAACCAGTCAGTCCTAAAGGAAATCAACCCTGAATATTCATTGGAAAGACTGATACTGGAAGCTCCAATACTTTGGCCATCTGATGTAAGAGCCGACTCACTGGAAAATACCCTGATACTGGGAAAGATTGAGGGCATGAGGAGAAGGGGGCAACAGAAGATGAGATGGTTGGATGGCATCACTGACTAGTCTGAGCAAGTTCCAGGAGACGATGATGGACAGGGAGGTCTGACGTGCTGTTTTCCATGGTGTCACAAAGAGTTGGACACGACCGAGTGGCTGAACCACAACAAACTCGAGGAGGAATAATTAGAATTATAAGGAAATCAATACAGTAAATCATAGGTCAATAAGGATTTGTGTAGGTGGTTGGACCTGGTTATAATTTTATGCATGTATGAATAATATAGGAACTGAAATAATCTCCACTCTTACAGTTACTTCTTTCAAGAACATTCATTGTACCTTGTGCCAGGTACTATTCTATATGCTTGCAGTTTCATTTCAGAAAGAAATGAAGATCCTTACCTTCATGGATCTTGCACTCTTGGGGAGACCAGAAATAAACGCTAAATAAGTAAATTTTATTGTATGTTAGAAGATACTAAGTGCTACGGAAAAAGAAAAGCAGGATAAGAGAGATCAGGAGTGATGGTGAAGTCAAAGGAGGGAATCATTAATAAGTTAACACTGAAGCAAAGAATTGAAGGAAGTGAAAAAGTTAGATACTTAGATATTCAGAGAAAGAACATTCTGGACAGAAGAAACAGCCTAAAAGCAAAGGCATGTTTGGTTTGTCTGAGGAATAACAAGAAGGTCAATGTGGCTAGAGAGGGCTGAGATGAAGTCAGAGGTAAAGGATAATTAAGATGATTTAAGCTTTACAGGCTTCTTAAGGAACTTGGCTTTTACTCTGAGTGAGATGGAGAGCCACTGAAGTGGTCTGAGTACAGAAGTGACATCTAGTTACAGTTTAATGAAATTACTGGAAGGTGGAGAGCAAGAGAAGAAAAGGGACCTACTATTGATAGCAATCAATGTGAGAAATAATAATTATTTAGACCAGAGAGAAATCAATGAAGATATAAAAAGGTGGTCAAATTTTCCTCTTGGAAAGGCCAAGAAGATATCCTTACAGATTGGATATAGAATGTAACAGAAAGAGATAAGATAAGCATGCCTTCCAAGTTTATGGTTTGAACAATGGAAGGATGGAACAGTCATCAACATTGGCCAGTGAACCCTCCCACACTGTTGACAGAGAACAAACTAGTAAGGAGAGGGACACAGGCGAATGGAAGATAGGGACAGAGGATTTAGAGGTACAAACTGCTATGTATAAAATAAGCTACAAGAATATATTGTACAGAGCAGAGAATATAGACAGTATTTTATAATTACTATAAATGGAGTATAATTTATAAAACTTTTGAATCACTATGTTGTATACCTTAAACTAATATAATCATCAACTGTGAGTGCATGCTCAGTTGGTAAGTTGTGTCGAACTTTTTGCAACTCCATGAACTGTAGCCTGCTAGGCTCCTGTGTCCATGGGATTTCCCATGCAAGAATACTGGAGTGGGTTGCCATTTCCTCTTTCAGGGGATCTTCCCAACCCAGGGATCAAAACCATGTCTCTTGCTTTGGCAGGCAGGTTCTTTATCCTGGAACCACCAGGGAAGCCCACACTAAATCAACTGTACCTCAAAATAAAAAGAAGTCTGGACTCGAGATTTTTAAATTGGGAGTTGCCGGCATATAGATGTTATTTCACAAGACTATATTATCAAGAATGAGCATATATATAAGAGAAAGGAGCAAAGGAATAAACCCCAGAGTACTCCAACATAAAGATATTCAGGAAAAGAGGAAAAACCAAAAGATACTAAGAAGGGCAAATGTAAGCAAGAAAAAACCAGAGATGAGAACATTAATACCACATGATATTAAAGGTTATAATAAAAATCAACTTGTTCAATGATTTATACCAAAAAGAATAAAATACACTTTTAAAATAACATACACAGTTTGGAATATATTATTGAGAAATGACACAAAGGGAATTCTCTGGCTCTTCAGGGGTTAGGACTCCATGCTTTCACTGTAGAGGGTCGGGTTCAATCCCTGGTCAGGGAACTACAATCTTGGAAACCAAATACAGCAGATAAAAAGAAGAAAGAATGTCATGAAAATAATTAATAAAACAATGGCTAATAACAGTAACCATTAATAAGAATTATCTTTCTTTATATATAAAGTATACATTGGGAATTGCAAAACACCACATAGATAAATAAAAGGCACATAATAGAACATAGAAGCTATGTGGGAAAGTACTATACTATTTATACTTCTTTTTCAAATAAGAATATTATCTTGCAATTTTAGAATCAATTTTAAAAAGCAATAGAAGAAAGCATAAAGGAAAAAAATTTTACAATTCTAATAAGGGACCGCCCCTAGAAACTGAATAAATGGAGAGGATGTACACTTTGCTTTTTATATATGAGGAACCAACATGGTAAAGCCACAAAGTCTCATCAAATTTACCTATTATGTTCATTCAATTACAGTCAGAGCCTACTGTGATTTGTTAAAAGAACTATGCAATAAAGAATGTGGCAGGACTTTGTCCCTGTTCCCTAAGAGGTAACCTCTAAGTCATCTGAACTCCTCAAAGGAGGTCTTTGGTTATTCATGGTGAGCCTCTTGGACTACACCTGATAGTTAACACTAATAAGGTGACTCATGATGACTCCTTGGAGAAGGCAATGGTACCCCACTCCAGTACTCTTGCCTGGAAAATCCCATGGACGGAGGAGCCTGGTAGGCTGCAGTCCATGTGGTCATGAAGAGTCAGACACAACTGAGCGTCTTCACTTTCACTTTCCACTTTCATGCGTTGGAGAAGGCAATGGCAACCCACTCCAGTGTTCTTGCCTGGAGAATCCCAGGGATGGGGAAGCCTCGTGGGCTGCCGTATATGGGGTCGCACAGAGTCGGACATGACTGAAGCAACTTAGCAGCAGCAGCATGATGACTCCTTAGGTAGTTTTTGCTAAGGAGATGACTCAGGCTGGAGGCAAACCATGTTGGAAAGACCAACCATACGATCAGAGGGTGGGAGCTTTGAGCTACCGTATCAGTCTGACTTTTGGGAAAGGAAGAAAGGCTTGGAGATTGAGTCACATTGGGTAATGATTCACTCAGTCATGTCTACATACTGAAACAAAACAAAACTAACCTCACCCTGCCACCCTGCCCCCCCAAAATACAAAAAACTCTGGACACTGAAGCTCAAGAGAGCTTCCATGGCTGGTAATATTCTTTTGAATACTGAGATGCCTGATGGGCCCTTATGACAGCAGAAACCATACATCTGCAACTCTCCCAGCCTTCTACCTTTGGTACCTCTCCTTTTGGCTAATTCTGATCTGCAGTCTTTGTTACAGTAAAAGTGTAATCATAATAATATGCTTGAGTTCTGTGAGTCAGTCTAGTGAATTATCAAACCTGAATGTGCAGCCAGCTGGTCAGAAATGAGGGTTCTGTGAGTCAGTCTAGTGAATTATCAAACCTGAATGTGCAGCCAGCTGGTCAGAAATGAGGGTGGCCCCAAGGATGCCCCAACTTGCAGCTGGCATCTAAAATAAGCACAACCTTGTAGAATGCTGTCCTCTCAGATTTTACAGTTTGGCAAACTCTTTGCAAGAATCTTTTTCTTTTTTGAGGAAATTCCCTGGTGGTCCAGAGGTTAGCACTCAACACTTTCACTGCCATGGGTCTGGGTTCAATCCCTGGTCAGGGAACTAAGATCCTGTGAGCCAAACTGTATGGCCAAAACAAAAATACTGTGACTTAAAAATTCTTTTAATTCTAAAGTTCACCAAAAAATATACATGAATCTAGGATAGACTATATGTTAGCCCATAAAATAATCTTAATAAATTTTCAAAGATTGAAATCATACTAAGTATCTTTTTTAATCATAATGGACTGAAACTATAAATCAATAGCAACATAAAAACTGGAAAATCCACAAATACATGGAAATTAAACAGCACACATTTACACAATCAATGGGTCAAAGAAGAAATCAAAGAGGAACTTAAAAATATCTTACAACAAATGAAAATAAAAGTGCAACATACCAAAATTTATGGGATGCATCAGAAATAGTTATAGCTGTGAAGGTTTACATCACAAAAGAAGAAAGATATCAAATAAATATTAACAAACTAGAAAAAGAGCAAACCAAACCAAATGTAGAAGAAAGAAGAAAAAATAATAAAGATTCAAGCAGAGATAAACCAAACAGAAAATTTAAAAAGCAATAGAATCAATTAAACCAAGAGTTTGTTTTTCAGTAAGATCAACAAAACTGATGAACCTTTAGACTGACTAATAAAAAAGAGAAATTCAACTGAGGTCAGAAATTACTCCAGTCAGAGCAATTAGGCAAGAAAAGCAAATAAAAAGCACTGAAACTAGAAAAGAGGAAATAAAATTATTTCTATTTGTAGACAACATGATCTTACACACAGACATTCTTAACACTCCACAAAAGAAAAACAAACACTTGTTACAACAAACTCAGCACAGAGAATACAAAATCAACACACACCCATTAATTGCATTTCTATAGATTAACAATGAACAATCTGAAAGGAAACTTAAGGAAACAACTCCATTTGCCACAGCAATAGAAAGAATAAAATACTTCAGAATTAATCAAGGTGAAAGACTTATACAATGAAAACTATAAAACATTGGTGAAAGAATTGAAAAGTAACTGTAAATAAATGGAGACATGCTGTGTTCATAGATTAGAAGTTAATACTGTTAGGATGTCCACACTATCCAAAGCTATCTACAGATTCAATGCAATACCTATCAAAATCCCAGTGATTTCTCTAGAAATAGAAAATTCGATCCTAAAATTCATATGTAATCTTAATGGACTCTGAATAGTCAAAAGAATCTTGAAAAGGAAGAAGGTAGTTGGAGGTATCACACTTTCTGATTTCAAAACATATTACAAAGCTACAGTACACAAAACACTGTGATGTGACTTAAAGATATATGTGTGTGTGTGTGTGTGTGTGTGTGTGTGTGTGTGCGTGTGTGTGTAGCAAATAGCTCAGAAATAAATCCTTATATATACTGTCAAATGATTTTTAATGAGTGTGCCAAGACCCTTCCATGGGGAAAAGGACAGGCTTTTCAATAAATGATGCTAGGAAAATTAAATATCCACATGCAAAACAAAGAGTTGTTACACCACACATAAAAATTAACCCAAAATGGATAAAAGACTTAACCTAAAACTTAAAACTAAAATACTCTTAAAAGGAAACATAGGGAAAAATCTTCATGACATTATATTTAGCAATGATTTATTGGTTATGATACCAAAAGCATAGGTAATAAAAGAACAAAGTAGACAAATTGAACTTCATGAAAATTAAAAACTTACTGTGCATAAAGGACACAATCAACAGAGTGAAAGGCAACCCACAGAGATTATGGGAGAAAATATTTGCCAATTATGTATCTGAAAAGAGGTTAATACTCAGAATACATAAAGAACTGCTAAAACTCAACAATAACACAATTAGATTATGAGACTGGACAAAAAATGTTTAGCTATATACTGTTCACAAAAGGAACACATAGAAAGTAAGACAGTAAAGGAGTGAAGAAAACTACAGTAAAGAAATAGTAACAAAAGAAGGCCTTTATAAAGTTCTATCAAGCTAAATAGTTAAGGGAAGAATCATCACTAAAGAGTAATAATCATAGAAGAATTCACCAAAAGATAATCTTTCTGGGATTACAGAAAGATAATCCCCAAAACATATTATAAGACACTTTCATAATACTGCTCAAGGAGACTTTTTTATAAAATCAGTAGACTCAGAAGAATTGACCAGCACAGTTAATGAGCTTAATCCAATGAACATATATCAAATACTGTACTACACAAGCAGCAGACATTTTCCAGAACACACAGTTTATCAAAATTTACTCCCTAGAGAGAAGGCAGTGGCACCCGACTCCAGTACTTTGCCTGGAAAATCCCATGGATGGAGGAGCCTGGTAGGCTGCAGTCCATGGGGTTTCGAAGAGTTGGACACAACTGAGCAACTTCACTTTCACTTTTCACTTTCATGCATTAGAGAAGGAAATGGCAACCCACTCCAGTGTTCTTGCCTGGAGAATCCCAGGGACGGGGGAGCCTGGTGGCTGCCGTCTATGGGGTCACACAGAGTCGGACACAACTGAAGTGACTTAGCAGCAGCAGCAGACATAGAATAGGCTTCAAAGTACTTCAAAGCATGCATATTAAACAGACCGTATCCTCCACCTGTAATGTAGTTAAAACAAAAACTTAAATTTGGAACTTAAAGCTTCCAAATAATTCATGGTCAAGAAAAAAAATCAGTGGAAATTAGAAAATGCTAAGATATACATGATAACAAAAAGACTACATATCAAACATGTGGACTATATTCCTAACATAGTCTTAAATGCTTAGAAAAGAGAAAGACTCAAAAACACTGAATTATCTAAGTTTAAAAGCTAAAAGATGACCCTGGTAGTATAGTGGGTTTGAATCTGCCTGCTGATACAGAGGACATGGGTTTGATCACTGGTCTGGAAGGATTCCACATGCTTTGGAGCAACTAAGCCTGTGTGCCACAACTACTGAGCCAGTGCTCTAGAGACTGTGAGCCGCAACTACCGAGCCCACACACCACAACGACTGAAGCCAGTGCGGTCTAAGACCCAGAAGCCCAAACACTGAGCCCACATACTCCGACTACTGTGTGCCTAGACCCTGTGCTCCGCAACAAGAGAACCCACCAGAACAAGGAGCCTACAGGCACAAAAATGAAGAGTATCCCCCACTCACTCCAATTAGAAAAAGGCTGCATGCAGCAACAAAGGCTGAGCACAACCAAAAATAAACAAAAATTTTTATAAATATTTTAAAAGAGAGAAAATAGCATAAAAATGTAGAAGGAATAAAATAGAGGAGAACTACCTGACAAAAATTTAAAGATAAATTAGAGATAATCAGTGAGATAAAAAATGTCTGAAAACATTAATAAGTTGAAAGATTTGTTTCTCTCTTTTTAGAAAGAAAAATAGGTCATGATTATATACACTGTTGCTGCTAAGTCACTTCAGTCGTGTCCAACTCTGTGCAACCCCATAGACAGCACTGGAATGGGCTTCTCCAAGGCATGAAAGTGAAAAGTGAAAGTGAAGTCCCTCAGTCGTGTCCAACTCAGCGGCCCCACGGACTGCAGCCTACCAGGCTCCCCGTCCATGGGATTTTCCAGGCAAGAGTACTAGAGCAGGGTGCCATAGCCTTCTCGGATGATTACATATACTACCAACTTTAGATAAGAGAAAATAATAACTTTAATAAATTTGAAAACTTACATGAGAAGTATAAATCTTTAGAAAAATACTGTAACTCCACAACTATAGGAGAAATAAAAAATAGATTCTTATAACAGAAACTGAATTATTAAATTCTTTTCGTACATAAAAAAATCCCAGGCCAAGATGAACAAAGTTCTACAAGACATCCAAAACCAAACATTTTTTATTTTACCCAAAATCTTCTAAGGAAGAAAAAGATTTTCTGAGATTAGGACAACTTTGATTCTAAGATCTGACGAGGGGTACACAAAAGGAAAATTGAAGGCCAATCTCACTGACAAACACAGATGCAAAAAACCTAAAGAAAATATTGGCACATAGCAACTAGCTATGAATGGAAAAGATAAAGATAGGTCTGTCTCAGGAATACAAGATTGGTTCAACATTAAAAATGTAATTCACTACATAAAAAAGAAAACATCATCTAATCACCTACAGATATAGAAAAACATTTATTGAAATTCAAAAGCTTTTTACAATCAAAACTCTTAACAAATGGTAATGAAAGGGTATCTACCAGAAACCTTTAAAGATCAGAATTATTCATAACAAAATATTACAGCACTTCTTAGGTGGCGCAGTGGTAAAGAACCTGCCTGCCAGTGCAGCAGACGTGGGTTCAGTCCCTGGGTTGGGAAGATCCCCTGGAGGATGGCATGGCAACCTACTCCAGTATTCTTGCCTGGAGAATCCCCAAGGACAGAGGAGCCTCGTGGGCTTACAGTTCATAAGGGCAAAAGAGTCAGACATGACTGAAGTAACTTACACTTCAGTGTATATGCTTTGAAGCATATACAAAGCACTTCAGTTGAGACCAGAAATTGATAAATATACCTGCCATCACTACTTTGATTCATACTGTATTGGCGATCTAAGGATAATAGAAAAAAGAAATTAAGGATTAAGAATTTAAAGTGAAGAAATTGCCATTATTTACAGACATACCCACCCACAGAAAAAGTAAAGGAAATCTAAAAATTACTAATAGTAATGCAAGTTTTCCAATGTAGCTAAATATAAGGTCAAAGTATAAAAGTTAATTTTATTTCTGTGTATGAGCAACAAACTGAAAACACAGAGAACGTTTAATACAGGAACAAAATTTAAATGTCTAGAAATTAATCTAATAGAAGATGTGTGTGGCCTTTATAGAGAAAATTATAAAACACATTGAAAGAATTAAAAATCTAAGTAAACAGAAAGATAAATTATGTTTACAAATAGAAAAAAAAATCCAAAATCAGTATGTAGAATAAATAAAATTTAAACCTAAAGCCAATAGCTTTTTGTTGTTTTCTGATGGAAACTAACAAGCTGACCTAAACTTCAGTGAGATGTCCAAAGGACAAATTCTGAAGAACATAAAGACGGTATAGGGACTTACTCTAACAAATATTCATTTTTACATTAAAATATTTTTTTTAATAGTGTGGTACTTTCAAGAGAGAGGGGACATACGTATACCTATGGCTGATTCACACTGATATATGACAGAAACCAACACAATACTATAAAGCAATTATCCTCCAATTAAAAATAAATAAAATTTTAAAAAAGATAGTGTGGTACTGGCGAAAGGAAACAGAATCAATGGAATGGAACAGAGATCAAAATCAGATTCATAAATATACTATTATGTTGGCCAAAAGTTCATTTGGGTTTTCTGTGGCATCTTACTAAAAATCCAAAGGAAGATTTTGGCCAACCAATATAACCTGATATATTAAGAGTTAAACATTTAGGACAATAAGCAAAGAAAGCTCATTTCTTCAGTAAATGTCTAGGACACTTGGTTTTCTATAAGGAGTAGAAATTAAATACTTCAATCTCAAAAATCAATTTTTGGACTATGGCACTAAATGTAAAGAAGAATCTTTAGAGGACAGTTTGAGAATACCCATATGACTTCAGAACGCAGAAAGGTTTCTTAAAATATCAAAAATCATAGGCTACACAAATCAAAACTAAATGAGATATCATCTCATACCTGTCAGAATGGTCATCATTAAAAAGACCAGAAATAACAAATGATAGTGAGAATGTGAAGAAAATGTAACCCTCCTACACTGTTGGTAGGGATGTAAATTGGTACAGCCACTGTGGAAAACAGTACAGAGGTTCCTCAGAAAACTAAATATGATCAGAAAACTACCGTATGATCTAGCAATTCCATTCTTGGGCATACATCCAAAGAAAATGAAAACATCAATTCAAAAAGATACCTCAGTGTTCATAGCAGCATTGTTTACAACAGCCTAACTGTTCATTAACAGATGAATGGATAAAGATATGACATACTGGGAGTGTAAGACAGTGCTTTCACTGCCATAGGCCCAGGTTTAAACCCTGATTGGGGAACTAAGATCCCACCAGTGGCACAGTGTGGCCAAATAAATAAATAAAAGCAACAAGGATGTATTGTATAGCACAGGGAGGATAGCCAATATTTTATAATAACTTTAAATGAAGTATAATCTACAGAAATACTGAATCACTATGTTGTATACCTGAAATATATGTACATCAACAATACCTCATAAAAATATATATATCTCTAAAACTGAAGAAAGGACTGAGCAGGCACTTAACAGAAGAGGAAGTCAAATAGCCTTTTATAAATATAAAAAGATCCCAAATATTTTTAGTAATCAAGGAAATTCAGATGACAAGTATAAGTAAATATTTCACGTATGTCAAATTAGCAAAAAATTTTAAATTTTTAATTCTCAGTCTGGAGCAATGAATACTCTCACAGACAGCTATTAGAAATGTAAGTTAGTACAAGTAATCTGGAAAGTAAAATAGCATTATGCAATAAATTCCTGGCTATATTCTCTACATGAACTCCAGCATATGTGCACCATCAGTCACATGTAATAAGGTTCATTGCAGTAATATTTATAATAACAGAAGACTGAAACAATTCAAATGCCCTTCAGTGGATAAATTAAGATTTTCACAGTGGAATATATTACATTTCACCTGGAAAAAAATTCAATGAAAAATAGTGACTAAAATCAATTTCGATGATTCTGAGGAATATAATTTTGAGTTGAAAAAGTCAGAATTACCAGCACAATGTATTTCCATTTTCAACAGAAAACTGAAAATATGCCAAATATAAATATTTTGCTTAGGGATATATGTCATAAAACTACAAAGAAAAGTCAAGAAATGATAAGCAAAGTTGTAGGATAATGGTTACCCTAGTGAGGGGTAGGGATGGGCCAAAAGTAGGGAGCGATACATCACTAAGAAGGGACCCTCAAAGGCCTAAAATGGCAGTGATAATCTTCTATTTCTTAAGTTAAGAAGTAGGTACATTTTTTGTTATATTATTACTTAAACTACATATTTAGGCTAATATATATTTATGTGTGTATAATTTATTTAATAATAATTATTAATAAAATTAAGCCATGTCTTCTTTGATACTACAGTTCCACATCAAAATTTTTTCTTAGAAATCTGAACAAGAACATAAACGTTTGAGGAGAGGTAGTCGAGATGGGGGTGGAATGAGATGGAGAGTAGTGTTGACAGAGATATTTACAGAGACCCTAATTTTCTTCTAAATTTTAGTCTTCCATTTTATTTGAATGCATCCTCCGTCTGTATGAAAATCATTCCTATACCACAAAGCTAAACTCTTAACCTCTTCTCTCTTAGATGTTTTCTAGCTTCTAACCTGTGTTTTTGTTAAAGACTATCTTCTCAATTAAACAGATTCCTCTCTCACCTCTCTCTGAGCTTCATGTCAGCTTTCTTTTTATATATGCTGTTTACAGCTATATTGTATTTCTTCTACAAGCCTATCAGTTATTTGAATTTTTACATTTTTGTATAACACCTTAGCATCTTGCAAGTACTCTTTTAAAGTACAAATTAAATAATCTTGATTAAAAGAATGAATGAACTGACCATTAAGAGAAAATGAGGCGTTCAGAGATAAATTACTAATATTATAATACTAGTAGCTAACAGCTTTTGAGCTCATAATATGAGATAGGAACTGTTGAAAGCACTTTAAAAATATTATTCTAGTTTACAGATGAGAAAACAAAGGCACAGAGAGATTAAGTCAGTTGCTCAAATTTTCACTTCATGTAGGTGTCAGGGTTTGAACTTTACTTTGGTGTTACAGCTGTGAATAGAGCTCAAAAGGTCATCAGATTAGGAAAAGATTCTTTTTTTTTTTTCCCCTTTGGATGTTGAAAGCTTTATTTTGAAATTTCATGTAGACAGAAGATGGAGGGCCAGACACAGGGCTGAGTGAGGCTTGTGCACCTGAGCTTGGTAAAGACTGGAAGAGAGGACTTTCCTTGTGGTCCAGTGGTTAAGAATCTGCATTCCAATTCAGCGGATGCAAAGATCCCATAGGTTGAGGAGCAACTAAGCACCACAGCTACTGGGCCCCCAAGCTCTAGGGCCCATGCTCTGAAACAAGAGAAACCTGCACACCGCAATGAGAAGCCTTTGCACTGCAACAAGAGAAGCTCTTGAGCCGAAAGTAGAGAAAGCATGTGTGCTGCAACAAAGACCCAGCTCAGCCAAAATTAAAACAAAACAGAACAGAAAGGCTGGAAGATGCTTATGAAACTAGAAAAGGAAGGAGACTCAGAGAAGAGGGGGTAAAGTGGGCAAGGAGAGACAGTTCAGAATATCAGCTTTTGGAGAGCAACCTCAAAGGACTCAAGTTTCTACCAAGACCTAGAACATTTGAGAGGAACATGCCAACAACAGAGTGAAGAGGTGCTACCTTTGAGTCAAGCTGGGCTGTACCCTGCAAAAGCTTTTGCATGCCTATTTCCTCTTCACTCACCTGAGCACAAGTCTTTTGTCATCTCTCTTTTGGCCATCCAGGGCTCCTTCCCTTGTTCCAACAATAATATCACACTTGGTTTAGAAAAGCAAAGTCCTGCGTATATGAAAAGAAACCAAATTTGGTCATGCTGTGGATATCTGAGAACTCACATCCAATTATTTGATCATTGGGGAAGAGAGGGCTTACAGTAAGCCAGAGAAAAATGTGATGAGGACATGCATACAATGGACAGGGAAACTGCAACTTCCAACACAGATTATTAACAGACCCATTCACTGCCAACTCACAAATACTAACCTATTACTTTGGCACAGGCAGCAGACATTCAGCCAAACACTACAGATGCTAACCCCCAAAATCACAATGATACCCTTATGAGTAGAAGCTCAGTTTTACAAGAAGACATTCTTACCCAGTGATACCAAGATCCTGTAGTTCTCCAGCATCACATTACTGTACAGATGCCTTTGAGAAGGATTTAGGTAATCCCACTCCTCTTGGGAGAAGTCTACAGCCACATCTCTGAAGGTCACCAACTCCTGAAATGAAATTAAATAACCTTATCTCTTCCCATACTCACCTCATTCATTCTGCCCCAGGTACACGGGGCTCCCAAATACACCTTCAGATGTGGAGAATGTTCCCCCTAGGGCTTTTGTACTTCTCAGATCATTCTGTATAAAAACAGCAATGTTCTTATCCCAGTTCCCTATTCCCCTAACCCTGCTTATTTTTCTCCATGGTACTTACCTAATTCTGTTACTTATTGTCTGCTCCCCACCTCCACTAAAATATTAAGTCCATGAGGGCAGAGTATGTTTTTGTTTTGGTCACTGCTATATCCCAGTTATTTAAATATTTGCTGAATAAACTGAATTAATGAATTAATGTTTTGCAAAAGTCAAGAAGCTATAAGAGGATGTAAAATGAGACCATAAAGTGCTTACTGTATCTCCCAAAATTGTATTATACCAAGCAAAACAAATCAATTCCATTAAAATGCAAATACTTTAATCCAGAATACTTAAAATTTTATGTGAAGAAATGAGTTTTCCATTCATAATAGTATTTTGGCCTATAGTGGCTAAGCAAAGTTCTTAAAAACTTGGAGTTATGCTATGATTCAGCTAGATTCCAGGTTTCCATAATGTGACCATCTAATGAAAACTAATATACATAATGTATTTGTGTGCAGGGATACATACACACATGTAAATTACTTTTTTTTTACAAAAGTAGAAGAGATGAATCTGTCAAACCAAGATTATTTTATTGGGCATTTTATTCAATTTTGTCATAGTTTAAAAAACTCTTTGCAAAATAAAGTTTGTGCAAACTCTGGGAGATAGTGAAGGACAGAGAAGCCTGGTGTGCTGCAGCCCATGGGGTCACAAAGAGTTGGACACAACTTAGCGACTGAGCAAGAAAATTAAGTATTCTTAAAGTGTTTTTAAACACTCAGTAACTTTTTTCTTATTATATGAAGTAGTTTATGAATTTCTCCCTCTTTGACCTAGCAATCAGTTCAGTTCAGTTCAGTAGCTCAGTCATGTCCGACTCTTTGCGATAACATCCCTAATATATTGCAGAAATGTTCCTGTTTGGTTTGGTCATATACATGCTTCCAAAAATGTTTTCCTTAGCTTACATAGATATGTATAATAAACATAAATTTTTTATATATGATATACACATTCTTCACTGAGTCCTTCATTTATACAATGAAAATAATTACAGTGTCAACACAAGGAGCTTAAATTCTAACCTTCAAATATCTGACCTCTAACAAAAACCTCTGAAAATATTTGACCTCTAACCAAATACTTGGTTTCAAAATCCATTCATAATTATAATCAAACCCATCTGAAGAAACAGTTCCCTTGACCTTTCTGCCTTACAGACACATCATTCTCAGCAGAGAAGACAACTTCCCCTGAGGCCTTGTCATGTACTGACTGAATTATTTCTCACATCCCTTGTACTATAGCACATGGAGCTGAGGTAAGTGACCTCTTAGCTCCTTATACTTGCTTTCAGACCACTGTCCCACCCTCTTCCCTAAAATATACCTAGTTTTCCATCTCCTGAAATCAGGCTGTAGCTGTGTATGATCCCTTCTTCTTTTAATTATCTATCAGTTTCTGGTAGATACCAATTCTCTGTCATTCCTGGAACACTTTAGTATCTTGTCTCACTGTCACTTTCTCCAATGCTACTCCCATTATACATAATCTTTGGTCACTTCAATATTCATATAAATAACCCTTCCAACAACCTGGCCTCTCAGTTCTCTCACCTAACCTTCTCCAATAAGCTTGTCCTTCACACTTCTACAGTCACTTTCATGATCATGCCCTAGACCTTGTCATTATCAGTTAGTACCAAACCCCCCATAATCTCAATTCTCCTACTCTCACTTTTACCTCCTATATTGCAATTTTTTCCCCCTGGTACCCTAATTAGGATGGGCTTCCCAGTGGCACTAGTGGTAAAGAACCCACCTGCCAATGCAGGAGACAGAAGAGACATGGGTTCAAGCCCTCGGTTGGGAAGATCCCCTGGAGGAAGGCATGGTAATCCACTCCAGTATTCTTGCCAGGAGAATCCCATGGACAGAGGAGACTGGTGGGCTATAGTCTATGGGGTCGCAAAGAGTAGGACAGGACTGAAGTGACTTAGTATGCATACCCTAATTAGGATCATCCTTTGACCCCACTAGAACCTACAAATCATTAATCTTACATTTTCACTGCTCTTCATTCCCACATACCCTCACATCGTAGAACAACCATTTGTTATAATCACACCCAGGCATATCCTCTCAACTTCTTTGTCCCCTTTTCACTTAACTATACTCATCTGGGCTACAGCTATCACTGAGCATACTTGGTTTCTGTACCCTGCACACCTTAATTTTTTTAGAGAAATAATTCTAATTGGTCTCATTTAAAATTCATGATCACTAACTTCAAGTGAACCACAATAATATATTTCTATCTAGCTACATGATACAATTCTCTAGTCCATTCATTGCCCCTACCCTCCCAAATGACCATTTGATATTTTCTTCCCTCTCCTCACATCTTCAATCCCTCCATCCTTACTCTCAGCTAAAAACCTTGCTTTGTTTCACTGAAAAAAAAAAAAAAGCCATTTTAAGATGATCTCCACAAATTCCCACAACATCTACACATTTACTTGCATGTGGGCCACATACTCTGTTTTTTAAATCTCTCTTTTTTTAATCTTCTGTTTCATGTGTTGGTTTTTTGGCTGCAAGGCACGTGGGATCTTCAGCGATGGAATCCATACCCCTTGCACTGGAAGGCAAAGTCTTAACCACTGGACCACCAGGGAAGTTCCTGGCCCATATACTCTAACTTGATCCTATTACTGTAAATGAACAGCCCACTTACCTAGCAAAGGTCAACCCTTCCATTTGTATCCTAGACCTCAAATCCTCTCAGCTACTCAAGCACAGTCTTCCAGCAATTCCCTCCTCTCTCCTCTTCATCTTCAATTTCCCTTTCTGCTGCATCTTTGAATCAGCCCACAAACACATACCTGTCCTTAAAAACCTTTTTGACTATAGTTTCTCCTCCTATATTCCTACCACCTATTTCTCTTCTTTCCTTACAGCTAAACTATGTGAAAGAGTGGTCTCTACTTTTCATTATTTCTCTCCCCTCCCTGAAGAGGAACGACATAATGTGATGTGTAACAGGAACACTGTGGCTGCTCTGTTGAAAACAGACTAAAGACAGTAAGGGTGGAAGTACAGGGATAAGTTAAGAGAGCATAGCAACAATCCAGGTGAGGAATGATAGTTTACATCAGAACGGAAACTGGTGGTAGTAAAGAGAGGTCAGGTTCTGGATATATTTTGAAGGTAGGACAAACAACTTCCTGATGGAAGACTTTTAGCTTGAACATCTTAGATGGGAAGTTATGTAAGAAGTTTCTAATTGGTTTTCCTATTTCTATCCTTGTCCCATTCAGTTTCTTTTCAATAGCAGCCAGAGTGATCCTATTAAATGGGATCAGATCATGCCATTCCTATGCTCCAGAACTTCCAATGGCTCATTTCACTCAGTTTGAGAAATCTGAATTTGAGGTATCCATTCCACAATCAACTGAAGATGCTGAGTGGATAGCTGGATACATGAGTCTGGATTTCTGGAGAGAGTTCTGGGCTGTATACAGTTCAGTAGTTGTTGGCATATAGATGGTAGGTAAAGCCATAAGACAGGGTGCAATCAACAAAGGAGTGTAGATAGAGCAGCAAAGAAGGGCTAAGCCCTCTTAGTTAACAGGTACTTAGTAAAAAGTTTGTGGAATGAATGAACATCTGGATGGAGTTTAGAATGAAGAAGTTATTCTGTTTCGAGGGGAACAGCATTTTAGGCAGAGGGAACAGTAAGTGCAAGGCCATGAGTCCAGAATGTACTCAGTTCACTGCGAAGAAGTTAGTGTGGCTGCGACTGAGTGAGTGAAATACAGAGTGAGAAAAAATTAGATGAGGTCACAGGGATAGCCAGGGACCAGATTATGTAGGGCCTTGCAGGTCAAGGCAAAAACTTCATCATTCGTCCAGAATGAGGTGGAAATCCACTGCAGAGTTTTAAAAAGTGGCATGATTGGTAACCCAGAAGTTTCCGCAGAAGGAAAGTTAATGTCCGCCTGTTTTGAAAAAGGAGCAAAATATTTCAGGAAACAAAAAACACACACACACACCAACTCACCTGGTACATGGCTTTAAGAAGTCCAACAGCCATTCTTTACTTCCCTTGACTCTTTCCTGGGGAATGGCAACGTCCTTAGATGAGTGAGATGGGGAGGAGAACATGAGAAACTAGGCTTTCCTTGCAGTATCCACAGTCATCAGCCGAGAATTTTTCTACTTTTCATTCCTCTGTTTCACCCTTCCCTCCACTAGAAAGCATAATGGAGACCTAGGAATCTGCTTGCAAACAATTTAACTTGTGCCCAAATCACTTCCTAATTCATTATTTAAACAAGAAATGTTCCAGATTTTACAGTTAAAAACTCCAAGTGATGCAACTATTTCCATAAAGACACAGCTAATAAATAACAGCATTAAGATCAAATAAAGGTCTTTCTGACTCCACTTTCCTTCTCCTCTCCAGTGGTAAGTGATTCTGTCTCCCCACCACTGCGCGGTTTGGGAGATCTTAGTTCCCTGACCAGGGATTGAACCCTGGCCAGGGCAGTAAGAGCACCTAGTCCTAACCACAGGACCGACAGGGAATTCCTCGGTCAGCGGGTTCTAAATTCTGGTGGCACACTGGCATCATCTGGCCAGCTTTAACAGATACTGGTGGCAGAGGAGTCTCATGCGGTCCCCCTGCTCCTACACACACGCAGACACACACAGACACACACACTCAGATTCTTAAAAACTACAGCGCCAACCACCATCTTGCACAGATCACAGCCGCCGTGGGTACCGGCAGTTTCACCGTCACCCTCACCCATAGCCCCTAGTCGCAAATACTATGATGGTCTCACTCACACACTCCAGTCACAAAGAGGCCGCGGACAGAGGAACAAGAGAGGCAGGAACTATCCTGCCTCAACTCAGTCTCACTCTCTGTGGCACCAACCATCGCTCACTCGCGCACACAGAGTCACATAGATATGATGTGTACAGGCACCGCGGTGACAGGCTCACACACCGTAAGGTAACAACCGCCGTCTCACACGAAGAGTCACAGAAAGCCAGGGGGCCAACCTCCGGGTGACCCACTTCCTTCCTACCTGCAGAACCGAACTGCCGGAAGACGAGGTTCCAGTCCGGAAGGCTCGTGTAACCTCCCCTCGGGCCCACCTCCTGGCCTGAATCTGATGGAACACAGCCTCTGCGAGCCCGGAAAGAGGCGACTCGGCCTCCGGAGGACACAAAGGGGCAACGGGCCCAGTGCTCGCGGGGGCCACTGGGAAATGTAGTCCTGACCAGAAGAAGCCTCGGCGCTCTGGAGTTCAACTGCCCTGGGAGTTTGTACCACCACCTCCTCTGCCCCAGCTTTTGCCAAGCGGACCTCTCCCTGGACTTGCAGGAGGAGCCTGCACGTCTCGATCGATTCCTCTCAGCTTTGAGGCTGGGTCCACCACAGAGACTGCGTCGAGCGTCACCCTAAACGGTCGAGACTGAAGGGCGCAGGCATAAGGGGTCGGTCCACCTTCCTTAGCGACGCGTCGGAGAATTACAAACCG
The DNA here is from genome assembly GCA_917880005.1 of Nanger dama. Taxonomy (NCBI): domain Eukaryota; kingdom Metazoa; phylum Chordata; class Mammalia; order Artiodactyla; family Bovidae; genus Nanger; species Nanger dama. The sequence continues at coordinate 46,925,317 of CAKJTW010000012.1, read as the reverse complement.
CTTGTTAGCCTCAGGGGCTGGGGGCGGGGCGGGGGGGGAGGTGGGGAGCGAAGTGGGCGCGCTCTAGTGCACGCGCGGCTGCACAAAATGCGTGAGAAGTGAGTTCCTCTGTTTGAACTGGGGGACCTGAAGAAAGTGAGTATGGGGCAGTTGGAAATGGAATGCGCAGGTACGTTGTGCTTAATCCAGTCCCTCCTTCCCCAGGGCGTTCTTCTCAGGGAAAGGTTTGCCCTGAAGACAGGAGGGGAGAGGTCAGGGTAGACAGTGTCATCTTTTGCATATGATTCCTGAGTTTGTGATTTAGTGATGGCGGATGTGAATGTGTCCCCTCTTCCTAAAACGGCTCCTCTGTCGGGTATCTTCAAAGTTTCTTTACTCCCTACATTCAGATACAAATGTTGACTCAAGAGGACTTAACCTGATTACACTTCTCCCCCCGACACTTCATGGCTCCTTTGTTGTTGTTGTGTCAGTCGCTCAGTCGTGTCCCACTCTTTGAGACCCAATGGACTGTAGCCTGCCAAGTTCCTCTATCCATGGAATTCTCCAGGCAAGAATACTGGAGTGGATTGCCATTCCCTGCTCCAGGGGATCTTCCCAACCCAGGGATTGAACCCAGGTCTCCTGCATTACAGGCAGACTCTTTACAGAATTGCAGTCAGAGCCACCAGGGCTCCTTAACCTGCCTTTATACCTGCTTAAAACAACAGTGTTTGTATTTTAAGGTTTTTACTTTTTTGGACCCTAAGGTCTGTCTAGTCAAGGCTATGGTTTTTCCTGTGGTCATGTATGGATGTGAGAGTTGGACTGTGAAGAAGGCTGAGCCGAAGAATTGATGCTTTTGAACTGTGGTGTTGGAGAAGACTCTTGAGAGTCCCTTGGACTGCAAGGAGATCCAACCAGTCCATTCTAAAGATCAGCCCTGGGATTTCTTTGGAAGGAATGATGCTAAAGCTGAAACTCCAGTACTTTGGCCACCTCATGCCAAGTGTTGACTCATCGGAAAAGACTCTGATGCTGGGAATGATTGGGGGCAGGAGGAGAAGGGGACGACCGAGGATGAGATGGCTGGATGGCATCACTGATTGGATGAACGTGAGTCTGAGTGAACTCCGGGAGATGGTGATAGACAGGGAGGCCTGGCGTGCTGCGATTCATGGGGTCGCAAAGAGTCGGACACGACTGAGCGACTGAACTGAACTGAGGTCTTTGCTGCGGCAAGGACTCAGCAGCTGCAGTGCAGGGGCCCCATGCCCCACAGATGTGGGATCCCAGTTCCCCTCAGTTCAGTTCTGTTGCTCAGTCATGTCCTATTCTTTTCGACTCCATGGACTGCAGCAAGGCAGGCCTCCCTGTCCATCACCAACTCCCGGAGCCTACTCAAACTCATATCTGTTGTGTTGGTGATGCCATCCACCTATCTCATCTTCTGTCGTCCCCTTCTCCTCCCACCTTCAATCTTTCCCAGCATCAGGGTCTTTTCCAATGAGTCCAATGAGTCGGTTCTTCCATCAGGTGGCCAAAGTATTGGAGTTTCACCTTCAGCATCACTCCTTCCAATGAATATTCAGGACTGATCTCCTTTAGGATGGACTGGTTGGATCTCCTTGCAATCCAAGGGACTCTCAAGACTCTTTTCCAACAGCACAGTTCAAAAGCATCAGTTCTTCAGCTCTCATCTTTCTTTATACTCCAACTCTCATGTCCATACACAACTACTGGAAAAACCATAGCTTTGACTAGACGGACCTTTGTTGGTAAAGTAATGTCTCTGCTTTTTAATATGCTGTCTAGGTTGGTCAAAGCGTTTCTTCTGAGGAGCAAGCATCTTTTAATTTCATGGCTACAGTCACTATCTGCAGTGATTTTGGAGCCCCCAAAATAAAGTCTGTCATTGTTTCCACTGTTTCCTCATCTAATTGCAATGAAGTGATGGGACCGGATGCCAGGATCTTAGTTTTCTGAACGTTGAGTTTTAGGCCAACTTTTTCACTCTCCTCTTTCACTTTGATCAAGAGGCTCTTTAGTTCTTCACTTTCTGCCATAAGGGTGATGTCATCTGAGGTTATTTATATTTCTCCCGGCAATCTTGATTCCAGCTGGTGCTTCATCCAGCCTGGCATTTCGCATGATATATGGAACAACAGAATGGTTCCAAATAGGAAAAGGAGTATGTCAAGACTATATTGTCACCCTGCTTATTTAACTTATATGCAGAGTACATCCTGAGAAACACTGGGCTGGAAGAAACACAAGCTGGAATCAAGATTGCCGGGAGAAATATCAATAACCTCAGATATGCAGATGACACCACCCTTATGGCAGAAAGTGAAGAGGAGCTGAAAAGCCTCTTGATGAAAGTGAAAGACGAGAGTGAAAAAGTTGGCTTAATGCTCAACATTCAGAAAACGAAGATCATGGCATCTGGTCCCATCACTTCATGGGAACTAGATGGGGAAACAGGGAAAGTGTCAGACTTTATTTTTATGGGCTCCAAAATCACTGCAGATGGTGACTGCAGCCATGAAATTAAAAGACTCCTTGGAAGAAAAGTTATGACCAACCTAGATAGTATATTCGAAAGCAGAGACATTACTTTGCCGACTAAGGTCTGTCTAGTCAAGGCTATGGTTTTTCCCGTGGTCATGTATGGATGTGAGAGTTGGACTGTGAAGAAAGCTGAGTGCCGAAGAATTGATGCTTTTGAACTGTGGTGTTGGAGAAGACTCTTGAGAGTCCCTTGGACTGCAAGGAGATCCAACCAGTCCATTCTGGAAGGAGATCAACCCTGGGATTTCTTTGGAAGGAATGATGCTAAAGCTGAAACTCCAGTACTTTGGCCACCTCATGCCGAAGAGTTGACTCATTGGAAAAGACTCTGATGCTGGGAGGGATTGGGGGCAGGAGGAGAAGGGGACGACCAAGGATGAGATGGCTGGATGGTATCACGGACTCGATGGATGTGAGTCTGAGTGAACTCTGGGAGTTGATGATGGACAGGGAGGCCTGGCATGCTGCGATTCATGGGGTCACAAAGAGTCGGACACGACTGAGCGACTGAACTGAACTGAACTGAACTGAACTCTGCATATAAATTAAATAAGCAGGGTGACAATATACAGCCTTGATGTACCCCTTTCCTGATCTGGAACCAGTCTGTTGTTCCATGTTCAGTTCTAACTGATGACCTTCATACAGATTTCTTAGGAGATAGGTCAGGTGGTCTGATATTCCCATCTCTTAAGAATTTTCCACATTTTGTTGCGATCCACAAAGTCAAAGGCTTTGGCGTAGTCAATAAAGCAAAAGTAGATATTTTTCTGGAATTCTCTTGCTTTTTCGATGACCCAGCCTGTGGCCCTGTCATTGGAAGGTGGATTCTTTATCACTGGCCCACCAGGGAAGTCCCTATATTTTAAGTTCTTAAGTTTCTTTCTACTGACTGTGACTTTGTGGGTGCATTACCCTTTGATTCTGTCACCGTGTTTCATAGTGAGAGTCAGTCAGATCAGTTGCTCAGTCGTGTCCAACTCTTTGCAACCCCATGAACTACAGCATGCCAGGCCTCCCTGTCCATCACCAACTGCCAGAGTCCACCCAAACCTAGGTCCATTGAGTTGGTGATGCCATCCAACCATCTTATCCTCTGTCGTCCCCTTCTCCTCCTGCCCTCAATCTTTCCCAGCATCAGGGTCTTTTCAAATGAGTCAGCTCTTCACATCAGGTGGCCAAAGTATTGGGGTTTCAGCTTTAACATCAGTCCTTCCAAAGAACACTCAGGACTGATCTCCTTTAAGATGGACTGGTTGGATCTCCTTGCAATTCAAGGGGCTCTCAAGAGCCTTCTCCAACACCACAGTTCAACAACATTAATTCTTTGGTGCTCAGCTTTCTTTATAGTCCAACTCTCACATCTATACATGACTACTGGAAAAACCATAGTCTTGACTAAATGGACCTTTGTTGACAAAGATGCAAAACTATGTGTGTGGGGAGGTGAACATGGTGCATTTCTGTGACCATGTGTGTGATTGTGTGTGACATTTGTGATGCTGTGAAAATGTGCTATAATAGAAAGTGACTGGTGGAGGGTGGAGGAATGGTGTGGTATGATAGTGCATGCGAAATGGTGAGGACTAGGCTAATGGATGTGGGTTTGTGAAGGAATTCTGCTCGGTTGTGTGTGATTAGAAAGCACCTACTGTGTGCCAGATGCTGTTGCTGTTTGTCATGCTGCGATAGACCTAGCTTTAAAAATGGAAAATAAAAAATCAGAGTAGAAGGGCAAATTCAAGAGACCTATTGTATGTGTATTTAGATAACAAACAGATATCTGGATCAACAAAAACAGTGAAGAGCACCAAAGATGGAAATTGCAGGGTTAACACATAATACTATTGTCTTTAAAAATATTTATTTAGGCTGCCCCATGTTTTTGTTGTGGTATGTGGGATCTAGTTCCCTGACTTGGAATTGAACCCTTGCCCCTGCGTTAGGATCTCAGAGTCTTAGCCACTGGACTACCAGAGAAGTCCAGTATTTTATTATTTAATTCTTGCCAAAATACAAATTACTATTTAAGCAAAAATAAAAACAATGTAGTCACAGTTTTACATATTCTTAATACATAAATTAACAGATATAGAAGCAAATTGTATGACAACAATAGCACAAAGGCCAGGAGAAGAGAAGTAAATAGAAATAAACTATTGTAAAGGTTCCAGTATTCTATGGGGAGTAATGTAATATCCCCCATGCAATTTCCATTTGTTGTCAATCAAGACAAACCATTGGCCATGATTTAGTTTTTTAAAAAGCGATATATTTATGTAAACACCAGTTACTATATATACAATAAAGTAATGGGGAAGAGGAAAATGAAAGACTAGAGAAAACTGTCCTGCAGTAGTTAGGATATAGTAGAACCAAATTGCATTTTTCTAATTGAGAATGTCCTCTTGGTAGGTAGGAACAGAATTTTGAAGTAAAGTAGCAGGATTCTGTTTTAGTAGACACCTCTCTGTTGCTGGAACGTACCAATTATATCTTCATCCTTCATTTCCAACTGTGTAGGTGAGTATGTCTCATTGATTGGCTGCCCATCACATCGTATTCTAATCTGCCTTAGTGACGAACTCAGTCATTCACTATAGACTTTCATTAGTTTACTAAGTGGTTATAATCCTTTTAAAAAATATTTATCTGTTTATTTGGCTGCATCAAGATTTAGTTGTGGGCAAATGGACTTTTAGTTGTTGCTGGTGGGCTTAGTTGCTCCACAGTATGTGGGAACTTAGTTCCCCTAACCAGGGATCAAACCTTCATCCTTTCCATTGCAAGGCGGATTCTTAACCATTGGATCATCAGGGAAGTCCCTATGCTTCTTAAAGTGCACCACCTGCCACCTTCAAATTAATATGATCATTGTTCTCAGTCTTGACTCCCCACTTGGCCTTTTTGTCAGCCATGGCGAGAACTAGTCTCCTCAGCTGCTGCTTCACTGGACCCACACCAAACACACATACAAGTGGCAATAGGAGCAGCAGCAGAAGCTGCTTGTAGCTTTGAGCTTCACTCCTTTTTCTTATATCCCCAAGCTCGGCAAACTCAGGTGCTCTCTCCTTTGACACTAGCAGGAGATTTAAACCACACAAGCCTCTGCCATAAACACTCCAAGCCAGTTTCCTTTCCTTGCTTTCACAAGCCATTTGCAGACTTTCTTGGCATGCATCTTTGCTTTTCTCATTCAAACAAGCTTCATTGTTTGAATGAGAAAATGTTCATTTCTTCTTGGTGTGTGTGTGCGGCCTCATCTGTCTCAATATCCTAACCAAATTTGGGGTTGGGGTCCATTCTGTATTTGCCGATTTTAATAGGAATAGACACCAATGTCTTTTTCACAGGTGACATAATCATCTCCTCATCTCCGTAGAAAATGCAATGGAACCTCTAATTACTCTAGTAGAAATACTAACTGAGTTTAGCAAGGTATCAAGCTACAAGTTAGAAAAATCAATTGTATTTCTTATATACAGTTGGAAATTGAAATTTTAAAAATACCAGTTAAAATGCATCAAAAACTCTGAAATACTTAGGGGTAGACCTGACAAAAGATTTTGTTACCTGTACATTAAAAATACAAAACATTACTGAGTGGTAATTAAGAAGAGATATATTATGTTCATATTGTGTTGAATAGTTATGAGACTCACCATTATAAAGATGTCAGTTCTCCCCAATTTATCTATATACTGAATATAATCTCAGTGAAAATGCCAGATAGATTTTTTAGCAAATGAACAAATTCCTTCTAAAACTCTTCTTGGTGTTTGAAATGAAAAAAAAATGTATATGAATGTATATAGCAGCTTTAGTTGTAACAGACAAAAGTTGGAAAAGCCCATATGTCCTTCCATGAGTGAATGGCTAAACAAACTGTAGTATGTTCACATGGAATTCTACTCAGCAATAAAAAGAAATGAATTACAAATATGAATGAATCTCCAGGGAATCATGCTGAGTGAAAAGGTCAGTACTCCAATTACATACTTTATAATTTCACTTATGTAACATTCTTGAAAGGTAAAATTACAGAAATGGAGAACAGATTAGCATTGCCAGGTCTTAAGGAAAGGGTTTCGGGAAAGAGAGAAGTGGGTGTGACTATAGAAGGACAACATGAAAGGTTCTTATGATGATGGAAGTATGTTGAGAGTATCAATGTCAATGTTCTGATTCTGTGTAGAGTATTATAAGATGTTACCACTGGGGGAAATTGGATAAAAGGTATATGGGATCTCCCTGAATTATTTCTTAAAACTACATGAGAATCCAGAATACTGGAGTGAGTTGCCATTTCCTCCTCCAGGGGATCTTCCTGACCCAGGGATCTAACTCTAACAATCTCTTGCATTGGCAGGTGGATTCTTTACCACTGCGCCACCTGGGAAATATTCTCACCTGAAGAATGCTATGGAGAGAGGAGCCTGGCGGGTTATAGTCCATGGGGTCACAAAAGAGTTGGATACAACTGAGAGCACGCGCACACACACACACACACACACACACGAGAATCCAGAATTACTTCCAAACAAAAAGTTAAAATTTAAGAAAGTTAGGCCAAAAGAAAACAAATTCTAAGGTGGTCGAACAAAACCCAACTGCTTTATAAATGTAAGTTTACTAAATATGTCAAAGAGTAAGACTGTCATTTATTTTAAAAATATTATTTAATGAGACATACTTCAAAAATAAAAGTTAAAAGAAAAAGTGTAGAAAAGATAATGCACTAGCCAAAAGAAGCATGGTGAAGCTATAGTAATATCAAAACAGACTAAGATGAAAACCAATATTATAAATAAAGGGTAAATTGCATAATTTCTTTTAAAAAGTATTTATATTTATTTGGCTGTGCTGGATCTCTGTTGTGGCATGTAGGATCTACTTCTCTGACCAGGGATCGAACCCAGGTCCCCTGCATTGGGAAGACAGTGTCCTACCCACTGGACCACCAGGGAAGTCACAAATTACATAATTTCTTATAGGATCAATTTAACAGGAAGCTAGTACAACTCTAAATATGTATCATCAACAAGAGAGCTTTAAAATATATAAAGCAAAGCTTTACAGAAATAAAAGGAGAAAGAGAAATCTACAAGTATAAAAAATGAAATCAGGAAGCTAGATGGACATAGAACCAGCTCTGTTCTCTTCTTATCTTTTAACAAAATAATTAGCAGAAAATAACTCTGACAGGTGACAGAAGAAATGTACTGCTGGTAAACACACATGAGACAAATAATTAAGACTTTCAGAGGACATGTTCTCTCTATGCAGTGTTTAGGAGTCTCTTTACCCTTTTCAGAAAGAGATTCACACTATTCTGAAACAGTGTTGGTTATCCTCTAGTGAAATGATGAAGCCTGTGGAAGGAAGACTTTTTTTCTGCTTCCTAGAGATAGCATATATCTTTAGTTTTGTGGCCTTGTATAGCTTTACAGGAAGCTTATGAGCAAGAAGCCTCTCTGATACTTTCAACAACTTCAAGTTCCTGATATTTAGCATGCTGTAGTCTGTAGTATTCTGTTCTCTTTGCCAATATACTATTACATAAAAGCGTCATGTTTTCATAGAGATTTTCTCCATTTTAGTCTCTACTGCAAAATTATTGTAATGAGTCTTCAACTTTCATTGAAAAGTTTTAAAATTCTTAAATCAGAGTGGAACTCAAATGAAATGTTGAAAAAAGTCAGGTCTTTATGCAGGAATGACATTAAAGTCTGGTTTGCTAGATTCTTAGGTTTTTGCACCTGGTTACTTCTCTGCTTTTCCACCTACACTTTTAACTCCTGAGGTCGAGGCTACTTTGAATTATTGACATGCCCTTTCATTTGATGGCTCAATATCTTTGCCTTCTTCAACAACATCTTTCTAAATTACCTGTATCACCTTTGTCCATAAAACACAAGTGGATGTGGAATAACACAGTGTAAAAAAGTAAGGGTGTTTCCAACAATACACATTCACCAAACTACGATTTTTTTCCATTTAATATTTTGGTGACTGTGGGGTGTTGACTTAATCAGGTAAGTTTCAATATTTTACCAGGTGCCCGTCAGAAAGACAGAAACACAATGAACACAAGCACACTGTCTCTCAAAAACTGCAGGGTCAGAATCAAGAGGTCCGTAGAACAGACGATGCGACCATAGTCACACGAATCAAATTCGCACGATTCCAAAATCACTGGACCTGAGTCTCTCGACCCGCTAGGCACCCTACCCCAAATCCCACCGCAGAACTCTTTCACACTCGATCACCCAAGGGCACTCCTCCCTTCTCTGACTGCCGCCCGGAGCTTGAGGCTCAGGCTCAGGCTGGCCCATCTCGTCACGGTGCCCAGATCTTTTCCCACCTTCACCCAGTCCCAGGTGGGGCCGGGATCAAACGGAACTAAACCGACTCAGTGGAGCTTCCTTCACGGACCAGATATCATAACGCCGAGAACCCGAAGATACAGCCAACTGCACGGAGCAAGCGACTTTTGCAGAAAATAGATTTGGACCGAGGAGGCCTCTGGGAAATGTAGTTCTGGGCAGCAAAATCGCGGACCTTTTCAGATTCTCCTCAGCACCAAGTAGCACGGGAGGCAGCTGCTGCAAAACTCAGCTGAGGTCCCTCGGCAGATCTGAGAGCCCCTCCACGGTGCGGTGGGTCATTCCGGTTACCCCGACAGCAGGAGGGCCAGTCCCTCCTCGGCGAGCCGCGGGGGCCTCTGGGAAGAGTTAGCTGCATCTAACGGACCTCGGCTGGTGCTGCCTACCGCCACAGTCGGCGCTGACCTGAGTGGCATCCCTCACTCGGGCCGCACCGGCTGTGCCACTCGGGCGGTGCTGAGGTGTGGAACTGTGACCTGTGTCTGCGGGCCCGCCGGTGAGTCTTCGGGAAGCCGCGAGCTCAGAATCCGGGACTCTCTGTGCTGGGTGGAGTAGGGGCCTGCGGCCCACTGGGTGCCTGTGTTGTTGGAGGAGGACGCCGGGCAGGGGCGGCGGGTTCCCTGAGGCCGTGGGAGTGGAGGGTGAAAAACTGAGCGTGTGACTCGATAGGACTTTATTTTCCAGACATTTGTTACCGTGACTCATGTGGCCGTGGAGTCGTGTGTGTAGGCGGATTTTGTGGATGTGTTTTTTCCTTTTCTATTTCCATATGAATGTGGCTTCGAACTACGAAGCCTGTGTGTGATTTGTGAGACTGTACCAGTGCTTCGTTTGTTTGGTTCTGGTCATAGTAAATATGTTTTTCTGTTAGACATCAGTAGCCCCAACACGTTGTTTTAGTATTTGTTTCAAATTGTATTTTCGTGTATTCGCCATATTTTGTGTGCTTAGTAACTTAATGCTCCTTGCCCCCAACTCCCAGCCCCAATTCAAAATAAAGAAAAGCTCCAAGAAAACAAGAATCATTCATACTTCTGCCAGCCACTATCAAATTTTATTTCCCATCTTTTCATTCCCCGTAAATATATTTATATATGCACTGTAGCTTGAAAGTTGGAAACACACTGTACATACAATTGTGTAGTCTACCTATGGCATTTAACAATGTGCAATTAATATTTTTACATTTAAACAATTACACATCTGTGTGATCATTTAACAGGTTTTTTATGGTATACATGTTAATGCATTTACTCTTGTTGATGCGTAATTTGGTTCTTTTCAACTTCTTGCCATTGTAAAGAACATGTTTATTAGCAACCTTTGGCACATGTTATGATGCACTTTATTAATTTTCGGGGCAGGCTCTTAGAAGTGGAACTGATCAGTTGAAGTGTATGTGCTTATTAAAGACTACCTGCATTTGTGCTAAGTCGCTTCAGTCATTCCCTGACTCCATGCAATCCTTTGGACTGCAGCCTGCCAGGCTCTTTTGTCCATGGATTCTCCAGGCAAGAATACTGGAGTGGGATACCATGCCCTCCTCCAGTGGGTCGTCCCAACCTGGGGATTGAAACTGTGTCTCTTAGCTCTACCTACATTGGCTGGTGGATTCTTTACCACTAGCGACATCTGGGAAGTGCAAAGACTCCCTAATTCTATCCAATTATTCTCTGGTAAAGTTCCATCTGATCTACAGTATTATTGGCATAGTATTAGATTGCCTATATTTATACACCCTTGATAACAATGGTTATCATTAATATTAGTAATCTTTGTTAACCTCATAGATGTAAAATTATTCCTTTAATTTGCAGTTATTTGATTACTATTGCAGTCAACCATTTTAAAAATAATTTTTTGTGAATTATGTGTTTTCTAAGTTATTTTTCTAAAGCAGTGTTCTATTTCCAAATTTCGTTTCTAGATTCTTCAGGTATTATGGATTTATTCATTCATCTACTCACCATTTATTGAATGCTGCATGTGACAGGAGTTAAAGGATGCTTGGGATATAGCATTGAACAAAGTAGACAGACTGCTATCATGGTACTTAAATTGTTGTGGGTCAGATAATAAGTGAGGTAAGTAAATTTAATATAACATACATTACATAGTGAAAAATTCTAAGAAGTAAAGAAGGAGAATGTATAGAATCAGGGATAGGACTTTTAGGTGGGGTAGCTAGAAATGCATCCTGAAAATGTAATAATAAAAGATATGAAGGAAATTAGGAGCTAATTATGCACAGCACATGTATATAATTAAGGGAAGAGGGAACACCAGTTAAAAAGCCCAGGTGGAAATATGCCTTTTACCAAAAGGCTGCTGCTGCTGCTAAGTTGTTTCAGTCGTGTCTGACTCTGTGCGACCCCAGAGATGGCAGCCCACTAGGCTCCCCCGTCCCTGGGATTCTCCAGGCAAGAACACTGGAGTGGGTTGCCATTTCCTTCTCCAGTGCATGAAAGTGAAGTCGCTCAGTCGTGTACGACTCTGTGCGACCCCATAGACGGCAGCCCACCAGGCTCCCCATCCCTGGGATTCTCCAGGCAAGAACACTGGAGTGGGGTGCCATTGCCTTCTCCAATGCATGAAAGTGAAAAGTGAAAGTGAAGTTGCTCAGCCGTGTCCAACTCTTCTTGACCCCTACCAGGCTCCTCCGTATGGGATTTTCCAGGCAAGAGTACTGGAGTGGGGGTGCCATTGCCTTCTCTGACCAAGAGACTAGGGTAGCTGAAATAGAGCAGATTAGAGGGAGAGTAGTGAGAGATGAGAGAAGAAAGGTAATTGAAGGGCCAGAGGCCAGATCATAATGGTCCTTGTGGGCCATGTTAATGATCTTGACATTTACTCAGAATGAGGTGAGAAGTTGTGGGAGAGTTTTGAACACGTGATTTTATCTGCTTATGATTTAAGAGGATTGCTTTGGTTGGTCTGATGAGAGGATTAGGGGAAGAAGACAAGGACAAGGGAAGAAGACAAGGACAAGGGAAGAAGACAAGGACAAGGGAAGAAGCGGAAAGACTAATTAGGAAACTATTGCATTAATCTAGGGAAAAGATGTTGGTGACCTGGACGAGAGTAGTAAAAATGGTGCGAAGTAGTCATGTATGGCAATTTGCTGATAGAACTGATGTGGTGTATAAGTATGACAGGATGACACATTATTTTTTAATCTGAGCAACTTGAAGATTGGAGTTATTACCTGAGAAGGGAAAGAGGGTAGGAAAACCTGGAGCATAGGGAAATAGTGAGATTTCAGTTTGGAATATTATATGTGAAGTATGAGGTGCCCATTGGGTATTTAGGTGGAAATATTAAGTTGGCAGTGGGATAGACAAGTGTACAGTAAAGAAAGTAAAGAAAGGTCTCAGATTGGAGACATACACTTGGCAGTTATTAGCATGTAGATGATGCACACGTGCATGCATGTGTGCTCAGTCATCTCCGAACTCTTTGTGACCTGTGGACTATAACCCACCAGGCTCCTTTGTCCATGGAATTTTCCAGGCAAGAATACTGGAGTGGGTTGCAATTTCCTACTTTTGGGGCTATTTCTGACCTAGGGATTGAACTCCAGTTGCTCCTGCACTGGCAGGCAGATTCCCAGGCACTACACCACCTGGGAAGCCCCTTTTAGGTGATATTTACAACCAGACTGGATGATATCATGTTGTAGGGTAGATGGAAAATGATAGAGGTAAAGGACTAATCTTTGGGTCACTTCAACGTGACAAAGTCTGGGAAATGAGGAGGAATCAGCAAAAGAGACTGAAAGGGACCAGCTAGAATGATTGAGAGAGAACTTGGTGATATCCTGGAAACCGAGGGAAGAATGTGTTTTAATGAAAATTGTGTCAGAGGCTGCTGATAGCCCAAGCAAAAGAAGATTGAGACCGTAGTATTGAATTTAGCAACATGAAAATTGTTGGTCACCCTGCAAAGCAGTTTCAGTGGAATAAGGACCTATAGAGAAAACTGGACAAGAAAAATTGTGATAACAAGTATAAACAACACTTTAAGTTTTTTTCCCTTAATGGAAGGAGTGAAATGGAGTGGTAGGTGGAGTTAAGAGGTAAATAATAACCCTTTTCATATACTGAGTGAAATGATTCAACAGAGAGAGAAACTTGATAAAGGAGGAAAGGGGAGAAATGCTATAGACATGTCCTTAAAGGGAAGAACAAATGTTAGGGTCTGAGGATAAAGGAAAAGAATAAAATAATCACTTAGGAGAGTGGGACAAAGAATAGAGAAATATAATATGATCTCCAGACAGCATTGAAGACCCACTTGCTGGTAGTTTTCATGAATTTAAATTGAGCCTATTCCACGTGGTTGTTTGATTTTTTTTCCTCCTGCACTGTTCATATGCATGGTTGTCGCCACAGATAGGGGAGGGGAGAGTAAAATTTAACCAGAGTTGTTGGTTTCATGAAGTGTTCCTGATGGTGGTGAAAAGTGGTTGAGTTGAAATGCGAGAGGAAGTAAGGTGGAAAGACAAGGATATTTTTCCCTTTAGTTGCCAAATGTTCAAAATAGGACAATCCCTCTTTTTATCACCATATTTGTTTTAGAAAGTGTGGAATATTGTTAGCTGTATTTTGTAGGGATTACAAAATGGCGATATTCAAATCCTATCATTCTTTCTTCATTTACTAGCTGGAATATTTTCCTAAGGAAAAAATGTCTGTCATCAATTCTGATTACTCTAAGATACAGTTTGCATTTATGAGAAGTTGTTTTCTGTGTAAATATTTAAGTCAATAATTGTAGTAGCTGATGTAAAGTATGCTTGTGTATCTATGCATGCATGCCTGCTAAGTTGCTTCAGTCATGTCCAACTCTTTGCAACCCATAGGCCACCAGCCTCCTCTGTCCATGAGATTCTCCAGGCAAGAACATTGGAGTACGTTGCCATGCCCTCCTCCAGGGGACTCTCCTGATCCAGGGATCGAACCTGAGTCTCTTACATCTCTTGGATTGGCAGGCAGGTTCTTCACCACTAGTGCCACCTGGGAAGCCCCTTCTCTGATACAGAGCTATTGATAAGTTCATGGGGCATCTCCTACATATGCACTCCTATTCTTGTTCACCAAATGTGCTTAAGCTCTCCATGATGTAGTAGTCATCTTTATAGCTATCAGCATCTTTGGGGAATGTATATTCTTGGCCTTTCTGATGGCTCCAAGTATCATTTTGCTACAGAGTGACCTTTAATCTGCCTTGTGGGTACAGGTTTCTCAAACCACAAAGCAAACCTTGTCTAAGGTTTTTATTCTCTTTTATTCTCTTTTTCAGCTCTGCCTTCTCAGACCCAGTCCATTCCCAGAAAGAAGAGGAAATGAATGAATTCCAGGTAAATTTTAAATAGCTTATTTGTTCCCTGCCTTATTTTACAGAGCAGTTTAAGGGAATCGTAGTAATCCATACACTAAACTGGAAAATCCTATACAGATAAAACATATTTTCAGAGGAAACAGAGTTGGAAGATTAAGACCAGGAAAGTTAAAATATGATTATGCAGAAATGTATTCACTTAGAGAAATTAAAGTTGGGCTTCAGTTTTGAATTTTATTACTATAGGTAAACAAGAGCAGAAATTCATTGTTTATTTAAGTAAGTTTTTCATTGGCACCTAGGTCAATGAATATATTATATATATATAGGAGACTTTCTGTAGTTGGTAAAACAGCTTTTCTGATAGTCTGGGGTTTTCTTTATAATTAAAAATAATCTTGGCTGTGCTGCATGGTTTGCAGGATCTCAGTTCCCTGACCAGGGATTGAACCCAGGTGACAGCAGTGAAAGTGCTGAATCCTAACCACTAGACCACCAGAGAGGTAGTCTGTTTTGATCAAAGATAAAGCAAAGATTATATGTTAAAATATCCCACCATTGGAAATAACACACATCAACATCAAAAGAAAAAGAGATAGTATTTCATGCAGTGGGATAGTACACACACACACATTCTCTCTCTCTCTCATTCAGCAGTGCAATAGTGTACACACATAGACACCAAAACAGAGTACTGCAACTTACAATACAATATGGATAATCTCACAAACATGTGACATGAAAGAAGCCAGATAAAAGAGTACATTCTGTGTGGTACCTTTATATGAAGTTTGAAAACTAGTCTCAGTGTTAGAGAATAGTGGTTACTGAGCAGGTATTTACTGGGCCGGGATATGAGGGAATCTTCTAGTATGCTGAAAATGTTCTATATTTTGATTTGAGTGATGGGTACACAAATATGTAAATGTATAAAAATGTCTCAGTTTGTACATTTAAGAGTAGCGTATTTTACCACATTATTCTATGTATGCCATACCTCATTTAAAAATAAAAACAGCCTATCTGAAGAAATAGATGGGATGTGCCTTTCAAATGACATTATATAATTATCTTTTTCCATGTATGTTTACTGCGATTTGGCCACAATCTAAAGTAATCATTTATGGTGAATTCTTATACTCTCAATCTACTAGAATGTGAACAGAGCAAAAGTTTTATTTGGTTTACTGCTGTATCTACTGGAGAAGGCAATGGCACCCCACTCCAGTACTCCTGCCTGGAAAATCCCATAGATGAAGGATTGCAGTCTATGGGGGTCCCTGAGGGTCAGACATGATTGAGTGACTTCATTTTCACTTTTCTCTTTCATGCATTGGAGAAGGACATGGCAACCCACTCCAGTGTTCTTGCCTGGAGAATCCCAAGGACGGGGAGCCTGGTGGGCTGCTGTCTGTGGGGTCACACAGAGTCCGACACGACTGAAGTAACTTAGCAGCAGCAGCAGCTGTATCTACAGCCCCTAGAACAATGCCTGGTATACCTGGTTTTTGTGAATGTAGTTGTAATGAATCCATGGTTCCTTATTTCTTCATTTTACTCTGAGAGTAAGTAATATCTGTTTCCTCTTCAAGGACGTTTCCTCAGAACATCCTTTTTCTTCAAACTTCCTTTGGAATCTTTCTCTTTCAGATTTTATCCTGTACTCTTAGCTACTAAACATATTTCAATTTACTGCCTTTTCACTCTCAGCTCAAAGATTTGCTTTACTAAAACATACCTTTCTTTGACCAAGTGCCCCTATCTCATAGCTTCTCTGTATGTCTAGTTTTTCCCTCAGCTAATTTTCAAAATGAACACACGTATGTAGCCAGCATAAGCACTGGATCAAGAAATAGAATATTACCCTAACACCCACTGGACTCCTTCTGCACCTTTCCAAGTTATTACCCCTACTCCAGGGGTAACCACTGTTTAGTGTATATCACTATAGATTATTTCTGCATATTTTTAAACTTAATGTAACCTATGTACTTGGTGTCTGACTTCTTTTGTTTAATATTTTGTCAGATTTATGTTGAATTGCTGCATGTAAGCTGTAGTTCACTCAGCTTTATTATTGAGTAGTTATATATTGAATAATTCTATATTATTCAATTATATGAATAAACCATAATTTTATATATCCATTCAATTATTGATTGGCATTTAGGTAATTTTTATTTGGGAGTAATTAAAATATTGTTCCTGTGAACTTTCTATTAGATTTTTGTTGCACATATGTGCATGTCTCTTTCTACCAAAGCAGAATTGCTGAGTCATAAGTTATGTGTAAGATTACCTTTTATTGATACTGCCAAACAGTTTTCCAAAGTGGTTGGCCAAAATTATACTCTTAGCAGTGTATGAGAGTTCTCAATTATTCCAAGACAACAACATCTTGAGTGTATTTTCTATGGTCACTAGCTTGTTTTTGGTATAATAATGAAACTCATAGATAGTAAAACAGAAGCTCAACTAAATTTGAGTACATAAAAATTACATTCTCCTGTTGATACAATCACCATAAAGTAAATTTGCAAAACCTAACAACAATATAGTAATACATATGGCAGACCAAATCTGGTATTTAAATATTTACAAACTAAATTAAAATCCAATAGAAAACTGCATATAATACATGAAAAAAAAATCCACAATTGAAAAAATAAAAAGAATAAATGCCCAGTAAAAACTGTAAATAATAATATCTATTGTTAATCAAAGTTTTACATAGATTACCTTATATGGTTTTCACAAAGAGTCTCTCTTTCCTATTTGTTTATGTTTTCATTTATTTCCCTCAACTAGTATGTAAGTTCCAGGAGGACAAGAACTTATGTCTATCTTCCAGCTATAACCTTGGACTCTAAACCAGTGCTGGGCATATCTATTAACTCAGTAACTTACTGAATAAAAACTATAACTCTAGGGCTCAAATATGAATTATTTCCTCATTCTCTTTAGTGGCAGTCAATATTCATAATGAAAACCTCAACTACTATGAGACCCTCAAATAGTCTCTGAGCTATCAAAAACAAACAAAAAAAAGGTTCAGTTGTTTAATTCTCTAGTTCTACCACTTTAACATATAGAAGAAATAGAAGAGCTGAGATTTCAGTGGTATTGCAGAGACTGAATCAAATGAACTTGTTGATACATTGTACCTAGGTGTTGTAGAAGAATTATGAATCAAAATATATGCTACAGTCCCATTTTTGGTAAAAGGGGGTTAGTGTTGTTATTAAGAAAGGTAAGAAAGTTAATGGCAAAAACTGCTGAGTACTAACATTACTTCTCACAAACCTAATACAGAATAGGTATATGTTACCTGAAATAGTGAACTATTGATGGCAAACTACTAACTGGATTCTAAGTAGTAAATAAACATGATAATGAGAAAAACAAAATTTTCTGTTAGAAAAGATTATTTTTACAGTCTGTCATAAAATCCAGGATTCGTGAAAGAATCTCATCATTTTCTTTGGATGAAAACTCCATACGTGAGACACTGTGTGTGCATGCTCAGTTGTGTCTGACTCTGCGACCCCATGGACACTATAGCCCTCTGGACTCCTCTGTCCATGGAATTTTCCAGGCAAGAATACTGGATTGGGTTGCCATTTCCTTCTTCATTTACATTATTTTTAAAATATTCTTTTCCATTGTGGTTTATTGCAGGAGATTGGATATAGTTTCCTGTGCTGTATATAGTAGGATCTTGCTGTTTATCCATTCTAAGTGTTATAGTTTGCACCTGCTATCCCCAAACTCTTTGTCCATCCCTCTTCCTCCCCTGCTACCCCTTGACAACCATAGGTCTGTTCTCTATCAGTGTGTCTGTTTCTGTTTTGTAGATAAGTTCATTTGTGCCATATTTTAGATTCCATGTATAAGTGACATCATATGGTATTTGCCTTTCTCTTTCTGACTTAGTATGATAATCTCTAGTTGCATCCGTGGTGTTGCATGCAAGTGGCATTATTTTATTCTTTTTATGGATGAGTAGTATCCCATTGACTGTGTACCATATCTTCTACCCATTCATCCAAGACAGTAAGCTTTAAACAAACAAAAAGAATGTTACTTTAAAATGCCAGTTAGTGCATTAGATAATAAAGATAAATGGTTAGGACTACTTCTGCATCAAACTGCAGAAAATTTATTACAAGGAATACTGTGAAAAATAAGCAACATATCAGTAGGAAACTTTTATTGATCTGTCTTAGCTCATGATAGACACATAGACAACAAAATTAACATAACTACCAATAATAATTTGATAGAGCTAATTGATTGTCATAGCTTATAGCCTGGAAACAATTAACATCCCCTTTTAGATATAAAGAAACTAAAAGACTGACCATATATTAGGCCCAAATTCAATAAATTTCAAAATACAAACTGTATATATTCCACAATGCAATTAGTTACATAGGAAGTTAATGATAAAACTTCAGAAAGAAAACATTTCCACATGGAAACTTTAAAACTAGCATAAGGAACTTAGGATCAAGAAAGACAGAATTTAAGATCATGGTTCAGGCCCTAATACCCTAACCATACTTAATCTTAAGCTAGAAAAATAGCCAGTAGTGGCTTGAAAATAGGATGGTCTCAGCATGAATGCAGTAGTAGAACTAAAGATAGAGAAGCTGGACATTGTTCATTGATAATGCTTCTCATAGCTGGTTCTCCTGAAGGGGATCTAGGAGCATATTTTCATGGCTGCCAGAAAAATAGCACTTTGAAAAGTTCTCTTTCTGGCATGAGCATTTATTTGTCTTAATAGATTTATCTAGTGTTATTGACTGTCTCTGACAGAAATCTTACATAACAGTTGCTTAAACAGGACAGAATTTTGTCTTTGTAGGAATTAGGTACCTTAAACAAAACAAAAAAATGAAAACAAACACTTGTCCTGTATCTCTAAGGCACAGGGAACCAGGATTCCTCTATCTCATTTTCTATGTGTTGACCAGCATCTTCCCATTACCCCCACCTCTCAGCCCCTGGCAACCACCATTCTATTCTCTATTTCTATAATTTTGACTTTTTAAGATTGTACATATAAGGGATATCATAGTGTTTTCTTTCTTCATCTGACATGCCCTGACATGCCTATCCATGGGGTTGCCAATTGCAGGATCCCATCTTTCTCCTGGCAGAGTAATATTCCATTGTATATGTATGCATTACCTCTTCTGTATGCATTCATCTGCTTTTTGGTCTCTGCTTTTTAATACCCTGTCTCTGCTTTTTAATACACTCTCTAGGCTGGTCAATAGCTTTTCTTCCAAGTAGCAAGTGTCTTAATTTCATGGCTGCACTTACTGTCTGCAATGATTTTCAAGCCCAAGAAAATAAAGTCTGGCACTGTTTCCACTGTTTTCCCATCTATTTGGCACATAGTGATGGGATCAGATGCCATGAGCTTCATTTTATGAATGTTGAGTTTTAAGCCAGCTTTTTCACTCTCCTCTTTCACTTTCATCAAGAGGCTCTTTAGTGCCTCTTCACTTTCTACCATAAAGGTGGTGTCATTCGCACACCTGAGGTTATTGATATTTCTTCCAGCAATCTTGATTTCAGCTTGAGCTTCATCCACCCCAGCATTTCACGTGGTGTACTCTTCATATAAGTTAAATAAGCAGAGTGACAATATACAGCTTTGACATACTCCTTCCCTAATTTTGAACCAGTTCATTGTTCCATGTCTGATGCTAACTGTTGCATTTTGACTTGCATACAGGTTCCTCAGGAGGCAGGTAAGGTGGTCAGTATTCGTTCTATTTTTTTTAATAATTTCTGAAATTAAGTTTTGGCTATGCTGGGTCTTCATTGCTGCATGAACTTTTCTCTAGTTATGACAAGTGGTGGCTACTCTCTAGTTGCAGTGTGTGGGCTTCCTATTGTGGTGGTTTCTCTTGTTGCAGAGCACAGGCTCTAGAGTGTGCAGGCTTCCTTAGTTGTGGCACATGGGCTTAATAGTTGCAGCTCCTGGGCTCTAGAGCACAAGCTTAATAGTTGTGGCACATGGGTTTAGTTACTGTGAGGCACAGCATGTGGGGTCTTCCTGCATCAGGGATGGAACCCATGTCTCCTGTATTGGCAGGCAGATTCTTTATGATGGAGCCACCAGGGGAGCCCCAACAATATTAATTCTTCTGATCCATGAACATGGACTATCTTTTCACTTATTTCTATTCTCTTCAGTTTCTTTCATCTCCTTGGCTAAATTTATTGCTAAGTATTTTTGTTGTTTCTGATACTTTTGTGAATGCGTGCATATGTGCGTGTCAAGTCATGTTTGACTGTTTCTGACCCCATGGACTGTAGCCTATCAGGCTCCTCTGTCCATGGGATTCTCCAGACAAGAAAACTGGAGTGGGTTGGCATTTCCTCCTCCAGGGGATCTTCCTGACCCAGGGATCGAACTTGCATCTCTTATGTCTCTTGTTCACTATTGTGAATGGGATTGTTTTATTTCTTATTCAGATATTTTGTTGTTAGTGTGTACAAACAGCTGATTTCTGTCTATTGATTTTATGTCCTGAAAATTTACTGAGTTTTTTGATTTGTTCTAACAGTTTTTTGGTGGTGATTTTAGGATTTTATATATATAGGATCATATCATCTTAAAAGACTTTTCTCCTTTCTTTCCTATTTGGATTTTTTTTTCCCTTGCCTGACTGCTCTGGTTAGGATTACTCATACTATATTGAATAGGACTGATGAGAGAACCTTGGTCTTGTTCTTATCTTAAAGGAAAAGTTTTCAACCTTTTACCATTGGGTATGATATTAGTTATTGGCTTATCATATATTGCCTGATTTATGTTGAGTTACATTCCTTTTATACTCAATTTGTTGAGAGTTTTTAATCACAAAAGGTTATTGTATTTTGTCAAATGCTTTTTCTGCCTCTGTTGAAATGATCACATAATTTCTGTTTTTCTATTAATATATCACATGTATAGATTTGCATGTGTTGAACTATCCTTGCATCCCAGGATTAAATCCTTCTTGATCATGGTGTTTTAACATGCTGTTGAATTTAGTTTGCCTATATTTTGTTGAAAATTTCTGCATCTACATTCATTAGAGACACTGGCCTATAGTTTCCTTTGCAGTGTCCTATCTCCCTTTAGTATCAGGGTAATGTTAGTCTTAGAAAATGAGCTTGAGGGTACTCTTTCTACCCCCTTCTGATGCCTATGTCAGAAGCTTTCTCTATCTCCTTTGTACTTTAATAAAACTTTATTACACAAAAGCAAAAAAAAAAAAGAAAGAAAGAAAGAAAATGAGCTTGAGAGTGTTCCCTTCAGTTCAACTTACTTTTTGTGTGAAAGTTTGAGAAAGATTGGCATCTGTTCATCTATAAATGATTGGTAAAACTCATCAGGGAAGCCATTTAGTTTTTGGCTTTTCTTTTTTGGAGGGAGACTCCATTTCTTTATTGGAAGATTTTAATTACTGATTCAGCTCCTTACTCATTATATCTGTTGTGATCTATTTCACGGTTCAGTCTTGGTAGGTTGTATGTTTCTAGGAATTTATCCATTTGTTCTAGGTTATCCACTTTGTTACCATATAGCTGTTCATAATAGTCTCTCATGGTCATTGTATCTGTGGTATCTTTCAGATATCACATGCCCCCTCTTTCATTTTATTTATTAGACTCCTCTTTTCTTCTTGACGGTGTCCTTAGCACAGTTAGTATGATCTGCTTCTCTGTAATATCCTCTGAGAATGTTATCCACTGCTCTCTCAGACTTTTCAGTCATGAAGCTCAAAATTCAGTATGCTGGATATGATGAGAGAAAAATGAGCCTCTTTGGCACCATCCCATTTAGCTGAGAAAACAGGGTACTCCCACATTTTTACTTTTCTTTGCAAATGAAATCATAGGCCAGGATTTCTCTCGGCCCTAAGCTATGTTGCCTTGATGGAGGAGTGATGTAGGTAAAAGTCAAACTGTTCCTCTTACCCTTTCTGATGAGTCCAAACTTGTATTTTTTGTTCCATTGGTGCACTGGAAATTCTTTGCTGGAGACTTGAACTTTCACAAAGTCTGTCTTTTGTTGGGTGCTTGTCTCAGACAGTCATTTTCTGGGGGCTCCTGAACAGTGGCCAAAAGAGGCTAGAGTCAGTTCACATGCCTCTCCAGGGTCTACAGCAAGAACTGAGGTCGTTATGCTTATTTTTCAACATTTGGGTAGGCAAGACTCCTTCTGAGTCCCTTGCATATGGTGCTGGATCCCACAGTTGCCACAAGGGCACTTTTGTCCATGGATGGATGCCGAATTATTGTTTTTGCAGTGGGGACTGAATGAGGGATGTCTTATTTAGCCATGATTACCTTTGGTTTCTTAATCCTGATTATTTACAAGTCCTTGCTCTTCAGTAGGAAGGGCTCCAAAAGAGAAGTTTCCATTATTCTCACAGCATACTCTGAACCTTAGTGAATGTTCATGTTCATAGGGTCCCTTTAGGACCTAGAAATTAATAATCAGAAACATTTTTTATGAGTTTGCTCCTGATGATTTCATTTTATCTTACCCTATCTGTCACAGAAATTCCTGAAAGTATAGGAAATATGGACAGTTCCCTTTTTCCAGTGCTGTTTTTCTTATGTTTATATTTTGGGGATATTTTGGTTTTTAACTAGGAAAAGTGCATTTGATTTCTGTGTCTAAATCACACTGCTTTGAAGAAATTTGTCACCATTCCTCATTTCTGACACTTTAAATCTTTCTTGGTACTATTTTCTCATAGTTCTGGTTGTAATTCAGATTTAGAATTTTAAAATTCTAAAATTTAAATCCATTTTTAAAAACTTCATTAACAAATCTTTTTCGATATCTTTTGGTATTTGTAGGATTCTGTTTGTGGCACTCTTTTTTCAGTATATGTGAACTCTGCAGTTTTCATGGCTGCAGACACATATTATAGGCTTATGAACAATAACTCTTCATTTTCAATTTAGGTTTCTTCTGACCTAATGAACAATATGTGCAATTGCTAAATCAATTAATATCTCCAGTTGGATGTCCTACTATGCTTCAAAGTTTGTATACCATTGTTGTGAAGTTGCTCAGTCGTGTCTGACTCTTTGCAACCCCATGGACTGTAGCCTATCAGACTCCTCTGTCCATGGGATTTTCCAGGCAAGAGTGCTGGAGTGGATTGCCATTTCCTTCTCCAGGGGATCTTCCCAACCCAGGGATTGAACCTGGGTCTCCCACATTGCAGGCAGACGCTTTACCATCTGAGCTACCAGGGAAGCCCTTGTATACCATTATACCATTCTACCATTCTCTTCCCTTTATGCTTCTATCCAAATCTTATTTTCATGTGTTAGTGAATCACAGGGACCTAGTGAGTTCCCAAACCAGTTAACTTTGAGTGAAGTTTTATATTCCCTCAGTTTTTACAGTCAGTATAAATCAGTACCCAAGATCTCTTTAACCCACTGCTGCTACTACTGCTGCTAAGTCGCTTCAGTCATGTTCGACTCTGTGTGACCCTGTAGTCAGCAGCCTACCAGGCTCCCTCCATTCTTGGGATTCTCCAGGCAAGATCGCTGGAGTAGGTTGCCATTTCCTTCTCCAATGCAGGAAAGTGAAAAGTGAAGGTGAAGTCTCTCAGTCGTGTCTGACTCTTTGCAACCCCATGGATTGCAGCCTACCAGCTCCTCCGCCCATGGGAGTTTCCAGGCAAGAATACTGGAGTGGGTTGCCATTGCCTTCTTTGCTTTAACCCACAGTAGTTATTAAATATGTGTGCTTGCTAAATCAATGAATGAACACAAATTGACAGGATATTGCTAAAATGATTTTTCTTTCAGACAGTAACAAAAACATAAAATTTATTTTATGATCTCTTACCTTTGTGTATTACCTGAACAAGTTTCAATATGTTTTGTCCACAACATATAAGGTGGATGACTTCAGATTGAGTGGGAGTATGTTGTTACAGGACACGGTGACATTCAAAGATGTGGCTATTGACTTCACTCAGGAAGAGTGGCAGCAGTTGGATCCTGCTCAAAGGAACCTGTACCGGAATGTGATGCTAGAAAACTATAACAACTTAATCACTGTGGGTAAGGGTAGTTTCCTATATAACTCGAATTCTGGGAGTAAAGTTCTCTTTTTCCCCCAGCATTTCTGAAATGTGTGCAACCTTCAAATGTTAGACTGAGTTTGGTCTTTTGGTGCCTTTGCTCACATGCACATCCATGCTGCAGCTTTCAAAGCAAAATGACATCTATGGTTATGTTTCAGGGGGCAGCATCCCTAGAAACAATGCTTTTCTTATCCTTCAGAAGGCCTTGGGCTAGCCTCAATTCTTGCACAATTCTTTTTCCTACTATTTATGCCCAAATCCTACATCCCTTCCCCTTCATAGGATGTCCATTCACCAAACCTGATGTGATTTTCAAGCTGGAGCAAGAAGAAGAACCATGGGTCATGGAGGAAGAAGTGTTAAAGAAACATTGTCCAGGTTAGTGAGAGGGAACCATACAGGTGAGGAAGGGCTAATATGTAAGTTCTTGATCCCTCTGAAATATTCCAAAGGTATATTTTTTTAAGGCCATAGAATTCCTTACTGACAATTGGTGTGAATTTTTTATATATGTAAGATGTCATTTTTGAAACTTTTTTTGAAAATTCACATTTTTGTTGTGAATTTAAATATCCTAACTCTGTCAAGCTTTGAAGTCAGTGGTACACTGGTTTCATAAGATTTAGAAGCTTTCCTTCACATTCTTCACAATCTGTATAAAATTACTCATTGTGTTATTTATGTCTTCCATTAATTCTACAGCATTCTCAGCATCATTAAATATTAGCTCTCATTCATTGTCTTAACTCTCTACCACTGAAACTCAGATAGATTCTAGACCTTTTATTTTTTCCTCCATATTTTTAAATCTGCTGTTTTCTTCCTTTGTAGCTCTCTGTTGCCTTCTCAGTAATTACTTTAAATATATCTTCCAGTTTACTAATTCTCTCTTCAATTGTTTATTTTTAACTCATCTACCTTTTAAAAAATTATTTATTTTTGGCTTTGCTGATTCTTTGTTGCTATGATGGGCTTTCTCTATTTGCAGCAAGCAGGGGCTATTCTAGTTGTGGTGCACAGGTTTCTTATTGCAGTGGCTTCTCTTGTTGCAGAGAACAGGTTCTAAGTGCACAGGCTTAAGTAGTTGAGGCATGTGGACTCAGTAGTTGTGGCTCTGGGGCTCTAGAACTTGGGCTTATTAGTATTGTGCCACACAGCTGTATTTTCTCTGCAGCATATGGGATCTTCCTGGACCAGGGATTTAACCCATGTTTCCTGCACTGGCAGGTGGGTTCTTTACCACTGAGCCACCAGAGAAGCTTAACTCATCCACCTTTGAAAAAAACTTTTAGTATAAGTATTTTGTATTTTTAGAAATTCCTTTTGTTTTTGCAAAAACTTCTCACATCTTTCTGATTCTTCCTAATAATTTCTGTGGCTTCTTCAGATTTGTGTTTTAATTTTTTCCTTCTTTAAAAATACTGTACATAGCTCTTTTGTATTGTCTTCAGGTTTGAATGTCCTATTTTTGAGGACTCAGTGTGTTTTGGTTCTTCATGTGCTCAATGATAGCTGATTCCAATTTGAGTTTTTTAAAATCTTTATTTATGATAATCTTCTTGTCCTAAATTGAGTTGCTTTCTTCTGAAGATGATTTACATGTATTTCTGGTGGGCACCAAGAGGCATTCCCAAGTAAGGATCAGTTCTTTGAAGGTCCTGGCTTTTGGCAGGAACCTCAATTGAACTTTTCTTCCTTATTGATAGCCCAAGAGCCTTATATTTTACTTAATAAGGCTTTGCATAGGTACTCAAGTCAGATCCATCTTCAGGCTGCTTTCAGTTCTGCTCTCTTAGTCATGGTTTTGGCTAATACTTGGTTTTGTTTTGTTCACTTTTTGTGTGTGTATAGTGCTCAGGTTGTTGGAGAATACTGCAGTGTTCTTGGAGATTTAGGCTACTTCCTATAAGCCCAGTAGTGCTTCAAAATTTCAGCTTTATCCACTGTCTAATTTTGCAAATGAGGTTACTCTATTGTAATTTCAATGATAAAAATCCTTATGTAGTCTGTCTCTTTTATTCCCCGACTTGCATGGTGTATTTTGTTTTGGGTGGTTTTATTTTTCCATGTATTTCTTTCTTGGTTCTGCTGGTTAATCTTTTTTAGCCCTTTTGTTTTCTCATTGTTTCTTCCTCGTGCATTTGTATTTCTATAAATATCTTTCTATATTTTTAGCTCTTGATTTATACTTGGTATTTTCACTAAGTTTTTTCATTCATGGCAATACTCAGTTAAGATTTTCATTCTGTATGTCATAATTTGCTTTAGCTTGAATTTTTTTCTGCTTTCTTTATATCATTTTTTTCTTACATTTTTTAAGATATATGATTTCAATACCTTCTCATTTTTGAGTGAGGATAGTTCCTTCTTAACCTGATTTTTAAATAAGTATAATGTTAGGGAAGAAAAGACAGTTCTTGGATCTAGAGCACAAATCTGCAAACTAAACTGCTAACAAAACTGCAAACTTTCTTTTCTGAGGAAGAAAGTTCTCAGATTTAGAGCACAAACCTATTGGCCAGCCACTTGTTTTTGTAAATAAAGTTTTATTGGAATACATTCATACCAAGTCATTTACATCTTGACTGTTACTGTTACAGAGGCAAGGTTGAATAGTCATGTCAAAGACTATATGGCCCATGAAAGTGAAAGAAAGAAAGAAAGTGAAGTCACTTAGTCATGTCTGACTCTTTGCAACCCCATGGACTGTAGGCTGCCAGGCTCCTCCATCTGTGGGATTTTCCAGGCAAGAATACTGAAGTGGGTTGCCATTTTCTTCTCCAGGGGATCTTTCTGACCCAGGGATCAAACCCCAGTCTCCCACACTGCAGGCAAACTCTTTACCATCTGAGCCACCAGGGAAGCCCATATGACCCATGAAGCCTAAATTATTTGCAATCTGACCTTATTTAAGAAAAAGTTTGCCAACTCTTGATGTATAGGAATACATCTGTGCTTCATACTAAAGCCTTTTATTCTGCATGGTTGTGTGAATATAAGTATGTTTAGGCTTTATTTCTTCTCATCCAAAAAGGAACTGTGGCCACAAGTCTCATAACTCTGAATCTTATACTCTCACCCCAAGATGTCTTCCTAAAAGATAGTATTTCACAGTGTTTCCTTGCTCAGTCCTGGTTTCCCTGACATAGTTAGGGGATGTCAAGTCTCCTGTAGTCAGTCTGCACTCGAAATTTCCATGTTGTAAACATGGGTTAATTAATTCTTCCCTTCAAGGTGTGATGTCCATTTTGACAGTGTCAGCTGTTTGCTCTGCCCATAATTGGCATGAACAATTGTCTTCTCTTAGAATCCTTTTTCCCCTGTTCCACCCTTCACTGTATTTGTCAGCATTAACTCATTATAATTAGGGTTATAACCACCACCTAGGATCACTGAAGCATCAACGTTTCAATTCTTGTTTGTATACAGGAAAAGAGATTAGATAAGTTTTTCATTCTACTATCTTAAAACATGGAGTCTTTTCTGTCACATTTGGTATTTTGATCTTGCTCCTGGAATTTGTCACTTCTACTTGGACAGTACCTTAAAGACCTGATCTTGCCTTCCCCCTCAGCCTCTTTTATTTAATTGAACTTTTCTGTTTCCCTGAACTGAGGTGACTCAAAAGCTTAAGCTCAGTATACTGGTTTCTACCAAGTCTCTAACTATCTGCTTTCACAAGAATCTTTCATTTCCTTTACTCTCAGTCTGGCAGAGGAAAATGGAGATTATTTTTTCCTCCCCTATTTTTGAGCTAAGCAGCCACTGGGGACTGGAAGTCTTACCCTTTGGTATGTAGATTTTCATTTATTCTGTTTGAGCCAGTTCCTTATCTCTGAATTCCTCTGCCTGGTGTCCTTGTTGTAGAGCTATTCTGCTTATCTTTCTCAAGAGAGTAACCTCACATATTCTCTAGGATGGAAGAGTAGTCTTTGTCTTCATTAGTTAATACCTTTTTATACTTTGCCTCATTTTCATGTGGTTTTGGATAGGATCAGAGATAAATTCATATATCAATTAGGCCCATATTTAATTTCTCATACTTTGTTTTCCCTTTTGCTCAGTTGTTGTTTAGTCGCTAAATCATGTCTGACTCTCTTGCAACGCCATGTACTATAGCCTGCCAGGCTCCTCTGTCCATGGGATTTCCCAGGCAAGAATGCTGGAGTGGGTTGCCATTTCCTTCTCCAGGGGATCTTCGTGACCCAGGGATCTAACCTGTGTCTCTTGCACTGGCAGGCAGATTCTTTACCACTCAGCCACCTGGGAAAACCCCTTTGCTCAGTACTTACTCCCTTTTCAGTCATGCTAAGTAGGCTTTTCTGCTTTTATATTCTGATTCTTTTATCCTATTTTTACCTTCCTGTTGTTTTCTCTCATTTTATTAATTACTGTAGTGTTCAGGTGAATTTTTAAAAATATGTAGTATGTGCTCACAGTACAGATTTTTAAAGTACAAAAGGATACATATTGAAAACTAATTTTTCTTCTCTTACCCATGTCTTCCTCTATGCTGGCAACCTGTAGTATCATTTTCCTTTGAGCTATACAAATATTACTTATTTGTATTTTCAAGCATTTTTATTGAAACCACTTTAAGTTGATAGGTTAACTTGTGGATAACTATCATCTCTGCTGTTGAATGTTCTTTTCCAAGAATGTGATATGCCTTTTGTCTTAGTTTCCTAGGGCTACTGTAACAAAGTAGAGGCTAGAAATACAAAATCAGGCTGTAAGTAGGGCTCATGTTCCTTACTGAAACCTACAGAAGATTCCTTGCATCTTTCAGCTTCTTTTATCCCAGATGTTTCTTGGCTTGTGACAGCATAACTCCAGTCTGTGTCTTTAACGTCACATAGTGTTTCCCTGTGTTTCTGCCTCTTCATGTAGCAATCTTCTTTTAAGAACACCAGTCAGATTAGGGGCTTACCCTACTCCACTGTGACCTCATCTTAACTAATTACATCTACAATGACCTTATTTTCAAATGACTTTGTGTTCTGAGGTAGTGGGCATTAGGACTTAAACATATTTTAAAGGTGGGGCACACAATTCAATCCATAACACTGTTTCATATGTTCAAATCTGTGTGTGCATGTAAAGTTTTATAATTTGTGGAACTTTCTAATTAAATATATTCCCCAATTTCTTGTATTTTTATTATAAATGTAGTCTTTTATTATCTTTTCTAAATAGCTATTTGTATATATGAAGGTTGCTAAAACTGAGAATTAATTTGCTCTAGTGAATTTAATGAACTTTCTATAATTTTTCAGGTAACTCTTGATTTTGCAAAGAAAGAGTTTTAATATTGACAGATAATGTGAATTTTTCCTTTCTATGTTGTTTGTGTGTGTGTGGGAATGTGACCCATGCTGTGCAGCACTTGGGTCCCTAGTTCCCCAACCAGAGATCAAACCCATACCCCTTCATTGGGAGAGCAGTCTTAACCACTGGACTGCTAGGAAAGTCACCTTTTCCAAGTTTTTATACCTCATTTCTTTCTCTTATTTAATGCTCTACCCTGTACTATAAAAATAGTTGTTAAAGTATTCATCTTTTTCTTTTTCCTGACTTTAACGTAACTGCTTTGGGATTTTTCCCATTAGGAATGGTACTAAGGTTTAAGTTGTACTGTGATTTTTCTCTAGTTAAATATGTTTCCATTTTATAAAGTTATTTTTATGGAAAAAATGGGTGTTGAATTTTTAATATGTTTTTAATATCTTTGGAAATGATTACTTGACTTTTCACTTTTGACCTATTTACTATTACTACTATCTACTTATAGATTTCTCTAATATTGAAACATAATTCTATTCATGGAAAAAAACAACATATGTATGTAATATTTAATATGCTTCTGAGTCACTTTCTTTTCCTTCTAGGTCATTTTGAATATAGAGTTTTTGCACTGATATTCAGAAATGAAGTAGATGTATAGTTTGCTTTTTGGTTGTCATCTTTATCCAGTATTGGTATTATGTTTGTCTCATATACAAAAAAGAATTCTTTTTCTTTCACAATATTTTGTATAGCACATGCTTAACAGCTGTCCTTTAGACAGTTGTTTAAATTCCCATGTAAATATCTATGGGCCTTGTCTATTTGTTTTGTTTGGGGGATTTATTTTCATAAATTTATTTATGGTAATTGGTCTTTTTTTCTACATCTTATAGAGTCAGTTTAGTTAAGTTATATTTTCCAGAAATTATTTCTATCAAGCCATTTATGAAAGTTTATTTCCATAGGAAATAGGAGCTATATATAAACCTAGAATTTGCTTAATAGGAAATGAGGCTATAAGCTAAGAATCTCATACATGTATTTTTTTGGTTTTAATTATGTATAATTTTGGAAAATTTTACAAGTGACATTTATTTGCAATTTCTTTTAGGAGAAATATGGGGGATGGATGAGCAGCTGAAAATTCAGGACAGACTTTTGACACAGCTTGAAGATAAATTCACAAAAACACTGACTGAAGAAAAAGTCAGTGAATGTCATAAGAAATTTGCAAATGCATTTCCTCTGAACTCAGAAGTTTTTCCTTCCAGTCACAGTGTCTATGAATATGACTTATTTGGAAAGTGTTTAGAACATAATAATTTCAACTATTACGAGAGAATCTTTATAGGAAGAGAAGACTGTGAATATAAGGAGCCTATGAAATCATTTGGCAATAGCTTATGCCATCTTGTAGTAACCCCCTTTAAGTGTAATCATTGTGGAAAAGGTTTTGATCAAACTTTGGACCTCATCAGACACTTGAGAATTCATACCGGAGAGAAACTCTATGAATGTAAAAATGTAGAAAAACTTTTGGTCACAAGGAAAAACTGATTAAACATCATAAAATTCACAGTAGGGAGCAGTCTTATGAATGTAATGAATGTGGGAAAGCTTTCATTAAAATGTCAAATCTCATTAGACATCAACGAATCCATACTGGTGAGAAACCCTATGCATGTAAGGGTGTGGGAAATCCTTCAGCCAGAAATCAAATCTAATTGATCATGAAAAAATTCATACTGGAGAGAAACCTTATGAATGTCATGAGTGTGGAAAAGCATTCAGCCAGAAGCAAAGCCTCATTGCACATCAGAAAGTTCATACTGGGGAGAAACCTTATGCGTGTAATGAATGTGGTAAAGCCTTCCCACGAATAGCATCTCTTGCTCTTCATATGAGAAGTCATACAGGAGAGAAACCTTATAAATGTGATAAATGTGGAAAAGCCTTCTCTCAGTTTTCCATGCTTATTATACATGTGAGAATTCATACAGGTGAGAAACCCTATGAATGTAATGAATGTGGAAAATCTTTCTCTCAAAGCTCAGCCCTTACTGTACATATGAGAAGTCATACTGGTGAGAAACCTTACGAATGTAAGGAATGTAGAAAAGCCTTCAGCCACAAGAAGAACTTCATTACACACCAAAAGATTCATACTAGAGAGAAACCTTATGAATGTAATGAATGTGGGAAAGCTTTCATTCAGATGTCAAATCTTGTTAGACACCAGAGAATTCACACTGGAGAAAAACCCTATATATGTAAGGAATGTGGCAAAGCCTTTAGCCAGAAATCAAATCTCATTGCTCATGAAAAAATTCATTCTGGAGAGAAACCCTATGAATGTAGTGAATGTGGGAAAGCCTTCAGCCAAAAGCAAAACTTTATTACACATCAGAAAGTTCACACTGGAGAGAAACCTTATGATTGTAATGAATGCGGTAAAGCCTTCTCTCAAATTGCTTCCCTTACTCTTCATCTGAGAAGTCACACAGGGGAAAAACCTTATGAATGTGATAAATGTGGGAAAGCCTTCTCTCAGTGCTCACTGCTTAATTTACATATGAGAAGTCATACAGGTGAGAAACCCTATGTATGTAATGAATGTGGGAAAGCTTTCTCTCAAAGAACTTCCCTTATTGTACACATGAGAGGTCATACAGGTGAGAAACCTTATGAATGTAACAAATGTGGAAAAGCCTTCTCCCAAAGTTCCTCCCTTACAATACATATACGAGGTCATACAGGTGAGAAACCCTTTGACTGTAGTAAATGTGGAAAAGCCTTTTCCCAAATCTCATCTCTTACACTTCATATGAGAAAACATACAGGTGAGAAGCCTTATCATTGTAATGAGTGTGGTAAGGCCTTCAGCCAAAAGTCACACCTTGTTAGACACCAGAGAATTCATACTTATTAGAAATAGAAACTTTATGAATCTTGTGAATATGGAAAAAGTCTTCAAAAGGAATTTAAATTTCCTTGCACATTACATAATGGGATCTAGAACAGCAAACTGTGAATGTGGGAAAGCCTTTTAAGAAGCCACACATTTGTGAAACATAATTCTTGCCAAAGGGACAAAATGTATGAGAAAGCTGATCATCAAAAACTTTCAGTAGACATCTTACCTAATGAAATTTATCCAGCATTCTCACTAAAATCTGAAACAAGATATTTGCTATCAGCTTATCAACATGATACTTGAGCTCCTAGCCATTGCAGAAAAAAGAAATACTCAAAATAACCTTTTTATACTAGAATAGTTAATTAGAAAATATGTTGATATAAAATATTTGAGTAAACATGATAATGAATTACAAGACATATATATGTAGTTAAACATTTTGAAGGTCACAAAAGAACACCTGAAATTTTGAGAAAAATAACATTGAGTAAAAGACATATAGATAATTTCTCACAAATCTCTAAAGTACTTCCACTCAAAGTTGTTTTTTTTAACCAGTTATGTTTTTAAGAATTTCACAAACTGATTGAAATTTTATATAGGAATGTAAAGGGTCACAAATATGTGAAATATGTAAAAATACAAGAGAGAAGATATACCATTAGATATCACATTTATTTAAAGCTGGTATCATTTTTTTTTACACAATGTTCTTAATGAGTATATCAGTGGAAACAAATTGAAGATTGGAGGAAGGTGATATAGGAATTTTGTGTATTATAGTGCTGTTGAAATCACTGGAGAGAAAATGACCTATTCAATAAATGGAAGATTCATATTACAAAAAATGTTAGCTCTCTACTTTTTATCATATACAAAAATAAAATCCAAACAGACTGAAGACTAGAACATAGAAAGCAAAATTCTATATGATGAAAATAAAAGACTATATTTACTACTTTAGAGTAACAGGATTTCTTTAAACATACATAAATGTGGAACATTCAGTTCTATTTTGGTTTTGGCTTCAGAGGCACCCACATATGTCACAGAGATACATATATCTTTGTGTTAACTGGATCGTGGTTTGTATTCCTCTAAATAGAATATATACATTTCCATTAATGGAGAAATAGAGTGATAATATGGTTATTCCTATGATAGAACATGATATTTAAAGATACAAATTTGACATAATTACACGGGTAGACTACATAATATTAACAGAAAAAGAAAAATGTACAATGAAATAAAACATTTCTATAAATTTAATAAAACAATGCAAAGAACAGTACTGTGTTGATCATGGATACATATATGACATTGCCTTTTAGGAAGTGAAGGCAGTTGTTATATTTATCTGTAATATTTCTTTAATAAAAGACAAAGCAAATATGACAGTAGTAATGAATCTGATTGTCAAAATTATGTTGTAGTTTTTTAAAATTATTATTTCTTGTCTGTATTTCCCTGTTTCTCTAAAATAATCAAGTGGATAGAGAAAACCTGGACCTATATGGATTCTTATTTTTGATCAGATAGAACATTTATAGAAAGTTAATAATGATACAAAACCAAACCTGGAAAGATATTTTGCTTACCACCTCATGTTAATTAGCATATATAAATCAGAAATATACAGCATCTGTTTGAAGAGAGCTTCAAATTTTTTCATTTTTTATTTTAAACACGAGTTCCCCCTATTTGAAACCAGTGAAGAAACAAATATTCAGTAGTTGGGATACATTTGGGAAAAAAATAGCACCTACATTTGGGTTGGTTTCAAACTAGGGAAAAGACCACTCATGCATAATGTAAAATGTTAATGTTGTGACGTATCAAGACAAGGATAGTTACTCATTGGGACAGAAGAAGTTTCAAAGTATATCAACAAATCTTTCTTTGGCTTCTGAATTTTTAAATGGGAATTCAGATAGTGGTTATTTTTATGTGTCAGGTAAGAGCTCAGTGAATGTGAAAGTTCACGTCTTCCTATACCACAGCTGTTTTATATTAATGCCTTTCAATTTTTTTCTAATTTTTTTATTGGAGGATAATTGCTTTACAATACTGTGCTGGCTTCTGCCACAAATGAACTCAAATATTTATAGTACTGAAACTTTTTTCCTCTGAATCAGTTCAGTCCAGTCAGTCACGTCCAACTCTGCAACCCCATGAACTGCAGCACACCAGGCTTCCCTGTCCATCACCAACTCCTGGAGCTTGCTCAAACTCATGTCCATTGAGTCTGTGATGCCATCCAACCATCTTATCCTCTCATCCCCTTCTGCCTTCAATCTTTCCCAGCATCAGGGTCTTTTCTAATGAGTCAGTTCTTTGCATCAGGTGGCCAAAGTATTGGGAGCCTCAGCATCAGTCCTTCGAATGAATATTCAGGACTGATTTTCTTTAGGATTGACTGGTTTGATCTTGCAGTCCAAGGAACTCTCAAGCGTCTTCTCCAACAAGCATCAATTCTTCGGTATTCACTTTCTTTATAGTCCAACTCATATCCATACATAACTACTGGAAAACCACAGCTTTGACTAGATGGGCCTTTGTTGGCAGAGTAATATATCTGCTTTTTAATATGCCATCTAGGTTGGTCATAGCTTTTCTTCCAAAGAGAAGAAATTTCATGACTCCAGTCACCACCTGCAGTGACTTGGGAGCCCAAAATAATTTCTCTGAATAGTCCATTCATATATTTTGTCTTTTTCTACTGGAACTTCCAAAAATACTTTTATTTAGAAATTATTACAGATTTTTATAAGTTGAATAAATAATACCCTAAAGCAGGGGTCCCCAACCTTTGGGATCTAATACCTGATGATCTGAGGTGG
Source organism: Nanger dama (assembly GCA_917880005.1). Classification (NCBI taxonomy): domain Eukaryota; kingdom Metazoa; phylum Chordata; class Mammalia; order Artiodactyla; family Bovidae; genus Nanger; species Nanger dama. The sequence continues at coordinate 46,889,868 of CAKJTW010000012.1, read as the reverse complement.
AGAGGATACAATAATAATAATAGAAATAAAGTGCATGATAAGCATAATGTGTTTTAATCATCCCCAAACCATCTTCTTTTCCCACCACCCATCCCACCTCTGGCCCATGGAAAAATTGTCTTCTGTGAAACTAGTCTCTGGTGCCAAAAAGGTTGGGGGCCAGTGCTCTAGAGGACTTTTAGTTTGTGTACCCTATATCTGCATTCCTCTAATGTTAACATTTTACATGACTATAGTTTTTTTTATCAAATTTGACACTAATTAGATTCATAGGCCTTAACCAGATTTCACTGATTTTGCATGCATTTGTGTGTGTGTGGTTACAATTTTATCTAGTGTAACTTTTTGTAATGACCACTACAATCAAAATATAGAACTTGAAACACCACAAGTATCACTTATTCTATCCTTTTGTAGTCATACTTTCTTTTCTACCCTTGACCCCCACTCCTAATCCCTGCCAAACACTGTTCTCCTTAATTTCACTATACCAGGAATGTTCTATAAGTAAAATCACTGTATTACCATTAATATTTACATTTACCTACCTAATTACTATGTAACCTTTTAAGGTTGGCTTTTTTTTCACTCAACATAATTCTTTTAGATCAATTCCACTTGTTGCAAGTACAATAGTTTGTTCTACTTTGATATACAGAGTTCTTAAGTACATTTCTTTGTATTAACTTTTTAGTAGTTTAGAATGTCTAGGTATTACTTTATACATACATGACTTATCAGTCTACTTTCATTAACACTGAACCAGTTCAAAACCTTATTTCTCCCCTTTGATTGTATAGTTATCATAAATATTTCTTCTATATACCTTAAGAACTACATAAGATAGTGTAGCCATTTTTTATTAAACCATCTAACATAATTGGGAACTCAACATTAAATGTACCCATATGGATACTTTCTGTCCTTTCCTCACTCCTGATATTGAAGAACTTCTTAGACCTCCTGACAAATTCTCAGTTTTCCGTTGTCTGAGCATGTCTTCCTTCACTTCATTCATATTTTTTTTTGCCAGTACAGAGTTCTGGGTTGACAGTTTTTTCAGCACTTTTTTTTCTTTTTGGCTGCACCCAGCAGTATGTGGGACTTTTGTTCCCTGGCCAGGGATTGAACCTGGGCCCTCTGCAGTAGAAATGTAGAGGCTTAGCCACTGGGCCATGGGGGAAGCCCCACGGGCTTCCCTGGTGGCTCAGAGATTAAAGCGTCTGCCTCCAATGCAAGAGACCCGGGTTTGATCCCTGGGTCGGGAAGATCCCCTGGAGAAGGAAATGGCAGTCCACTCCAGTATTCTTGCCTGGAGAATCCCATGGACGGAGAAGCCTAGTAGGTTACAGTCCACGGGGTCCCAAAAGAGTTGGACATGACTGAGCGACTTCACCTTAACCTTTAGCACTTAAAAAATGTACTACTTCTAAACGTCATGTGTTCTGATGAAAAATATGTTATTTAAGTCACTGTTTCTCTGTAGGTATAGATGATTTCTAACACTGCTTTCAATTTTTTTTTTTTTTTAGTTTTGTGAGGTTGGATTATCATGTGTCTTATAGATTTATTTGTATTTATCCTATTTAGAATTTGCTCACTTTCTTGAATATGGAGGCTTACATTTATTGCCAAATTTGAGTTTTCTGCCATTATTTCTTTGCATTCCTCTTCAGACTCACACTCTCTCTTTTCCTTCTAGGACTTGGCATATTTTCTCTCTCTTTTGCTCATATTGGGTAATTTCTCTTGTTCCATCTTTAAGTTCCCTAATGGTTTCCTCTGTCCTCTCCACTGTGTTCTTGAGCATATCCACTAAGTCTTTTATTTCTGCTACTGTATTTTTCAGTTAAAATATTTCATTTTGTTCTTTATACTCTCCCTTTCTTTGCTGACTTTCTACTTTTTTTCTCATCTCTTTCAAGTGTGTTCACAATTTGTTCACTGAAACATTTCTATGATTGCTGTTTTTAAATTGTTGGGTAACTTAAATGCTACAGTTCAAAAGGTGGCACATGTTCTTTCAGCTAACACCATAACTAGACAAACTGGTGAAATAGAGGATACTGAGGTGCAGCTCTTAGGATTAAAGTCACTGTGATACACAATTCAGGTTGATAGTCTACTAATGTTGACAACAGGCAAAAATACTTGCTTTTGTGAGATATATTTGTCAGGAGGAAGTGTCATGTTATTTGGTTGCTCAGTTGTGTCTGACTCTTTGTGACCCCGTGGACTGCAGCATGCCAGGCTTCCTGTACTTCACCATTTCCCAGAGCACAGAATCTTTGAATGATTACATATCAGGAAAACTGAACTGGTTATTTTGTGTCGGTATACATATGGACAGAACTGCTGCCATGACTGAACAGCTTTCTTGTTTCACTAGCTGGGCCAAAAGGTCACTTCTGAAAGTGAATCTATGCACTGTGTCATTTATGAAGAAATGCTGGATAGCCAAAAATTGTCACCTGAACCTAACAATATTTTACAGGATGTTATCAAAGTTAACCACATTAAAGTACATGCCCTTAACTCACATCTGTTCTTGCAGCTCTCTGAGGAGATGGATGCAAAGCACACATGTTTTATACACAGAAGTGAGATAGCTTTCTAAAGGTGGATCGCTGGCCAGAGTTCTTGAGTTACAAGAGCTGCTCCAGAGATTTCTTTTAGAAAAGCAGCCATCACTGGCAGCACATTTCACTGACACAGAACAGGTGGCAAAACCTGCTTGTGTAACATATTCAACAAACTTAATCAGTCACTTCAGAGAATGACAACTGCATTCAAGTTGGCAGATAAGGTGGCTGCATTCAAAATCAAACTGGAATTATGGAGACAAGTGAATAGTGGAAGTTTTGACACCTTTCAAACATTAACAGAGATTTTAAGAGAGACTGAGAAGAGTAGCTTCCTTCTCCCAGTCAGTGCATGATCACCTATCTCAGCTTTCAAAAAAGTTTGAGTATTACTTCCCAGCCAAAAAAGATCCCGAACTGTGACAGGATGGATCCATGACCCACTTACGAATAAGCCAGGTGAATCAACACTTTCCGTGCTAGAAGAGGATCAACTGCCTGCAATCACAAATGACGGTGTCCTTAAAAGTATGTTTCTGACAACTTCAAATCTCCTTATGTTCTGGATTAAAGTCAAGGGAAAATATTCTGAGATTGCCACCAAAGCACAGAAAAGCCTGCTTCCATTTCCAACATCCTCTTTGTGAAGCAAGAGTTTTCTGTAGTGACAGCAACCAAAACAAGATTACAGAGTAGACTGGACATAAGCAACACACTTCAGGTGTCAATGACTCTGAACACCCCCAGATGGGACTGCATAGTTAGAGGAAAATAAGCTCAGGGCTCCCACAAATTCTACATTATGTTGAGATGTTTAATTATATATCACAATGTAATAATAACAGTAATAAAGTGCACAATAAATCTAATGCTCTTGAATCATCCCCAAACCATCCCTCTCCCCACCCCCACCCCCACTCCATGGAAAAATTATCTTCCATGAAACAGGTTCCTGGTGCCAGAAAGCTTGGGAACTGCTGATCTACACTATCAACTAGAATATGCTACTAAACTATACAAATCAAATCAAAAGGAAAAAGTAGATACCCAAGAAAAAGATACGAAGTCATTTTGCAGAAAGGAAAAATCAAATATTTTATGTCAAAGTTAATGATATTCAAACCTTTCAATCATCAGATAAATCAAATTTAAACAAGATACAAATTTATACATAGATGATTGTGAAAATTAGAAAGCCAGATAATGCCAAGTGTTGGTAGTAGTGTGGAGAAAGAGGAACTCATACACTACTAACAGGAACATACATAGTGGAGAGTTTTTGGTCAAATTAAGTACAAGTGAACCCTATGATACAGTAATCTCATTCTCTGGGGTATACATCCCAGAGAAAATTTCACATTTCCATAAGAGATATGTATAAGAATTTTAATCATAGTCTTGTTTGTTATGGTCACTCCTTTTGTCACTCTGTTTATTATGTCATTCCTCTTGTTGGAGGAGTGAAGTTTTTTGGTGGGATTAGAGGCAGTCTAGTATCCTTCACTCAGGGAATGGCCAAATAAAATCAGTTGAATATTATGGAGCAGTACAAACAAAAGACCTAGGCATGGTTTTTGCTGAGTGAAAAAGATTTAATAAGTCTATTGTGCCATATTGCTTACGTAAATTAAAAGAAACAAAAAACAGTAATATTTGCATTTTATTTTGTTAGAAGGAGACACTTAAAGACATAGTGAGTTTGAAGGGATTTGAGATAAGGATAAAAGGGAGTTATGTAAAAGTTATATTAAAATAATAATAAAATTACATTTGTGTATTTTTAATACTACAAATAGCATACATAATTTCAAAAAATCATTTTAAATGGAAAAAGTTAGATATATGTTTTTAAGACAATAGAAGGCTTTGGGAGAGCAAACGAAAGTACCTGACCTAGCTCTGAGGAGGGCATGAAGCCTTCTCTGAATAGATAGATTAAATAAACCCCATATTAACTGGGAATACAGTAACAGATATTTTAATTTGAGGTAAAGGGAAGTGGCATAGAAGTGGCAGAATGAGTGGAGTTTATGCAGACTGCAAGAAAATTATATGGAATCCAGAGGTAACTTTATATAATCAGAGGCCAAATGATGACGCATTTTGTACAGGAAAGGTTAGGTGAGACACATGTACCCCAATGTTCATTGCAGCATTGTTTATAATTGCCAGGACATGGAAACAACCTAGATGTCCATCAGCAGATGAATGGATAAGAAAACTGTGGTACATATACACAATGGAGTATTACTCAGCCCTTAAAAAGAATAAATTTGACTCAGTTCTAATGAGATGGGTGAAACTGGAGGCAATTATACTGAGTGAAGTAAGCCAGAAAGAAAAACACCAATACAGTATACTGACACATATATATGGAATTCAGATGATCACCCTGTATGTGAGACAACAAAAGAGACACATAGGTATAGAATGGACTTTTGGACTCTGAGGGAGAGGGAGAGGGTGGGATGATTTGGGAGAATGGCATACTATCATATAAGAAACGAAGTGCCAGTCTATGTTCAATACAGGGTACAGGATGCTTGGGGCTGGTGCACGGGATGATCCAGGGAGATGATATGGGGTGGGAGATGGGAGGGGGCTTCGACATTGGGAGATCGTGTACACCTGTGGCTGATTCATGTCAATGTATGGCAAAACAAATACAGTATTGTAACGTAGAATAAAGTATTTTTTTAAAAAGGTAAAGAGAAATAATAAAAATTTAAGCTGGAAAGTGACTGATGTGGACAGATTCTGGAACCATGAAGTAGACGTGCTGCGGTAAAATGTCATTTTAAAAAATGGTGTAAGTAGCTTTGGAACTGGGTGATAGGTAGAGGCTGGAAGAGCTTTGAGGTTCATGTATGAAAAAGCCTAGTTTGCATTGATGGGACTGTTGGTAGAAATGGGTGCATGCATATGTGGTAGAAATACAATCGTTAAAGGTGATTCTGGTGAGTTCTATGAACATGCTGTTGGAAACTGGAACAAAGGAAATTAATAGAAAGTGACAAAGAACTTGGCAGGACTGCTCTCATGCTTTGTGGAAATAAGCGACAACCTTGTATTAGGTAAGATTTTTAAACAACGTGTTGAAGGTGTAGCCTAGTTTCTTCTTAAGGTTTATTATAAAATGTAAGAGGACAGGAAGATAAAGGAATTGTTGGGCAGAAAAGAACCAGATCTTGAATATTTAGAAAATTCTCAGTCTATCCACATTACAAAAAAAAAAGAGAAAATGAGTGCTGGAGGCAACAACAGGAGTGTAGCTGGACACTCTATAAAGAGTTTAACCAATGGATTTAATCAGCCATCTCAGTTGGAGCCAGTATCAGATGGGATTATAACAGAAAAACTGCCAGCTAGAACTAAAGGGAATAGAGAAAATGGGGAAGAATGAAGAAAGTCTGTTTTCCTTCTAAGATTTCACAGGACAGACAGGTCAGTTGAGCTATCTGATCTTGGATGTGTGCAATCCCTCGAGAAAAAGGATGGGATGAGGATCTAGTATAAGATGGCAACATAGAAGAATCCTGAACTCATCACCTCCTCTGGCAGACACAATGCATCTACAGCTACACACAGAACAATTTCCTCTAAAAGGAACTCCAAACCAGAGGAGGAACTCCCACACATTTGGCAAAGGGAAAACCCACATCAAAACAGGTAGGAGAGGCCGAGAGACAATTTCACCATAAACCCCACCCTCGGCACAGTGACCTACAACTGGGAGGAAACGTCACAACTCTGAGCTTCTCCCTGAGGAGCAAAGGATTTGAACCTCACATCTGGCATCCCAACTTTTAAGACCTGCATCTAAGATGAGGCCCTCAAACCCTCAGCTTTGAAAGTCAATGAATGGGATTTGCATTCATGAGACCTACAGGATAGGACAAACTGAGAAACGATTCTTAAAGGGCTCCAGCAGACCCACCTTGCTACCTCCCAGGGCCCAGCACAGAGGGACCCTAATTGAGACAGCAGTGAAAGGGGCAGGACACAAATTCCTGATAATGAGGAAGGGGCACAGCTGTTTGGATGCAGTGAAGACTGGCTGGAAGTGGCTGAAATCAAGGTGGCTTTGAGAACAGTCTGGTCATTGACCTTTACCTCATTATTCCTTCACTATAATACTAAAAATTACTCCCTCTTGCACAAACTCTAAGTTGGACCATAAAAGCCCAAAAAAGTGGACAGTGGTCCAATTCCTAGGAAATCCTCACCTTACATCAAAATAACAACAATGTTCCTCCCACTCATTAGCCTATGAAATTCCTTAACCTATAAAATCCTACAGCCTGTCTATGGCCATATCACCCTGAACACACCCAGTCTTGTCTGATCTTGGAAGCTAAGCATGGTCAGACCTGGTTAGAACTTGGATGGGAAACCTACTACCCCATGCCCCAAGGCCACTATCACTTAAGACAGTCTGCATTCTGCCCATGGGAGGTGTAGCTCTCTAAATTAACTGGTTTTCCCTTTATTCTGGGCTCACTCTTGGATTCTTTCCTGCATGAAGCCAAGGACCCTCACTTGGCAGTCTGTCCTAAGGACTCCTGCAGGTCCCAGGATGGTGACATTTCCCTCCTACACCATAATGAGTATCCAACTTTCTATGAAAGGAGCCAGTCTGCAAAGCTTAAGCCTGAGGAGCAGGTACCTAATTTAACACGTCCCCAATGCCTACCAAAATATTCTCCAAATGACCAGCAGGGCTTATGTTTCTAGGTCCCAGAGGGCAAACAGAGAGGTGGTTTTTTTGTTGTTTGTTTTTACCAGCTACCCACCCCAGGGCACAGTGGAGAGGTAGCTGACTGAGATGCCCAGTCTTTCTGTGAAAGAGGCTTGTTAGCTTATCTTCTCAGCTGCGGCCTGAGGGCCCAGTTGGTTTTTGTTTTGCTGAACCATACAGCCTGTGGGATCTTAGCTCCTTGTGTGCATGCTAAGTCGCTTCAGTCATGTCTGATTCTTTGTGACCCCATGGACTGTAGCCCACAAGGCTCCTCTGTCCATGGGATTCTCCAGGCAAGAATACTGGACTGGGTTGCCATGCCCTTCTCCAGGGGATCTTCCTGACCCAGGGATTGAGCCTGTGTCTCCTGTAGCTCCTGCATCACAGGTAGATTCTTTACCCTTGAGCCACCAGGGAAGCCCCAAACTCCCTGACCAGGGATCAAATCCAAACCCAGTTCCACCACAATGAAAGCACCAAGTCCTAACCACTGGACCCCCAGGGAACTCCCCCAGCTTCTAATTAAACACATATATTAGGTCTGAGTGTAATCCTCTCCAGAGACCTGGGAGGCAGGCACTAACTTTATGCTCTCCTTCAGTCTCCCTCCAGTTAGCCTGAATCTCCCAGAATGGAACTTGTGCACACATTTGAGGCCCTGATTCTTGATGGCTGCAGGGTACACCCCCTGATCACCTGGCTTTTGTGGCCAGCAGGGCTTAAGTTTGCTGATCCCACTGGCCTATAACAAAGAAAAGTAACCAAGCAAGACCCTATAAAGCCTTCCCAGGATAGACCTCCACCTATGTCCTCTGCCTGCCTTCTGTCTCTAGAACAAGCTTAGTCAAAGAATAAATTTAATCAAAGAAGTGAGAAAATGCAGAAAGAAAGGAAAAGACAAGCAAGACGAAAATACTTTAGCCATTAAACAAAGTCAAGGATCTTTAGTTCTTCTTCAGGGATTATAGATAATATTCTGAGCCATGTCCTTTGAGCTGTCTGCAGAGACTGAAACCCCCACCAGGTGGAAGAAGTTAACTATACTGCCCATAAGCATGTAGAGTCCAAACTATTTGGAACCAGAAGGCTGATGCTGATGACTCCCAATTACCACACCACCAACCAATGAAGAATGTCCACGAGCTGATCACACAGCCCACAAACCCCCTCCTTTACCCTGTCTTTATAAACTTTACCCTGAGAGCCTTTGGAGAGTTCGGGTCTTTAAGCACTAGCTGCCCTGTACTCCTTGCTGGGCGCCCAGCAATAAATGCTGCAGTTTACTTCACCACAAGCCAGTGTCAGAAGATGGGCTTCACTGCACACAGGCAAGTGGACCAAAGTTTGCTTCGGTAACAGAAACAGTGACTGGCTACTCTAAGGGGAAACAGCACAGAGGTAGCAGAATGGCATCCACTCCCGTTTTTCATCTTTCAGTGAAAGAAGCCTATTTGCTTATCTGAAAGCTTCAGCCTGAGGGGCAGGCTTCTGATTTCACATGCCTCTAGAGGTCTACTGATGGAGAAGGCGATGGCACCCCACTCCAGTACTCTTGCCTGGAAAATCCCATGGATGGAGCCTGGTGGGCTGCAGTCCATGGGGTTGTAAAAAGTCGGACATGACTGAGCGACTTCACTTTCACCTTTTCACTTTCATGCACTGGAGAAGGAAATGGCAACCCACTCCAATGTTCTTGCCTGGAGAATCCCAGGGGTAGGGGAGCCTGGTGGACTGCCATCTATAGGGTCGCACAGAGTCAGACATGACTGAAGCAAGCTGCAGAGGTCTACTGAAGTAAAGAGCAGAAAGGCTGGCAGTCCACATTTGCACTAGCCCCCTGCCTCACTCCACATTGCTGGCATCTCCCAGAAAGGAGCTTGTGCACACACCTAGAATCCCAGATTTTGTGGCTGCTATCAAAATCTTGATTACCTGGCTCTCGTAGCCAGCAGGGCTTACATTCACAGGTTCTATAGGACTGTAGCAAGAGAAAAAGTTCGTAACAAGCCATGCCCCTTCCCTCCCCAGGCACAGTGCAGAGGGAACTGACCGAGATGCCCAGTCTTTCTGTGAAAGAGGTCTATGAGCTTAGCTTTATAACGGTGGCCCAAGGGCTAGGCTTCTAATTAAACACACACCTAGGGGCCAAATGCAATCCTTTCCAGGGACCACAGAGGCTTGCAGCTAATATGGAGGCCGATGGCTGCCATCTTCATGCCCTTCTCTGCCCCACCCAGCAGGTATCTCTGAGAAAAAGTGTGTGCACACACTGAATGCCCCAACTTTTGTAGCTGTCACCCAGAGGCACATCCCTTCATAGCCTGACTCTGATGGCCAGCAGGGCTTGTGTTCACCAGTTCAACATGTAAAACACTGATAAACAGAAACCTCAATTAAAGAGTCAGGAGATCAGAAGGGGAGCTCTCACACCACAACCCCACAATGACAGAGCTCAACAGGAAGCAAGACTCTTCTTGCCTAGCTTTGTTTAGTACAGCCCTTTCAACATCCTTTCCTGCTCCATTGCCATGGGGGGTTCTTACATAAGGCTCATGATGATTGCAGACCCAAACTGCAATTCCCTGCTGATCCTGAATACATCCATTTGGGGAAACATCTGGCAGTCCGTTTTAGGTCAACATTTTGGTGGCCTGTGTGGGGACCAGAGAAGACCCTCCCCCCACCCCCCCAACAACCCCTGACAAGACTACAGGGCTGGTGTATCTTATCCCCTGTTTTTGTCCTGAATTTCTTCCAGTCAATTGGTGGGCAACAATGTTTCATAGTACACATATTTATAAGATCTTTAAAAATGTTTATACTTTTCTCCTGATGCTGGGAAAGATTGAGGGCAGGAAGAGAACGAGGGAAACAGAGGACAAGATGGTTGGATGGCATCACCAACTCAATGGACATGAGTTTAAGCAAACTCTGGGAGACAGTGAAGGACAGGGAAGCTTGGTGTGCTGCAGTCCACAGGGTCACAAAGAGTTGGACATAACTTAGCAACTGAACAACAACAACACACATTTCTCCATAAATACTACTTAAAAACAATTTAATTTCTGGATAGTCTGATTTATTGCTTTGTATGTCATCTAATATTTTCCCTAATGATACTACTTATTTTAAGTGATTTATTTCAAAAACAGGAAAAATATGTCAAGAGAATGAGAAGGCAAGCTGCACATCAGAAATATTTGCAAAAATATATCTGGTAAGGGAGTTATCCAAAATATACAAACAACTCTTAAAAATCAAAATAAGAAAACAACCTCATTTTAAAAAGACAAAAAGATCTGAACAGACATCTCACCAATAAAGATAACAGATGGTAAATAAGCACATGAAAAAGATGCTCCATATCGTATGTCATCAGGGAAGTGCAAATTAAAACAAGATACCACTACACACCTATTAGGATAGCTAAAAATCTAGAAAACTGACAAGGATAAGCAACACCATTCATTGCTGATGGGAATGCAAAATGAAAAGCCTCTTCAGAAGCTAGTTCAACAATTTCTTACAAAACTAAACATGCTCTTACCATTGATTCAGCAATCACTCCTTGGTATTTACCCAAATGAACTGAAAACGTATGTCCACATATGGATGTTAATAGCAGCTTTATTCACAATTGCCAAAATTTGGAAGCAACCAAGATCACCTTCATAAGGGAATAAACAAAACTGCAGTATATTCAGACAATGGAATACTATTCAGTGCTAAGAAGAGATGAGCTATCGTGCCATGAAAAAACAAGGAGGACATTTTAAATGCAGGGAAGTGAAAGAAGCCAATCTCAAAAATAAAAGCCATAAACTGTATGACTCCAATCATATGACATTCTGGAAAAGGCAAAACTCTGAAGACACTAAAAAGATCACAGGTTTCCAGGGATGAGGGATGTGGACAAGATGAACAGGTGGATCACAGAGAATTTTTAGGGTAGCAAAAATACTCTGTATGATTGTACAACAATGGATAAATATATTGTAAAACACAAACAGTGAACCCTAATGTAAACTACTGACTTTGGGTGATTATAATGTGTCAATGTAAGTTTATCAATGGTGACAAATGTACCACTCTGGTGGGTAATGTTGGCAGAGGGGAGGCTATGCATGTGTCGGGGGTAAGGGTATATGACAAACCTCTGTACCTTCCTCTTAATTTGGCTGTAAACCTAAACTGTCTCTAAAAGTCTTTTAAAAAGAAAATTATCTACCTATGCCTTTAAAAAACATTTTTATTATGAAAAATTTCAAATATACAAAGGAGAGTAATAAACAAGCACATACTCATCACCTATGTTTCATGACTGTTTACAGAGTGCCAGATTTATGTATACTTTGCTAACTACTGTAAATTAGGTATGTTGACGTCCCTGAAGGTCCACTGGCTAAGACTCTGTGCTTCCAAAACAGCACTCCCTCTTCCCCCACCTTGGGTCCTTGGTCAGGGAACTAGATCCTGTATTCCACAACTAAGAGTTTGCATGCCAGCAGCTAAGACCAGGTGCAGCCAAATAAATACATAAAAATTAAAATTAGAAAAAAAAAAGGTGGAAAGGAATGAGCTCCATTTAGAGAAGTGGGGAAGGTGAGAGGGAGAGGAGGATGGGGGTGAGACAAGAAGAAAGGGGTCAGGCTCCAGAGGTGGGAGGGCCTTCCCTAGGAGAGGAGGGCTCAGGTGATGCTCGTCCAAGGGGAACCAACATGCCAAGGAGCTATCAGTTCATGTTAATTTTGGTAGTGTATTGCATTATAAGGAGGCTCAGGGTTGAACGATCAACTGTGACAGGCTCGTTTTCCCTGTTATCACTGTTTGTCTCCAAGCAGAGCAGGAGAAAAAAACTTGACAGGGCTGCAGAACCAATGAGAATGTCTTCTTGGATGAGGTAAAGCTTATGTTCCAAATAGGAAGGAAACCCTTATGGAAACAGTATGCCAGGGCAACCCATGACCCAGTTACAGTCTTTCATGGGTGTTGGATGCCTGGGGGTGGTGGTGGAGGGGGACTTTCAGCAACAGGTCTCACCAGTCTTTACCCCAGATACCACCCAAGGCAAGGCAATGTCTTCTTCTGGCCAACGCCCATTATATGCTCAACTTTTCTAGAATTAGGGGTATTCAGTGTATATCTTGGGACCAGAATAAGCTAAATAACTGGATGGATGGGAAGGAAAGGATTTTTTTCCCCTTGATAACAGAGGAGAAGGGGCTACCAAAAGGACCAAGAAGAAGTTGTGCAGATCATGGTGCTTCCCAACCTTTACCAGGGCAAGAACAGAAAATGGTAATATATGGTACACTGGACTTGTATAAGTTAGGGTGTAGATTAAGCTGGTATAATAAAGACCCCAAGATATTATGATCTGAATATCATACATTTATTTATCCCTCATATAAGAGTCTAGGGGTGAGGAGTCCAGGACTGGTGGGATAGCTCTGTCTTCCTGAACAAGCACTTTCTATTTTTGGGCCAAAGGTGAGTATTAAAATTCTCATTATCTCCCAGGTAATAGAGGAAGGGCAGAGGAAGCAGGCACAGAAATACTAATCATCCTTTTTGCTCACATCTCATTGGTTGGGTAAAATGGACTTCATAAAAACTTTTTAAAAACCCCTTTTGTGTATTAAAGGCCATTATCAAGAAAGTGAGGGGCTTCACTAGTGGTCCAGTGGTTAAGAACACACCTTCCAATGCTGGGGATGTGGGTTCCATGCTTGCTGGGGGAACTAAGATCCCACATGATGTGGGGCGATTAAGCCTGCATGTCTCAACTAGAGAGTCCAGGCGATCTGCATGAAACAATGAAGATACTGAATGTCTCAGCTAAGACTCAACTCAGCCAAATTAAAAAAAAAAAATGCCTTCTTCAGTTGCACAGTAGAAAGTATCAACCTGATCACCCAGCTCTTTATCTTTTTCTCCTTAGAATTTACTCTCTTACATAGTATAAGACTTCCTTATTTTTTTAAATGTCTATCTTCTTCACTAGAAATTAGCTCCATGAAGGCAAGGATTTCTGTTTAATTCTGTTAAACACACAAAACTGTTATCTCTAAAGCCTGGATTAGAACAAAGGCTGGCACACAGTAGGCACTTGATACAAAAATTTTAAATAACACACACACACACAAACACAAACCTTCTGCTTAATCAAGAGTAAATAAAGAAAATCTTATACATGACAAGCAAAAATTGCATAAACTGTAACAGAGCAGAAAGATATCTTCAGCACAATAACCAGATTAAAAAGGAGATCCAAAAGTTCATTGCAATTGATCACACTCAACCAAGTGGAAAAGGTTTAATCAGTGTGCCCTAAATGAATCAGTTCATGTCCTAAAGAGAATTAACAGTCAGACTCAAACTCTCATCTTCTTAGGATGGGAAGTCTCTAGATGGTCCTAACATCTACAAACTACTAGTAAGGCATGAGTTTTTAAAATAATGCTATAAGACCAAGCCAATATATCACAGTAAGACAATGGGTTGTATAGCTGCAGATAAACAAAATTTAGTACCTCATTATGAGGGACAACTTCAGCTTCTTCAGCATTACTGGTTGGGGCATAGACTTGGATTACTGTGATACTGAATGGTTTGCCTTGGTTTAAAGCTCAACATTAAGAAAATGAAGATCATGGCATCTGGTCCCATCACTTCATGGGAAATAGATGGGGAAATAGTGGAAACAGTGTCAGACTTTATTTTGGGGGTTCCAAAATCACTGCAGATGGTGACTGCAGCCATGAAACTAAAAGACGCTTACTCCTTGGAAGTTATGACCAAACTAGATAGCATATTGAAAAGCAGAGACATTACTTTGCCAACAAAGGTCCGTCTAGTCAAGGCTATGGTTTCTCCAGTGGTCATGTATGGATGGATGTGAGAGTTGGACTGTGAAGAAAGCTGAGTGCCGAAGAATTGATGCTTTTGAACTGTGGTGTTGGAGAAGACTCTTGAGAGTCTCTTGGACTGCAAGGAGATCCAACTAGTCCATTCTGAAGGAGATCAGCCCTGGGATTTCTTTGGAGGCAATGATGCTAAAGCTGAAACTCCAGTTCTTTGGCCACCTCATGCGAAGAGTTGACTCATTGGAAAAGACTCTGATGCTGGGAGGGATTGGGGGTAGGAGGAGAAGGGGATGACAGGATGAGATGGCTGGATGGCATCACTGACCCGACGGATGTGAGTCTGAGTGAGTTGGTGATGGACAGGGAGACCCAGCGTGCTGCGATTCATGGGGTTGCAAAGAGTCAGACACAACTGAGTGACTGAACTGAACTGATGAGGAATAACATCAGAGTATAAAGTAAAAACACCTGTGCTACAGGCATGGGTGTAAAAGATTTTATCAACATTGCAAGAGAAGTTTAAACTGGACTTCCCTGGTGGTCCAGTGGCTAACATGACACACTCTCAATGCAGGGCACCAGGTTTGATCCCTGGTCAGGGAACTAGATCCCACAAGCTGCAATTAAGAACGAAAACTGAAGATGCTGCACGCTGCAACTAAGACCCACCTCAGGCAAAGAAATATTAAAAACAATAAGTGAAGTTTAACTGTAAAAACAGAATCACTGGCTTGGATTGATTATCAGCTTGGAGTAAGAAATCAGGTACCATATTTAGATCAAAAATCAGTGAATTCATCACTGGTCTGAGTAACTTTTTTTTTTTAGGCCTAAGTAAGTTTAGAGTAACCCTGGGGAATTTTCTGGAATAAGTTATAACTTAATCCTTAGAAAGTATTAAAGTGTTCCTACACCTCCAGAAAATGAGAATAAAGGAATGATGATGTGAATTTGTCTTATAATATTAATATATTTTAGATTAGATATAATGCAAGTTTGAGTGTTTTAAAACCATTACATTTGTTTGTGTCAAGGTTTGAAGTATTCAATTATACTAAATCTCTTAAGTTGTTCAGAGGAAATTTATCTTGCTCAGATGGTAAAGAGTCTGCCTGCAACGTGGGAGACCTGAGTTTGATTCCTGGGTCAGGAAGATCCCCTGGAGAAGAAAATGGCAGCCCACTCCAGTACTCTTGCCTGGAAAGTTCCATGGATGGAGGAGCCTGGTGGGCTACAGTCCATAGGATCACAAAGAGTCGGACATTACTGAGTGACTTCACTTTCAGTTTAAGAAAAATAATTTTCAAATTTTTATTATATATATAAGTATTTTCTTATATATAATTATATATATATAATATATATATTATCTATTTCTGCTTTATTGACTATGCCAAAACCTTTGACTGTGTGGATCACAATAAACTGGAAAATTCTGAAAGAGATGGGAATACCAGGCCACCTGACCTGCCTCTTGAGAAACCTGTATGCAAGTCAGGAAGCAAGTTAGAACTGGACATGGAACAACAGAAAGTGAAAAGAAAATGAAGTCTCAGTCGTGTCCGATTCTTTGTGACCCTGTGGACTGTAGCCTACCAGTCTCCTCCATCCCTGGAATTTTCCAGGGAAGAATACTGGAGTGGGTTGCCATTTCCTTCTCCAGGGTATCTTCCCAACCCAGGGATCAAACCTGGGTCTCCCACACTGCAGGCAGATGCTTTACCATCTGAGCCACTGGTTCCAAATAGGAAAAGGAGTACGTCAAGGCTATACATTGTCACCTTGCTTATGTAACTTACATGCAGAGTACATCATGCGAAACGCTGGGCTGGAGGAAGCACAAACTGGAATCAAGATTGCTGGGAGAAATATCAATAACCTCAGATATGCAAATGACACCACCCTTATGGCAGAAAGTGAAGAGGAACTCAAAAGCTTGATAAAAGTGAAAGTAGAGAGGTGAAAACAGTTGGCTTAAAGCTCAACATTCAGAAAACTAAGATCATGGCATCTGGTCCCATCACTTCATGGCAATTAGATGAGGAAACAATGGAAACAATGACAGACTTTATTTTGGGGGGCTTCAAAATCACTGCAGATGGTGATTGCAGCCATGAAATTAAAAGATACTTACTCCTTGGAAGGAAAATTATGACCAACCTAGACAGCATATTCAAAAGCAGAGACATTACTTTGCCAACAAAGGTCCGTCTAGTCAAGGCTATGGTTTTTCCAGTAGTCATGTATGGGTGTGAGGTTTGGACTATAAAGAAAGCTGAGTGCAGAAGAATCAATGTTTTTGAACTGTGGTGTTGGAGAAGACTCTTGAGTCCCTTGGACTGCAAGGAGATCCAACCAGTCCATCCTAAAGGAGATCAGTCCTGGGTACTCATTGGAGAGACTGATGCTAAAGCTGAAACTCCAATACTTTGGCCACCTTATGCGGAGAGCTGACTCATTGGAAAAGACCCTGATGTTGGAAAAGATTGAGGGCAGAGGAGAAGGGGATGACAGAGGATGAGATGGTTGGATGGCATCACTGACACAATGGACACAGGTTTGGGTGGACTCTAGGAGTTGGTGGTGGGTGGGGATGCCTGGTGTGCTGCGGTTCATTGGGTCACAAAGAGTTGGACATGACTGAGTGACTGAAATGAACCGAACTGATTATATAATTTGACTATTAAATTATTGCATTAGTAGTTGTTTCATTCCATGCATATACATACACATGTGAATCAATCACTTTTTCATAATTCATTTTCCTGATCTATTTTTATATATTTCTCCAGAAAATGCCCAAGATTCTAACTGGTTCTAACTGTTCAGAGTGGCAGGTTCTCCATATCAAAGTTTACCTTCACATATCCACTCAGATAAAACAGGAATATATTCCCCACACCTTTCTGTTCCTCATTACTCTGAATAGAAATGATTCAGACTCTAAAAATTTTAGGCTCCAATTGCTTTAACTGTTAGTTGAAAATGGCTCATTCTTTCTGCCAGCAATGTCTTACCTAATATCTCCAGTTTCAAAGAAGTTACCCATAAGCTTCTTAAACCAAGTTTACAACTCATCCACAAAAGAAGACTTCATTTACAATTCTATCTTATTATATTCTATAATGTTTAAATCCACACTGAAAGTAGAAAACCAAATAATTCCTGTAAGATGAAAAGACATTCATTAAACTGAAAGATCCATTATTCTCTTAGCTGGCCAATCTTTATTTTAAAAAGTATTTCACTGGAGTTCCTTGCTGGTGCAGTGGATAAAAATTCTCCTGCCTCAAAGCAAGAACAATGAATCCACCTACCAGTGCAGGGGATATGGGTTCCATCCCTTCTCCAGGAAGATTCCACATACCTCAAAGTGATTAAGCCCTTGTGCCACAACTACTGAAGCCCGCACACCTAGAGCCCATGCTTGGCAAGAGGCCAACACAATAAGCCCAAGCACCTCAACAAAGAGTAGCCACTCGCTGCAACTAGAGAAAGCTATCACACATCAATGAAGACCCAGTGCAGCCAAAAATAAATTAAAAATTTTTTTTTCTATTCTGACATGCTGGATCTTTCATTGTGGTGCACAGGCTCCAGAGGCATGGGTTTCATAGTTGCAGCATGCAGGCTCTCCAGTTGAGGTATGCTGACTTAGTTGTCTCATGGCGTGTGGGATCTTAGCTCCTCAACTAGGGATCAAACATGCATTCTCTGCATTAGAAAGTGGACTATCAACCACTGGACCACCAGGAAGTCCCCGATATTTCTTTAAAGGTCTATAGCAAGTCCCTGCCACAAATGATTTTAATTCCCCAGGAGAAAGCCTGGTAATAAGTTTTATTACATGAATTTAAAAAATTCTTATTGTGAAACAAACAAATATTAGTTTTTATCAACAAATAAAACATAATTCTTTCAGCTTTACAAAGGGTGTATATTCAACTTTCATGTACTTGTTATGAGGTTTCTCCTCAGGATAAATAATTATGCCATATAAAAGACTTAAGGCCTTTTCACATGTGTAGCAAACATAGGATATACACATCAGGACTCTAATTCCAAGAGGCAAAAACTCAAATCAAATTAACTGAAGCAAAAAAGAGAAAATTTATTGGATCACAAAAATGAAAATGTCAAAGATGGTGTAGGTTTCAGACATGACTGGATCAAGATCAAACAACATCCTCATATTTCTATTATCTCCAATTTCTTTGTATTGGATTTATTTTGGGAAGGCTTTATGTGGTAACAGAAAGGCTACTGGTGAGTTTTTATCAAATCCTTGACATTTGCAATTCCAGTGGGGGTGGGGAGGGTGCAGAAAGAAAAGATCTTTTCTCATTACCCATAACAGTACCTTCCTAGGGCTCTACTGGTCTAGACAGGGCCATTTGAAAACCCCTCATTTCTAGTCAGGTTGAGGAAAATAATTGATCACTGCTCTCCCTGATTAAATAATTTCATCAGAATGATAGGTACTGAGGATGAGTTAAGTCTCAAACGCAGCATATGACAGATCCAAAAGAAATAGATGGCTACTACTCAGGTTATTTCAAATAAAGGATGCTTGTGAACTGGAGACTTTTCCATATTTACTACATTCATTAGTAGAATTACTAACTGAAGAATTCACTGAATAAGGACCAAGTGGTGACTACATGTTTTCTTAATACACATAATCAGAGAGTTTTTCTATTATGAATTTTCTGATGTCGTCTAAGGGTTGAAGCACGGCTAAAATTGTTCCCACATTCACTACAGTTATAGGGTTTTTCTCCGGCATGAATTCTCTGGTGTAGCCTAAGGGACAAGACCTGATGGAAAGCCTTCCCACATTCATTGCATTCGTAGGGTTTCTCTCCAGTATGAATTCTATGATGCTGATTAAGGTATGAGCCACAACTGAAGGCCTTCCCACATTTGTTACATTCATAGGGTTTCTCTCCTGCATGACTTCTTTTATGATGAATTAGAACTAAAGCATCACTGAACGCTTTCCCACATTTATTGCATTCAAAAGGCCTCTCTCCAGTATGAATTCTATGATGTCGATTAAGCTGTGAGTCAGTCCTAAAAACTTCCCACATTTGATGCACTCATAGGGCTTTTCACCGGTGTGAATTCTCTGATGTTGATTAAGGTGTGAGCGATAGCCAAAGGTCTTCCCACATTCGTTACATTTAAAGGGTTTCTCTCCTGTATGAATTCTCTGATGCAGAGTAAGGGCTATGCGTCTGCTGAAGGCTTTTCCACATTGATTACATTCATAGGGTTTCTCTCCAGTGTGAATTCTCTGATGTTGATTAAGGTGTGCACTCTGTCTGAAGGCTTTGTTACATTCCTTACATTCATATGGTTTCTCTCCTGTGTGAATTCTCTGATGTTCAACAAGGAAGGCATAACGGCTAAAGGCCTTCCCACATTCATTGCATGCAAAAGGCTTCTCTCCAGTGTGGATTCTCTGATGTTGAGCAAGGTGTGCACTCTGTCGGAAGGCTTTGTTACATTCCTTACATTCATATGGTTTCTCCCCAATATGAGGTCTCTGATGCTCACTGAGAAAAAAGTCATGGCTGAAGCCCTTGCCACAGTCATTGCATGCATATGGTTTCTCTTTACTGTGAATTCTCTGAGGTTGCATAAAATACGAGTAACAGCTAAAGGCATTGCCATATTCATCATATCCATGGGGTGATTTTCCAAAATGAGTTGCTTGATGTTGAGTAAGTAATGAATGGAAACTTAAGAGGTTTGAAAAATCATTATTTTCATAAGATTTCTCCCCAGGAGAAATTTCTATGTCTTTACTAAGGTATGTGCTCTGGTTGAATTCTTCACATTCATTACCTACCAAAGATTCCTTCTCGGCATGCAGTCTTTTATGTTCAATTAGAACTGAATTTGGGGGGAACATTTTGTTAAAAATATCAAATTTATGTACTTGCTCTACTGGGGGAACTCTCTGTTGTGTTAAAAGTACTGACTTCAAGAGAATGTTTCTCTCAGAATTATTATATTCATTGTCTCTCTTCTCAGCAGAGATTTCCTTAAGAGTTGCCACTTGCCTGAAATGTCTCTCCTGATTTCCTTGATGCTGCTCAAATTCAGCCTCGTATTTCCAGGCTTCTCTGAAACTGGAACATTCAAGGCTATAACTTGTAAGTCTTTTTGTTACCACCCCCTGTGATATTTCCTCTTCATCAGTGTACCACTTTGGAGATAATGGCTTGATCTCATACCAAGACTCCCAGTCTGAAAAATATCAAGAAAACAAATGTCTCCTTTTCACCTTTGCAAGGAGAAAGAAAATCATTATAGAAGGAATTAAAGAATTTACTTGAGGGAAAGAGGGCAGAAAGTAGTGGTTCTGACTTTTTTTTTAAATCAATTTACATTTCTGTCAACAACATGAAATACATGTCTTCAAACTGATGCACACTGACTAACATCATTCTAAAAATCTTTGCCCCTACAAGAGTACCTCATTACTGTGTTACTTTGCAAATCTCTGAAAATTGAGCATTTTCATATATATTTTGTACCTTTTATATATTTTTCCATATATTTTAATTATACTGGCATCTTTTTTTAAGTGGTTTATAGAAGTCATTATAAATAAGGTGGTATGGCTTTATAAGTATTTTTCTCCCTGAAATCATCACTTTTTATTGTCACAGGTCATCTTCATTTATAATGCTTCTGATAAAGCCTGAACTCAAATCTCCCAGTCTTTTCATTAGAGAGTCTGGCTTTGCAGTCATTTTAAGAAAGATCTTTCCAAAATCCAATATTATACAAATATCATCCATAACTTTTACAAAAATCTTTTTGTACTACTAATTTGAAAAGCTATTTTTACCAAATATCAAATTCTCATATGTACATGGGTGTATTTTTGAAATTTCTTTATTGTTCCACTGACCTATTTCACTGTTCTTATATCAGACCAGTCTCATAGATAAAAGGCAAGATTCTTAAACATCAAAACTTGAATCAGGTAGTATATTAAATGAATAATACACATAATCAAGTAAGCAATTAAGAAATACATAAACTGTTCATCAGTAGGAAGCCCTTTATTATATTATTATATTATTCTCTATACTTTCATGTTTTTTAATTCATCAATAAAAAATTAAAAAATATATTTCCTGAAATAAAAACTCAAATCTCCATCCTGAAAGAGAATATATCTACTAGGAAAAAGTGACCCAAAATGGTCAAGACTGAAACATGCCCCACTAAAATGACTTTAAAATGAAAGAACCTTCTAAGAGATCAGAACAAAATATAAAGGTACTTACACAAAGAGAAAATATCAAGCTGGCATCAGGATTCTTTGTAACAACATTCAATACCAATACATTATAAGAAACTTAAGAAAAGAATGGCCAACTATGAACAGGGTAGAGCTTAGGGGACAGTTGCATGAACTCTTTCTGAGGAAATTGCTAAAGAATAGATTTCAGTCAATCAGGAGATGTCCAGAAAAACTTCAACAAAAGAAACTAGTGGAAAACAATAAATATATTTAGCTACAGAAATAAAACAAAAGAAAAAGTTAGGATAAATTTGACAGAAAAATAAGTGAAAGAAAGTGAAAGTGTTAGTCACTTAGTCGTCTTTGACTCTTTGAGAGCCCATGGACTGTAACCTGCCAGGCTCCTCTGCCCATGGAATTCTCAAGGCAAGAATACTGGAGTGGTTTGCCATTTCCTTCTCCAGGGGTTTTTCCTGACCCAGGGCTTGAACCTGGATCTTCTGCACTGCCAGCAGACTCTTTACCTCTGAGCCACCAGAACATGTAAATATAATATGCCTGGACAATGTAGAAACCATACAACTAACAAAATTTGGGAAGAGAGGGTGAGGAATATAATAAGGCTACTTTTTGACTCATCGGTAAAGTGAAAGGTGCTCAGTCATGTCCCGCTCTTTGCGACTCCATACTGTCCATGGAATTCTCCAGGTCAGAATACTGGAGTGGGTAGCCTTTCCCTTCTCCGGGGCATCTTCCCAACCCAGGGATCAAGCCAAGGTCTCCCACATTGCAGGTGAATTCTTTACCAGCTGAGCCACAAGGGAAGCCCAAGAATACTAGAGTGGATAGCCTATTCCCTTCTCCAGTGAATCTTCCTGACCCAGGAGTCAAACCAGGGTCTCCTGCATTGCTGTCAGATTCTTTACCAATTGAGCTATCAAGGAAGCATTTTAGGAAGGAAGGATAACTTGCCTTTTCATCTGTAAAAGGTAAAAAGAAAAAAAAATCAAAGGCTAATTTTTAAAGCTGACAAATCAAGTAATAAAGGAATAAACATTATTTAAAGAAACATGAAGGTCTCTTTATGTTTTTCTTTAAACACTGTTGAAAGAAACATGAAGGTAAACACCAGATCAAAAGAAAAATCTAATTATTATAAAAACTACAGTATTACATGACCAAAAAAGGCTAGGAAAACAGACAAGTAAAAGTCTTTTTTAAAAACTGTAAAAATCAGAAAATATAAAACAATACACAGAATTAAGCCTAAACATATTAAAAAAAAAATGTGGTTGGACTTTCACTTATTAAATTGAAATGATATCTAGACTGATATACTGCCTGTAAACCCCACGTTTAAATCAAAGTTATTTTACACAGTTGAAAATAAAAAGATGGGTAAAGGCCCTACAGAAAGCATAAAAAAAGCAAGAAACAGATTCTCCTCAAGGGCCTTCAGAAGGAAAGCAGGCTTCTAATGTTTTGATTTTAGCCCTGCAAGATCTATTTTCAACTTCTGACCTCCAGAGTTATAAGATAATAAATCTGTGTTTTTTCAGCCACCAAATTTATGGTAATTTGTTACAGCAGCCATAGCAGACTGGTACAACTTTTTGGGGGAGGAATTTGGCAATTTCTAATACTATATATCCACTTACTTAGCAATCTTACATCTAGGGAACGACCCTGAAAATAACACTTCAACAACAGGAAAATACGTATGCACACTGTTAGTTATTGCAGCATTGTTTGTAATTATATACTACTGCAAACATCCTAAATGTCCGCATACTAGAGAGTATGAATAAATTACCATAATATCCACATGATGGGGTATTCTGCAGCCATTAGAAAAATGAAGAAGCTCACCAGGAGCTAATATGGAGTGATTCCCTGTACAGCTGACCCATGAACAATGCAGGGGCTAGGGGCATAACTTTACAGTCAGCCCTCCAAATCTGCAGTTCAACATCCATGGATTCAACCAATCTCAAATTGTATATTTATTGAAAAAAATCTGCATGTAAGGGGATACTTAGATGCAAATCCTTGTCTCTTCAACTAACGTGCATGTTTAACTTTGATAAAACTCTATAAAGAAATCTAGAAGTGAAAAAAGAAATCTAGAAAGAATATAATTCTGTCCATAAAGGGGAAAGAAGTGTAAAGGAAGAAGATTCAAGGTTTAGGTAGAAGCAGGGGGTCCCCAGTGGCTCAGTGGTAAAGAATCCACCTGAAATGCAAGAGACGTGGGTTTGATTCCTGGGAGGGGAAGATCCACTGGTGGAGGACATGTAAATCCACTCCAGAATTCTTGCTTGGAGAATCCCATGGACAGAGGAGCTTGGCAGGCTACGGTCCACAGGATCACAAAGAGCCGGACATGACTGAAGTGACTTAGCACACATGCGTACATCCTTGAGAGTAAAACTTGATAGAAACAGAGCAGGAACAATCCCCTGAAGCCCAGGGCAGCCACCTCAAGTGCAAGGCAGTCTTTTCATGACCACTTTGGCTGCCACCTTACAACAGCCCTCCCTGCCCAGTCCCCTGTCACTCACCTGTATGTTGACCATCCAACATCTCTCTCTCCACCATCCAAGGTTCCTTCCCTTGTTCCAATAAAGAGATCATGTTGGGCTTAGAAATGGAGAGTCCTGTTTATAGGGGAAGAAAAAATGAGAACAAGCAAGAGACAGACAAGATAGATAAACAAATCCACTTGCTATTGCTGTTCCAGTGACTCAATCCCTTGGTCACTAGGCAAGAAAGGATATTAGAGAAAGGGCCAGAGAATAAAAAGAAGCTTGTAAGGAGGATAAGAAAGACAAAGCTTCTGTCATAGCAGCAATTCTCAAAGTACTAAAGCAGAAAAGAACCGCTGTCTTGGAACCAAACAGAAATGCAGATTCTCAGGCTGCCCCAACCCAGACCCTACCGAATCAGAAATCACAATGGTTCTCAAATATTAATAAGCATCAGAAGCATTTGGTGGGCTCATTAAAACCAGACTATTGGGGCTATTCCCAGATACTGTAGGTCTATAGTGGGACCCCATGATTTGCAATTTTAAAAATTCCCCACGACTTATTCATGCTGCTATTTCAAAGCATCATTCAGTAGCAAAAGGAACTACATTTATAACTCTGTGAAAACACTTCAAATAATTTCCTGGGAACAAGAAGTAGAAATCCAGCTAAGCATTTCAGATGCCCTAGATATTCCCAATGGAGGAAACTAATACACCTCATAGGGAAGATTTGAATCGTGGGGGTATACATCCTTACCAAGCCATACCAAGTTCCTGTAGTTCTCCAACATGACATCTCTGTACAAATCCTTCTGAGATGAGTCCAGCCATTCCCATTCCTCTTGGGAAAAATTCAGAGCCACATCCCTGAAGGTCACCAATCCCTGAAATTAAAAAAAAAAAAAAAAAAATCTTGAGACGTTCCAAACAGTGCAGTGGTTAAGACTCCATGTTTCCAATGCACAGGGTGTGAGTTTAATCTCTGGTCAAGGAACTAAGATCCCACATACTACATGTTATGAACAACAACAAAAATAAAAATAAAAAATTTTTGTTTACCAAGTACTCCCAGACAGTCCAAGCATCTTCCTCCATCTCTATCAGAAGAATTTAACTCAGTTGATTATCTCCTCCTTGAAATGCTTTCTCCTCTTGACTCCCAGGACCCACACACTCTTTTGGATTTCCTTCTGCATCAGTCCTTCTCAGTCTCTTTTGCTGGTTCCTTCTCTTCTTTTCAGCCTTTTGTCAGTCTTTGAATGCCCTAAGCTCACTCCCTAGCCCTCTTTCCTACCTATATTTATGACAACCTACTCTCAAGATAATCTTAACCTGTCCCATGGCTTTAGCTATGCTGTGTTCAGTCAGTTCAGTCATGTTCAATTCTGTGACCCCATGGACTGTAGCCAGCCAGGCTCCTCTGTCCATGGGATTTTCCCAGCAAGAATAATGGAATTGGTTGCCATGCCCTCCTCCAAGGGATCTTCTCCATCCAGGAATTGAACCCAAGTCTCCTGTATCTCTGCATTGCAGATGGATTCTTATATCACTGAGCCACTGGAAAAGCCCTTAAATACATTAACAACTCTCAAATTCACATCTCCAGTCCTAAACTCTAGATATATAACCAATACTCTACTTGGATATCCAACAGGTCTCTCTAATTTATCTGGAACTCAAATCTTGATTCTTATCTCATCCCAGCCCATCTTCCCATCTCAGTAAATAGCATGAGCATATACACAATTGCCCAGGTCAAAAATCTTTGTAGTTATTCATGATTTTCTTTCTCTCACACTCCACAACCAAACCCTGATCAAATACCATACTTCCTATCTCCAATAGATACCCAGAATCTCACAAGCTCCAATGCCACCACCGTGATCCAGGCAGCTATCACCTTCCACCTGGATTACTAAGTCTCTCCTGACTGGACTCCTTGCTTCCACTCTTCCTTGCTTTTGATTTTCCTTCCTTTTTAAAATATAAATCAGATCACATCACCAACATTCTAGTGGTTCTCCTTCACCCTTAGAACAAAAATCAAAGCTCTGGTCATGACTTTCAAGGGCCTGCTTAATTTGGTCCCCAGCTATTCCCCTAATCTCACAGTGCCTATTTTCCTCTGATGATACTGGCTTATTGCTATCCCTGAAATACATCAAACATGCTCCCACCACAGTAACTTTGCACTTGCTATTTCTTCTACCATTTTTTGTCTTTTTAATAGGAATTTAATTGCTTTACAATACTGTTTTAGTTTCTGCTGTACAACAAAGTGAATCAGCTATTTACATACATATATCTCCTCCCTCTTGGACTTCCCTCCTGCCCCACCCCATCACACCTTCTACTTTTAAAGCTCTTTCCCAGATCTCAACAAAACTTCCTCCCTATGTTCACTGAGGTTTCTCTTTGCTTAAACTTCACTTCCAAAAACAAACAAACAAAAATTCCTTGACCTCCCTAGTTAAAAGGGCACTTGATAATCACACTCCATCCTTTCATTCCAACACAACAAATCACAATCCATCTAAAGATAAAACATTCTGTTCCATTATACATTTCAGCACAACACTGAATTAAAAAAAAAAGATACTAAATGTTTTGTAGAAGGATTATCTGAACAAACAGTGGAGAGGGAGAAGTGAAGAGAGTGCTCACCAGACCACCTGGGACTCTCCAAAGTCCTAAAAATTGACATGGAATTTCTGAAAACAAATCGAAAATATCAACTTACCTGGGACATGGCTTTACACAGTCCAACAGCCATTCTTCCTTCCTTCTTCAATTTTCTCTCTTTGGAGAAAAAAGTCCTGGAAAAGGGAGTTATAAGAACAACAACAACAACAAAAAATGGAACAGCAGTCCTATGCTGCTGATCCAAGACTCACAGAGAGGTTTCTTGTCCCTTTATGGTCCCTAGTTTCCTTATATGAACCAGTCTGTGCATCACATTGGAGGGAACTCCATATTTTACCTAAAGAGAATCTCCTTCCCAGTTACTATTTTTCCTTATCTTGATTTTTTTTTTCTTCTTAGCATTTAACATCATTGGACATGTTACTTTCTTTTTTTTTCTGATGTCTTCCCAAATAATAGTACAAGATTTAAGAGAGCCAGGATTTATTGGGGTTCACTGTGTATCTCTGTGCTGTGCTTAACTGCTCAGTTGCTTAGTTGCTGAGTTCTTTGTGACGCCATGGACTGTAGCCTGCCAGGCACCTCTGTCCATGGGGATTCTCCAGGCAAGAATGCTGGAGTGGGTTGCCATGCCCTCCTCCAGGGGATCTTCCCAACCCAGGGACTGAACCCAGGTCTCCCACATTGCAGGCAGATTCTTTACTGTCTGAGCCACCAGGGAGTCCCTATGTATCTCCAGGGCCAGAATAATGCCAGAACCACTGCAAATGCTCAAAACAAATTTGGCAGACAAATAAATAAATCTCAGTGAGGCTCCTGTAATATAAATAGCAATGTTCATTTCAGTTCAGTCACTCAGTCGTATCTGACTCTTTGCAACCCCATGAATCGCAGCACGCCAGGCCTCCCTGTCCCACATATTGCATATGTCATTATCTTAGTTAATTTTCACAAAACTGCAAGTGAAAGTGAAAGTGAAGTCGCTCAGTCGTGTCCGACTCTTTGCAACCCCATGGACATGGACTGTAGCCTACCAGGCTCCTCCCTCCATGAGATTCTCCAGGCAAGAGTACTGGAGTGGGTTGCCATTTCCTTCTCCAGGGGATCTTCCTGACCCAGGGATCAAACCCAGGTCTCCTGCATTCCAGGCAGACGCTTTAACCTCTGAGCCACCAGGGAAAGGTAGGTATTATTATCACTATTTTACCATCAAGTGAAACTGAGGTTCAGAAAGCTTAGACAGCTTACTCAAATTCATAAGAGTCAAACTGCAGGGTGACTCAAAAACTGGTCCTCCAGACTTCCCCGATGGTGAAGTGGCTAAGACTCTGATTCCCAATGTAGGGGGCCTGGGTTCGATCTCTGTCAGGGAACTAGATCCCACATGCCACAACTATGACCTGGCCCAGCCAAATAAATAAACAAAATAAATATTAAGACTCTGAGAGTCCCCTGGATTGCAAGGAAATCAACCCCTGAATACTCACTGAAAGGGCTGATGCTGAAGCTGAAGCTCCAATACTTTGGCCACCTGATGTGAACAGCCGACTCACTGGAAAAGACACTGATGCTAGGAAAGACTGAGAGCAGAAGGAGAAAGAGGCAACAGAGGATGAGGTGGTGGGATGGCAGCACCAGATCAATAGACATGAGTTTGAGCAAACTTGAGGAGTTAGTCAAAGACACAGGAAAGGCTGGTGTGCTGCAGCTCATGGGGTCGCAAGTAGTCAGACACTACTTAGTGACTGAACAACAGCAACAATAAATATTAGAAGAAAAAAAAACTGGTTCTCTTTCAAGAGACCACAGTGTTTGCATGGGAAATAATCAACATAACCTGAGAAATCAGTGCTATATGTTTTTAGAGAAGCGTATTTGGAGGTGGAAGATGTTACCTTAATTTCTCCACAGAAATTCAGCCTGAGGTAAACATGCCAAATTTCAACACCAAACCAATAAGAAACTGCACAGCCTGAAACAAGTTCCTTGTCTTCTCAGAGCCAACATTTTTTCACTCTGAAAACAAAGACAGTTGTGTTTGACTTAGAATTTAAGATATACAACCCTAATTCTGGGCTACTCTCCACTAGTCAACTCAGTCTCCAAGAAAATTATTTATTTCCTTAGTGCAATGCAGCCTGAAATTGTCCACAAAGGCCTTTGCAACCTGAGAAGAAAATCAACGAAATCTTTTCAGAATCGGGGAGCTCCAAGTAGCATCTGTATAAAAGAAATAGCTTTTAAATTTCTGTTTCAAATAGCTGTGCATCACGAATATTTTTCAAGTTTGAAAGAACCATCAGTCTCTGAAAGAAGGTGATGGAAAAGATTTGGGCTTTATATAGTCCCCCAGGCACACACTGACTCTCCAGTCCTTTCCTCACTGGCTAGGTGACCTTGGGCAAATCAATCCAACTGCCAGAACCTTTCCTCATTGTTACAATGCCTGTGCCAACTCCTGGTACAGAGAAGTGCCACCCTTGTTGCCATTTAGATTTTACGCACACATTTGAAAAGGAAATGAGAACATATTTCTTTATTAAAAAGTCAGAACCAAAAACTTATTTCACTTAGTATGTGAGAAAAAGAGCCATGGATTAGCCTCTCTCAGCACTAAACATGGAAGAGTACTGACACAAACCTAAAATCTCAACATCGACGGCCTAAGGACAGGAAGGCTGGGCTTTTCTCCCCCAAAGGCAGCCAATGTGAGGATGGTCTCACTACAATATCTTTAGACTGGGTTCTGTGACTCACAACGGGACACAAGGAAGAGATCCAAATTAATTTTCATATCCAGAAGGTCCTGGGCCAAGACCACAGACAATCCTCGCCAACACCCTCAGAACCCAGGGCCCCCATTTTTCATTCTCACAATGTGGAAAACATCAAGAGAGTTGAAAAATTAAAAGCAAAGACTCTGGAGCTAAATAGCCTGGGCTAAAGTCCCAGTTCTGTCACTTAGTAACTGTGTGAAGGTGGGTGAGCAATTTTAATCTTCCTGTGTCTCACAATCACATACTAGATCTGACCTACACATACAAATTCTTTCCCAATCATATGCATACCGACATGGCCACACAATCACAAACATAATGTCACATACACACACAGTGTCATTAATGCAAAGAGAGATGATACACAATTACTCCAACAGAGAGACAGTCACACACAACCTCATACACAGTGACATACCACACAAGGTCACACATCCTGCCACCATTACTCATACAAAATTATGCCTGCAGACTGATGATCATTGGTACATAACCACACTTTCAAATGCAGTTACACCCACAGGGACAAGTGGGCAAACAGTCACACACACATCCACACAACAACACACACACACAATGTCACATCTGCAGTCTCTCATAAACCCATACACAAATAACACAATTACGCCTGCGGAGACAGTCACACAGAAACACAGACTCAGTTGCATGCCAGAGACAGATGGTTACAGCCATGTTCAACCATACAGTGACACAGTTCACACTGTCACACACACACTGTCATACAGCCATACACGGTGACATACAGTCTCCCCAGAGGCGCCCGCCTGGTCCCCAACCCGATCCCTGCTGGTCCACCCCAAGCCCGGCCCTGATCTCTGGCTCCGCGCCAGCCAGGCCCAACTCACCTCCCGGCGTCCCTGGATCTGGAAACCCGCCGAGCGACCCGAGACCCGCGACGTCGCCTCCCAGCATCCCCCGCGGGGCGGAGCGGGACGCGGACTGATGCTCACCGGACCCCGGGTTCGGCTGGGGACACATCTAGCTGCGAGGAACTAGACTAGCGACTCAGTTTTTCATTCTGACCCTGAGGACCACAAGTCCCAGATGCTTTGCGCCTCGACCTCCTTGCTGAATGAACTACATTTCCCAGAGGGCCCCGAAGCACGCCCCAACATCGCGGCTGCACTACGGGACGCCACGGCCACAGGTCCGAGTACCCAAAGAACTGCGTGATAACCTGGGATATCGTGAATGGGTATTTAAGTGACCCTGGGCAACTGTGTGAGGGAATGCTGAAGCTGCGCGTGCCTGTGACTGTTACTGAGTGCTCAGGGTGGAGATTTGTGTGTGACTGTCGCTGCACACTTTTGTGCTTACGCACCACGGGGCAACGTGTTCTGTCAGTGTAGTCAGCTTGTGTATTTTAAATCATGCCCCGTGATTGTGGATCATTGTGTGAGACTGTGGATCTGCCAAGAATGGGAAAGTTATTATGGATGTGTAAGGGACTGTGGCTGACTTTGGGCATGACGTTTCTGTAACTGTGTTCTTAGCCCAGAGATCCGCAGAGGTTTTATCATAATTGGCGGTGGAGCTTTGTTTCTGGGCTTGTTGAGTCCGTGGGAGAGGAGTCTGTGTGTGTCCTCTGTGTGTGTGTGTGTGTGTCTGACTTCCTGTCTTCAGGTCCAACTGTTCTCTCGTCCCTGCCCAACCTCTCACCCCGGCCAGGGTGGGGTCAATATTATCTTTATTTTTATATCGTGTGTGTGTGTGCGTGTGCGTGTGCGTGTGGTGTCAGACTCTTTGCGACCACATGGACTGACTGTACCCCACCAGTCTCCCTCTGTCCATGGCATTTTCCAGGCAAGAATACTGGATTGGGCGGCCATTTCCTACTCCAGGGGGTCTCCCCAAGCCAGGGATGGAAGCTGCCACCCTGGCATCTTCTGCATTGGCAGGCAAATTCTTCACCACTGTGCCACCTGGGAAGCCCATATCTCTTCTCTACTTTCTGCTAATGTGATGGCAGGCACAGAGAGTAATTATATTCCAGTTGTAGGAAGATGCTCACTTGTATCAAAACCATTTATATTTTTGTAGCCAGGAGCTCTCGGGTTTCTTTTATTACTGTTCCTAACTTTTCACTTTACAAGTTTAATTTGTTGTTTTGGTGTTATTCAGTCACTAAGTCATGTCCAACTCTTTGTGACCTCATGGATTGCAGCATGCCAGGCTTCCCTGTCCTTCACTATCTCCCAGAATTTGCTCAAATTCATGTACATTAAGTTGGTGATGCTAACTAACCATCTCATCCTCTGCTGCCCTCTTCTCCTTCTGCCTTCAGTCTTTCCTAGCATCAGGGTCTTTTCTAATGAGTTGGCTCTTTGCATCACGTGGCTAAAGTAGTGGAGCTTCAGCTTCAGCATCAGTCCTTTCCATGAATATTCAGGGTTGATTTCCTTTAGGATTGATTGGTTTGATCTCCTTACAGTCCAAGAGAGTCTCAATAGTCTTCCTCAGCACAACCATTTGAAAGCATCAATTCTTTGGCACTTGGCCTTCTTTCCAACTCACATCCAAATATGACTACTGGAAAAACCACGGCTTTGATTATACAGACCTTTGTTGGCAAAGTGATGCTTCTGCTTTTTAATATGCTGTCTAGGTTTGACCAAGTTCCAATATCACTGTGGATAGTAACTGAAGCCATGAAATTAAAAGTCTCTTACTCTTTGGAAGGAAAACTATGACAAACCTTGACAACTTTATCTAGGGCCCAGCTTTAAGAAAACTATCCATAGTCAAGAGGCCAACAATGTGAACCTGTGAATGATGTTAAAGAAAACAAGAACTGAGTGGTACTTGAAGGGTCCTGTTTGTTTTGTTTTGTAATTCAGGAAATATTGCTGTAGGAGAAAAGAGACTTGAGTACAGAACTAGCTCAACTCCAAATATAGCAAGAGAGGATTTACAGACAAGGAGCAAGTCAGGGTTGGGGGGGTGGTGGTGGTCAGTTTATGGAAAATTATAAAGAGGAGACATAAAGGGATAGGGGGAATTCTTGCTAGGCTGACTAATAGGATTCTTGCTGAGGGAAGGCCAGAGTGATCACATACCATCTGGGTGGATGAGGAATTTAAATACTGAGTGATCAGATATCAAGAACATGAGCTAAACTGACTTGACAGAATTCTTGCTAAAACTGGGTGATGCGAAGACAAACACTGAAGCCCAAAAGTTGAAGCCTAGTTGAGAAGAGGGTTCTGAGGAGTCTGATTAAAGTTTGGTCAAGGAGAGTCTTTGTCAGTGAAAGTTAAAAAAAAAATCTGGAAGGTGCACCCAAGTCAAGATCTCGGTATATGTGGAAGTAAAGAGAAGTTCTTGAAATAAAAACACATCTCTGGATATCCTCTCCAATGCCCTCCCCAGAAAGAGTCCTCCAACAGCTGAAGCCCCAGTGAAAGAGTTTGAGGTGTTTGTCACTCAGTTGTGTTTGACTCTTTGTGCCCCCATGGACTGTAGCCCATCAGGCTCCTCTGTCCATGGGATTCTCCAGGCAAGAATACTGCTTGGGTACTGGAGTGGGTTGCCGTGCCCTTCTCCAGGGGATTTTCCCAACCCAGGGATCAAATCTGTGTCTCTTACTCTCCTACACTAGTAGGCAAGTTCTTTACCACTAATACCCCCTGGGAAGCCCCTCAAATATATAATATAAATTAATAAATAAAAATAAAGACAGATCATTAACATAAGACAAAAGGAGAATAAAATAACTATATAGAAAATATAAAATTTTACAAGTTTGTGTTAATCTTGGCATATTACTAAAATAGATATATATACACTCACATTAAATACTTTAAGATTCAAACTTAATCACATTCAAAACTATACTTTATGAACCAAAATGGAAGAAACCACAAAATACATTGATTACAATACTATAAGATAAAAAGCTGAATACTAGGATATTGTAAAAATGAGTATGTCCATCTAGCCCCTTGTAAGCACTCTGAAATAGTAATTCTTATATAAAAGAAAATAAAAATTGAAAACTATATGCCACTTAGAAATGAACTGACTTTCAGGACAGTAAAAAGGCAATAAATAAACCAAATTATGATTAAATAAGATTGAAAATGCAATACAATAAAAAAGAAAGCTTGAGATTAGTAAATATTAACAGAAATTAACAAATATAAAAAGACACACTGAAGAAATGATTAAAAGCATAAAGCTGCTTCTTTGAGTAAAAAAACAGAAAAAAATGATTGCCAAGAATAGTTAAAGAGACATAGCCACAAGCCTAGCCATTAAGTAATCATATCATTTAGTTCTAGAAATGAATATGGCCCATGTTTCAGTGTTCTGTCTAGATAGAGCAGCATACCTCAGATTGTAGGTTTACATCTGTCAGTGGATGTTAAGCATTTTTCTGCAATTGTTTCTTCTATGCCTATTTTAAATTATATAAAGCACAGATGTTAATAAAATGTTTGGTATAGCACCTAACTTTTTCTGGTGTGTGTGTGTGTACAGTATTTTCAGTATGGGTTATAGACCACAAATATCTAGAAACAACACACTTAAAGGTGAAAAATAAAGTGTTTGACTTTCACTTGGGTTTGAACAGTTTCCATCATTAAAAAAAGGGTGACTTCTTTATGTGTTTGCAAATCTTTAACATTCAATTTAATAGAATATACTTGGTATTTTCGGAGAAGGCAATGGCACCCCACTCCAGTACTCTTGCCTGGAAAATCCCATGGACAGAGTAGCCTGGTAAGCTACAGTACATGGCGTCGCTAAGAGTCGGACACGACTGAGCGACTTCACTTTCACTTTTCACTTTTATGTATTGGAGAAGGAAATGGCAACTCACTCCAGTGTTCTTGCCTGGAGAATCCCAGGGACGATGGGCTGCCGTCTATGGGGTCACGCAGAGTCAGACACGACTGAAGTGACTTAGCAGCAGCAGCACTTGGTATTTTATATGTGTTCCTGCATTTAATGTGTTCACATAAATAAAATCTGGTATCATGTAGATACACAGTAAGAAAACAGAGGAGTGTTTTAATACTCTTCAGGTAATTGTCAACATTATCCTTTGATATTTCATCAAAAATCATGGAATCTGGCTTTTATCTTGTTAAAATCCATGTCTATCTTATACTTTAATATACCTACAGATGATTTTGCAGCATTATGTACTAATTGTTTGCAAAATACTGGTTCAATGAATTAGGCAGATCTTCCATTATCATATTTCATTATATGGTATTATAAAATCATGCTCATTAATATCATCACCAATCTTATCACAAAGGGCTAAGTACTGGGAAACTGTCAAGCTCATGGTGGCAGGTAACTTGTTTTTCAATATTCTGATCCTTTGTTTGAAAGTCAGATTAACAGAAATTACCATCAGTTTTCTTCACTGGCAGTTTTTTTTTTTTTTTTTTAATCACTTCATTTTTGACAAAATGTCTACCAAACATCCAAGTCTGAGTCACCTTATCCAAAACTTGTCAGTTGATCTTTCAAATAAAATTGGTGTCCATAAAAAGGTGGCTGGTTCAGCTCACAAATTAAACAATATACAAGTGCATCTCCTTGAAACAGCTTCATACTTCAGCTTGAAGGACTTTACATGTATTTCTCTTTTCATCACACAAAATGTTTAAAAGATGTATACATACCAATTTTAGTATCATGGCTGTGATATTATAGTATAATTTTATAAGACATTACCATTGGAGTAAACTGAGTAAAGAATACATGAGATTTCCTGATAAAATTTCTTGCAACTCTGTGTTAGTTATCTCAAAATTTAAACTATAATTTTAAACTACTGTACTCAAAGGTCAAGATTTAACAAAATTCTACTATTTTATGAAGAACATTCTTAAGTGGAACTTGCATTTTTTTTTTTTACCACAAATAGGGGGTGGTTAAAAATACAATAATGCTAGTAGTACAGTTTGCTGCAGTCGATGGGGTCACAGTTTGACACAACTGAGTGACTGAACAACAGTTTGGTGTCACTGCTTGATTCATGCTAAGAGCCCAGCAGTTTTACCCACGATTGCTGACTGATTTTGCATCATCAGTACAAATTTCAGCAAAAAGCAAGTAATGTCTTAGTGTTACAATGAAATTTGTTTTGACCATGCAGATCATTTGAAAGGGCGACGCCCCCTGCCCGACCAAATCCTCTGATCACACTTAGGGAACCAATGATCCATAAGAAGTCAAAATTGAGTTAAATGAAACAATTCCATTAACGTTTACTGCTACTCCTTTTAAAATGGAACATTTCCATGATGACTATAACAGACTTACAGATTTGAAGCAATATTCATTGTTTCATACTGTTTATCATCTTTTCTTCACAATTTTCTGCAATGTAGTCTACTACTTACCAGAAGGTTGGCAGGATGGGTACTGGTTGCTCTGGGGCAATTTTTCTGTCTGTTTTAAACACCTGTTTTAAATCACCTCAGTTTATGAAATATGGGGCAGTAGAGAATAGCTAGTCCAGACACAGATTGGAAAAAAAAGGGCAAAAACAAGACTGAGGATTCCCATATCTGAATACCATGTGGTGTTTTATCTCCTAATCAGTTTCCAGATTTGCACAGATTTTAATGCTACGCCTAGGCAGACACCTCAGGTTATCTGTCTTAACTCTTGTCTCTTATGAGAGGTTCTAAGCAGAAGGCCTGATGTAGGTTTAAGAATCAGTGGGCGTGGGAAGCACCAAAGTATAGGGCTTCTTTCTACCCCTTTCTCAGAACATTTCCAGGTCTTTCTGTTTGGTTGCTGCTCCATA
This sequence comes from Nanger dama, assembly GCA_917880005.1. Classification (NCBI taxonomy): domain Eukaryota; kingdom Metazoa; phylum Chordata; class Mammalia; order Artiodactyla; family Bovidae; genus Nanger; species Nanger dama. The sequence goes on along the minus strand of CAKJTW010000012.1, from coordinate 46,853,675 downwards.
AAAATGTTTCCCAAGGTTTGTATCTATTTTCAATCTATTTAAGGCTTCATATACCAGCAGTACTCTATTTTTTCCTGTTGAGAGTTTTAAACAGTTTGTGGTAAAAGCTTTTATTTTTATGAATCAGTTACACTGAAAATGGAAGTGTTCCTTCTGAAAGTTAAAAAAAAAAAAGTTAAAGGTATGTTTAATTTTGGAATCCTTATGTTTGTGACATGACATGATTTTATGGAAAAGAGTAATTAAGTTCTAAGAACTCAAGTGATTAAAACTCAAAAGATATTTTTCTGTTGAGGAAACGTAAGAGCATGAGGTCAAGATTTACCATGGGGAGGGCTAAGACGAGGAGGCCAGGCCAACTGCTCCATCAAAGATAGTATTTCATAATTTTTCACCAGGTTCTGCTCACTCCACTCAAACTTAAGATTTTGAATAAAAATTAAGACTTTTACACCTCATATTATTTGAGACAGTGAATCCAACTCTAACTCCTTTGGCTATCAAAGCTTTGAGACCACTGTTTATTTTTTCCATAAACTGAAAGTCTCTTGAGAGTCCCTTGGACAGCAAGGAGAACAAACCAGTCAATCCTAAAGGAAATCAACCCTGAATATTCACTGGAAGGACTGATGCTGAAGCTCTAATACTTTGGTCACCTGATGAGAAGAGCCGACTCAATGGAAAAGACCCTGATGCTGGGAAAGATTGAGGGCATGAGGAGAACAGGATGACAGAAGATGAGATGGTTGGATGGCATCATCAACTCAATGGACATAAGTTTGAGCAAACTCCAGGAGTAATGAAGGTCAGAGAAGCCTGGCATGCTGCAGTCCATGGGGTTGCAGAGTTGGACACAACTAAATGACTGAACAACAACAACACTGAAAGCCAAGCACTGAGTACTGAACTTGAAATCCTGCTTCACCACTTTCTAACTACCCAGATACTTTGTTTTTCTATGGCTTTCAGATCTATTCTAAATACCTGTACACAAATCAAGAAAATGTTATAATACAATTCCTATATTTTCCTATCCTTAGAAAACTTATTTTCCAAATATAATTCACAATCATTTAGTCAAGTTTCATGAAAACAAAAAACTGGGCCTTGGGACAAGATTCTAAGTAAATTTGTGGGACACTGCCATTTCCAAAAAGAGACTATTCTCAACCAAAAAGTAGTATATTTTACAACGGTTGGAAAAGTTTAAACCAATTAATTATTAATGGGATATTGTAACTCAAAAAAGAATAGAAAATAATTTCATTTTACATTTCTGTATATGTGTGCATATTTTCTTTATAACACTACATAATACATTTCTAATCTAAATACACCGAGTCAACAAAAGTATCTACAGTATGGATTCAACCTGGAAACCAGAGAGTCCCAGGAAGCAAGCAAAGATACAATATTTCCAAAACTGGATAACTCTTCCCAAACTTAGAGCTGGGATACTTACAATTTTTCTTATCTGTCAGCCCTTTGTATAACAAAACCCTCTACCCATGCATTATCTCTTATCCCCATGAGCTGACCATATTCCAAACATTCACTGAGGCTGACTCTGCTGGGTCATGCTCTGTGGAACCAGCATTAAATCAGCCATGGTTTCTGTCTCTTGTTCTCAAGTCAAACAGACACCAAGAGATGGCTTTAAAACTGCTTTTACAACATCCAGCATACTGTGGAAGGAGTGTTCAAGTATACTTGGGAAGTATATTGGAATCATATCAATTCTCTAATTTCAACCTACTTAAGTACTCTCTCCATCAAGTTACCTGAGAGACCTTCCAAAATCTACCATCCCCAGTAGGGAAAACCAGAGTCCCTGAAAACAGGCCAGCAACAATTCTCCTTCAGGTGGAATGGAGATACTTACCATTAGTCTCATGAACACTTCCAACACACATAGATATCTCTGTTTTAGCATCAGCCAATGGCTGACTTATTACTGAAGCTACAGCCCTGGATGGGACTTCCGTTGTCTTGTGCAGTATGACTACTGGCTAAAGGTTTCACTGCTTGTACACACAAGGTTTCTCTTCTGATTGTGTCCTCTGACATCTGATGAGGTTTGATTTCCAACTAAAGCCTCGCCCACACTTAATACAAATGCAAGGCTTCTCTCCTGAATGTATCCTATGATGTCTAATGAGGTGTGACTGCCGGCTAAAGCCTTGCCCACACTGCTTGCACACATGAGGTTTCCCCCGTGTGTACCCTCTGGTGTGTAATGAAAGTTAGCTTATCATAAAACTCTTGTCCATACTCCCTGCACACAAAGAGGCTATCCCCTGAGTGTGCCCTCTTGTGCCTAAACCGGTTTGGCTTCTGGCTAAACCTTCTACCACACTCCCTGCATATGAAAGGCTTTTCCCCTGAATGTGTTCTCTGGTGTGAGACAAGAGTAGACTTATCATTAAAGCCTCGCCTGCACTCCTTGTATACAAATGGCTTCTCCCCTGAGTGTGTCCTCTGGTGTGTGATGAGGGTTGACTTCTGGGTAAAGGCTCTCCCACAGTCCCTGCATACGAATGGCTTCTCCCCTGTATGTGACCTCTGGTGTTTGTTGAGGTTTGATTTCAGACTAAAGTGCTGCCCACACTCCAGGTACATGTAAGGTTTAACCCCTGAGTGTGTCCTCTGGTGTGTCTTGAGGTTTGATTTCCAGCTAAAATGACTCACATTCTGTGCACACATAAGGTTTCTCTCCTGTGTGTGTCCTTAAGTGTGGAATGAGGTGTGACTTCTGGTTAAAGCCTTGCTCACACTCCCTGCAAACATAAGGCTTCTCTCCTGAGTGTGTCTTCTTATGTCTGTTGAGGTGTGAATGCTGGCGAAAGCCATGCCCACACTACTTGCAAATGTAAGGCCTCTCCCCAGAGTGCGCCCTCTGGTGTGTGACAAGATTTGACTTCAGGCTAAAGCTCTGGCCACACTCCTTGCACACATAAGGCTTGAGCCCTGAGTGTGTCCTCTGATGTGTGAAGAGGTTTGATTTCCAAGTAAAGCCTCGTCCACACTCCTTGCACATATACGATTTCTCGCCAGAGTGTATCCTCTGGTGTGTGCTGAGGTTTGACTTCCAGGTAAAGCCTCGTCCGCATTCCGTGCATACATAAGGCTTTTGCTGAGAATGTGTCCTTGGGTTTTGATGAGGACTGACGTACTGCTGAAGTTTTGTCCCTACTCAGTGTACATGTAAGCAGTCTCTCTTGTGTGTGTCTTCTGGAGGCTGAGCTGGTTTGACTCCTTCATAAAGCCTAGCCCAAACTCTCCATATTTGATTGCTCCAAATCTTGAGATGTCTAAACCACATAACATTTTGTCTGTTTCCTCGAGGTCTGTCCTCTGGGCCAGGTTGGGCCCCTATATCCACCACTGTGTTGTCTTCTTGGATGTTACTGGCTGTTCTTCCGGGGGGCTGGAGACTGCCTTTGAAGTGCTGCTTTTGTTTATTCTCCTGAACAAAAGCTTGGAATCTTCTTCTCTCTTGAATTTCTGCTTGGTGGCTCGAGCAGGTTTGATCAGAGAGTTGCCCTTGCTGCTGTCTGTGATCTTCTGAACAGTGTTTCCCTGAATGGAGATGATTTCCTGCACCTAAGCTTGAGAATAACTGAGGGAATGACTGAACCACACATGGTGGATGAGGGCTTGCTGGCAAGAGAATGCCAAAGGACAGGTGAGACAAGGCTAAATTTCTAGCTTTGATCTTGCTAAACAAAGAATGCTTTTAGTCATAGGCAGGGCTGCCTTGGCCATTCTGCTTTGCTCACAGGTAATTCATAATATGTTTACATCACAAGCTGTCCCCCACTCAGCCATCCTTCCCAAGATCTATTTTGCATTTCACTTTATGCATCACATTTTTATTGTAGGAAACAGTAAACTTGTTCAATGGACCAAATCCAGCCTGCAATCTGTTTTTGTATGGCTATAATGTAATATCTATTATATCCAGTTTTCAAAGAAACAGGAAAGAGTGATATAGTTAAGAAAAAAAAATTGCAGCCAATAGAAAACTGATTTAGGGAGGAAAAAAAATTGATATTATGAATATATTCAAAGAACTAAAGAAAATAATATGTGAAAAATTAAAGGTAAGTATTATAACTTAAAATGGAGACTAGCAATAAAAATAAGAACTTTTTTTTTTTTTTTTGCTGTACCATGCAGCAGACGAGATCTTAGTTCCCAGATCAGAGATCAGACTCAATGCCCCTTGCACTGGAAGCATGCAGTCTTAACCACTGGACCACCAGGGAAGTCCCAAGAGCAGAAACTATTAATAAGAAACAAAAGGAAATTCTGAAATTAAAAAGTAAAACAACTAAAATTACAAAGTTACTAGACAGATACAACAGCATATTTGGCTTTGAAACAGAACCAGTGAACCTGAAGATGAATCAATAGAAACTACCTAAAAACTGAAGAGAAGAGTTAAAGAAAGGCGGAAAAGGTGTGAGATCAATGCGAAAGGCTCAAGTGTCCCCACAGTCCTAGGTAGAAATGTTTGTTACGATGTAAATTTTATTTGGTTTGTACGCAATTCAATTTCAAAATTGCTAAAATGTGTTTGAGCTTTAGACTATAACATTTGTTGTAATAATTGCTAGGTTGAAGTTCACCATGTAAAAAAGGGCATGGATTTACATTGCAAAAGGTGTCCACAGTGTATTAGTGACATTCTTTCATTGACAGCTGACATAAATTCGTTTAGAGTGAAATATTTTAAGCCAAAAGAAAAATCACCTTTTTAAAAAGGGGTTTAAATATTGTTGGCATTCTTATGGTTCCTTTAAATACCCCTGGCTATTCCCAGAGGTTTTTCTTTCTACTTTTTCGTTCCTTTTTCTCATTTGAGTCTTAGCACCCATTTAAGTTATGATGCTTTCAACCTTGATGGTTTGCAAGCTTGCCCAGAAATAAGACCACTGTTGAACTACCACACAAGTATAAATGAATATTTTAATGCCACGATCTTTCCTGTTGCCTGTGGAGTCTCTGCTGAAATGAATCAGGATTCGAGCTCTAAGATGAGACAGAAAATGAAAGCATGTTGTTTGCCAGGACACTGTGGGTTTATATAGATGTGTAACAAGTTGATTTGGAATACTGGAGTTTCATTCTTTTCTCTTTTTTGTAAAGGCAATTAATTAGCCCCAGGAAGGATCCTTCAGTTACATAAAATTTTGTTTTATGGAAAAAAAAAAAAAAAAGAAAGCGGAAGAAAAACAGAGTCCCAGAAACCTGTAAGACACTATCAAGTAAACCAAACCTATATGTAATGGTAACTCAAGAAGGTGAAGACAGAGAAAAGAGCAGAAAAATATCTGAAGAAATTATAGCTTAAAAGTTCCAAACTGAATGAGAAACATTCATCTACATATCTAAGAAGCTCAACAAACCCCAAAATAAACATAAAGACAGCCCTAGCTAGATACATCATAGCCAAAATGTTGGCCATCAGGGAAAAAAAGACAAAAGGAAAATCTTGAAAGCAGCAAAAGAAAAATGACTCAACATATACAAGAGGAAATGACTAGTGTTAACTTCTCATCTTTGGTTACCTGATGTGAAGAGCTGACTCACTGAAAAGACTCTGATGTTGGGAAAGATTGAGGGCAAAAGGAGAAGAGGGCAACAGAAGATGAGATGGTTGGATGGCATCACTGACTCAAAGGACATGAGTTTGAGCAAACTCAGGGAGATAGTGAAGGAAGAGAAGCCTGGCATACTACAGCCCATGGGGTCACTAAGAGTTGGACATGATTCAGAGAGTGAACAACAACAATTTCTCATCAGAGACAATGGCGACCAGAAGGCAGTGGAATAACTTATTTAAGGTGCTGAAATAAAAAGGAGAGACTTCTATCAATGAAGAACTCACAAACCTAGCCTTGAAAAATGAAACTGATATAAAGATATTCTCAGATTAACAAGTACTCAGAATATCCGCTGCCAGCAGACATGCCTTATAAGAAATACTTAATAAGTCCTTCAGGCTGAAAAGAAATTGACACCAGATATACTGATACTAAGTCAAATCCACAACAAGAAATGAGGACCACTGAAACTATTAAATATCTCTGGGTAAATATAAAAGACAATGCATGTATATTATTCTCTTAATTTCTCTAAAACACATAAAACTATTATAAAGGCAATAAATATAATACTATATTGTGGGCTTTATAATTTATACATAAATATTTTACTGGAACTAAGTTAGTATTAATTATAAGTAGATTGGGATAAACTAATATGTATATTTTATTTCCTAGAGCAGCATTAAGAAAATAACTGCAGAATGGCATTGAAACATGTATATTATCATATGTGAAACAGATCACCAGTCCAGGTTCGATGCATGGGACAGAGTACTCAGGGCTAGTGCAGTGGGATGACCCAGAGGGATGGGATAGGGACGGAGGTGGGAGGGGGGTTCACACGTACACCCATGGCTGATTCATGTCGATGTATGGCAAAACCACTACAATATTGTAAAGTAATTAGCCTCCAATTAAAATGAATAATTTATAAAAAAAGAAAGAAAATAACTCCAAAACAAATTTAAAATCAAGAGTGAAATTAAAACAGTACACTTAAATTTTTTTTTAAATGCCATAAAAGGGGGTATAAAAATAGACCTGAGACATATTTTTAAAAATAGCAAAATGGCAGATTTAGCTATATTAATCATTATATTAAATATGAGCAAATTGAACACTCCAAACAAAAGGAAGAGGTTATCCCACTAGATTAAAAAAGCAATATCAAACAATGTGTTATTAACATGGACACATTTTGGATCCAAAAAACACAAGTAGGTTAAAAGTAAAGGATGAAAAAGATATACTATGCAAACAATAATCACCAGAGAACTGGAATGGCTACTATATTAATAATAGACAAAGTAGGTTTCAAGACGAGGATTATTGCTAGAGAAAAAGATGGACACCTCAGAAAGACAAAAGGGTAATAAATCAGAATGATTTAACAATTATAAAGGTATACACAATTTAAAAGAGCCCCAAAATGCATGAAATAAAAACTTATAGAACTAAAAAAGAATTTGATAACTCAACAATAATATTGGAAATTTCAGTATTCTATTCTCAATAATAGAAACATTTAGACAGGGAATTCCCTGGTGGTCCAGTAGTTAGACTCTGAGCTCTCAATGCCAACTAAAATATCACAAGCCATGCAGTATGACCAAAAAATAAAATCAACTAAAAGTGGATCACAGGCTTAAGTGTAAAAGCTAAGAGTATAAAACTTCTAGAAGAAACCAAAGGAAAAAAAAATGTATGTGGCCCTGAGTTAAGCAAACTTCTTAGTTATGCCACCAAAAGCACAATTAATTTAAAACATAGTTAAACTAAACATTCTCAAAATTTAAAACTGAACATCATCATCATGAAGCATCAAGTTATGCTTGAAAGGACACCATTAACAGAATGAAAGGACAAGCCACAGACTTAAATTGATAACTATACCATGGTTATATGAAAATATCACCATTCTTAGAAAATCTTTTAATACACACCCATATGTGAACCAGCATACCCAAATATATATAGATAAAGATATATATAAATATATACACATACATATACTGGGGGAGAAGGGAGAGCAGGCTCACAAGAGACACATATGCCAATGATAAAGCAAACTGGGTAAAATAGTAGGTGATTTTATGATGCCATTTTGTATATATATACCATGTGTGTATGTAAAGGATAATATGTAATATGTGTGTGTGTAGAGGATATAAAGGTGTTTTTTGCACTATTTTTGCAGAATTTTTGTAATTTCCTGATACAAATGAACTTACAAAACAGAAAGAGACTCACAGACTTAGAAAATGAACTTATGGTTGCTGGTGGGAAGGGACAGTTAGTGAGTATGGGATGGTCATGTACACACTGTTATATTCAAAATTGATAACCAACAAGGACAGCACATGGAACTCTACTCAATGTGATGTGGCAGCCTAGATGGGAGGGGTGTCTATTTCTGAAAAAAAACAACATCAACTATAGGTGAATATTTAAGCTACAAAATAAATAGAGAACATGAAAAAAATAAATAGGATGAAGCCCTTTTCTGAAAATGGCAGCAGACTGGTCACAAGTGACCCCTGCAGAAAACAAGCTAAGTGAGAGGAAGGCAGGCCTTCTGGTGGAGGAGAAACAAAGAAGCCAGAGAAGTCCCCTTCCCTTACCTGAAGATGATATTCTGGAAGGGAGGTCATGCCAGGCAGCCTTACCAGGGCCAAGAGGCCTAGAAAAGCTCTACCTCCCGGTACCTCAAAGTACCTCCTCCTTCCCTTCCTGCCATACTGTGGACGGTCCCAACTACCCTGTCTCACTCACCTGGACACAGATCCAGTGAACGTTGCCTCTCCTCTATCCAGGACTTTCCCCCTTGTTCCAGCTGACAAATGAGTTCCAGTTTGGAAAACAGAATGTCTGCTCATAAGGAAAGAAAACAAAGTGACTTCTGGTTATGCGTTTAAGGGGCCATTCTAGAACCCAGCCAAAATGGCGGGGTGGGGTGGAGAGAACCAAGAGGGTGGGACAAAGGGCCCATGAATCGTGAACTCTCTGCAGTCGAAGGGGTGACTACTAAAAGGAAACACCAATCAGAGAAAGAGCCTATCAATAATTACTAAATGAAAAATCTGCTAGGTTTGGGGCAAGATAAAATTTAAAAAAAAGAAAAAAAGCCCCTGACTTGGGAAAGAGACCTGAAAATGCAGAGTGGCATACACAATATGAATAAATCTATCTGTTTTCAACTCTACTGAATCCAGATGTACCATGAGGTCAAAGGTAAATTATTCTTATTAAGTTCAACCCTAAGACAAAGCTGCATTGTGAGTAGCCTTTCTTCATCATGTACAGAAAATATTCTGAAGGCCAGATTTTAAGTGCTAAGGGAAAGCCATTCTTACCTAGTGAGACCAAGTGGTTGTAAGTCTCCAGCATCACCTCCGTGTGCAGGGTCCTCTGAGCAGGGCTCAACAATTTCCACTCCTCCTGGGTGAAGCCAACAGCCACATCTCGGAATGCCACAAATGCCAGGAGTCCACCCAGTCCACACTGCGGGAGGAGGGGACAAAAAGCATCTCTGAGGAGGTGGAGAAGATTTCTAGACTTTACTACGTGCTGCGCTAAGTTGCTTCAGTCATGTCCAACTCTTTGTGACCCTATGGAGAGTAGCCCATCAGGCCCCTCTGTCCATTGGATTTTACCATGGATGATGAATAAAGAGTAACAGAATACAGCAGTCCCAAATATGCCACTTTGGCATAAAACAATTATTTTGAGCTGAAGGCAATTAATAAGCAGACAGAAGAAAAGCTCTCTGCGCTTTCCCATTTGCCTAAAAGCACATTAATTTGTAAAGGTGTCCCTTTTCCCAATTTTATGAAGGACAGAAATTAATCATCAGAGATAACTCTAGACCCTTATCGGCCCACAGACCCCATCAGAGGAATCTACATAGCAAACATTTACTAACTGGCCCTTTTCTTCCGTTAGTTCCCCCATATATTTATTATACCTTCCCACAATTGCTGTTCTAGAAATTCAAAGTCCTTTTCCTTTGTCTTGTCACATCTCTAAAAATTATTGTTATTTTGTTAAGATGCTATATAAGCTCAGGTCCTAACCACCCCTTCTGAGTTACCTGTCACTGAGTACTCCCATGTGTATGCATGATGCACATATTAATAAACTCCTGATTGTTTTTCTCACAAAAATGTCTTTTGTCTAATTTATACTCAATGAAAAAAAGAATTTTTTTTCCTTCCCTACATGTCCTTGGTGCCAAGAATTCAGAGACCATTATTCTCTCATCTCTATCCAGCCAGCATCGTTGTGCACCTAATCACTGTCAGCATGCTAGGCTTGCTGCTACAGAGGATAAAAGCAAAAAAAAAAGTTCTTTCACACACTGGGAGTTTTGAATATAGGCAGGAAGAGGAGGAGGACATCACACACAAAGAATTAAAGTAAAAATATAATCTTCTTGTTGACTTTGAAGAATGTGAGAGACTATTTGGTCTATGCATTAATGTTCTACATGAAGCAGCTCAGCTTCTAGGGCAAGGGTGAATGACCCAGTGCTATGTATACTTCACGGCAGGGCTCAGTCCTTCCCTCCCTCACTCTGCCACTTGCTCTCCCCAAGCCTTAGGAATGGAAGTACTGGGTTGGCCAAAAAGTTTGTTGAAGTTTTTTTGTAACATCTTACAGGAAGTTATGGTTTTTCCAGTAGTCATGTATAGATGTGAGAGATGGACCATAAAGAAGGCTGAGCACCAAAGAATTGATGCTTTCGAATTGTGGTGTTGGAGAAGACTTTTTGTTGTTTGTTGTTAAATTTTTAAAATTTATTTATAGCTGCACTAGGTCTTCACTGCTGCACACAGGGTTTCTCTACTTGCAGTGAGTGGGGGTTATTCTTTGCAGTACACAGGTTTCTCACTGAGGTGGCTTCTCTTGCTGCAGAGCACGGGCTCTAGACACTCAGACTTCTGTAGCTGTGGTGCTCAGGCATGTGGAATCTTCCCAGACTAGGGATCAAACCTATGTCCCCTGCATTGGCAGGCAGATTCTTAAACCACTGGACCACCAAGGAGGTCCTGGAAAAGATTCTTGAGAGTCCCTTGGACAGCAAGCAGATCAAACCAGTTAATCCTAAAGGAAATCAACCGTGAATATTTATTGAAATGACTGATGCTGAAGCTGAAGCACCAATACTTTGGCCTCTGATCCAAAGAGCTGACTCATTGCAAAAGATCCTGATGCTAGGAAAGATTGAGGGCAGGAGGAAAAAGGGACGACAGAGGATGAGATGGTTGGATGGCATCATCAACACAATGGACATGAGTTTAAGCAAACTCTGGGATATAGCGAAGGACAGAGAAGCCTGGTGTGCTGCAGTCCATGGGGTTGCAAAGAGTCAGACACAACTGAGTGACTGAACAACTGATTGTAATATCCAGTGCTCCAAGCATGGTCCCCCTGCAAATCAATAAAATCAGACTCTTTAGGAATATGACTTTTATACTTTCAAGAGCTCCTAAGAATAGTCATGGTTGTGAATTACCATGTCAGAGGAATCTCAAGAGAGAGAGGTCACCGTAGGATAGAGAGATCAGAGACAGTTTCATGAGAGGGCAATAAGATCTTAAAGGACAGGCAGGATTTCCTGGATCAAGGAGACAGATTTCAAGAGCAACAGATTCAGTCTTCCCATTTCTCACTCACTTTCAGGCATAAAATCATTAGATGATAAAGGATAGAGTCATCTGAATGACGTTAAAGTTATTTTTCTCTCTTTTTCCAGCCAAGTGCCTAAAAAGTGAATTTATCTAAATTAAAGATGTATATGATATATATGTATATTCCACTTTGGTGTCAATAGACATGCTTTCAGAATGAATAATTAGAACACGATGTCAGAAACAGAATAGATTTGAAGTGACGACTGCCCTAAATATCTAAGACATTGTTGTGACACATCAAAGGAAGTCTTCTGAACAGAAAACTGATATAACTTTAATGTTCAAGGGGAATGAGGATTACAGATACAATGAGTAACAAGGAACATATCAACATGGGGAAACAAATTGGGACATTATGGTGAACACTCACATGAGAGAAGAAAAAGATCTATACTAGCAGGTCTATCCTGAGAATGTAACACTGCACAGTGTAACAAAAACAAAAAAGTGCAACATGTAAAGCAAAATGTGATGGGAAAAGGGAATCTCAAAAAAGAAGAGATAATTGATAAGATCAAATGTTTTAGAACAGGCGGGGTTAGAAAGCTCCAACTGCCATGAGTGGTCACTGCTTTAAAACATTTATTTCTCTTCACCTTGTCGTATTTTGAGGATAAATACCAATCTATAAAAGAATTTCATGCACAAAGTTGATCACAGAAGCATTATCTGCAACAGTTAAACACTGGGAACAAGTTAAATGTTTCCCTCAATTGGGAAACGGTTAATAGGATCATTCATTCAAAGCACTATTACAGAAATCACTTTCAGTGGGATAAATTCTGGCTGTTCCTTCACCTATTAGAAAACGGGTCTGCAGTTTTCCCTGGTGGTCCAGTGGTTAAGGATCCACTTCGCAATCCAAGTTTGATTCCTGCTCCGGGAAGATCCCACATGCCGAGTGGCAACTAAGCCCATGCACCACAACTCCAAAGCCTATGCACCCTAGAGCCTGTGCTCTACAACAAGAGAAGCTACTGTAATGAGAAGCCCAAATATCGCAAGAAAGAGCAGCCCTGCTCACTGCACACAGACAAAGTTCTCGCAGTAACGAAGAATCAGTGCAGCCACAAATAAATAAACCTTAAAAAAAGAAAGAAAGAAAATGGGTCTGAGTAGATACACTGTCTGTAGCTTTAAAACAATAGGATCTTGTCATTAAGATTTGTCAAAATGTATATATGTAGGGATGTGTGTGTGCATGTATGCTCGGTCACTCAGTCCCATTCAACTCTTTGCAATTCCATGGACTCTATCTTGCCAGGCTCTTCTGTCCATGGAATTTTCCAGGCAGGAATACTGGAGTGAGTTGCCATTTCCTCCTCCAGGAGATCTTCCCAACCCAGGAAATGAACTCACGTCTCCTGTCTTCTGCGTTGGCAGGTGGATTCTTTTATCACTGTGCCACCTGGGAAGCCCCATGCATGTGTATGAGTAAAATTAAGCCAAATCCCAACATAAAAAAAATCTAAAAATAAAATGGAAGACTCATAGAAGTGCAGGCTATATTTTATCTATCATTGAATGTAGTCTATCTATTTTCTGTAAACAGTATACATTCAGCAAATTTGTTCAATAGAATCAACTGAGAAAATGCTAAGAATTAGTAATATCATGTGCCTGCCAATCCAACTCATTTGTTACAAAGTCTAATTTATCCTCTCAGGTGGTGATAATTAAAATCCTACTGTGGATTTTCTTAAATTGTTTTGTGGAATTCAGATGTCATGCATGTTAGAATACCTGGAATTCCTCCCAACTCCCCTGAAATGTGGTTAATGATATGCCCCAAATAACATATCAAAACAAACAACAGAAACTCCCTTGTGACTTAGTTCCTTCAAATTATTTAAGGTCATGCACCAAACATATCATGTGCGCCAGGTACTCCTTTAAAAACAGAGGTTTCATCCTAAACCACTTATCTATTCAAATGCTTGTGCACTTTGATCAAGTTTGCATAATAAGGACAGGAAAAAGAAAAAGTCAGCTCATACAAATTTCTGGCTTTTCCCAGAAAAATCAAAATGCTTCCCTATTAACATTATGAGTGGTGAAGAAAGTACACATAAAAGATTCAATGCTACCTTTGGAAATGCCCCCAGATTTTTTTACACATTCTTGGTACTGACACTTTTCAAATGAATGAGGTGAGGTGAAGTCACTCAGTCGTGTCCGACTCTTTGTGACCCTGTGGACTGTAACCTACTAGGCTTCTCTGTCCATGGGATTCTCCAGGCAAGAATACTGGAGTGGATTGCCATTTCCTTCTCCATTCAAATGAATAAACTATTTTTAAAATGAGAAACACAGAACTCTCAAAGTTGTTCTGAGAATGCCCAGGAAATTGTAAATCTTTACTACAGAGACCAAGATTAAGAATAAATCAAGACAGTGAAGGCAGATCTGAAAAAACTAAGTGCATATCAAAAATGATAGTAAACCAGTCTGGCAACTGTGTTGGTGCTCAATAAGTGTTAGTCACATTCAATTAAGTCTAAGTCATCACAGACACCATTCTCTGGGGTTAGACAATTTCCCCTTCATCTATATCTCTGATTTCCTACATCTGATTTCTTCCCCTATATCTCTGATTTCCTACATCAAATTCCTTCTCAACATCCTTCAAAACCCATCTACTCAAAGTCTACAGTCCTCAGCCGGGCACTCAACCTGGCCACCCAGACTCAAAGGTGGAAAATGAAAATCCTTCAGGGGCCAAGAATATGAGAGAGACAGGCAAAATGTTAGCTGTCAACAGTTTCAACTTTAGTATGGAAGATACTAGGGAAAGTACAAACAGACTCTGTCCAAATGATGCAGACACCATTCAGCTCAAATTTCCCCTACAGCAGAATACAATGCAGTTTATTTTCAGAAAGGCAAGCAATCCAGAATTTTTGGTGAAATCTCCCTACTGCCAGATGCTGAAAATGCTCGCAAATGTTAAATTCAGGTCAGACCACAGCAAACTCCTCTCTGTTCCAAGTATGGGTGGCTAGTCTGTATTTTCATCAGTACATATTTTAAAATCAGCCTAAAATACAATCTTCCCACATTGTGTTAAGGGCAGTGTGCCTAGTGGCCCAGCTTTAGACTAACCAGACCCTCCCACTGGTATGTCTTCACCAACTCTTCAATGTAACAGATTCTCAGGGGTTGTTCAGACAGCCCTACTCCTAGAAGTCTTCCTTAGCCACTTCAGGCCACAGGCAACTGTGTCGTCCCTGCCTTTCATCCTTATCACCGCACAGTTAAGCCTGCACGTCCCTGTTTTTATTTATGCCCCATGTGAGCTGTTCACAATTAACTTAATTAGAAAATGACTGAAGCATGGATGGGGCAGAAAGAAATGTTGAGGGACTCCATGTATTAATAAGCCACTCCTCCAGGACCTGGAAAGTGAGCTTTGCCCAACTACCAATAAAGCAGCCTCCAAAGCAAGAAAAGGGAATGTATTCATTCTCTCGACAGCCAAGATGCAATTTTACACAGATTCTCACCTCTTTTTGGCTTTCAGGAGCTCCGTGGTCATTTTCCTGGATCTCCTGAGTGCTCTCCCTAAAGAAGGGCAAATCTCAGAAGGCAAATCTGAGGATGTGAAGAGAAATGAGAGCCTGTCTAGTTGAAAACCCTTCCCACGTGTAGGCTGGGTCTGCTCCAGAGGCTCATTACTGAGGGTTGGGAGTGTCACAGAAATCACCAGCACAAACCCATTCCCATCCAGCGCCCTGGAGAAAGGGCCGAGGGTGACCGAGCCCCTCAAGTTCAGCCTCAAGCTCTGGCCAGAGAGTGAAACCCATGTCCCCCAGCAGCAGAGTAAGGGTTTGTCTCTGTCCCTGTGGGTTGGAATGAAAGGAAAATGGATGGTCTTGAGGTGCCTACACGAGAGCTCCCGAGTTCAGACGCAGCCTGTGCCCTCGTGAGTAAAACAGTGACAAGCAGAGGAACGTCCTGAATGAACGAGGCCGTGACTGTAGGGCACTCACGGAACTCGGGGCGCACGCTGTCAATCCTGAAGATGAAGCTCGGGAACCAAGAGCAGAGGTGTGGGAAATAGCCGAATGGCAAGGTCCAGTCGCTACCAACAATCCTAATGGGCGGGATCCACCAACCGGAACTGTCCCTGCTACGTCATTCCACACGCTGAGGGGCGAGCGGAAGGGACGGCGGAAGTGGCCGCGGAGGGTTCTCGGGAGTGTAGTCTTGGGATAGAGAAGAGGGAGGCGTAGGTTTCTCCCAAGTAAGGGGCAACGGCCGTTTGCGCCTCTTCTTAGACAGCCAACGTTAGGAGCCCATTGTTAAGATTCCCGGACTGCGGGGTTCACAAGTTCCTCCACTGAGGGTCAATGAGATCTACACACAGGCTTGGACACGCCCGAGGATTCTAGCAAAGGCAGTCCTGCAGCCGGGTGGCCAGACTGTGCACGCTGACCTTTCAGCGGTGTGGGGAATCCAAGTTCCCCTGCTCAAGCCTCTAACGGTGTCCGCTTCCGGGAGCTGAAACCAGGGTCGTCACGGGCTGGGCCTGAGCCGAGTGGGTATGGGAGCGGCTCGGAATAAAGTACTTGGGGGATAGGACTGCAGGGTGATACTCCATTGGGACTCCCAGACGGGAGCGACACCGGCTTTGCGGCCGGACGGTGGGAGGGTGCGCCGCTATAGACTGGGCTGTTTTTGGAAAGAGCAGGATTGGTTTGGGCTAGCTCACAGAATGGCAGTGGGAGTGGCTCTGGTCTAGTGTGCCCGAGATTTTGAGAACTGGAGAGTCTGGATTTGGGTAAAAAGCTCGATCTAGAAATCCCTGGGACAGGTACCGCTCGGAGGAAATTTCCCGAGCTGCTGGTGGTGGTGATGATGGTGAGGGGGAGAGGGTTGAAGAGGAGGCATAGTTTGACAGTTTTGTTCATCATAGTTGGGGGGGTGGGGGGCGGGTGGATTTTGTTCATCATTTTTAAGATAACACAGTAAAATATTTGTCTTCTTTACTGACTGGTTTTGGTGCTTCCTTAAATTCTGTATTCAAAATTCCCACATTAAGGAAAGGCATAAATAGATCGGAGGCTCAAAGAACTTCATGGGCACCTACTGGCCTGTAGTTTTGAGCAGAGGTGAGGGCTTGACTTCTGGGTATTAAGTAGCCAATCCTTTAGGACACACTCCAGAACAGTGAGTCTTAGGAATTTAGGGTCACTCTGCTCTACCCTTCTTACCCTAGATTGTTGAATTGTGAGTGACCTTTTCTTTCCTGACTTCCTTAGCATCCACAATTCCCTAATAACCATTCCACTCAAAGTACCACCCTAAACGGATTTCCCTAGACCATCATGGTGCAAATATTCAAAGATTACTCTTAAATCTTAACACTCTACTTTAGAATCTTCTTCAGTATCCCTTTGTCTGAAGAAGTAAAAACAAGGCTTGCATGTTAATATCGGCTCCCCCCAGTGCATAGGAATTCAGAATGGAGGATCAGCCCAGCACCCTATTCCAGTTCTTGACAGCCCTCCCCAAGGATTTCATGTCGATAAATGTGGAATGCTTGTAAAAGAACTCAAGGGGCCCCAAAGTTAGGCATTGCATAGAGAGGGAGCACAAATGAAAGGGAGGGACTGACAAGTGTCAGAGAAGGACTAGAAGGTGAAGGGGAGCTGTGGAGGTGGGATCCTGAGATAATCCAGATTCTTATAAGGGCTTCCCTGGTGGCTCAGACGATAAAGCATCTTCCCACAATGTGGGAAACCTGGGTTCAATCCCTAGGTTGGGAAGATCCCTGGAGAAGGAAAGGCAATCCACTCCAGTATTCTTGCCTGGGAAATCCCATGGACAGAGGGGCCAGGCAGGCTACAGTCCATGAGTCTCAAGAGAATCAGACACGACTTAGTGACTAAACAATAACAACAAAATCCGCAAAGGATGGGGTTTCCAGTTGGTAGAGATTCAGGAGAAGCATGTGTTCCAAGAAGATGAAAGCTCTGCACCCCTTCCCCATACCTTGCTTATGCATCTCTTCCATCCGGCTGTTACTGAGTTGTAATCTTTTATGATAAACTGATTCTCTAGTAAGTAAAATGACATTCTCTGAGCCACGCCAACAAATTAAACAAGGAGGGGGCCTTTGGGGCCTCCAATCTATAGCCCAGGTGAAAACCCAGACTTATGACTAGTATCTTGGGTGGGGGGAGTAGGGAACAGTCTTGTAGGCCTGAGCCCATAGCCTGTAGAATCTGATGCTAACTCTGGGTAGACAGTGTCAGAACTAAGTTGAATTGTAGGATACTTATCTGGTGTCTCAGAATGGCTTAGATATGTGGAGGGGAAAAAAATCCCCACACATTGGAATTGGGGGTACAAAACCCTTTAGCTCTGGACCTGAGTTTACTTAATAAATCTCAGAGCTTTGAGATCTAATCTCTGTGTTTTGAGGAGTTCTATTTCCCATACTCCTCTCTGGGTTCTGAGGCTCAAAGATGTGAAAATCCCTTTAAATTATAAGCAATGGGAAAAAAATCTAGTCATGCCTATTTAGGGAATATAACTGGTTAAAATAAACATCAGAAAAAAAAATCCGTTAAAAAGAAAGAAAGTGAAAAAATATTCTTTGAAATGAAAAGTTATACAAACTACCTTGTTACTGATGAGCCAAATGAGAAATTGACCTGCAATCTACAAAATCATTGGAAGAAACAATAGTGAAATATTTCAGATTGAAACTTGTGGAATGAGGTTACATTAGTGCCAAATAAAAAGGCAAAAACTTAAGTTCTACTTTCAGTAAGGTCCAAAGTTTGAATAAAAATGATCACAAAAGGGAAGAACAAAACTCCAGAACTGGGGAGGAAGGGCTCGTCTAAATCACTGATGAGGGACTTCCCTGGTGGTCCCCTGGTTAAGAATCCACCTTGTAATGCCAGTTCAATCCCTGGTCAGAGAACTAAGATTGCACATAGCATGGAGCAACTAAGCCAGAGTGTTGAAACTATTGAGCCCGAGTGCCACAACTAGAGTCTTTAGATTTGATGCAGTCAAATTAATAAATATTTTTAAAAAATCACTGATGAGTCAAATTATTACAAATTTAGTTTCCAGTGAATGATGATGATTGAAACAGTGGTTCAGTCAGTCAGTCAGTTCAGTCGCTCAGTCGTGCCCGACTCTTTGCAACCCCATGAATCGCAGCACGCCAGGCCTCCCTGATCATCACCATCTCTCAGAGTTCACTCAGACTCACGTCTATTGAGTCGGTGATGCCATCCAGCCATCTCATCCTTGGTCGTCCCCTTCTCCTCCTGCCCCCAATCCCTCCCAGCATCAGAGTCTTTTCCAATGAGTCAACTCTTCGCATGAGGTGGCCAAAGTACTGGAGTTTCAGCTTGAGCATCATTCCTTCCAAAGAAATCCCAGGGTTGATCTCCTTCAGAATGGACTGGTTGGGTCTCCTTGCAGTCCAAGGGACTCTCATGGGTCTTCTCCAACACCACAGTTCAAAAGCATCAATTCTTCGGTGCTCAGCCTTCTTCATAGTCCAACTCTCAGATCCATACATGACCACAGGAAAAACCATAGCCTTGACTAGATGGACCTTAGCAAAGTAATGTCTCTGCTTTTGAATATGCTATCTAGGTTGGTCATAACTTTTCTTCCAAGGAGTAAGCGTCTTTTAATTTCATGGCTGCAGTCACCATCTGCAGTGATTTTGGAGCCCCAAAAAATAAAGTCTGACACTGTTTCCACTGTTTCCCCATCTATTTCCCATGAAGTGATGGGACCAGATGCCATGATCTTAGTTTTCTGCATGTTGAGCTTTAAGCCAACTTTTTCACTCTCCTCTTTCACCTTCATCAAGAGGCTTTTTAGCTCCTCTTCACTTTCTGCCATAAGGGTGGTGTCATCTGCATACCTGAGGTTATTGATGTTTCTCCCGGCAATCTTGATTCCAGCTTGTGTTTCTTCCAGCCCAGTGTTTCTCAGGATGTACTCTGCATATAAGTTAGATAAGCAGGGTGACAATATACAGCCTTGACGTACTCCTTTTCCTATTTGGAACCAGTCTGTTGTTCCATGTCCAGTTCTAACTATTGCTTCCTGACTTGCATACAGATTTCTCAAGAGGCAGGTCAGGTGATCTGGTATTCCCATCTCTCTCAGAATTTTCCACAGTTTATTGTGATCCACCCAGTCAAAGGCTTTGGCATAGTCAATAAAGCAGAAATAGATGTTTTTCTGGAACTCTCTTGCTTTTTCCATGATCCAGCGGATGTTGGCAATTTGATCTCTGGTTCCTCTGGTTTTCTAAAACCAGCTTGGACATCAGGAAGTTCATGGTTCACGTATTGCTGAAGCCTGGCTTGGAGAATTTTGAGCATTACTTTACTAGCATATGAGATGAGTGCAATTGTGCGGTAGTTTGAGCATTCTTTGGCATTTCCTTTCTTTGGGATTGGAATGAAAACTGACCTTTTCCAGTCCTGTGGCCACTGCTGAGTTTTCCAAATTTGCTGGCATATTGAGTGCAGCACTTTCACAGCATCATCTTTCAGGATTTGAAATAGCTCAACTGGAATATCATCCCCTCCACTAGCTTTGTTCGTAGTGATGCTTTCTAAGGCCCACTTGACCTCACATTCCAAGATGTCTGGCTCTAGATGAGTGATCACATCATCATGATTATCTGGGTCTTGAAGATCTTTTTTGTACAGTTCTTCCGTGTATTCTTGCCACCTCTTCTTAATATCTTCTGCTTCTGTTAGATCCAGACCATTTCTGTCCTTTATTGAGCCCATCTTCACATGAAATGTTCCCTTGATATCTCTAATTTTCTTGAAGAGATCTCTAGTCTTTCCCATTCTGTTCTTTCCCTCTATTTCTTTGCATTGATCGCTGAAGAAGGCTTTCTTATCTCTTCTTGCTGTTCTTTGGAACTCTGCATTCAGATGCTTATATCTTTCCTTTTCTCCTTTGATTTTCACCTCTCTTCTTTTCACAGCTATTTGTAAGGCCTCCCCAGACAGCCATTTTGCTTTTTTGCTTTTCTTTTCCATGGGAATGGTCTTGATCCCTGTCTCCCGTACAATGTCATGAACCTCATTCCTTAGTTCATCAGGCATTCTATCTATCAGATCTAGGCCCTTAAATCTATTTCTCACTTTCACTGTATAATCATAAGGGATTTGATTTAGGTCATACCTGAATGGTCTAGTGGTTTTCCCTACTTTTTCAATTTCAGTATGAATTTGGCAATAAGGAGTTCATGATCTGAACCACAGTCAGCTCCTGGTCTTGTTTTTGTTGATTGTATAGAGCTTCTCCATCTTTGGCTGCATATAATATAATCAATCTGATTTTGGTGTTGACCATCTGGTGATGTCCATGTGTAGAGTCTTCTCTTGTGTTGTTGGAAGAGGGTGTTTGCTATGACCAGTGCATTTTCTTGGCAAAACTCTATTAGGTAAAAACAGCAGCTGTGCTTTGCTGGAGCAGCCGTGAAAAGATACCCCATGCTCAAGGTAAGAGAAACCCAAGTAAGATGGTAGGTGTTGCAAGGGGGCATCAGAGGGCAGACACACTGAAACCATACTCACAGAAAACTAGTCAATCTAATCACACTAGGACCACAGCCTTGTCTAACTCAATGAAACCAAGCCATGCCTGTGGGGGAACCCAGGACAGGTGGGTCATGGTGGAGAGGTCTGACAGAATTTGGTCCACTGGAGAAGGAAATGGCAAGCCACTTCAGTATTCTTGCCTTGAGAACCCTATGAACAGCATGAAAAGGCAAAATGATAGGATACTGAAAGAGGAACTCCCCAGGTCAGTAGGTACCCAATATGCTACTGGAGATCGGTGGAGAAATAACTCCAGAAAGAATGAAGGGATGGTGCCAAAGCCAAAACAATACCCAGCTATGGATGTGACTGGTAATAGAAGCAAGATCCGATGCTGTAAAGAGCAATATTGCATAGGAACCTGCAATGTCAGGTCCATGAATCAAGGCAAATTGGAAGTGGTCAAACAAGAGATGGCAAGGATGAACGTCGACAGTCTAGGAATCAGCGAACTAAAATGGACTGGAATGGGTGAATTTAACTCAGATGACCATTATATCTACTACTGCAGGCAGGAATCCCTCAGAAGAAATGGAGTAGCCATCATGGTCAACAAAAGAGTCCAAAATGCAGTACTTGGGTGCAATCTCAAAAGGACAGAATGATCTCTGTTCGTTTCCAAGGCAAACCATTCAATATCACAGTTATCCAAGTCTATGCCCCAACCAGTAACACTGAAGAAGCCAAAGTTGAACGGTTTTATGAAGAACTACAAGACCTTTTAGAACTAACACCCAAAAAAGATGTCCTTTTCATTATAGGGGACTGGAATGCTAAAGTAGGAAGTCAAGAAACACCTGGAGTAACAGACAAATGTGGCCTTGGAATGCGGAATGAAACAGTGGTTAGAGGGGAACTTTTAGCCCAAAAGTAATCTATGACTTAGAAATTAAGGCAGAAAACCAAGACGCTAGCAGTCAACTTTCAGATCAGAAAACCAACAAAATAGGATATGAGAGAGGGAAGAAACAATTAGATGAGGGCAGAGGAGGTGCTTATGGGGACGCAGAAGACAGGAAGAACATGTGGAGTTCGGGCATAAAATCACTTTAAAGAAACAGTCCTTGGAGAGGTGGATACACGAAGATCATGCTAGTTGTGGAAAGAAGACGACATATACCCCCGGAGGGTATAGTCAGGAGTTAACATTGGATGAAAAACCAGAGTTGAGTGTGGAGCCTTTCCCATCCTATGCATACACAGAGGGCAGTATGGATAACATTAGCAAGTGAGGGCACATATGAAGAGTCAATAAACACAGGAAACAGCCCCGCAAGAGGAGATGAAGAAAATGAGCAGCATCCTCTCCTCAGGAAAACCAGTGCTTAAATCCACACATATGGGAACTCGAGTCCAGAGGCAAGACGAGGAATCAATCAGACAGCCACCCACACCTCTGTTGTATCACCTGCAGCAACAGGGTGGCAGGCAACACCTTCCGTTCCATCAGGTACCACACAGACTGGATGTCTCAACCGAAAAATGCTAGGTCTGGAGAAGCACTTATCCCATGGGGGTAACATCAAGAGGTGATACACATGTATCTGGGTGCATTTGAATGAGGGATCGAATTCTCATGCCCAGAACTCCTCTGTCCCTCACTGGCATTGCAATCCGTAGCCTCTTGTCTTTTGGGGAGAGAGGAGGGGGAAGAGGGAAGGAATCCACTTTCCAGCAATTACATGGAGAAGAGACACTTTGGAATTTTTGCCTTGATTTTTATGCATTTTAATTAACTTGATTTTATGCATTTACTTATTTTCGGTTGGGCTGTGTCTTCCTTGTGGTGCTGGGCTTCTCCTTGTGGTGGCTTCTCTTGTTATGCAGTATTAGCTCTAGGCAAGAGGGCTCGTGTGGCTCACGAGCTTTGCTGCTCCAAGGCATGTGGAATCTTCCCAGACTGGGGATAGAACCAGTGTCTCCTGCATTGGCAGGCAGATTCTTGACTACCTCTTTTGCATTGATTTCTGAGGGTCTTTTCTCTTTCCCTTCTCTGTAATATTTACTTTCCTGCTATCCAGTTTTGCCACTCCCAACTTGGTTCAAGTCACTTCCCAGGGCTTTCTCAGTGTGAATGTTGAAAGCTTAGACTTGTCTCTTCAACCTCTAGAAAGATGCGTCCAAAATTCTGACCTGAAAGAATAAAAAACCAAGATTTGCCTAAAAGGTTCAGCCTCAGCCTTCTGAGGGGAAAATTTAAGTAACAACCGTCCAATCTCTGCCCTCTGTTCAACAGCAACTCATGAGCCTCCTTCAGGAGCAGAAGGCAAATTCTTACCAGGCCTACCTGCCTCCATGAAGTATAGCACAGCACAGATACACAGAGAACAATAACCCAATATAATTTAATACAAAGTCAGGAAGAGATGCCCAACATGAAATGTTTAAGCAGTAAAGTTACTGTTGGTGGGCGGAGGTGGGCAGGAGACTCTAAGGATCAACTGGGGAGTAAGTCTTGAGAAACTCCACTGGTAGAAGTCAGGGGTGGGCATCAGGCTTGGAGGAGACACATAAGCCAAAACTGAATCTGTGCAAACACACACAATTAAGATCACACCAGGGACTTTCCTGGTGGTTCAGTGGTTAAGAATCAGCTTTGCAATGCAGGGGACATGGGTTCAATCTCAGGTCAGGGAACTAAGATCCCACAAGCTGTGGAGCAACTAAGCCCACCTGTGACAAGTCCTGAGCCCGCATACTCTGGAGCCCATGTGTCCCTACTGGAGAGTCTGTCCACTTCAAAGCAAGATCCCTCATGATGCAGTGAAGATCCTGCATGCCACAACTAGGATCCGACACAGTCAAATAAATGAATAGCAAAAAAAAAAAAAAAGATTACACCAGGTTGAGTGAGATGGTTTACAAATGACAGAAAGCAGGGGAAAAGCTAAAAATGTGAAGGAGCTTTTCTGTAAACTCTATGGAGGATAAAATGCCAGCCACACCTCCAGAAAGTGTTCATAACAGCATTCTTCAATTAACAGGGTAAAGGTTGGTGCAGTAAAGGAATAGACGAAGGCCAGGCACTTCTCCTGGGTCGTTACTGTAAACTTGGCAGTCAGAAACCTCTGGATTGCCATTTCCCCCACAATGAATTAAAGCCACAGAGAGGTTCATTGGTACGTTCAAGGTCAGACAGGTAATAAAGACTGAATTTGGGATTTAAATGAGGCCATTGGCCTCCCAGGCCTGTGCCTAATGCTCAATAAGTGAAAATCAACATCATTTGGTGATAAGTGCAAAGAAAGTATTTCTCCACATCTCTCAAGTTATTCTTTTAGGTTGATGGTTGCTCTGTGAACTAGACATGACAGAAGAAAAATAAGAAAATGAAAACTCAGGAAAGTAAACATACTTTTAAAGTGATGAATGGTCAGAGAAGAAAACACGTAACGTAATATGAGGATGAAAATGCCATTTGACAAAACAAGAAAAATGAGTCCAAATACTAGCTTAGAAGGAAGCTTGCCCTCAGATGTATCCAAGACAGAAGAACAGGGCTGGAAAAGAACCTCCTAACCTCTATTGAGGTGTGAAAAAAAGAAGGAAATTAGACCAAAAAAAAAAAAAAAATCACAGACCAATTTCTAAACCACTGCTGAGTCCAAGGCAAATGAGAAAGTCCTGGGGACTTCCCTGGTGGTCCACTGGCTAAGACTCTGTGTTCCCAATGGAGGGGACCAGGGTTCCATCCCTGGTTATAGATCCCACATGCCACAACTAAGACCCAGTGTAGTCAAACAGATATTATTTAAAAAAAAAAAAGAAAGAAAAAAATGTCCTGCCCAGACCAACAAACCAGGGAAGAAACTGTGCACCCCAGGGAAGAAGCCTGAGCCCCTTCTATGTCTGAGCACTCCTTTTGTTTGACGTCTGAGACAGTCCTTGAATCCTTCTCAGAATAATGCTATAAAATGCATGACATGAAATACGTAGGATTTCAAGCAACTACATAGAAATGCATCTATCACAATTTTGAGGGGGATATATTAAAAAGACATCAATTTAGCAGTGTTTCTTTTTAATGGCTGCACATTTCTTGATACTCCTTCATTAAGAGGTAGGGTCCACAACCTGTCTCCTTGATCCTGGGTGGATTTGTTGTTTGAAACTAACAGAGTACAACAGTGATTCTATGTAACTTACAAGGCTTTCATAAAAGACCATGCAGCTTCCACCTTGATCAATCACTGCAACACTCACCTTT
Organism: Nanger dama; assembly: GCA_917880005.1. Lineage (NCBI taxonomy): Eukaryota > Metazoa > Chordata > Mammalia > Artiodactyla > Bovidae > Nanger > Nanger dama. The sequence goes on along the minus strand of CAKJTW010000012.1, from coordinate 46,828,558 downwards.
GGAGCCCCATGCCATGTAATAAGTCTGACTACCTTGAGACTGCCAGGCTCTGGGGACACCAAGGCCATAGGGAAAAGTCAAACATAAGCACTCCAGTGGGACAGTCCCAGCTGAGCCCAGGCTTCCAAACACTCCAGCCTAGGCACCAGATATGAGGGAATGAATATTCAGATGGTTCCAGCTGCTAGTGTTGAGTCTTCTTTGCTGAGAGGGCCACAGACATTGTGGAACTGAGAAAAGCTGGCCACACTTGTGTCTTGTCTTAATTCTTTATCCCTACAAAACCCATGAGCATAATATTTTTCTTGCAGCACAAATTTGGGTGAAATTTCTTATGCAACATAGTCCCTGGACCAGCCACTTTAACACATGAGCAACAACACTGAGTGAAAAAGCTGACTTAAAACTCAACATTCAAAAAGCTAAGATCATGGCATCTTGTCCCATTACTTCACAACAAATAGAAGGGGGAAAAGTGGAAACAGTGAAAGATTTTCTTGGGCTCCAAAATCACTGCAGATAGTAACTGCAGCCATGAAATTAAGAGATGCTTGTTTCTTGAAAGGAAAGCTATGACAAACCTAGATAATGTGTTAAAAAGCAGGGACATCACTTTGCCAACATCCATATAGTCAAAGCTATGGTTTTTCCAGTAGTCATGTATGGATGTGAGAATTAGACCATAAAGAAGGCTGAGCACCAAAGAATTGATGCTTTTAAACTGTGATGTTGGAGAAGACTCTTGAGAGTCCCTTGGACTGCAAGGAGATCCAACCAGTCCATCCTAAAGGAAATCAGTCCTGAATATTTATTGTAAGGATTGATGCTGAAGCCGAGTGACTGAGCAACTAAACTGAACTGATGCTGAAGCTAAAGTTCCAATGCTCTGGCCACCTGATGTGAAAAGCCAACTCATTGGAAAAGACCCTGATGCTGGGAAAGATTGAAGGCAAAAGGAGAAGGGAGCTATGGAGGGTGATAGTTGGATGGCATCACCAACTCAATGGACATGAATTTGAGCAAACTCAGGGAGACAGTGGAGGACAGGGAAGACTGGCATGTTGCAGTCCATGGGGTCACAAAGAGTTGGAAACAACTTAGCAACTTAGTTGAACACTAAGTTCAACTTAGTGCTGAAGAACAACACTGAGTGGCAGGCTGTCCTAGGGAACCATCATTGGGAAGCAGGGACAACTATCAAGCCTATGTACAGATGTTGTATCATGACATGAAAACTGCTATGGATTCCACTGCTAACAAAGCCCCATACCCAGATGGCCTACATTCAGGATGGAAGGGACACTCCATTTCAGTTGTTCAGTTGCTCAGTTGTGTCTGACTCTTTGTAACCCTATGGACTGCAGCATGCCAGGCTTCCCTGTCCATCACCATCTCCTGGAGTTTGCTGAAACTCATGTCCATTTTCTCGATAATGCCATCCAACAGTTTCGTCCTCTGTCATCCCCTTCTCCACTTGCCTTCAGTCTTTCTCAGCATCAGGGTCTTTTCAAGTGATTTAGGTCTTCACATCAGGTGGCCAAAGTATTCAAGCTTCAGCATCAGTCCTTCCAATGAATACTCAAGATTGATTTCCTTTAGGATTAACTGGTTTGATATCCTTACAGTCCAAGGGACTCTCAAGAGTCTTCTCCAACATCACAGTTCAAAAGCATCAATTCTTCTGCACTCAGCCTTCTTTATAGTCCAACTCTCAGGTCCATACATGACAGCTCGAAAAACCATAGCTTTGATTAGATGGACCTTTGTTGGCTAAGTAAAGTCTCTGCTTCTCTATACACTGTCTAGGTTTGTCATAGATGAACATTAAGATGGGATTTTCTCATGGTCCTCTAAAACTTGGTTCATGGAACTAGGGATAAGTAGTAATCCAGAGTTGGCTCATGGAACTGGGAATAAGGACTCCTGAGTTAGAGGGAGCCAAAGGCATCAAAAGGCTGGTCATAAAGGAGCTGAGGTCACTAACTCAAGTTTGGACAAGAAAAGAGAGAAGAGAGAAAAAGAACAATAACTCAGCAGGGAGATCAGAAGGCTGTCCAATTACGATTTCCAGAGATCCAGGAAAACGGACATCTATTTGAGGAATGGATTCAGTATGTGAATAAATACCAGGGAGAGACAGTGTTTTAGTGCTAGATATTTCTACAACTCTCACATAACTAACAAAAACTCCATTTAAATTTAGATACAATATTAGGAACCGAGGGGTGCTGAGAATTAAGGACAAGGCCTGTGAAGAGGGTAAGGGCTACTTTATAAAGCCCCCAAATCTTTATACTTTATGAAGATAGGGACTTAAAACTCACATGAGTTTGCTCATCCAAGTGTATTAAATCCCATGAAAATAAGGGATCTATCAAGTAATGTATTAAAAGAGCTTTATTACCATTATTAAAAGAATCAAAACCAGGGATGCATTTTAAATTGCAGTATAGTTGATTTATAATGTTGTGTTGATTTCTGTTCTACAGCAAAGTGATTATGTTGTATATATATATAAGTATATATATATATATATGTACACACACACACACACACACCAGCTTTCCTGGTGGTTCTGACAGTAAAAGAATCCTGCCTGCAATTCAGGAGACCTGAGTTTGATCCCTGGGTTAAGAAGATCCCCTGGAGAAGGGAATAACTACCTACTCCAGTACTCTTGCCTAGAGAATACCATGGACAGAGGAGCCGGGCAGGCTACAGTGCATGGGGTCGCAAAGAATCAGAAACGACTGAGCAACTAACCTAACACTGCAGAAAAACAAAAGGGTGCTTTACCTAAGCGGGCTGCAAACCTCCTGTTTTTACTTTTAATACTGAGTCGCTGTAAGTTGGAAGCTAGGAAACCATGTGGACCTGTCCACAGTGTTTGGGCACCCGCCAAGTAAGTTCAGTTTGAAACAGGAGGGACCTAAACATACATATATGTATGTATATATACATTCTTTATATTCTTTTCTACTATGGTTTATCTCAGGATATTGAATATAGTTCCCTGTGCTATACAGTAGCACCTTGTTTTTTACAGGATTACATTTTTTATTATTTTTCTAAATTTTATTTTTACTTTATTCTGCTTTACAATACTGCATTGGTTTTGCCATACATTGACATGAATCAGCCACAGGTGTACACGAGCTCCCAATCCTGAAACCCCCCCACCTCTCACTCCATATCATCTCTCTGGATCATCCCCATGCACCAGCCCCAAACATCCTGTATCCTGTATCGAACATAAACTGGCACTTCATTTCTTACTTGATAGTATACATGTTTCAATGCCATTCTCCCAAATCATCCCACCCTCTCCCTCTCCCTCAGAGGCCAAAAGTCCATTCTATACATCTGTGTCTCTTTTGTTGTCTCACATACAGGGTCATCATTACTATCTTTCTAAATTCCATATATATGTGTCAGTATACTCTATTGGTGTTTTTCTTTCTGGCTTACTTCACTCTGTATAATCGGCTCCAGTTTCATCCATCTCATTAGAACTGATTCAAATTTATTCTTTTTAAGGGCTGAGTAATACTCCATTGTGTATATGTACCACAGCTTTCCTATCCATTCATCTGCTGATGGACATCTAGGTTGTTTCCATGTCCTGGCTATTATAAACAATGCTGCAATGAACATTGGGGTACATGTGTCTCTTTCAATTCTGGTTTTCTTGGTGTGTATGCCCAGCAGTGGGATTGCTGGGTCATAAGGCAGTTCTATTTGCAATTTTTAAGGAATCTCCACACTGTTTTCCATAGTGGCTGTACTAGTTTGCATTCCCACCAACAGTGTAAGAGGGTTCCCTTTTCTCCACATCCTCTCCAGCATTTATTGCTTGTAGACTTTTGGATCGCAGCTATTCTGACTGGTGTGAAATGGTACCTCATTGTGGTCTTGATTTGCATTTCTCTGATAATGAGTGATGTTGAGCATCATTTCATGTGTTTATTAGCCATCCGTATGTCTTCTTTGGAGAAATGCCTATTTAGTTCTTTGCCCCATTTTTTTGACTGGATCGTTTATTTTTCTGGAGTTGAGCTGCACAAGTTGCTTGTATATTTTTGAGATTAGTTGTTTGTCAGTTGCTTCATTTGCTATTGTTTTCTCCCATTCAGAAGGCTGTCTTAATTCCACTGAAATCCCAATCTGAGCAACAGATGGAGTTCGGACAATATTCATGGTTCCAAATGGGTGTTGGCTTCCTTCTCCAGCCTCCCCGCCACCACGCAGCTGAACATGGCGGCGACTCCACTCGGCCGGCAGGGACCTAAGGCCGAGGACTAAAAGTCCTGGGGGTACTGCCGTGGTCGAGCCCAAGAACCTTCCAGAACGTGGAGTAGGCCTCCTGCCCCTCAGCTACATAGTAATGAGGCCAGCGGCAGGAACGCCTTCGCCTCCGCAACCTCTGACCCCAGGATTACATTTTTTAAACAACAACAAAAATCCTCAGACCTTTATCTGACTGTACCTTTCACAAAGGCATTCTCTATATATCTGCCAAAAAATAAAATTTTAAAGAAACTGGGTATCATTACTAATAATAAGATACCAAGATCAGAAATGTATTTTCCTTTAGGAGAAAAAACGTCCAAAGTAACTTTCTGGGACTTTCACAGCAACTTCTCAAATTAAACAAGGTTTTATGAAACCTAAGAACTTGTTAAGACAACCAAAACTAAAAATTTGTCTTATCAACAACAACATCCCACTTATTAGAAGATATCCCACTAAATAATACAACTAGAAAGAATAGGATTGTTTAAAGGTTGAAGAGCTACATAAACAGAGTACTAACACACTCTTAATTAGGCATTTATTTTATTTAATAAACCTGAACCCGTCGGCTAACCCTCCCACTCCCCCACCCCACCCCCAAACCCCGCCACCACCATCACCCCCTCCCAGGGCGCTCTGCAAGAGAAGACACCTGCGGAAAAACAAAAGGGTGCTTTACTCAAGTGAGCTGAAAAACCTCCCGATTTTACTTTTAATCCCGAGTCCCTGCGAGTTGGAAGCTAGGAAACCACGTGGATCTGTCCAAAGGGCTTGGGCGCCCACCAAGTACAGTTTGAAACGGGAAGGGCTTGAACATAGCTCGGAATTTACCACTACGTGGTAGTGTTCCCAGCCAGAGTCCCCAGTTCCCCCGTGAGAGCCGACTTCCCAGAAGGACCCTGGGAATGCTCCCCCTGCCCGCCAGCCTCCTTCCTCCCACGTTCCGTAGACTCTTGCCAGGATTACCCACAGCTTCCAACTCACGTTTAGCGCAGTCAGCCAGGATTGGCCCTGCTCTCGTCTGGGCACCTTGTGAGGGAGGGCTTCAGGGAACGGTAGCCAATGGGAAACACGATCAACTGTTATCGCTTGGACACGGTTTCCAGGCAACACAAAGGCTGCAAGAAAGCAGGTACCTTCAAGTACAGACAGCGCTCTTAGTCAACGGAAGTGCAAGGGAGAGGAGATTTCGCTGACACTGTTAGACTCCTTGCCATTCTGTGGACGGCGGGCAGCCTTGGAGTACTCCTGTCCCAATTGTGAATCAGTCTGTTGTTCCATGCCCAGTTCTAATGGTTGCTTCTTGACCCGCTTACAGGTTTCTCAGGAGACAGATAAGGTGGTCTGGTATACCCATCTCTTTAAGAATTTTCCAGTTGTAATCCACACAAAGACTTAAGCATAGTCAATGAAGCAGAAGTAGATGTTTTTCTGGAATTCCCTTGCTTTCTCTGTGATCCATTGAATGCTGGCAATTTGGTCCCTGGGTCCTCTGTCTTTTTAAACCCAGCTTGTACATCTGGAAGTTCTCAGTTCATGTACTGCTGAAGCCTAGCTTGGAGGACCTTGCTAGCACGTGAAATGAGCACACTTCTACCGCAGTTTGAACATTCTTTGGCATTGTCCTACTTTGGGACTGGAATGAAAACTGCCCTTTTCCAGTCCTGTGGCCACTGCTGAGTCTTTCAAATTTGCTGACATGTTGAGTGCAGAACTTTAACAGCGACAGCTTTTAGGATTTTAAATAGTTCAGCTGGAACTCCATCTAGCTTTGTTCATAGTAATGCTTCCTAAGGCACACTTGACTTCACACTCCAGGATGTCTGGCTCAGGTGAGTGACCACACCATCATGGTGACCTGGGTCATTAAGACCATTTTTGTATAGTTCTTCTGTGTATCCTTGAAACCTCTTCTTAATGTTTTCTGCTTCTGTTAGGTCCATACCATTTCTGTCCTTTATTGTGCCCATCCTTGCATGAAATGTTCCCTTGGTATTTCCAGTTTTCTTAAACAGACCTCTAGTCTTTCTCATTCTATTGTTTCCCTCTATTTCTTTGTATTGTTCACATAAGAAGGCTGTCTTATCTCTCCTCACTATTCTCTGGAACTCTACATTCAGTTGGACATATATCTTTCCCTTTCTCCTTTGCCTTTTACTTCTCTTTTTTTCTCAGCTATTTGAAAGACCTCCTTAGATAGCCACTCTGCCTTCTTGCATTTCTTTTTCTTTGGGACTGTATGTGCCTATAAACATTAACAAAACGTGTTCTGTGACTCATTTTGCATACAGCTGGTCTCATCAATGGGCTAATAAATCAGAAGTAATAAAATGAAGGAAAGGACAGTGGAGATATTAATGCAAGAGATCAAATAGATGCTTTCAGTGAAGGGCCCCTTTGCAAAACCGAACCCAGGGGCAGGTTGCACGTTTTTAACCAGCAATTACTACAGAGTGGGCTGGCAGCAGACACTGCATTTAATTCAAGTGACAGCCATTTCAATGTTCCACAGTTCACCTCAGGTCTGAGCACAACGCTGCATTTATAGGCAACAACAACCGACTGGTTTCATTTCAGTAAATTCCTTTTTGTGTGGGTATTTAAAATTTTTCATTTCAAAGTGGATGTTGGCCTTTCTGCATTTTTTTTTTTTTTGTGGCCTCCCCAGAGACCCTTCGGGCCCCTTGTTTAATCCCTACCCACTGAGTCTAGAACCCCATTCTTCCACTAGGGACTGTTCCCCAAATAGTATTATTATAGTATAGTATTATGCAGAAAATAGGGGTAAAAACCTTGCCATTCTTCAGTACAGAACCCCACACCAGAAGATGGGAAAAACAGGATTTTAACTAGAATATGCTTTTGTTCTATTGTAATCCATACATTTTTATCTCCTTTACAATTGATGTGTAGAGTTTCAAAATCAGTCAATAAACTTCCTTCAGTTCAGTTCAGTTCAGTCGCTCAGTCGTGTCTGACTCTTTGTGACCCCATGAATTGCAGCACGCCAGGCCTCTCTGTCCATCACCAACTCCCCGGAGTTCACTCAGACTCACGTCCATCGAGTCCGTGATGCCATCTAGCCAACTCATCCTCAGTCGTCCCCTTCTCCTCCTGCCCCCAATGCCTCCCAGCATCAGAGTCTTTTCCAATGAGTCAACTCTTCACATGAGGTGGCCAGAGTACTGGAGTTTCAGCTTTAGCATCATTCCTTCCAAAGAAATCCCAGGGCTGATCTCCAACAAGAATGGACTGGTTTGATCTCCTTGCAGTCCAAGGGACTCTCATGAGTCTTCTCCAACACTACAGTTCAAAAGCATCAATTCTTCGGCGCTCAGCCTTCTTACAGTCCAACTCTCACATCCATACATGACCACAGGAAAAACCATAGCCTTGACTAGACGGACCTTAGTCAGCAAAGTAATGTCTCTGCTTTTGAATATACTATCTAGGTTGGTCTTAACTTTTCTTCCAAGGAGTAAGCATCTTTTAACTTCATGGCTGCAGTCATCATCTGCAGTGATTTTGGAGCCCCCAAAATAAAGTCTGACACTGTTTCCACTGTTCCCCATCTATTTCCCATAAAGTGATGGGGCCAGATGCCATGATCTTCGTTTTCTGAATGTTGAGCTTTAAGCCAACTTTTTCGCTCTCCTCTTTCACTTTCATCAAGAGGCTTTTCAGCTCCTCTTCACTTTTCTGCCATAAGGGTGGTGTCATCAAACTTCCTTAGGTTTATCCTTATGTATATCTTCCTGGTGGCTCAGACGGTAAAGAATCCTCCTACAATGCAGAAGACCCTGGTTCGATCCCTGGGTGGGGAAGATACCCTGGAAAAGGAAATGGCAACCCACTCCAGTATTCCTGCCTAGAGAATCCCATGGACAGAGGAGCCTGGCAGGCTACAGTCCACAGGGTTGAAAAGAGTCAAGACACGACCGAGTGACTAACACTTTCACTTTGACTTCACAGTGCCCCTTCCACATATGTAAGATGAAATGCAGGCCACATCCTTCCTAGTGATAAGGACTGCGAGACCCACATCCCAGTTATCCACTTCAGTGCCTTCCAAGGTGCTAAAACCAAACTGCTTACCCCAGAAAACAGATGCCTCAAGAAGTAACAGTGACCCAGCAATTCCTCTTTTAAGGTATATACTCAGGAGAAATGAAAACATATCCACAATTCATGTGCAAGATTTTGTGGACATATGTTTTGTCTGGTCTGCAGCAGGGGCCAAGGGGAGGCCTGGTGGGAGGTACTAATGGACAGTAAATGACTGGGTAGGGCAGGGCCTCTTAAGAACAAATAAGCCAATTTGGAGGCCTGGAAGCTAAGCCTCTGCTGTGAGTGACCCGCACTCGTGGTAAAGAATCCACCTGCCAATGCAGGAGAGGAGGGTTTGATTCTTGAGGGTTTGATCCTTGAGTTGGGAAGTTTCCCTGGAGAAGGAAATGGCAACCTACTCCAGTATTCTTGCATGAAGAATCTCACGGTCAGTAGAGCCTGGTGATCTACAGTCCATAGCATCACAAATAATCGGACATGACTGAAGCAACTGAGCACAAGGTAGAGGTGTAACTATTTTTTTTCCCAGATGGATAAACAATTGTCCAAACACAATTTACTAGAGTCACCTTTTCGCTCTTTCTTCCATGTTTGTTAATGTTCCAATACCACTGTGAAGTTCTGTAGACAATCTGACCTCTCGGAGGGCAAGTCCTTCCATTATATAATTATCTTCCAAAAGTTTTCTGGCTCTGCAGGCCCATTTTGTCTTCCAAATGAGTATCAGAATGAGCTAGTCAAATTCCACTGAAGAAATGATTCTGGGATTCTGACTGAAATGGCCTAGAATTTATAGATTATTTTAGAAAGAACAGACACTTTTAACATTAAATTCCACTTATCCGGAACTATGGTATTTGTTTCCTTTCATTCAGACCATTTATGTCTTTCAGTAAAATCTTAAACATTTATTCAAATAGATCTTCCGTAATTTTTTTAAAAGACATATTCTGAGGCTGTATTCTAAACCTAATCTCAGACCTATTCTAAGTTTTTACTTAGCTTTATAATGACTTATAATGTTATTATTTATTACATTTTCTAAGTAATTGTTACTTGTGTGTACATTTTTTAGTGTTGGTCTTTTGTTTTTTTAGTGAAGCATATTTGATTTTCCCGTGGACAGAGGAGCCTGATGGGCTACAGTCCATGTGGTTGCAAAAGAATCAGACAAGACTGAGCAACTGAGCATGAACACAGTTGATTTACGTCATGTTTCAAGTGTACAGCACAGTGACTCAGTTATAAATATATATTTGTATTATATATATTCTTTCTCAGATTATTTTCCCTTATAGGTCATTACAAAAGAGTATATTCCCTGTGCTATACAGTAGGTCCTTCTTGGCTACCTATTTTATATATAATAGTGTGTATATGTTAATACAACAGACTGGTTCCAAATCAGGAAAGGAGTACATCATGGCTGTATATTGTCACTCTGCTTATTTAACTTATATGCGGAGTACATCATGTGAAATGTTGGGCTAGATGAAGCACAAGCTGGAATCAAGACTGCTGGAAGAAATATGAATAACCTCAGATATGCAGATGACACTACACTTACAGCAGAAAGCAAAGAACTAAACGGCCCCTTGATGAAAGTGAAAGAGAGTCAAAAAGAAGGCTTAAAACTCAACATTCAAAAAACTAAGATCATGGCATATGGTTCCATCACTTCATGGCAAATAGATGGGGAAACAATAGAAACAGTGACAGACTTTATTTTGAGGGGCTCCAGAATCACTGCAGATGGTGACTGCAGCCATGAAATTAAAAGATGCTTGTTCCTTGGAAGAAAAGCTATAAGCAACCTAGATGGCATATTAAAAAGCAGACACATTACTTTACCAACAAAGGTCTGTCTAATTAAAGCTATGGTTTTTCCAGCAGTCATGTATGGACGTGAGACTTGGACTATAAAGAAAGATGAGCCCCAAAGAATTGATGCTTTTGATCTGTGGTGTTGGAGAAGGCTCTTGAGAGTCCCTTGGACTGCAAGGAGATCCAACCAGTCCATCCTAAAGGAGACCAGTCCTGAATATTCTTTGGAAGGACAGATGCTGAAGCTGAAACTCCAATACTTTGGCCACCTGATGTGAAGAACTGACTCATTGGAAAAGACCCTGATGCTGGGCAAGATTGAAGGCAGGAGAATGGGACGACAGAGAATGAGATAGTTGGATGGCATTACTGAAGCAATGAACATGAGTTTGAGTAGGCTCTCTCTGGGAGTTGGTGATAGACAGGGAAGCCTGGCATGCTAAAGTCCATGGGGTCACAAAGAGTTGGACATGACTGACCAACTGAACTGAAATGTTAATAATCTTACTTAATAGTATACAACATTTATAGAATAGGTAGTTTTATGTAGATAAATTATACATACTGTTTTATACCTGGTTTGATTAGTTAACATTATCTCTTGGGAATTTTCCCATCTTGATACACAAAAATATTACAGATATTTCTGGTTTTAAGCCTCATACTGTTTCATAGTAAAAATGAGCCATTATCTATCCACTCCTGTACTGGTGGATATTTAAATTATTTTCAATGCTTTCATTGCAATGCTGTACAGAGCATTTAAAAAATGTTTACCTTTGTTCATTTATGTGATGTGTGACTATAGTTCTAGGTTGGAAATACTCACCAAAGAGCCTGTGAGTTTCAACTTTTAATGGGCACTGAGACTGTCTGTAACATCCTACCCCAGAAGCCACCCATGAGGGTGTCCATTTCTATCACAGCTGCCAACACATGACACTCAGGACTGTTTGTGGCCCCTTGGACCATTTGTCTGCAATGTGAGAACAGACTATGTTTTCCTCCCCTTCTTGTTGGCTGTTCTTTTCTTCTAGAACTTCTGTGAGATGAGAATACAGTAGATCTTTGGATTCCTCCAAGACGTTCAGCTGTTGTTTCATACTTGCCATTTCCACTGTATCCGGCAAATTCCTCAGATCTATTTTCTTGTTCAACAAGTTCAACTTAAACTGTTTACTGCTCCGTCCAGCCCACTTACTATACTATTTTTATTTCAGTGATATCATTTTTTATTTCCAAATTATTTTGCTGACCATTTTAAAAAGAAGTAATAACCTCTCACATCTCTGTGTAATTAGGCTCATTCTAACAGTCTGCCCTATTTGCTTTATTACTTCCACCCCCTTGCTTTTATAAGTAACCAATTAAAAAAATTTTTATAGAACCTTTAGTTATTTTTTGGCTGTGTTGGGTCTTTGATGCTTCATGCAGGCTTTCTCTAGTTGTGGTGAGCAGGAGCTACTCCCTGGTTGCGGTGTATGGGCTTCTCACAGTGGTACTTCTCTTGTTGCGGAGCATGGGCTCTAGCATAAGGGCTCTATAGCTGTGGCACACAATCTTAGTTGTCCCACAGCCTGTGGAACCTTCCCAGAGCAGGAAGTGAACCCATGTCCCCTGCATTGGCCAGTGGATTCTTAACCACTGGTCCATCAGGGAAGTCCAGCATTCAAGTTTTTACTACAAGGTAGCCTGGATGTTGAAAAAATAGTACAGAGAGTTTCGTGTGTTGGCATCTTTCCCTAAATGTTAGCATCAGAAATAACCATAGTACAATTATCAAAAACAAAAAAATGAACATTAGACAACATGAAGTGGTTTTCTCTTAAAGATATGCCACAACTAAAGATCCCACATGCTACAAGGAAGACTGAAGATCCTGAGTGCCACAACGAAGACCCAGTGAAGTCAAGTAAAACAACAACAACAAGAAGAATAGATCTCAAAATATTGTATATTCCTGCAATGAAATATTGTTTTGCCATAAAAAGGAATGAAGTAGTAATATATGTTGCAACACAAACGTTGAAACATTATTCTAAATGAAAGAAGCCAAGACATAAAAGGGCACATATTGTCTGATTCCTTTTATATGAAATGTCCAGAACAGGCCAATCTATAGAAACAGAAAGTAGATTAGTGGTTGCCAGATGCTGGGGGAAGGGGGGCATGAAGAATGACTGCTGAATAGTAACCGGGTTTCTTTTTGGCCTGATGAAAATATTCTGGAATCAGATAGTGGTGATGGTTATACAACCCTGCTGCTGCTGCTGCTAAGTCACTTCAGTTGTGTCTGACTCTGTGCGACCCCACAGATGGCAGCCCACCAGGCTCCACCATCCCTGGGATTCTCTAGGCAAGAATACTGGAGTGGGTTGCCATTTCCTTCTCCAATGCATGAAAGTGAAAAGTGAAAGTGAAGTCACTGAGTCGTGTCCAACTCTCAGCGACCCCATGGACTGCAGCCCACCAGGCTCCTCCATCCATGGGATTTTCCAGGCAAGAGTACTATGAATGTATTAAAAATTATTGAATAATATATTTTGAAATGGTTAAAATGGTGAATTTTTTCTTGTCTGAATTTTACCTTAATTTTAAAAAAAGGTTTACATAGAGTGAGTCTTTGGAAAAAAATTTAAACAAGTCTTTATTTTTTGAAGATATAAAGATGACAAAATATCCTGCAATAGGATTTGCTTGTAAACTACTTCAGGGTGGAAGAGAGGAAACAAAATTCATCATGACTTGATTACTGAAGCTAGATGATGGGGACATGAGTATGTGTTACTGTTCTATTTCTGTATTTGTTTGAAATTTTCTAAGCCCAGTCTTTTAAAAGTTTTAAAATACCCATCAATTCTATTCCTAAGTATATACCCAGGAGGAATTAAAGTTTACGACCACACAATGATATGTACCCAAATGCTCACAGCAGCTTTATTTATAACAATCAAAACCTGGAAAACCTAGAAATAGTCCAAATGTAAATGTCCATCAGTAGGTGAATAGACAAACTCTGGTTCATTCATATAATGGAATACTACTTGGTAATAATATAAATGAACTTCTAAATACATGCAACAACATGGATGCAAACACTGAGTGAATCAAATCCTACATGAAACATTACATATTGTGTACTTTTAATTATATGATATTCTAGAACTCGCAAAATCAATCTATAGTTTTAGAAGTCAGGTTAGTGATTCCCTTTGTGGGGCAGTAAGTGGAAAGGAGCACACAAAGATCTTCTGGGAAGGCTGGAAGTGTTCTTTCAATATTTCTCTATCTAAGTGCTGTTGATGTGTCCTCTTTTATATATGAGAGCATGCTCAGTCACTCAGTCAAGTCCAACTTTAGCGAGTCGTAGCCCGCCAGGCTCCTCTGTCCATAGGATTGTCTAGGCAAGAATACTGGAGTGGGTTGCCATTGCCTACTCCAGGGGATCTTCTCAACCCAGGGAATGAACCCGAGTCTTCTGTGTCTCCTGCACTGGCAGGCAGATTCTTTACTACTGAGCCACCTGGGAAGCCCCTTCTTTTCAGCATAAATACTAACAAATGCCATACATCATTAAGCCCGATCCATGTTGTGCACCTCAGCACTTATGCCCTGGCATTAGCCCTGCCCATGGAAGACACCTGCATGTGCAGAGCCCAATCCTGGAAGCTTCTCCCATCAGTGCACTTTCTGGTGCATCTGCAGGTGGACTCTCTGACTGAAGCCCTTCCCACATATAGCACAGGGGTAGGGCTTCTCCCCTGTGTGTACCCTCTGGTGCCTCTTGAGGGCTGAGTGATGCCTGAAGTCTCTGCCACAAGCCGCACATCTGTAGGGCCGCTCACCCGTGTGGACTCTCCGGTGGATACCCAGGTCCTTGCTCCAGCTGAAGCACTTCCCACAGGCCTCGCACCGGAATGGCCTCTCTCCCGTGTGAACACGCTGGTGCAGGTAGAGGTTGGCTCTCTGGCTGAAGCCCCGGCCACATGTGTCGCACAGATAGGCCTTGTCTCCTGCATGGCCCTGCTGGTGTCGAGCCAGTGCAGAGCGCGAGGTGAAGCGCCTGTCACATACCTCACAGGCGTGGGGCTTCCTTCCTGTGTGGACACTCTGGTGGATCTGCAGGGCTGCCCTGCGGCTGAAGTCCTTTCCACACTCACGGCAGCTGAAGGGTTTCTCACCTGTGTGGATGCGCTGGTGGATGGAGAGGTTGGAGCTGCGGCTGAAGTCCTTCCCACACACACTGCATCTATAGGGCTTCTCACCTGTGTGCACTCGCCGATGGATGGACAAGTTGGAGCTCCGGCTGAAGTCCTTCCCACATTCCTCACACGTGTGAAGTCTCTTTCCCATGTGCTCCTTCTTGTGCCTTCTCAGAGAAGATCCTGAGTCGAAGACTCCAGAATATTCGATACATCGGTAGGGCTCATCTGGGAGGAGCACAGGAAGGTTAAGGTTCGCTGTCCTTTCACTGAAGGCTTTTCCACACCTGGCATATGGAGAAGGCTTTGCTCCAATATGGGTTTGCTGGTGAATTAGAAGGTTTTTGAGTTGGCTGAAGTCTTGGCCATGCTGGGGACAGTTATAGAGTTTTTCTCCTGGAGATACTGGCCAAGACAGGATCCCATCATTCTCATCCCTGACTCCTGGGACAAAGGAAATTAGATGATGAAAGTGAGGGGGTGGGGGGGCTTCCTGGTGGTCCAGTGGTTAAGAATTAACCCTGCAGTGTAGGGGACATGGGTTTGATCCCTGGTCTGGGAAGATCCCACATGCTGCAGAACAACTAAGTCCTTGCACCACAACTACTGAGCCCATACTCTAGAGCTGGCAAGCTGCAACTACTGGCTTGCATGCCTAGAGCCTGGGCTCTGCAACAAGAGAAGCAACTGCAGTGAGAAGCTTATACACCACTGCTAGAAAGTAGTCCTCACCTGCCACAACTAGAGAAAGCCGGGGTACAGCAACAAAGATCCCATACAGCCAATAAATAGATAATAAATAAAATATATATATTAAGGAAAAAAAAAGAAAGTGAGCGGTGGTTTTGTCTAAGGCTGCATGGTGGTCCTGAATACTCTCAGGCAGTAGTGGTCAGGCAAAGAAACTTCACTGAATAAAGAAGTGCTGCTGCTGGTCTCTGTTTTTCTTACTTTACATCTTCCATTTCTGCTTCAAAGGTATGGGGAAGATCACTGAGACCTTTTTCCTTAGTAGTTGATGTTCAGTCACTAAGTTGGGTCCAGCTCTTTGTCACCCTATGACTGGCAGTATGCCAGGCCCCTGTCCTTCCACAATCTCCCACAGTTTGCTCAAACTCATGTATATTGAGCCATCCAACCATTTCATCCTCTATCACCCCCCTTCTCCTCTTGCCCTCAATCTTCCCCAGCCTCAGGGTCTTTTCTAACGAGTCAGCTCTTCGCATCAGGTAGCCAAAGCATTGGAGCTTCAGCTTCACCATCATCCTTCCCATGAATATTCAGGGTTGATTTCCTTTAGAACTGATTGATCTCCTTGCTGTCCAAGGGACTTTCAAGAGTCTTCTCCAGCACAACTTGAAAGTGTC
Organism: Nanger dama; assembly: GCA_917880005.1. NCBI lineage: Eukaryota > Metazoa > Chordata > Mammalia > Artiodactyla > Bovidae > Nanger > Nanger dama. The sequence continues at coordinate 46,812,804 of CAKJTW010000012.1, read as the reverse complement.
AATTTTTCAGCGCTCAGCCTTCTTAATCGTCCAACTCTCACATCCATACATGACTACTGGAAAAACCATAGCTTTGACTATAGGGACCTTTGTCAGTAAAATGCTATCTTTGCTTTTTAATACACTGTCTAGGTTTTTCAGAGCTTTTTCTTAGTTAAGGAAACTAAATGTTACTAGAAACACCGAGTCAAATTCCATGAGCTACAAAGGGGTTAATGCTGTCAAAGCACAGTTATCAAAAAGTTAAAAACAGAACTTTCATACAAATATGGAGTGAACATCTGTCAAAAGTATTTGTTGTTAATATATTTATTTATTTGCATCAGGTCTTAGTTATGGCATGTGAACTCCTAGTTGTGGCATGTGGGATCCAGTTCCCCAACCAGGGACTAAACCTGGGTCCCCCCTGCATTGAGAGCACAAAGTCTTAGGCACTGGACCACCAGGGAAGTCTCTGTCAAAAGTTATAGCGAGGAACAAATAAGATGGTAAGTTTGGTTCCAAAGGCATTTTGGAGTTTAGGCATTTAATGCTTAAAAAAAAAAAAAAAAAAATATATATATATATATATATATATATATATATACACACACACACACACACACACGTGTGTGTGTGTGTGTGTGTGTATATATTTTACCTCCAATCAAGTAACTTTAATATTTTCAATTAAATTACTGGCATAAAGAGTCAAATAATACATATTTTAAAGTTGCTACCCACCCCTTTGTGGATTCATAGGATTATTAATGGCATTTTCTCCTGGCTGACTGGTACTCACCTGAATAAGAGCTTCTTGGTATTGTTTCTTCCATCCACACAACATCTTCTTGTTCAAAATGGAAAATCATTTCTGGTTCAGACAGCAGATGCCCTGCTTGAGAGAAAAGACATGTTGATTAGGGCAATGTGGTATAGACAAGGACCCTCCCACAAGTCAAATCTTATCTTCTGGTATTCATAAAAGGTGAATACAACATTGAGAAAGGTGAATAAAACCGTTAAGCATCAAAACCACATTTTATATTTATGTATATTATATATATATAGACACACATATATATATACACACATACACACACACACACACACACACACACACACACACACACACACAGAGGCATGCAAACTCAGTGGCTCAGTCGTGGCCAACTCTTTGTGACCTCATGGACTGTAACCCACCAGGCTCCTCTCTCCATGGGATTTTCCCAGGGAGAATATTGGAGCGGGGTGCCATGCCCTTCTCCGGGGATCTTCCTGACCCAGGGATCGAACCTGAGTCTCTTGTGGCTCCTGCACTGGCTGGCAGATTCTTTATCACTGAGCTACCTGGAAATCCCACATATACATACACACACACACATACATATATAAATATATATATACGAAAACACACAAATAAACAAATAAATATATATTTTGCTTCTCAAAACAACAAATTGTTCTAGGAGTTCCAGGGAACTTCAGTGAAGAGGCCTATTTGTAATTTGTGTGTGTGCTAACTTGCTTCATTTATATTCAGCTCTGCAACCCTATGGAACCATAGCCCATCAAGCTCCTCTGTCCATGGGATTATGCCCTCCTCCAGGAGATCTTCCCAACCCAGAGATCGAACCTGTGTCTCTTACATCTCCTGCATTGGCAGGTGGGTTCTTTACCACTAGTGCCACGTGGAAAGCCCTATTTGCAATATACAACAGTAATAATTCTCAATGGGTTGAACAGACAGTAATGATTCTATGCCCAAATTCGATTTCCAGGTATCAAACCCAGGTATCCTGGACTGCAGGCAGATTCTTTACCATCTGAGCCATCAGGGAAGCCCTGTCTTATCTCTTTAGTCTCCTTTAATTTGGATAGGAACTGGCACCTCTTGCCTTCATCTCAGGTATCTTTATGCTTTCTCAAATCTGACACCCACTACCATAAGGAATCACGAATATGTGGACCGCTAAATGCAAATCCCCTCAGGATTTATTCCATACAACTGAACCAGCAGGAGACCAGGTGGGTTCTGGAAGATATGATTCTCACCCAAGGAGATGAGATTCCCAAAGTTCTCCAACATCACTTCTCGGTACAGGTGCCTCTGAGAAGGGTCCAGATGCTCCCACTCCTCCTCAGTAAAGTCGACAGCCACATCCTTGAATGTCACTAGCTCCTAAAAGAACAAACATGGTTATCCTCAGGTATACCTATCCCCACAGAGGAATGCAGCTGACGAGCACCAATGAATTCCAACATCTATATGTGGTCCTGGCAGTCTCCAGGGTCCTGAATCAGACTCACTTAGGAACACAATCATGCATCTGTTTGTATTATGTAGAATAGGGGCCCCAACCTCTGGGATCTAATGCCTGATTATCTGAGGTGGAAATGATGTAATAATAACAGAAATAAAGTACAATAAATGTAATGTTGCTTGAACCATCTTAAAATCATCCCCCCACCCCCAAAAGTGGGGAATTCCAGCTGGCAAGAAAAAGGAGTGGACAGTCGTGTGAGAAGGAACAAGTCAAAGATCTAAAATAAGGACTCTGGTTAATGAGAAATGTTATCTAGGAAACCTCCCTCTGATGATTATATACTAACAACATTTATTTTGGACTCCGAATCCCTACTCACACATCCATAGTAGAAAGATATACAAACTCTTGGTACAGTCGCATGAAGGATTAATATTCAGTAGCAGTTCCCAAAGTGTGGTTCAGGGATCCATGAGGATCGCCAAGCTCCTGTCAGCGGTGTCTGTACAGTTAATATTATTTTCAATAATAATTCTAAGATATTATTGGGCTTATCTACTATCATTCTCTTAGAGTTAAAGAGAAGAATTTTTCAGAGGCTACATTATGTGCAGTCTTGCAACAAAGAAACTGAGGAAGCAGATATAAGATTACCGCTGTTTTCTATTAAGGCAGACATTAAAGATGTTAGCAAAAATACAAAACATTTCCATTCTTTAAATTTTTTTTTTTTTGGAAAATAAGGTGTTTTTTTTAATGTGATATTAACTATAATGGATTAATTTTTGAATGGATTAATAAATACTTTAAAGTTTTATTAATTTGAACTTCTGACCTGGTAATATTGATAACCCACATAACAAAAGCCACTTTCAAAAGTGTAAAGGGGTCCTCATACCAAAAAGCTTTGGAAATTACTGCTCTACAAGAAATGAAAATTAACTATATATACATGAAATAACATAGATCAATCTCACAACAAATATTGAGAAAAGACAGGCACAGAAGAGTACTGTATGTATCCAGCTTCTATTTTAAAAGTTCAAAATCATACTACAGTATGAAAAGTCAGAATAGTAGCTATCATTATGGGAAGCAGGGGTTTTTTCCTAGGGAGGGTTTGCTCAGAGCATAAAGAGAAGACACAGAATGGCTATGAGGGGAAATCAAGGATGGTGCAAGGATCAGACAACAGAAGGGTGTCACACTGCAGCAGCCTGGTCTCTGGTCCAATTCTGGCCTAAATGTTAAGCCTGCCAAATAAAGAATAAGGAAAAGAGGATTTGCAAAGGGCTATTAACTCATGAGGCGGGGATGATGGGAGCACACAGGGGCAAGCTGAGTGTCAAGCCAGACTACATGGTCCTTCGCACAAAGCTGAAGCACTAAAAAAACAGGTGATTCTAGATAAGAAAACCAGAAATCCTTCTTTGAACCACCTTCTTCTTCTCTGAAATAGTTATCTCCTGTATACCATACAGATATATATGCTGCTGCTAAGTCGCTTCAGTCGTGTCTAACTCTGTGTGACCCCATAGGTGACAGCCCACCAGGCTCCCCCGTCCCTGGGATTCTCCAGGCAAGAACACTAGAGTGGGTACATATATATATATATTTTTTTTTTTGAGAGGTGAGTTATTTTTTATATTGTTTCTGTTCACAAATTGTTTCTCATTTAGGTTAAATATCCAGTGAACCAACATGAACCCTAAGTATACCAGTTGATGAATTTTGACAAAAGAATACCCCTGTGTAACTCACATACCAATCTGACATAGATCATTTCCATCACTCCAGAAAGTTCTCTTGTGTTGTTTGCTCCTAGCTGATTCCCTGCCCTGACTCCCTGCTCTCAACAACCAATTATCTGCTATCACTGTAGATTAATCCAGCCTGTTCTACAATTTCATATAAATGGAACTGATACCGACCAGGATTCTTGGCCTTTCCTAATCAACAGAAAATGACAAGAGGTTAGACAAGAAGTTCAAGCAAGGCCTTATTGGGTTCCCTGCAGCAGCAGAGAATAAAAGCTAGTAAAGCCTTCCCTTGCTCACTCACTGGCTCCCACCCTGAGCTGGTTCCCTATACAGGATGAGTAGGGGTGTGTCCAGTGGTTGGGTAGGAGGAATGGCTTAGGTGTTCTGTCTATCCCTTTGTTGAGGCTGTGTGCAAGGGGCATGTGTAAAACCTGCTTTTGCTCCCAACACCCTGGTTTTGCTCCAAGCTCTTCAGAGCTGGCAGTTGGGGTTTTTGCCCTTTTTGATCTTTTGTCCAGAATTTGCCCCAACCGTGTATGCAGTTATTGCAATTATTTTTAGTCTCTTATATTTTCTTAGCATTTTGTTGCTCAAGGAGACATTTGTCCAGGTGTAAGCCTTGCAGCACTGGAGCAAAGGGCCCCAGGTCCCACCCTGTCTCAGAAGCACACAGCACATATCTGGCTTATCTTTTACCTTACATTTTATCTGGCATATCTTTCATATCTGGCTTATCTTTCTCAGCCTAATGCTTTTGATATTTATTCAAGTTGTTACATGTATCAGTAGTTTGTTCTTTTTATTTTTCCAACTGAGTAGTTCTTAATTATATGGATTAAGACATTTTGATTATCTACTTATCAGTTAATGGTCATTTCTGGTTTGGGACTATTATAAACAAAGTTGCTAATAGTCATATACAGTTTTTTAAAAATAAATTTTTATTTATTTTTGGCTGTGCTAGGTCTTCATTGCTGCGCGTAGGCTCTTGTCTAGTTGCAGTGTGCAGACTTCTCATTGTGGAGGCTTCGCTTGTTGCAGAGCACAGGCTCTAGGGCTCATGGGCTTTAGTAGGTGCAATAGTTGCAGTTTCCAGGCTCTAGAACACAAGCAAGCTCAACAGTTGTGGCCTACAGCCTTGGTTGCTCCACGGCACGTAGGATCTTCCCAGACGAGGAGTCGAAGCTGTGTCTCCTGCACTGGCAGGCGGATTCTTTACTACTGAGCCACCAGGGAAGCCCCTAATCACATACAGATTTTTGTGTAGACATATATTTTCATTTCCTCTGGGTAAATACCATGGGATTTCTGGGTCAATGCTAAGTGTGTGCTTAATTATACAGGAAACTCTAAAACTGTTTTCCAAAGTATATTATATTATTTTACACTCCTACCAGCAATGCTCAGACATTTTGAGAAACTGGAGTAACATATGTCTAAACCCAGAGCCAGCACAATATAAGTGTTGTATTGCTCTCCTCCTCTAACACCCCCAAAATGAGGTATGTGGGTGGTATTTTCAGGGAGAGAAGGTAGACTCTAATTTACCTGTAATCTGGGCATTTCCTCCTCTTCCTGAAGAAGGACAGAGTCTTTGGAAGGCAGTGCTGGGTAAAAAGAAAGAAGCTGTGAAAAATGAACTTGGCTCACTGAAATAGACCAGTATCTTAGTTACCAAGAAGGGAGAAGGGGGCATGTTATATTCAGTTGGTGACACTGGTTCTCGTTTACCATTACCTGACACACCCTCCCCTAGAAAGAGTTTTCCTCTTTGTACTTTCACAGATAGCCTTTCTACCCTGATACTTTCTCCCCAGGCCCCCAAACACTCATTGAATACCTACTATGTGCTTCAGCAGAGATTTAACTCTCACCTTTCTCCATAGCCTCTGAGGTCATTCCAACTTCAACGTGGTCCCACATCCTGCCTGCCCTGTTAGGAAGGGAATCCCCGCAGCCCAGTGGCTCTGCTGGGGGAATCTCTCTTCAGCCTCTCCAAGCTCCACCTGGAACATCCAGAGGGAGTTTCAGGAGGTGTTGTCTCCACGAAAGATGGAACTCCTGCATGTGGGGGGCCTCCTGCGGCCTTCATGCTCAGGTAGTTGTTTTGTTCCTGTAGGCAGGAGAGGAGATGTCCCAGCAGCCCAGACTTCAGGCTAGGGCCTGGACGTCTCTACTTAAGTGAGGATGCTGTTAATGACCTAAAGTATAGTTAAGGTGATAAACATTTACTAAGCATCCACTGTGTACAAGGCATGCCCCTACTTCGCAGGGGGTACCCAGCTATGACTTTCTCAGGACTGTAGCTTCACAGGTTGATCCAGTCACATGGCAGCAAATGCTGCCACCTCCATGAAGATTTCCTGCAAACTTCCCACTGTGGGATGCATACGTGCATGCTCAGTCACTCAGTCATGTCCAACTCTTTATGACTGTGGCCCACCAGATTCTTCTCTCCGTGAAATTCTCCAGGCAATAATACTGGAGAGGGTTGCTATTTTCTCCCTCAGAGGATCTTTCTGACCCAAGGATCAAACCAGTGTCTCCTGCATCTCCTGCATTGGCAGGCGGATTCTTTACCGCTGCATCACCTGGGAAGCCCCACTTCGGGATGTTAGTTGCTCAGTTGTGTCTGACTTCTCAAAACCCCATGGACTGTAGTCCACCAGGCTCCTCTGTCCATGGGAATTCCCAGATAAAAATACTGGAGTGTGTTGCCCATTCCTTCTCAGAGGATCTTCCCGACCCAGGGATAGAACCAGGGTTTCCTGCATTGCAGGCAGATTCTTTACCATGTGAGCCACCAGGGAAGCCCTTTGGGATACAGATCTATAATTCTCAAAGGCAAACTTGTGAAATTCTTGAATTTCTCTCTTTTTTTTTTAATCAGATAAATAAATGTTTCAAAATCTGAAAACCTCGTTAGAGAGGCTGTGGGAAAATGATCGGTTTTTTATGCTGTTAGAATGTAACTAGGTATAGTTTTCTGGAGGAGAGCAATTTGTGACCATCAAACAGAGGGGGCAGGTAGGGTCAGGAAGCACGGTTATGAAAGTGAACAAGGAAATTTAAGGAGGTGATAAGATATATTGGTCATCTTGACTGAGATGATAGTTTCATGAGTGTATTGAAATGTCAAAATATATAAAATTGAACACTTTAAATACATGTAGTTTATCATGTGTCTGCACTCAGAAAGGCTTTGCAGAGATACAGCCAGGCCTGTGACTCACATGTCACGTGTGATACCAAACTTGCAACTGGGATACCTCCACCTTTTACACCTGGAACCGTAACTTCCACTGAGACAAGAAAGGACATACAACTCCCCTTCAGCCCTCACTGGTCAAGAGTGTGGGGAATTCTCTTTTGCAGATAACTGGGGAGGTGATTGATGGCTTCCCCAGTGACTCAGTGGGTAAAGAATCTGCCTGCAATGCAGGAGACACAGAAGATGCAGATTTGATCCTTGGGTTGAGACGATCTCCTGGAGAGAGCATGGCCAAAGCATTTTCCAGTGTTTTTGCCTGAAGAATCCCCTGGACTGAGGAGCCTGGTGGGCTACAGTCCATAGGGCCACAAAGAGTCGGACACAAATGATCGACTAAGCATGCACACACAAGGAAATGACCATAGGTGTGACCTTCCTGGTTTCGCTACCCCAGAGGCAAGTACCCAGGGGAACGTCATTTAACTCCAAAGCATCTGGGAGCTTAGAGAAGCTGCTGACCACTTTGAGCTCAGGAGTTTCTCAGATTCAAAGTGGCAGCAAGGCTTTGGCAATCCATAGAGGGCCTGGCTGGAGAAGAGCCCATCCTGGTGTCCAAGATAATCTGCCCATCCCTCTAATAACACATCCCTAGGCTCACTTATAGAAAAACCCCTCTGAGGTGGCTAAGACTCTGTGCTCTCAATGCAGGGGGCTCAGGTTCGATCCCTGGTCAGGGAACTAGATCCCATATGCCACAACTAAGAGCTCTGATGATGCAACTAAAGATCTCGCAAGACACAAGGAAGATCTAAGATCATGTGTGTAGCAACTAAGACCCAGCGCAACCAAATTAAAATAATTTTTTTTTTTAAGACGTGTTAAAAAAATAAAAGCCCATTGAGTCAGAGATGAAGGTGGTTTCACAGGAGCACCTACAACAAAAGTGAGGATATAAGATTTTGGCCTCGCCTCCTCAAAGTCCAAGTTATCTCCAAAATAAGAGACACAAGAACATATTGTTATCATAAACACCAAACCTCACAACATCCCTGTTGGCTTAGATAGTAAGAATCTGCCAGGAACGCAGGAGACCCAGGTTCGATCCCTGGGTCAGGAAGATCCCCTGGAGAAGAGAATGGCTACCCACTCCAGTATTCTTACCTGGAGAATTCCATGGACAGAGGAACCTAGTGGACTACAGTCCATGGGGTGGCACAAGTCGAACACGACGAGCGACTAACACTTTCTTGACCCCTACTGCATCTCAAACCAAGGGGCACTTCCTAACTCCTCTCACGGCTCCACACATCTAGCTGCCCTCATAAACACCTAAGAACTTACAGCCCCATAAGCTGCCCCTCTGGACTAAGAATGCTGCCTGCCATATCAGTAAACAAAGGATGTTGAGGCCAGCCCCAATTGTGCACCCTGACCGGAATCAAGCCGGAGACAGGCACATTTACCCTAGATAGTTAAGGTGCATATCAAAGGAATGACTTCAGGGAGCCCAGACTCCCGCACTTCCTCATACAAAGAAAATCACTTAGTTCATTAACTTTAGCTGTTCGTTTTTTTCTAATTATCAGTAATCGTTTCTTGTTCTAACTACCTGGGTTTTCTCACAAAACCCCTATAATCCTGGCTCCTCCTTAGCTCTTCAGAGCAGTCTCCCAGAGCCATCTGAGAAAGGCCACCAGATAAAACATAAACTTTTAGGTTGTGCGTTTTTTTCCCAGTCAACACTCCCAAAGCCCTGGACCCTGTTTCACTGTCCCTTCCCCACCAACCTGGGGTTGCAAAGCCCCAGCTGCCTCGCCAACCAAAATGCCCGGCATAGGCATAGGCTGTCTCCCAGATGCAAGGAACCCTGCCCTCCAGCCCCTCAACCCATGGATGCCTGCAGGCCACCAACCTCGGGACCACGGCGTAGCGATTCACCCCTATTTCAATAAAACCAAGATGCTCCCTGCGTCGCCCCTCAGACCCCGCGACTCCCGGACCTTCGGTTTTCGCCTTCTCCTTTCGCACGATCCGGGAACCTTCGGCTATTCGCGCTGCCTTCAGCCAGTAAAACTGGGGGACTCACCTCACTAGGCCTGGAGGTCTTGGGCATGGAGGCCGCCACAGGGCCTTCACCAGCCTTCGTTCCACGCAATGAGCCCGATATACCGCACCGCCAACCCAGAAGGCCCAGACGACGGGTCTGGGCGCAAGCGGGCGCGGAGGCCTGGCGGCTGGACCACATCTCCCAGAAGCCCCTGCGCAGGCCGGGAAGCTCTCCAAGCCCCGCCCCAAGGCGCGATCCGGGAGTGGCGAGGCCAGCGCAGGTGAGCCCCGGGTCTCACGTGGAAACAGCTAGCTTGCGAGGGCTGGGCGTACAAACACAAAACCAGACAAGCGCCTCGTCCTATTTTCTATAACCAGAAATAACAAAACACCTGTAATTTGTCGATTCAGGCATAACTATATTTAAGCTTATATGCGTGCAGTGCTGTGTCACCTCAGTCGTGCAGGACTCTGCGACCCTATGGACTGTAGCTTACCAGGCTCCTCTGTCCACGGAATTCTCCAGGCAAGAATACCGGAGTGGGTTGCCATGCCCTCCTCCAGGGGATCTTCCCGATCCAGAAATCGAACCCATCTCTCTTGCCTCTCCTGCGTTGGCAGGCGGGTTCTTTACCACTAGGACCAGCCAGGAGGCTCTTAAGCTTATATCCTTTCATATAAATATTTGTCCTCTTTGTTGTCGCTAAGTCCCGACTGACTCTCTGAGACCGCATGAACTGCAGCATGCCAGGCTTCCCTGTCCTTCACTATTTGTCTTCTTAACCTGCTTTAAAAATCATATATATTGAACATTGTGTTCTTCCGCAATGTTTTGTAAATTCTACATGCCATCTCTGTAATTAATGCATTATCTCACTTTCGTTAGGTTGCTTCAAATTACTAGTATTGCAGCCACCACTGCTTATGTTTGTCATTGACTCAAAAGCAGGGAACCAGCAGGGAATGGGCAAAGCTTTACACTGACAAAAAGGGAAGGCTTCAGGTGTATTTTGATCGGAGGTCATTGTCCAAGAGAAGCTAGAGGTGGGCCAACTACAACAAGTGCAACCTTTGTGGTTGGTTTGGAGGTGGTGATTTGGTTTTCTCTGGTTGGTTCTGACTTGGAAGCAGAGGCGAAAGATAGGGAAGCTAGCAGTTATTGACCAAGTCCTGAGCATTCTGCACTGATTGCTGCTAAGTTTGTAGTTTGGTTTTCTGGTTTCTGCAGATTTTGTGGGTCAGAGTTCTATCATAATATACAATCTGGCATTGTCTGTTTGTATATCTGTTCTTTCAACTTTAGTGGTTTCAAACAACAGCAATCATTTATTATCTTTCATGGTTTTTCTAGGTCAGTAATTCAGAAACAGCCTAGCTGGACAGTTCTGGCTCAGACTTTTCTTGATGGCTAAACCTGGAACAGTGTGAAGTTCCAGGAGCAACTGGAAGCTGGCTGGACATCTCTTATTTCGTGTAATCTCAAGGGTTTGTCCATGTGATTTTTCTGTGTGGGCTAGTTTGAGCTGCTTAACAGCATGGTGTTAGTTTTAGTCAGTCAGTCGTGCCCGACTCTTTGTGACCCCGTGGACTGCAGTCCACCAGGCTCCCTCTGTCCATGAGATTTTCCAGGCAAGGATACTGGAGTGGGTTGCCATTTCCTTCTCCAAGGGATCTTCCCAATCCAGGGATCAAACCTGGGTCTCCTGCACTGCAGGCAGATTCTTTATCGACTGAGCTACACAGACAGCTTACACTGCAGCTCAAAATCCTGAGAAAGATCCAGATGGACGATTAATCACCTCTTATAGCTAGTCTCAGAATCACAGAGCATCATTTCCCTGTACTTACAGTTTTAAAAGCCCATCCAGATTCAAAGGGAAAGAACATGCACTCCACTTCCTGATGGGAAAATAACAAGGTTCTGGAAGACCATGTGGAAACAAAAATATATTTATGGCAATTTTTGGAAAATACAATTTTCCATGAACTACAAACAGATCAAAGCAGAGAAAGCAGTTTTAATTTCACTCTGCTATGAAGACTGGATATTTATATTGTCGTTCAGTCTCTAAGGCATGTCTGACTCTTTGCAACCCCATGGACTACAGCACCCCAGGCTTCTCTGTCCTTCACTATCTCCCAGAGTTTGCTCAGACTCATGTCCATTGTGTTGATAATGCCATCCAACCATCTCATCCTCTGTTGTCTCCTTCTCCTCCTGCCCTCAATCTTTCCTAGCATCAGGGTCTTTTCCAATGAGTTGGCTCTTCTCATCAGGTGGCCAAAGTATTGGCTCTTCAACATGAGCATCAGTCCTTCCAATGAATATTCAGAGTTGATTTCCTTTAGGATTGACTGGTTTGATCTCCTTGCTGTCCAAGGGACTCTCAAGAGTCTTCTCCAGCACCATAATTGGAAAGCATCAATTCTTCGGTGACCAGCCTTATGTCCAACTCTCACATCTGTACATGACTACTGGAAAAACCGTAGCTTTGACTATACAGACCTTTGTCGGCAAAGTGATGTCTCACCTTTTTAATACGCTATCTAGGTTTATCATTGGAGCAGGAAATGGCAAACCACACTACTGTTCCTGCCTAGGGAATTCCACGGACAGAGGAGCTTGGCAGGCTACAGTTCATGGGGTTGCAGAGTCAGACACGACTGAGCAACACAAAACATAGGTTTATCATAGCTTTTCTTCCAAAGAGCAAGCTTCTTTTAATTTCATGGCTGCAGTCACTGTTCAGTGATTTTGGAGCCCAAGAAAAAATCTGCCACGGTTTCCATTTTGTCCTCATTTATTTGCCATGAAGTGATAGGACCAGATGCCATGATTATAGTTTTTTGAACATTGAGTTTTAAGCTGTATTTTTCACTCTCCTCTTACACCTTCCTCAAGAGGATATTTATATTAGTGAGCTGAAATTATCTGTAGTAAGTAGGAGTGATCCAAAAAAATCATGATCTTTAATTAAATTTTAAGAGGATCAGAGAAGACCTAGCTCCACTGAGCATGTTTAAGGTGATAATGAGTGAATTTCCTGGTGGTCCAGTGGTTAGGATGCCACGCTCACTGTCAAGAGCTCAGGTTCAGTCCCTGGTAGGGGAACTAATATCCTGCAAGCTGTGTGGTATGGCCAAAACAAACAAACAAACAAACAAATGGCAATGTAAGACACAAATGAAGCTGTCTTTCTTTACCCTCCCTGAGTATTAGGTTCAAAGTGATAATAATTGATAAAGATTATTCTTTATCAGTTAGAGTATTAGGGCTGAGACTAACTCAGACTGAGAATTTGTCTCAGTGAAAAGAGTAGGACTAACTTAGAGACTTTCTACAGGATCCAATATTACAGACATGGAAAACTCCTAACCCCAAATACTGTAACTACATACAATAATCTCCTAAACTTCTTACTCGTGTATTTTAGTTAAGTAAACATTTCCCAGATGTGTTCATTTCTCACAAATGTTAATGACAAGTAGGAGGGAAAAGGTTTCATGGTCAAATTACTTTGTGACATTCTAGAATATACAGGTTGAGCTCTGGGGTCTGTTGTGGTATGTTTCTGTACTTTTTATTCTACTCCACTGACCTATTTGTCTATCCTTAGACAAATACCAGTCTTTATTGGTTTATCATAGCTCTATAGCAAGTCTTGAAATTAGAAGTTCTCCAATTTGTTTTTTTCAATACTGATTTTTGTTGTTCTAGGTCTTGGGATTTCTCTATAAATTTTAGAATGCTTTTTATCAATTTAAAATTTAAAAAAGCATTCTGGTACTTTGACTGAGAGAGTATTGAATCTATAGGTAAATTTGGGGGAAATTTTATTAAAGACATTGAATTTTCCAATCCATAGCCATGGTATTGCCATATTTTTAGATCTTTTCTAGGGAATTCTCTAGCGGTCCAGTGGTTAGGACTTTGCACTTTCACTGCCAGGGCCCAGGTTCAATCCCTGGTTAGGGAATTGAGATCTCACAAGTTATGCAGCAGGGCCAAAAAAAAAAAAAAAAAAAATCTTGACTAATTCCCCTTGGCAATGTTTTGCAGTTTTCCATATAAAGATCTTTCATGTCTTTTACTAAACTTATTCCTAAGTATGATTTTATCTTTCCCTGGTTTTCTTGCTATCATGGGAATGGACACCTTTCATACCATACATTCAAACTGCAATGAGAGTTGAAATTCTGTGGTTGTTTTAACAACCTCTTTCCTACCTCCCACTACATCCTCGTCCTAAATGCGTGTCAATGATTGGATTCATTAGCTGTTTTAAAGACTCTTCAAATGAGAAGTAGACAGGGTATAAATGAATGAACACAATGATATTCCAGCAGGTCAGATAACTAGTGTTTATTTACAAAATATATCTCATTCTGTCAAATACTGATAAGAAAGGTACAACTAGAAGACATTGAGGATTGATAATATATTTTCATTTATATTTTAGTTATTTAAATTCTAGAAATTCCATGTGAATTGTCTTGTGTTGTATTCCAAGAACCCCTTGCTATCCAAGTCTATTGGGTTTCCAAGTTCAAATACTAAGGAACACTGTATTAACTAAATTGATTTGATTTCCAAGTTTCAAAAAGTGAGTAGCAAGTTTAAATAAAGATCTTTTAGAAATGTTCCAAAATTCAGATTGTGACAAGTATTTATTTCCTTTCAATAGATTACTAGATTTAGCTTGCTAATTTTTAACATTGCATATTTTCATAACTGATTCTGGGCATATTATCTTTTGTGTCCTCCCAGCAAGTTTTATCGTTAGGATTATGACAGATTCATAAAATCAGATAACTTGCTACCTCAGTCTGTGTCCTGGAAGAGTTCCTAACACATTTCATAGTTTCATCTATAAATATATATATGTCTTTAGTGTAGCTGACATTTATTTAATTTTTTACTTCACCACATGGTTTGCAGGATCTTAGTTCCCTCATCAGGGATCAAGCCTGGACTCCCAGCAGTGGGAGCATGGAGTCCTAACTACTGGATTGCCATGGAATTCCCCTGACATTTATTTTTTGGTTTAAAAAATGTTCCTTTCGGAGAGAATCTATTAAAGATTTTATACTTCTCTAGTCAATTCTGATATCAAGTCAATCCAATTTCTTTCTAAAAATCATACACTTTGTCCAGATTTTTGATATATTCTAAAAAACACCTATAGTACTTTTAAGTTTGAGATAAAATTCATATACTGTATATATTTACCCTTTTAGAGTGGTTTTTAGTATATACACTGCCAATCCCAGAATATTTTAATCATCCAAAAAGATAATGTCCTTTTACATTTAAATAGGTAGTAAGTATGAAAATATTAGTCACTCAGTTGTGTCCAACTCTTGTTACAGTCCAGAACCCATGGACTGTAACTGGAGTGAGTTGCCATTCCCTTCTCCAGGGGATCTTCCTGACCCTGGGATCAAACGTGGGTCTCCCGCAATGTAGACAGATTCTTTACTGAAAGTTGTTTCAGTTTCTCATTCATGGTACTGTTCAGCTGTCATTTGTACTCCCCAACCTGAATCAGTGGTTTGTCTACTTTCAATCAGATATATTTTCTATTTTAAATTGTTTACTTTTGTCATTTATTTCTGCATTTGATAACTAACAATGCCTTTCTCTGCCCCTATTTTAGATATATTTTTGCTTGTTTTTGCTCTTCGGGTTCTGTATTCATTTTAATGATCTTTCTAGTACTTTAATGTATGCATGCATACTGAGTTATAAAACTTCCAAAACAATTTTGCCTGCCATTCACAGGTTTTTCAATTGTGTTCTCATATTCATTCACATTTAAATAATGTGTATTCTAAGGATTTAGTTACTTAACCCATGTTAATCAAGAGGAGTACTAAATTAATATTCAGATATTTGTTGGCTATCGTTTTGTTGCTGTGTCACTCATTCTAGTCAAATAATGTACCCTGTATATTTTCTACTTTTTGGGGAATAATTAGGAAAAATATTCTTATCTCTTCCTGCTTATTTGACGTTATGCTTTCACCAACCCATCATTGTGCAGCATAATCTTTGTGCAGTATAAAAATGAAGTCTGAATGTAGACTACCCACGAAAACTTTTTTCCCTTTTAAAATTTCAAGCCAGATAATGGGGATAGGAAAAACTTTCCTATGTTCATTACACTCATTTTTCTTTCTCTTTTTAAAAATATTTGTTTATTTATTTGGCTGCACCAGGTCTTCATTGCAGCCTGTGAGATCTTTAGTTGCAGCGTGAGAACTCTTAGATGCAGCATGTAGGATCTAGTTCCCCAACCAGGGATCAAACCCAGGCCTCCTGCATTGGGAGCACGGAGTCTTATCCTCTAGACAATCAGGGAAGTCTCTCATTTGTCTTTTTTCATTATGAATTCTTTGACTTAGATAAAGGTAAACAACATAGTTAAAAATCCTTTCCACAAATAATTGTTGCTTAAATCACTCAGTTTTGTCCAACTCTTTGTGACCCCCATAGACTGTAGCCTGCCAGGCTCCTCTGGGATTCCAGAGAATCCATGGGATTCTCCAGGCAAGAATACTGGAGTGGGTTGCCATTTCCTTCTCCAGGGGATCTTCCTGAGCCATGGGTTGAACCCGAGTCGCCTGCATTGGCAGGCGGATTCTTTACCCTGAGCCACCAGGAAAGCCCCCCGACAAATAATAATGGCAATTATGAAAATGAATGTATCAATGATAATAATGAACAACTTTTACTAGATATTTGCCACATGATAGGAAAAGTTCTGAATATTTATTAATTCATTGAATCATCACAACAAACCAACACATACACCATGGTTATATTTACTAATACATGAAAAAGAAAATGTCACTAACATATTTAAGTAAAAGTTTAAAAATCTGGAAAGATAAATAATATTGATAATGGTGGTTAATTACCTTTCTCATATGAAATTGGGGTTAGGCTTGGTGAAAAGAATAAGACAGTTTACGAGGACAAAATGTAGATAATTTCACCAACTAAAGTAGATGTTTTAAAAGGAAAAAGCCCAAACATCCAAAGATAAACTCTGGGTCATATTAATCAAGGAAGATTTTATAACCAAAAACAATTAGATGCAACCATAACATGAATAATAAGGTCATTTTAAAATGTCATTAAATATATCAATAAAAATAGTAAAAATCTCTATATACTGAAATAGCAATCATATTTTTGACTATATTATAAAAGCAGGTAAAGGTACAACATGTGTATCATGACTACATTTTCTTTAAAAACAAAGTCTGGTAGGATTTGCTCTACCAATTGAGAGTCATTATCTATAGATGGCATGGTTACAATTAATCCTGGCTTTTTTAGTTTCTAGTTTTCTGATATTCTGTTTTCTAGTAAGAAAATATAAATGTGTGAAATGAAACAAAAGGACTAAAACTTACTTCAAAAACAAGATTATAACTAATTCTACAAAGAATTAAAAAACACAAAGTCACACAGTTTAAACAGTGTGATACTGGTGTAAGCATAAACATATAGATAAGAGAAGAATAGCCTTGAGACTCAAGCAAATATAAACAAGAATATATCACCAAGAAGGTAGAACAAAACAATAGGAAAGGATAAAACTGTTGATGTGACATTAGTACAAGATGGGGTGGGGAGTAGAGGGGTGGAGACAGACAAATATCAATTTAGAATCCAAATTCCTTAGAGTAAAATATATTTGGAGTAAATGTATTTTAAGAAATATATTTTATACATATATATATATTATAAAATAAACAAAAAATAGTGAGAGAGGGTAACTATCAAACCTGATTTTTTTGTTTGTTTAAAAGATCAGGAAGGTAAAAAGAGCTTTAACTTTTATTATTCATCAGTATGAATTCCCTGATGACGAATGAGATCTGAGCCACTACTAAATGCCTTTCCACATTCCTTACAGTTATAGGGCTTTTCACCAGTATGAATTCTGAGATGTCGAGTAAGGTTTGAGCATTTATTAAAGGCCTTTCCACATTCATTACATTCATATGGTTTTTCATCTGTATGAATTCTTTGATGTTGAAAAAGCTGTGAGTTCTGAGTAAAGGCTTTCCCACATTCAAGACATTCAAAAGGTTTCTCACCAGCATGAATTCTCTGATGTTGACGAAGTTGTGAGCTCTGAGTAAAAGCCTTCCCACATTCCTTACAATCATAGGGTTTCTCTCCCGTGTGAATTCTCTGATGATTAGTAAGTGCTGAGCCACTACTAAAGGCCTTGCCACATTCTTTGCACTCATACGGTTTCTCACCTGTATGAATTCTCTGGTGCTGTACAAGCTTTGAGCTCTGAGTGAAAGCTTTGCCACATTCCTTGCATTCATAGGGTTTCTCACCTGTATGAATTCTTACATGCTGAAAAAGTTGTGAGCTCTTAGTAAAGGCTTTTCCACATACTTTACATTCATAGGGTTTTT
Organism: Nanger dama; assembly: GCA_917880005.1. Taxonomy (NCBI): domain Eukaryota; kingdom Metazoa; phylum Chordata; class Mammalia; order Artiodactyla; family Bovidae; genus Nanger; species Nanger dama. The sequence continues at coordinate 46,795,096 of CAKJTW010000012.1, read as the reverse complement.
CACCAGTGTGAATTCTCTGATGGTCAATAAGATTTGAGCAATAACTAAAGGCCTTCCCACATTCCTTACATTCATAGGGTTTCTTACCCGTATGAATTCTCTGATGCTGAGAAAGGTATGAGCTACAGCTGAAGGCCTTTCCACATTCTTTACATTCAAAGGGTTTTTCACCTGTATGAATTTTCAGATGTCGAGTAACATGTGAGCCACAGCTAAAGAATTTCCCACACTCTTTACATTCATAAGATTTTTCGCCAATATGAATTCTCTGATGTTGAAGAAATTGTGAATTCTGACTAAAGACCTTTCCACATTTCTTACATTCATAGGGTTTCTCTTCATTGTTAATTTGATGTAAAGTAAAGAATGTCTGTTGAATAAATGTGGGCATGTACTCATGAGTGAGTATTTCTTGGCTGAAATGCCCATTTTTATATCCCAGTTGTTTTTCAAAGTGACTTCTATATTCCAAAACATCTCTGAAACTGGAGTATTCAAAGCCATGTTTTCTAAGTCCCATCATTTCTCTCTGGCATGATTCTATTTCGTAAACTTCCTTCTTTAGCGATAATAACTTGGTTTCACACATTGATTCCAGAGCTGAAAGAAAATGAAATGTAAATATTCTTCTCCCACCTCATTTGTGAAAAGGTAAACTTCTATAAGAGAAATGGAAAAATTAAGGTAAAAACAATATGTGGTAGTAAATGACACAGAATTTTCAAGTATATCTGTTGAATCTGAAAAATGGACAAGAAATACACCAAAATTAATGAGATGTAAAGCAGGAAGCAGCAGGCAGAATCTATGGAAATAGAAAACCACAGTGATTCTCAAATATTGATGTGGGCCAGAGTCATTTGGAAAAGTTGATAAATATACAATGCCGCAGAGTACATCATGAGAAACACTGGCCTGGAAGAAACACAAGCTGGAATCAAGATTGCCAGGAGAAATATCAATAACCTCAGGTATGCAGATGACACCACTCTTATGGCAGAAAGAGAAGAGGAACTCAAAAGCCTCTTGATGAAAGTGAAAGAGGAGAGCAAAAAGTTGGCTTAAAGCTCAACATTCAGAAAATGAAGATCATGGCATCTGGCCCCATCACTTCATGGGAAATAGATGGGGAAACAGTGGAAACAGTGTCAGACTTTATTTTTGGGGGGCTCCAAAATCACTGCAGATGGTGACTGCAGCCATGAAACTAAAAGACACTTACTCCTTGGAAGAAAAGTTATGACCAACCTAGATAGTATATTCAAAAGCAGAGACATTACTTTGCCGACTAAGGTCCGTCTAGTCAAGGCTATGGTTTTTCCTGTGGTCATGTATGGATGTGAGAGTTGGACTGTGAAGAAAGCTGAGTGCCAAAGAATTGATGCTTTTGAACTGTGGTGTTGGAGAAGACTCTTGAGAGCCCCTTGGACTGCAAGGAGATCCAACCAGTCCATTCTGAAGGAGATCAGCCCTGGGATTTTTTTGGAGGGAATGATGCTAAAGCTGAAACTCTAGTACTTTGGCCACTTCATGCGAAGAGATGACTCATTGGAAAAGACTCTGATGCTGGGAGGGATTGGGGGCAGGAGGAGAAGGGGACGACAGAGGATGAGATGGCTGGATGGCATCACTGACTCGATGGACATGAGTCTGAGTGAACTCCAGGAGTTGGTGATGGACAGGGAGGCCTGGTGTGCTGCGATTCATGGGGTTGCAAAGAGTCAGACACGACTGAGTGACTGGACTGGGCTGAACTGAACTGAACTGAGGCATAAAAGATGACTACTTGTATATATATCTATATGAGCTTATATGTATATGTAAGAAACAAAGTATATCATCATACTATATGTATTATACAAAGTGGCTAATTTTTTTTTTTAACCTCCATTAAAGGTCTCCTAAGAGGAATAAAAGCATACAGGGAAAGATTCTTGGGCTCTCTGGTATAATAAAGTATAAATTTGATTTTTGTCCCTAGTTCCTAACAAAGAGCTTCAAAACCCCTTTGAATTTACTGAGTGATAGCAGTGTTTTCACTGTGCTAATGAGGTGACTCATGGTGGGTTCCCAGATTTGGGATGGGGACTGTTCGCTACAAAGACCCAACATATGATGAGAGGGCTGGGATTTTCAGCTACTTGACCCCTGGGAAAGAGAGGGAGGCCAGAGATTGAATGGCTGATGCCCTAATCAATTATGCCAATTAATTATGCTTAAATATAATTATGTAATTGAGCTCCAATAAAAACTCAACACCAAAGTTCAGTGGAGTTGCGTGGTTGGTGCTTCACCAGGAGGCTGACACACTTTGACTTCACAGGGAGAGGCTGTGGAACCTCTGCATCCAAAGCCTACCAACTCATCTGATATCGGTTATAGTAAAACTCCAATTTTAAGTATAGTGCTTCCCTGAGTCTTCTGAATTGTTTTAGCAAATTATTGAGCCTGCAAGGGAGCATTGAAACACCTGAATTTATAGTCAGTTGGTCAGAAGTGTGGGTGGGACTCACAGCTGGGGTCAGGAGTGAGAGCACAGCCTTGTGTAAGGCTGACTGTTAACCTGTGGGCTTTATGCTGACTCTGGGATGTTGGGAGTCAGAAGTAAACTGCAGTTCACCCAGCTGGGGACATAGCAGAATAGGGTCCATAATAAAGGACATACTGGATGTGAGGACATATTGAAAGTGATCAGAGAGTTAGCCACATGGGGGACTAGCCCGAGATAAGTCTAAAGTGAATGCGTGCTCAGTCACTCAGATGTGTTCAACTCTTTTTGATCCCATGGACTGTAGCCCACCAGGCTCCTCTGTCTGTGGGATTTCCCAGGCAAGAATGCTGGAGTGGGTTACCATTCCCTCATCTAGGGGATCTTCATGACCCAGAGATCTAACCTGTGTCTCCTGCATCACTGGCATTGGCAGGTGGATTCTTTACCACTGTAGACCAGGGAAGCCCAAAGTCTAAGGTAGTGAAAAAATTTGATATGTGTAGCAGATAGGGAAGACTCAGAATATGTTATGTGCTGAAGATTCAGTGAAAATACTGTTTGCTTTTGAAGTTTGTGATGCTGATCCTGGGACAAGAGAGAGATTTGCTCATGTACTAATACCACCACAGTGACTGGGAATGGAAGCCACTGAAGTTTAAGGCATACAGAGAGAAAAAAAGACACAATGCAATAACATAAGAAACAACACACAAAATGAAAAGAAACCTACAGAATGGGAGAAAATATTTGCAAGTGATGCAACTGAAAAGGGCTTAATTTCCAAAATAAACAGATAGTTCATACAGCTCAATATTAAACAAACAAACAAACCAATCAATGGGCAGAAGATCTAAATAGATATTTCTCCAAAGAAGACATCAGATGGCCAATAGATATATGAAAGGGTGCTTAGCCTAATCACCAGGGAAATGCAAATCAAAACCACAGTAAGATACCACTGCACACCTGTCCGAATGGCCATCATCCAAAATTTACAAAGAATAAATGCTAGAAAGGGTGTAGAAAAAGAAAACCCTTATACACCATTGGTGGGAACATAAACTGGTACTGTCACTATGGAGAATAGTATGGTGGTTCCTTAAAGAACTGAAAATAGAGTTATTAATACCATATGATCCAACAATATCACTTCTAAGCATATATTCAGAAAAGATGAAAACTATAATTCAAAAGATACATACATCCCACTGTTCACAGCAATACTATTTACAACAGCCAAGACATGGAAGCAACCTAAACGGCCATAAACAGATGAACGGATAAAGGTGATATACACATATACACACCCACACACACTGGAATATTACTCAACCATAGAAAGAATGAAATGATGCCATCTGCAACAACATGGATAGACTAGAGATTATCATACTAAGTAAATCACACAGAGAAAGACAAATACTGTATGATATCACTTGTATGTGGAATCTAAAAAAAAAATTATACAAATGAACTTATTTACAAAACAGAAACTTATAGATCTAGAAAACAAACTTATGGTCACCAAAGGGGAAAAGTCAAAGGGGAAAAAGAGAGATAAATTAGGATTTGGGGAATAGCAGATACACACTATTATATATAAAATAAACAACAAGTTCCCACCATATAGCACAGGGAACTATATTTAACATCTAATAATAAAGATCTTCCCGACCCAGGGATCGAACCCAGGTCTGCCACATTGCAGGCAGATGCTTTAACCTCTGCACCACCAGGGAAGCCCCATAATGAAAAGGAATCTGATAAAAATATGTGTATATATACATATATATGTATAACTGAATCACTTTACACCAGAAACTAACACAACATTGTAAATCATCTATCAGTTCAGTTCAGTCGCTCAGTCGTGTCCGACTCTTTGCGACCCCATGAATTGCAGCACGCCAGGTCTCCCTGTTCATCATCAACTCCTGGAGTTTACCCAAACTCATGTCCATCGAGTCGGTGATGCTATCCAGCCATCTCATCCTCTGTCATCCCCTTCTCTTCCTGCCCCCAATCCCTCCCAGCATTAGGGTCTTTTCCAATGAGTCAGCTCTTCGCATGAGGTGGCCAAAGTACTAGAGTTTCAGCTTTAGCATCAATCCTTCCAAAGAACACCCAGGACTGATCTCCTTTAGGATGGACTGGTTGGATCTCCTTGCAGTCCAAGGGACTCTCAAGAGTCTTCTACAACACCTCAGTTCAAAAGCATCAATTCTTCGGCACTCAGCTTTCTTTACAGTCCAACTCTCACATCCATACATGACTACTGGAAAAACCATAGCCTTGACTAGACAGACTTTGGTGGCAAAGTAATGTCTCTGCTTTTGAATATGCTATCTAGGTTGGTCATAACTTTTCTTCCAAGGAGTAAGTGTCTTTTAGTTTCATGGCTGCAGTCACCATCTGCAGTGATTTTGGAGCCCCCAAAATAAAGTCTGACACTGTTTCCACTGTTTCCCCATCTATTTCCCATGAAGTGATGGGACCAGATGCCATGATCTCAGTTTTTTGAATGTTGAGCTTTAAGCCAACTTTTTCACTCTCCTCTTTCACTTTCATCAAAAGGCTCTTTAGTTTCTCTTCTCTTTCTGCCATAAGGGGGTGTCATCTGCATACCTGAGGTTATTGATATTTCTCCTGGCAATCTTGATTCCAGCTTCTGCTTCTTCCAGTCCAGCGTTTCTCATGATGTAATCTGCATATAAGTTATATAAGCAGGGTGACAATATACAGCCTTGATGCACTCCTTTCCCTATTTGGAACCAGTCTGTTGTTCCATGTCCAGTTCTAACTGTTGCTTCCTGACCTGCATATAGGTGTCTCAAGAGGCAGGTCAGGTGGTCTAGTATTCCCATTTCTTTCAGAATTTTCCACAGCTTATTGTGTTCCACACAGTCAAAGGCTTTGGCATAGTCAAGAAAGCAGAAATAGATGTTTTTCTGGAGTTCTCTTGGTTTTTTTGATGATCCAGTGGATGTACTTCAATTAAAAAAAAAATCTCAGGAGTTTCACATGAAGATTATAAATAGTAATAAGACACAGTGCAAGATACTGCCATGGAAAGATGACAGGAGTCATAAGCAGACTAATGAGAGCTGAGTCCCAAAACTGACAGTTACTCACAACAGGTTCCATTGCAATTATTTAACCATTTTAGTCCCCATTTCTTCATCTGTAAAAGGGAGCTAATCCTTAATTTGTGATTACTAGGAAGATGAGGAAAAGTAGAGTAAATGTTGTTAAGTAAAGTGTTCAGTATATAACAGCTAATGGATATTTCAGGCAAATTAAACAGTTTGAAGACATCAAAATGGAGCCTATTAGAATATCTCAAGCCAGAAACAGGGAATTCATTTCAGTATATTCTTTTCCTCCTACCTTCATAGGATCTTTTAGCAATTTCATCCCGTTAACCTCCTCAGTAATTTTTAATCTCCACTGGCAATGCCCTCTTTCAAACCAGAATCATCTCTAACTCAGACCACTCAAGTAGACTCCTAACCCAGATCCCACAAAGTTCTCATACTCTCTAACCTATTCAAGGGCCAAAATGACATTTGGCTCAGCCTTCCACTGCTCAAAATCCATCAAAGACTGAATAATGTAGTTCCTACTTGTCTCTCCAATCTCAAGTCATGCTCTGCTTTTGCTTGCTCCTGCAGGCGACAACACTGAATTCTTTCAGTTTCAAACACACCAACCCTTCCCCTCTTAGAAGGGCCTGTACAGGGGTTCTTCCCTTTGCCTGGAGTTTTCTTCTCTATGAACATATCTAAGACTGGACGTCCCTGGTAGTCTAGTGGTTAAGAATCTGTCTGCCAATGCAGGGAACATGGGTTCCATCCCTGGTTTGAAAAGATCCCAAAAGCCAAGGGAGCAACTAAGCCTGTGTGTCACAACTACTAAAGCTGGTGCACCCTAAAAATCGTGCTCTATAACAAGAGAAACCACCGCAAAGAGAAACTTGCTCACCACAGTTAGAGAGTAGCCCCCACTCACCACAACTAAAGAAAGCAGCAATGAAGACCCAGCACAGCCATAAATAAATAAGTAAAATTAAATAGTAAGTCCTAGCAGTGAGCCTGTAATTCTGAAATAGTGATGACTACAAATGATATTTCAGTATGTCTACAATAACAGTAAAATGATATGAAAATATTTGTGATTTCTATTCATGTCAAAGTCACAGGAACTACTAATACTATCATGGTTTGCTGCATACATCATAATAGGAAGACATGCTAAATTTCAACTACAGATTACTAGATATAAAGATGCATTTTTTCATCCAAGTTCATGAGTTTCCTCAATTCTATCCAAAGGAATCCAAAATTAGCAAACTTTGAGTTAGAGGGATCCTTTAAAAACATGAAGTCACTCCCCTGTTCAAATCACCTCACTCAGAATAGAATGGCTTTACATCCCCGAGGAGCCTGGCAGGCAGTCCAGAGGATCGCAAAGAGTCAGAAATGACTGAGTGACTGAGTACAAAATAGAATTCAAAGCCCATACCAAGGCCTATAAGACCTCAAGTTATCTGCAGATACACCCTTCCTCCCACTAGCACCGAGCACACAAACACACATGCATCCTGCTACTTTGCTGATCTCCTTTCACATAATTCCCTCTTGGCTCATTCTGTTCCAATCACAAAGACAGGAGCCAAAAGCTCCTAACTCAGGAACTTCATTCTTCCTGATCCTTTTGCCTGAAACTCTTCTACCAGACATCTACATTCTTTGTTCTCTCACTTCCTTCCTCATCAGAAGGACCTTTCAGGACTTCCCCAGTGGTCCAGTGGCTAAGACTCTATGCTCCCAATGCAGAGGGCCCAGTCAGGGAACTAGATCCCACATGCTGCAACTAAGAGTTTCCACATCACAACCAGAAGATGCCACACAAAGACTGAACACCCCATGTACTGCAACTAAGACCCAGCACAGCCAAATAAATACATGAAAGTAAGAAAGAGATTTATTAAAGAAAGACAATAATAATTCTAAAAAGGCCTTCTCTACCTTCCTTCATAGCATTTATCATCATCTGACATAAATATCTATATGATATATACTTTTTCTCTCTCATCCCCTAGAATATAAGCTCCAGGAAAGCAGAATTTTAACTGCTTTGTTCAATATTATGATCGCAGCATCTGAACCAAAGCTTAGTATATAGTGCTGTTCCATAAGTATTCTTTTGGTTCTCCTACTTTATACCTAATCTCTTCTTCTCTGCCCCATTCATTCCCAATTTAGGCAAAGACCTTTTTGTTTTTCCCAACATCGTCTCTTTAGACAGTGACTGCAATCACTTGTGAGGCTCCAACTGCTATATCAGTATAGATTAAATCCATTTCTGAATATTTAGCCCCTGACTTTCTGCTAAGTTCCCCACCATCTGATTCTTTTACCAGGCACTATTTTGTGAAAGTTATTTATGGATATATTTTAACACTACTTTTTAAAATTTTTAATTTTTTTTTTTTTAAGTAGAGTTGATTTACAGTGTTGTGACGATCTCTGCTATACAGCCAAGTGATTCAATTATACACATACATTGTTTCTTTTCCATTAGATTTCCCATAGATTTTTTTCCCCACTATGGTTTATCACAGGATAAGGACTATATTCCCTGTGCTATACAGTAGGACCTTGTTGTTTATCTATCCTATATGTAATACTAATGGTTTACAGCTGGTAATCCCAAACTCCCAGTCCTTCCTTCCCCCACCTTCCTACCTCTTAGCAACTGTGAGTCTGTTTTCTATGTCTTATGAGTCTGTTTCTATTTTGTAGAGAGGTTCATTTGTTTAGCACTACTTTTTGACTCCAAGTTTTTAACAGTTGACACAATTAGAAAAATGCATCATATGGCAGACTCCTTTGCACAAATTACGAAATAAAAAATATTGGATAAAGGAAAAATGCACAACAAACAAAAAAAATCACTCATTGGCGGGCAGCTATAATAAAGACTAGGACTTGGAGCTGGGGCAGGTGCGTGCAGACATGCACAAAAGTGCACACACACACACAGGTATACTATTTTGGGAGTGGTAACAGAAAACATTTAGTTGAGTCTCAGAGGAAGAAAACCTAGCAAGGAACTGAATCTAAAATATAGGTAGGAGGACTTCCCTGATGGTCCAGCAGTTAAGAATCCACCTGCCAAAATAGGGTACATGGGTTCAATCATGGATCCAGGAAAATCCTACATGTCAAGGGACAACTAAGCCTGTGCCATGCTCCATAACCATCGAGCCTGTGCTCCAGAGCCCAGGAATTGCAACTACTGAGACCAAGAGCTGCAACTACTGAGGCCCATGCACCTAGAGTCCATGTTCCCAACAAGAGAACCCATGCAATGGGAATCCTGTGCACTACAATGAAGAGAAAGCCTGCACGCAGCAATGAAGAGCCAGTACAGCCAAAATAATAAATAAATTAATTAAAATTAAAAAATACAGGTAGGGACTTCCCTAGAGGTCCAGTGGTTAAGAAAACATGCTTGCATGGCAGGGGGCATGGGATCGAACCCTGGTCAGGGATTAAGATTCCTCAGGCCACGTGGCATGGCCCAAAAATAGTAAATAAAAAAAGTACAGGTAAAAGAGTTTTCTTTGCAGGGGATATGAAGGGTACTTTCTACTTGAAATTAAGAAATGTACTGGAGAAAGAGTAGCAGGAAGAGCAGTAAGTGAGGAAAGGAATGGAACAGGTCATTTGTAAACTCATGCTCAAAGGAGTTAGTTTTTCCCGCAGGCCTACTGTTTTGATGGGAGCTTCCAAGATCACATCTCAAGGGTGCTGTTTCTTCATGAATCAACTGAGTTATTACCTACAGTGGCCTGCCTTGGTCCAGTCATTTGTCACTTACCTGAGCATAGGCCTCTTGTCAGCTCTCTGCCAATCATCCATGGCTCTTTCCCTTGTTCCAATAAGGAAATAACTTGAGGCTTGGGAATGTAAAGTCCTGCTCACAAGAAAAGATATGGAACATGGTTAAGCTGTGGGTAAATCAGACCCAAATATAATACCAGTCCCTTGATGATCAAGGAAGAGATGCTACCGTGGGAACAGTCAAACAAAGAAAATGCTCAGCTATACCCAACTAGGAGCTGCCCATTTCCCATTTTTACTTTCCATTTCAGTTCAAACCATTTATTTGAGAACAGGAGCCGAAATTCAGCTGGTAACTTGAAAAATAGCTGAGAAATTCACTGCAGAAGAAAGAGACATTCCAGGCTGCTGCTAAGTCACTTCAGTTGTGTCTGACTCTGTGCGACCCCATAGACGGTAGCCCACCAGACTCCCCCATCCCTGGGATTCTCCAGGCAAGAACACTGGGATGGGTTGCCATTTCCTTCTCCAATTCATGAAATTGAAAAGTGAAAGGGAAGTTGCTCAGTTGTGTCCGACTCTTTGCGACCCCATGGACTGCAGCCTACCAGGCTCCTCCATCCAAGGAATTTTCCAGGCAAGAGTACTGGAGTGGAGTGCCATTGCCTTCTCTGAGACATTCCAGGGGAGAACTCAGAATTACCAGTATAGATGTCCTTACCCATTGACACCAGATTGCTATAGTTTTCCAACATCACATCTCTGTACAAGTCCCTCTGAGCAGGGTTCAGGAATTCCCATTCCTCTTGAGAGAAGTCTATAGACACATCACTGAACACCACTGATCCCTGAAACAATAAACACGTGTATTATTTGTGCAACAAAAAGAAATATTTCACAGACTAATGTGCTTATATCTGGGGGTAAAGCAAAGAGCAATTACATTGGTATCACTGAAAACCAGTATCTTTGGACCCTAGAAGTAGATGCAAGAGTTATCAGTTTATTTTGTATGAAAAAAAAAAATTCCTGACTTAGTCTATAGAAAAAGCCCAGAAACAATAATTAACCCAGTAGCAATGAACATCCCTAGTGGCTAGCTTGTCATCTCTAAGCACTGTATTCAAATAAAAGGAACAAAAGTTGGCAAAGAGACAATTTCAGGACTGAGTCAAATGCAGTAGATGAGTCTGAAAACTCTCAGAAAGGAAGAGAGCTATCAAAAACTACTGGCATCATGTTAAAATGGGTCAAGAGCCAACTTGAAAAGCTTCCCACTGGACAAAGACAGCATAATTTGAGGCTCAAATGTAATGGACTGATTAGATAAAAAATGCTTAAATCCATCAGCTCCTAATAATATTGAATAAGAAATTACTAGTCATCTTTGTAAGATTCTAAGACACCAACTCATTATTTTAAAAACTGGTAAAGGACTTCCCTGGTAGTCTAGTGGTTAAAAATCCACCTGTCAATGCAAGGGACCTGGGTTTGATCCCTGGTCCAAGAAGATTCCACATGCCTTGGAGCAACTCAGCCCATGTACCGTAACTATTCAGTCCATGCTCTAGAGTCCAAACTCTGCAACAAGAGAAGCACCTGCTCTTCACAACTAGAGAAAGGCTGTGAGCAGCAGTGAAGACCCAGGCACAGCCAATAAATAAATAGATAATAAAATGAAAACTGGTAAATAAGGGGAAAGAATCAAACATTCTTTCCCATACAAATGGTCCTTTAGTGTAACCAAAGAGTTGAGATATTTTACTTTAAACACAGTATGCTACCTAATCTATGGAAAATGAATGACAGAATTTAAATATTATTTTGCAACCTCTAATGAATTAATGAATCTAGACAATAATCCTCACTGTTAGCTAACATTACAAAAGGAAAGAGAACCAGAAATAATACACCTCCTAATGGAATCACACATCACCACCTAGGAAATATTCCTGACAAAAAAATCCCAACTGAATCTGATCAAGACCTACATACTAATTCTCAGGAAACACTTAAATGATACCCCAGAGAAAAAAATCAGCAAAATCCAAATAGCAGACAAATGAATCTTTTTTTTTTTCTTTTCTAACAACAACAAAAAATAGCAAAGAAAGGAAAGAGATGGAAGGGCTACCTAAAAAGTAAGAAATTGGGCTCAAATACCCTTAAAATTTCATCTGTTTTTCTTAGAAAGAACTGAAAGTCAGGAAGGTAAAAAGAGCCTCAGCTAACTTACCTGGGCCATGGCTTTCAGTATTACAGGAGATGATCAGTCCTCCTTGGGGCTGTTCTGAAAAAGGAGAGTGTTCTGAGAAGGCAGGCCTGGGAAATCAAAGAAATATCTAGAGACAACTCTGGCCTTACAGTTTTTGGACTCTCAAGGCAAAATTACTTCCATTTCCCTTGGTCTCAGGATATAACTCTAGTTAGTGAGTGGTAGTCTGGAATAAATCCCCCTCATTCCTCAACTCCAGAAATCCCAGGCTTTTGCTGTAGCAAGATGGATCCCAGCTGGTTGATCCAAAGGAATGAATAGTCATAATTCCTCTCCATATTGTTACCACTTTTTTCTGTTACAGAAATAATTAGCATATTCTTTTAAGCAACGGAGAGTCCAAGTACAAGTCCAAAGGCTCTTTTATCCGGGGGTCTGGTTTTCCATTGGTATGCCATTTCTATAGACACCGGGCACAAAGTTCAGAGTCCATTGGGAGGGTGACCATGCGTGTAGCCTAATGTTCCCAGCCTGGCCTAAGATGGAGTCCAGCTCTGTCTGTTTCCTCCTTCAATATAAACAACCCAGGTTCCTGCCTCAGCCAAGTAATCCAGGCAAAACCTTGCCCCATCTCAGTGCTGCTGTTGCTCTGAACCCAAGACAGAGCTGCTATGACCTGCTCTGAGTGGACCCCTCCTCTGTAGCCCTCAGGTCCCTAAGCCAGCTTTACCTAAATGGTGCCTGTGGCCAGGAACACAGTTTATTCTAATTAGTACTAAGTGTGAAGTGAAAGTGTTAGTTGCTCAGTTGCTCTGACTCTTTGTGACCTCATGGACTGTAGCCCACCAGGTTCCTCTGTCCATGAGATTTTTTTCCAGCAGGAATACTGGAAGGGGTTACCATTTCCTTCTCCAGATCTTCCCAACCCAGGGATCAAACTTGGGTCTCCTGCATTGCAGGTGGATTCTTTACCATCTCAGTCACTGCTGCTGCTGCTGCTAAGTTGCTTCAGTTGTGTCCAACTCTGTGCAACCCCAGAGACGGCAGCCCACCAGGCTCCCCCCATCCCTGGGATTCTCCAGGCAAGAACACTGGAGTGGGTTGCCATTTCCTTCTCCAATGCATGAAAGAGAAAGGGGAAAGTGAAGTCACTTCGTCATATCCGACTCTTTTCGACTCCATGGACTGCAGCCCACCAGGCTTCTCCATCCATGGGACTTTCCAGGCAAGAGTACTGGAGTGGGTTGCCATTGCCTTCTCCATCTCAGTCACTAGGGAAGCCAAATTAGGGCTAAAGACTTCCTTAAGCAATTATCATTTTCCAAGCCTGAGAAGGTTAACTTCCCCCAACACACAACTACGCTCATATTCACACTGAGGCACTCCTTTCCTTATGCACTAGCTGTTTTTTCCTAAAAACAACCACCAGGGACTTCCCTAGTGATCCAGGGTCTAAGACTCAGTGGTCCCAGTACAGGAGCATTTGATCCCACATGCTGCAACTAAAGATCAAAGATTCCAAGTGCTGCAACTAAGACCCAGTGCAGCCAAATAAATATTTAAAAAACAAAACCAAAACCTCTGCTTATGTGTTTTAGCCACACAAAAGTTAAAGTGTCAACTCTTCTAGTTCTGGGGTAAGAGCTTTCTTACCCACTCATATTTATATTTAAATTTTTTTCTTTTTCCTACAATTGTAATGCTTTCATTACATTTAAGCCTTTAATCAATTATTATTTTTATTTTGGTATTATTTGGTAAAAGACAATGGCATGAGATTATCAATTACAATTTTACTTTAGTAAAAGATATGAGTTAAGAATCCTACTTCATTTTCCCCCGAGAGGGCTACCCAAATGTACCAAAATCACATATCAATAATATAGTATTCCATGGGACTTAACATGCACCATTATTTTATTGCTCCTAAGAAAGGAGGAACTATTTAAGACATAACCTTGATAACCTTATTTCATATATGTTGAAATCCGGGGGTGGGGGGTGGGGGTGGGGGCAGAAATGAGCCCTAGAACAGATGACTATGGAATATATTTTCCATACTGATTTAAATGTTACCCTTGGAACTTCCCTGGTGGTCCAGTGGCTAACTTTGAGCTCCCAATGCAAGGGGCCAGGGTTTGATCTCTGATCAGGGAACTGGATCCCACTTGCCACAACTAAAAGATCCTGCACACTGCAATGAAGATCAGAGATCCCAAGTGCAACAACGAAGACCCTGCACAGCCAAATAAATAAACATTAAAAAACAAATGCTACCTTTATCATAGATGATACATTTGGATTTGTGATTCTACTTTGATTCAGTGATCTGTTTATTATTTTGCCAGTATCATATTCTCTATTTATTATAATTTACAAACATATTTTAATGTCTAAATAAAAGACTCCTCCACTATACACCTATGAGAATGGCCAAAATCCAGGACACTGAAAACCAAATTCTGGCCAGGGTGTGAAACAACAGGAACTCTCATACATTGCTGGTGGGAATACAAAATGGAATGGTCACTCTGGACGACAGTTTGGCAGCTTCTTACAAAATCAAACATACTCTTACCATATGATCCAGCAAGCACCTTGATATTTATCCCAAAGAGTTGAAAAATTATGTCACACAAAAACTTGTGCACAGATGTTTACAGCAGCTTTATTCATAATTGCAAAAACTTGAGAAAAACAAGATGTCCCTCAGTAGGTGAATGGTTACATAAACTGTGGTACATCTAGACAATGCCATTTTATCCAGCCCCCCAAAAAAAAAAAAAGAAAAGAAAAAGAAAATGGCCTATGGAATCATGAAAAGACATATACTAAGTAAAAGAAGTCAATATGAAAAGCTCTATCTGCCAACTATATGACACTCTGGAAAAGGCAAAACTATGGAGACTGTAAAAAGATCAATGGTAGCCAGGCATTAGGAGGAAGGAAGCAAAGAGGGATGAACAGGTAAAGCACAGAAGATATTTAAGGCAGTGAAACTACTATGTAACACACCATAATGTATGTTATACTTTTAAAACCACATGCTATATCATTATATCTGATGAGTCATCAAAAATTAAAACACCAACTGACCAAGTATTAGAATATAGGACGACTAAGCTTACAAACTGCTAGTAAGAATTTAACAGACACAACCGTATCAGTCCAGCATTATCTAGGAAATTTGAAAATACAGACATATCTTCTGGCCTAGCAACTCTATTGGTATGTTTATACGCTATGAAAGCATGCACATGTGCACCAGGGTACTTATAAACAAAAAGGAAACCCCAGCGCACCTTGTATTGGGCTTGGTCAACAGCCATTCCTCTTTCTCCTCAGGGGACCTCTCTGAGAAAGACAGCTAGAGGAAGGAGAAAGGAATCATGAAATGCCAGCTCTTTCTGTGGCTCAGACTGATTAGATAAGAGGTTACTCTGGACCCACACCTACTACCCATGGGAAGGAGGGATGGAGAGAAGTGAGAGTGGAGATTGTCCTGAGCATTCCTGGTTGCAGAAGGGGAAAAGTCTGCTGCTCAAGACCAAAATCTGTGCTGATCTCACACATCAACCACTGGGATACACACACTGTCAGCTTGGCACAATTACAGGCACTCTCCAACCGCACACACAGTGCCACAAAAACTTACGTGATCACACTCACATATCCTTACACAGTCATAGACATCCAGTACACTCAGTACTGCTAACGTTCATAAAACCACCATCAGAGGCAGCCCTCAGATAACACAGTCATAGCAGCACAATCACACTCTACACTCCCCACCCCAACACACACGGCACAAAGTTGTATGGGTACCCACAATCACTTGTCCCACTACGGGGTCGGAGCCGCACACTGTCACAATTACACACCACAGCAAGGATATCCACAGTCACACCTGCACACAGAGTTTCGCGCCCATGGTCAGTCACAAAGATACAAGCACACACAACGCCGCACAGTCACATAAGGTCACAATCACACACATGGATTCCCACACTTCCCCCCTCCCCCAGTCCTATCAAATAATACAGGCCCAAGCCTTCGGGCCCGCCTAGACTGTCCCTTCAGACCCTCAGAGATGCACATCCGGAACCTAGTCGAGCCCCCCAGGACCTAGGCTGCTCACCTTGCACTTCCCCTTCCCCGGAGGCCGAGGGTCCCGCAGGCGAGTGAAGGGTCGGCCCTATACGCGCCAGGGTCTCTGGGAAATGTAGTCCGGAGCCAGATCCGCTAGGACAAGATGGCTTCTCGCTCTCGGATTTTCTGCACCGCCTGGGGCCAAGTTATACCTCTTCTCCCCTCTCCGGAATTGCTGCCAAGAATCTTGAGATACAGAGACAGTCCCCACATCCCAGAGACAAGCTTACTCCAAGGGCCAGGCCAAGCCCATGGAGTCATATGTCTCCTGGAGAAATAGAAAAATGTCGCTAGATTCGCGCCGAAAGTAGGTTAGAGAAGCAAGAACTTCTGGGAAATGTAGTCTAGAACCAGAATGGGTGAGGCGCCCGCGTAAGTAGAAGATTGTCTTGGTTTTTTGTTTTGTTTTGTTTTGTTTTTACACAGAGCTTGCTGCGGTGGAGGAAAGAGTGGCGCCCAAGACTCTTCTAGGAGTTGTAGCTTACTCTGAGGATATTTCAGATTGATTAAAGCACCATTTTTGCCTTCCTCTGTGGATTAACGTGTGATCTGTGCTAGTCTGGGAGCAGAAACCTAGGAGTCTCAGATATGAACCCTCAGCAGGAAAGTAAAGGACAGCAATCAGCGACTCCAGAATGGAGCGGATGAACACGGATTATTAGAGGCGTCCAGCGGATGGTTTGTTTGTCGTGCACGGTAATGTTGACTTTGATGATGGCCCCAGTGAGTAAAGCCACAGGTGAAATTGGAGTTACCTCACTTTCTTCATCTGGAAAACAGTGACCATTTAGGGTGCATGTTCTGGTACTATCAGTTTTGACTTTTGGAGAAGCAAAAAGCAAACCAATGTGTCTGACACATAGTTTCAGACTTGTCTTTTATAAATAATAGCTCTGTTTCTTGTATGGCCGTGGATACCACACCCTTCCATGCTTTAGGGTTTTTCATGGGTACAGCTTATCTTCCAAGAAAGCACAGAAGGCGGCAAAAAGAGTTTAATTGGAGGTCTTAGGAACTGCAATTTGGGAGACTGATTTGGGTAAAACCAAAAGAGTGTTCCAGAAGAGAGTCACGGACTTCCAAAGGTAAATCCTACAAAGTTAATAACATTGTTTGGGAGGAATTATGATTGACTTTTGAAGAAGGAAACAGAACAGGCTCCATCTTGAAAGCAGGACTCCATCTTGGGCCGGACTGTGGACTTTGAGCTATATGCCCAGTATCCATGGAAACGACATAACAACTAGAAAACCAGGCCCCTGGATGGAAGAGCCCCAGGGCTCATATCTAGACTCTCTGTTGCCTAAAGGAATACCCTAATTGTCTGTGTAACCAAATAGAATCATAAATTCTATTATGTTTATTGGGGTATGACCATGGGCCTATTGATAATTGTCCACTGTTAACTACCTAGGCTTAAGGCATATGAATCACAGGTTAACTTTGATTGTATCTATCTTGTTCAGACTCAGTTCAGTTCAGTTCAGTCGCTCAGTCGTGTTCGACTCTTTGCGACCCCGTGCCGTGAATAGCAGCACACCAGGCCTCCCTGTCCATCACCAACTCCCGGAGTTCACTCAGACTCATGTCCATCGAGTCAGTGATGCCATCCAGCCATCTCATCCTCTGTCGTCCCCTTTTCCTCCTGCCCCAGCTGCAATCCCTCGCAGCATCAGAGTCTTTTCCAATGAGTCAACTCTTCTCATGAGGTGGCCAAAGTACTGGAGTTTCAGCTTTAGCATCATTCCTTCCAAAGAAATCCCAGGGCTGATCTCCTTCAGAATGGACTGGTTGGATCTCCTTGCAGTCCAAGGGACTCTCAAGAGTCTTCTCCAACACCACAGTTCAAAAGCATCAATTCTTTAGAGCTCAGCTTTCTTCACAGTCCAATTCTCACATCCATACATGACCACTGGAAAAACCACAGCCTTGACTAGACGGACCTTTGTTGGCAAAGTGATTTCAGGCAATTTGGGGAGGTGGGTTTGGGTACATAAACTTAGGGTATATAGGTTTTCAGAAAAACTGGTCAGGGTCCTTGGCTAAGAGGAGACTCTGCCTTGGGCCCACCAGTGTAATAAACTGCACTCCACTATCTGCATTGTCCTGAGTGAATCTGTTTCCCAGAATGCATGGCTACAACACTTTGACTTTAGAAAAAGAAATATTTGTTCTTAAGGACTAGGCTGTCACTGAGTTATTTTAGGAGAAGAGTTTGATAAGTAGACAGGCTCTCGAGTTATTTTAGAGTCAGGGTTTTCTAAGTATCTTGAGTTTCTGGAAGTTAAGATTTATCATAAGTCATACTTTCTGAGACGTGTATAAGTCATACTTTCTCTGTGGTCTCCCCATTCCATTTTGTAGATCTCTATTAGTAAAATTGATTGACTATTAATTTTCTTTTCACAACTTCAGTCTCCCTTTGCAGCATTTAGAGTTATACTTTATTCCTTTCCAGTCTTCCATAGTTAGATCCCTGACAGATCCTCTCCCAGCAGATGGGAGTGGGCGTGGGGGGTGTAGGAGGATTCATTAGTATGATCAGTACAACAACTTAGGTATGAATCCTACCCTTTTCATCTGTTAGAATCAATTAAAAGCCACAAATGGAGACCATAACAGAAAACTCAAGTTTCTGTGAAATTCAGAAAAAGAAAAGCCCATGAACACCAAAATACACATAAGCTGTTCCCAATACAGTTGAGATTAGGTAAAAGTATCTCAGAGAATGAGGACTGGTAAGCAGAAGTGAGAGTGAGGCTTAGAAGCTATTAACCTCTATTAAAGAAGACTCTAGACATAAGGGAGAAAATAATTTCACGAAGACTAGGTGCTTATCTCGAAGAAGACAATGGTAACCCACTCCAGTTCTCTTGCCTGGAAAATCCCACAGAGGAGCCTGGTAGGCTGCAGTCCATGGGGCCACGAAGAGTCAGACACAACTGAGTGACTTCACTTTCATGCATTGGAGAAGGAAATGGCAACCCACTCCAGTGTTCTTGCCTGGAGAACCCCAGGGATGGTGGAGCCTGGTGGGCTGCCATCTATGGGGTCACATGGAGTCAGACACGACTGAAGCGACTTAGCAGCAGCAGGAGCAGCAGGTGTTTATGCTGAAGGATAAACTTAGGAGACAGAACTGCCATGAAGAGAGTAGATGTCAAGGAGACTAACATACGGAACTCATGCGCCAAGATCAGGAGTCATGTTTAAAGAAAAATTTATCCATAAAATTAAATATGTCTCAGTTATTGATCTGTAAGCTAGAAGAAGACTCTAGCATCAGAGAAAAGCTTCAGTTGCTTAAAGGAGAGAAATAGGTTAGTGTCAAGTTTCTACTCAGTAAAATTTAGCACCAGAAATCAGTGGAACAAAGCCAAGAGGATAATCAAGAGAATGAATGTCAGATATTTTTGTTAACAATCAAGTTGAAATTCAGGTATAGGTACAATTTAAGATCACCCTAAAATGAGGATGTGAACTAGGGTGACTTGAGAAGCAAGGACAGTACTATAAAGGATAGGCTGGTTTCTTCTAACAGAATAAACAGGATGGTGATTAAAATGTAAAAATTGCTGAAACTAGAGCAAATGAAAAAAAGACACTAAAGTTTTAGCTGAGCCTGGCATAAGTGGAAGAAGACAGAAGAAGGAGAGTAGACTGAGCAGGACCTGATGAAGGAGAATTTGCAGGAGACATTCTTAGGACAAGAAAGTAGAGTATGGATGCACCAGTTACAGAGGTGAGGGAAGAAAGAACTGAGAAACATGTGCAATAAAATGGCTTGTTAGGAAGACTGTGAGCTTCCCTTGTTGCCGGGGTCCAGCCCCGGTGGATCCAGGGTAATTTGAAGGGGAGATGGAATCAGCATCCTAGGAAAAAGCTATTTAATTAGAAATATAAAGAGAGATTAGAAAAGAATAGTGTAGTAGAAAAGTTATTGGAGAAAAGATGCAGAATAACTTGGTTTACGTGGAATACCAATAAAACTCCAAGACAAGGAATTTGCACCATCTACGTAGGCCATCGGCGTCCACTTGAATAGTGGAGGGTGCCCCGCCTTGGGCTCCCTCTTGCATGGGTCTTAGATGCCAGGGCAAAATTAACAGGCTTGGTGAGCATCCATGCTCCAGATGGGAATTCAGCCAGAAGGGGAAAGAAAGAATGACACGGAGGAATCAGTCTTTCCAGAAATTGATCCGTTTTATTTTCAGGTTTGCTTATATACTTTTTGTTATACATAGGGATGAATACAGAGTCACGCGGGGTCAGCAGACCTGACCTTTATCAAAATCGGGTGCTTCATATAAATGTATACAAAAGGTCTTAGGGGTTTTACATCAGCTTCTGGCCATGAGGCTTGCTGATATTTTATGGCCCTTTCTGATAATGGTCAGTCAACCAGAAAACTTATTCTTCCAGGGTTGAGTTTTTCTTAAACCATGTACCACCCTCCGAAGGTACCAGATAAAGTTGCATTCCTATAGGGTGAGGATGTAGGGGGTTATAATCAAGAAAAGGAATTTACTTAGCTTAAGGTTTGACATGATTAATATCAAAGGTTAATACTTATTTTTCTTATATGCTAGTTATATTCATTATAAGGGCAGGGAATATGGAGATTTAGCAGCAAATATTGGCTCAACAAATGAAAACCCTTCACCAATATAATTTCTAATCAACCCACTATACTATACTAATAATTTTCTAACTTCTCAAAGAATCTGTATTTAGAAAGTTTAAAGCATCTCATGCCTCTCATGGTTGGGAGGCTGTAAACAATCACATGTGGCCGGACGAACCTGCTCAAGCAGGCTAGAGAACCTTCAGAGGAGTTTGTAAGTTGAAACACTCTTGTCATGCCCAGGAATTTTTATTGACTGGAACTGCAAGTTAACTCCTTCTCTGAGCGAGGTGCTGGGGGACAGCCTCCCATAAAGTCAGAGCTGTAGATGAGAGCATAAAACAGTAAAGTAAGCAGACTCTGGTTTTGGGGGTAGATGCTTGGAAACAGGGGGTCTCCTGAGGCTCGATCCTGCCTTTGCGTAATGCGGAGCCTCCTTCCTCATGACCTTTGCCAAGGGTGGAGTTCCTCACACTGGCTCCCAGCACCTTGTGCTTCAGATGGTAAAGAAGCCAATGCAGGAGACACAGGGACACAGGGTTTGATCCTCACGTCGGGAAGGAGTAGGAAATGGCAATCTCCTGAAGTAGGAAATGGCAACCCATTTCAGTATTCTTGCCTAGAAAATCCTATGGATAGAGGAGCCTGATAGGCTACAGTCCATGGGGTCACAAAGAGTTGAACATGACTGAGCGACTAAAACTTTCAGGAAAATTGTAGGCTTCAGATTATGACAAGTCTGAGATTCAAATCCCAGTTCTGAAAATTACTATTTGCGACCTTGAGTAAATGACTTGTGCTGTATGCACAACGTCATCAAAAATCTTGATAAATGTATCTTCTTCTCAGGAATATCATGTCAATCAGGGAAAATGTGTATATTCGCATATACAAAATAAATGCTCAAAAGCTATTGAAAATATCTCAACTGTCTTTTTAAGACCAGTATTACCCTGATGCCAAAATCAGATAAAGATATTAGGAGAGAAAAGAACCAGAGGCAAATATTGTTTTTGAAGATAGACACAAAAATTACTAGCAAATGGAATCCAAAAACATATAAAAAAGATGATCACTCACCTAGAGCCAGACATCCTGGAATGTGAAGTCAAGTGGGCCTTAGAAAGCATCACTACAAACAAAGTTAGTGGAGGTGATGGAATTCCAGTTGAGCTATTTCAAATCCTGAAAGATGACACTGTGAAAGTGCTGCACTCAATATGCAAGCAAATTTGGAAAACTCAGCAGTGGCCACAAGACTGGAAAAGGTCCGTTTTCATTCCAATCCCAAAGAAAGAAAATGCCAAAGAATGCTCAAACTACCGCACAATTGCACTCATCTCACATGCTAGTAAACTAATGCTTAAAATTCTCCAAGCCAGGCTTCAGCAGTACGTGAACCGTGAACTTCCTGATGTTCAAGCTGGTTTCAGAAAAGGCAGAGATCAAATTGCCAACATTCGCTGGATCATGGAAAAAGCAGGCAAGTTCCAGAAAAAACATCTATTTCTGCTTTATTGACTATGCCAAAGCCTTGACTGTGTGGATCACAATAAACTGTGGAAAATTCTTCAAGTGATGGGAATACCAGACCGCCTGACATGCCTCTTGAGAAATATGTATGCAGGTCAGGAAGCAACAGTTAGAACTGGACATGGAACAGCAGACTGGTTCCAAATAGGAAAAGGTGTATGTCAAGGCTGTATATTGTCACCCTGCTTATTTAACTTATATGCAGAGTACATCATGAGAAACGCTGGGCTGGAAGAAGCACAAGCTGGAATCAAGCTTGCCGGGAGAAATATCAATAACCTCAGATATGCAGATGACACCACCCTTATGGCAGAAAGTGAAGAAAAACTAAAAACCCTCTTGATGAAAGTGAAAGAGGAGAGTGAAAAAGTTGGCTTAAAGCTCAACATTCAGAAAACTGAGATCATGGCATCTGGTCCCATCACTTCATGGCAGATAGATGGGGAAACAGTGGAAACAGTGGCTGACTTTATTTTTCTGGGCTCCAAAATCACTGCAGATGGTGACTGCAGCCATGAAATTAAAAGACGCTTACTCCTTGGAAGGAAAGTTATGACCAATCTAGACAGCATATTGAAAAGCAGAGACATTACTTTGCCACCAAAGTCCGTCTAGTCAAGGCTATGGTTTTTCAAGTAGTCATGTATGGATGTGAGAGTTGGACTATAAAGAAAGCTGAGCGCCAAAGTATTGATGCTTTTGAACTGTGGTGTTGGAGAAGACTCTTGAGAGTCCCTTGGACTGCAAGGAGATCCAACTAGTCCATCTTAAAGGAGATCAGTCCTGGGTGTTCACTAGAAGAACTGACGTTGAGGCTGAAACTCCAATAGGTTGGCCACCTTATGTGAAGAACTGACTCATTGGAAAAGACCCTGATACTGGGAAAGATTGAGCACAGGAAGAGAAGGGGATGACAGAGGATGAGATGGTTGGATGGACATCAACTCGATGGACATGGGTTTGGGTGGACTCCAGGAGTTGGTAATGGATGTGGAGGCCTGGCGTGCTTCAGTTCATGGGGCTGCAAAGAGTCGGAAATGACTGGGTGACTGAACTGAACTGAATATGATACAAATAACCAAATTTATTCTAGGAATACAAGCATGGTCCACCATATGTAAACCAATCAAAATAATTCATTATATTCGCAGAATGAAAACAAAAGCCACATGATCATCTCAATAGATCCAAAAAGCATTTGATAAAACCCAGTAACAATTTGTGGTTTAAAAACAAAACAAACATTCAAATCAGGAATAGAAGAGAACTCCTTTAACCTGATAATGACACCTGTATACTTCAAAGGACACCATTAAGAAAGTGAAAAGAGGAACCCAATTTCAAATCATATATCTGATAAGGTATTTGTATTCATAATATATGGTTACAACTCTAGAAAATGATAAATAACTCAAATTTTCAACAGCCAAAATATTTGAATAGACATATCTTCAAAGAAAACAAATGTGCAAATAACCAATCAGCACGCTAAAAATGTTCAACACCATTAGGTGCTATTTGCATTAGGAAAATACAAATCAAAACCAAAATGAGATAGTATTTCACCCACACTAGGATGACTAGTGGCTCAGACGGTAAATAATCCACTTCCAATGTAGGAGACCAAGGTTCGATCCCTGGATCGGGAAGCTCTCCTAGAGAAGGAAATGGCAACCCATTCCAGTATTCTTGCCTGAAAAAAATCCCATGGATAGAGGACCCTGGCAGATGGACTAGAGTCCAAAGGGTTGCAAAGAGTTGGACATAACTGAGTGACTAAGCACGCATGCATGAGGATGACTAAAAATAAAAGTTTGTAAAACTTAAAGATTTATCAGTATCAAACTTAATATTTGGAAGAACTTTTTTTTTTGCCTGTCATCATTTTTTTTTTTTAACATTTCCATCATCCTGAAATGTTTACACAATGTCTGAAGAGCAAATGAACTAATAATGTCATTTTTTTAGGGACACATGCAAAGGACAAACTGTTTTTAACAGCTTTCCCCCACATTGTGGGCCTAACAATTAGGACAGGTCTTAGGCCACCTTGAACTTATTGAAACTCACTAGTGATGCTTGATAATTCTCAGCATTTCTTTTCTTTCTTTTTTTTTTTTTTTGCCTCTTGAGTCATACCAAGGGGTAAGGGAGTGAGACTTTGGGTTATCAGGTGGTCATCTGGGAAGCAATAAAGGTAGTCTTGTGCAAAGGACGCCCTGCCAGACCTCAGAATTTATGGGTTTGGAATCAAGCCTTAGAGAAAAGAAACATTAAAAAGAAATAAATGCCCAGGGAACACTGGTAAACTGACAAGACAAGAAGGAAAGATAACTCAGAATGAGAAATGACTGCAGTCTTAGCTGTGTTGAAGGCAACCCAAGGACCATTATATATATATTTTTTAGTTCCTTCAGAAGTGAAGAAACTGACAACAGTACATAATTTCTGAACATTTTGGAGGCTGGTCTTGGTTTTTCTACTGTTTATAGACAAGAACAACCCCAAGACCTAAAAAGAGACCAGTGAGTAATAGAGGGCTCTGAAGAAATAGGAATTCATACTCTGGTGAGACAGCTCTGTATTTTACCAGAGCAGAATAACAGAAAGCAAAGGACATTTACAATTCACACTGAGAGCAAATGCAAATTACATTGTCTTTTCTCTGAGCCATCACCCCCTTCTCCTTTTACATACACTTTGTTTTTAAATTAATTTTTTTATAGTTTAATATGTACATGCGTCCATATATAATCTGGCCAAACAAAACATGTATTATTTTAACTTTTTATCTCAAACACTTCTAGACAAACACAAAAGTAGACTGAATAGTACCAACATCCCCTTCTTACCCATCCAACCCATGCACCTTTCAGCTCTAACAGTTATCAACATTTTGCCAATCTTGTTTCATCTAGTCCTCCCTGAATTTTTTTCTGTAGTATTTTATTTTATTATTTTAAAAGAAATTATTTATTTTTGGCTGCTCTGGGTTTTTGTTGCTGCACATGGGCTTTCTCTAGTTGAGGAGAGTGGGGGCTAGTCTCTTAATTGTGGTGCACAGACTTCTCATTGCTGTGACTTCTCTTGTCATGGAGCATGGGCTTAGTTGCCCCGCAGCATGTGGAATCTTCCTTGACCAGGAATGGAATGCATGTCTCCTGCACTAGCAGCCAGATTCTTAACCACTGGACCACCAGGGAGGTCCCTGACTTACTTTGTTTGTTTAAAATGACTTCTTCATAGTCATAAAGGTATATAACTTAAAACTGTTTTTTAATCTTTTTGCTACTTTTTATCTTGAAAAATTCAAACAGAAAACTTGAAAGAAACATCTTGTGATGTATATCTACTGCTTAAATGCAACAATTATTGACATTTGGTATAATTACTAGCTCTGTGTGTATATTTGTGTGTGTAAATATCTGTGCACAAAATACCAAACAAGAAGTCATTTCCCATTATCTTATTTTTGGCCACACTGTGGGGCATGCTGAACTTCCCCAAACAGAGATTGAACCCGAGCCCTCTGTAGTAGAAGCACAGAATCTTAACCACTGGACTGCCAGGGAAGTCCTCTCATTATTTTAACTGGATAAAATTTAAATGTTAAAGATAGCCCCAGTTCAGTTCAGTTCAGTCACTCAGTCATGTCCAACTCTTTGCGACCCCATGAATCACAGTACGCCAGGCCTCCCTGTCCATCACCATCTCCTGGAGTTCACTCAGACTCACGTCCATCGAGTCAGTGATGCCATCCAGCCATCTCATCCTCTGTCATCCCCTTCTCCTCCTGCCCCCAATCCCTCCCAGCATCAGAGTCTTTTCCAATGAGTCAACTCTTTGCATGAGGTGGCCAAAGTACTAGAGTTTCAGCTTCAGCATCCATTCCTTCCAAAGAAATCCCAGGGCTGATCTCCTTCAGAATGGACTGGTTGGATCTCCTTGCAGTCCATCTCAAGAGTCTTCTCCAACACCACAGTTCAAAAGCATCAATTCTTCGGCGCTCAGCCTTTTTCACAGTCCAACTCTCACATGACCACAGGAAAAACCATAGCCTTGACTAGACGGACCTTTGTTGGCAAAGTAATGTCTCCTCTTTTCAAGATAGCCCCAAGTCCCCAAGCGATTTTCTAAAATACAAGTAAAACAGAATACAATGCTTATAAATAACAAACTGTCACATTAGGATTTAAAGTGTTTAACATCTTACTTCATAGCAATTAATATGGCTATGCGTCTGTTTTGTTGACCCTTGGCACACTTTTATGGGTTTTCCAGGTGGCACAGTGGTAAAGAATCCGCTTGCCAGATGGATGGAGGAGACGCAAGAGACTCAAGTTCAATCCCTGTGTCAAGAAGGTCCTCTGGAGAAGGAAATTACAACCTACTCCAGAATTCTTGCCTGAAAAATCCCATGGACAGAGGAGCCTGGTGGGTTATGGTCATGGGGTCGTGAAGAATCAGACACAACTTATCAACTAAGTAACAACAAGAAACACTTTTATACTATCTATACCTTATTCTGAGCTTCCCTGGTGGCTCAGAGGTTAAATTGTCTGCCTCCAATGCAGGAGTCCTGGGTTCAATCCCTGGGTCGGGAAGATCCCCTGGAGAAGGAAATGGCAACCCACTCCAGTATTCTTGCCTGGAGAATCCCATGGACGGAGGAGCCTGGTAGGCTACAGTCCACGGGGTTGCAAAGAGTCAGACACGACTGAGCGATTTCACTTCACTCTGTTTGTCAAAGCCAGTCTTAGGCTCAGTCTAGATTAAAAGTGGACACAGACTCTACTCTAGGCTTCCCTGGTGGCTCAGAGGATAAAGCATCTGCCTGTGATGCAGGAGACCCGGGTTCAGTCCTTGGGTTGGGAAGATCCCCTGAAGGAAATGGCAACCCACTCCACTATTCTTGTCTGGAGAATCCCATGGACAGAGGAGCCTGGTCGCAAAAAGTCAGACACGACTGAGTGCTTTCACTTTCACTTTCACACCTTATTCTGGTGGACTACCAGTTGTATTTACAGTGTACATAGGGGCTTTCCCCATACATCATTTTGTTACTTTTCCCTCCTTATTATTAGTCATTGGCTGGAAGATGTTGTATTGGTGATTAAATATATTCTATGAAGTTTTGTTATTAAAAAAGTCAAAATCAAGAGGAATTCTAATCCTAGAAAATTTTAACTGGCAGGTTTTCTGTGAGGTGTGCTGATTGATTTGAATAGTTTTAAACATCATTCTGCACCCCTAAATATTTCATTATGTATTTGCTAAGCATAAGAACATTCTATCTAACCACAAGAATATTACCATGCCACACCTAAGAAAAAGCAGAATAGTTTTGAAGTATCATATAATATTCAGTCCATGTTAATAATTTTTTCCATTTGTGCCCCAAATTACTTTCAGAGTTTTTCTTTCTTTTCTGTATTATTTTTTTAATTAATTAATTATATTTTTGGCTGCACTGAGTCTTTGTTGCTATGTGTGGGCATTCTCTAGTTACAGCGAGCTGGGGCTTTGGGGCTGTGCTCTATTCTCTAAGCTATTTTTATTGTTTCTTATTGTGATGGCTTCTCTTGTTGCAAAGCTTGGGCCCTAGTGTGCCTGGGTTTTAGTAGTTGTGGTGCAGGACTTGACTGCCCCAAGGCATGATCCCAGACCAGTAATCAAATCCATGTCCCCTACATTGGCAAGTGGATTCTTAACTACTGGACCACCAGGGAAGTCCTCAGTTTTTTTTTTTAAAGCGTGGGTTTTTGTTGTTGTTTTTTTTTTTAAGCCAGGACGGGGAACCAGAAGTCAGTGAAGATACATGCATAGCATTTAGTTGTTCTTTTACTTTATCCCTCTTGATCTAGAACCATTTTTTTTCTGATACAAAATTTTAAAAGTCTGTGCCATTGGTCTTACAGAATATTCCACATTCTGAATTTTTCTGATTCTTTAAAGTATTTCTTAATTTGTTCCTTTGTGACTTATATTACCTGGAAGTTAGATCTGATAACTTATTTAAATTCAGGTTGAACACTTTTGGTAAGAACACTTTGAAAGTTATGCTGGGTATTTTATATTGCATCGCATTTTCCACTTATAGTAGAAAATACAGGTAAATATCTTTAAGACTTTGAGGTGGGAAGTAAGAGGAAAGAGGATAAATAGTTACAGAATTACTGAATTCTCAAGTACACATGATTCTGTTTCTGGTTTTTACATTCTTTTTCTATTTCATTTGTTACATAAAATACTCTGCTTTTAAAGTTTAGTTTTACAATTTAGTATCTTATAACATGAAGTCCCTTTCTTCTCCTTTCATCAAAATATTCTTTGCTATGCTTCTTACATAAATATACTGGTATATTTAATAATTGTACTTTAATATTTATACTTTAATAATCTTGTCAAATAATAAAAAATCCTTTTGAGATTTCCATTGGAATTGCCTTGAATCTATATTAAATATGGCAAGAGTTGACATTTTTCCTGTATTAAGCATCCATTCCATAAATGTGGGATATACATCCCTTTATTGAGATCTTTTAGATCCTTCATTAGGATTTCACAGTTTTATACATGAAAATCTCTGAAATCTCCTCTTACAGTTATTTCTTGGAACTTTTAAAATTGCTCAAATGGAATATTTTTTCTTTTCTATTTTCTGATGGATTATTGCTGACAAACAATTAATTTTTGTTTACAGTTGATTTCTTTTAATCCCTCCATTGTTGCCAAATCAGTTTATTAGTTATATTTCTTTTTCATTTGTTCTTCTGGGGTTTGTGATTTTTGATACCTCCTATTTCCTTTCCTTGTCTTAAGAATGCATGCTCCTTTCTTACCGCTCTATTATCTTAACACAGAGCTCTGACAAGGACTCCCTCCTTGACCAAAAACTTGAACGAGAACTCTCTGAGACCTTGGCATTCTGTCCTTGGCCTGCTGAACCCAGTTCAGCAAGAAGACTGTCAAACCAGTTTAACAAGAATTCCCCCAATTCTTAATATGTATAACCAAGTTCTTCTTAATAATTTTCCGTCCATTGACTTCTTTGACCTGCCTGTTAGCTGTCCTGAGCTGTCCCTATTGTTGTATTTAGAACTGAGGTCATTCTCTCTCTCCTATATGAATAGACTTGAACCGTACTGAAATAGTTTCGATCAGGTCTTCCTTGCCTGTTTAACTTGTCCAATGCAATTTTTCTTTTACACTTCCATCTTCAAGGTCACTTCATGATCTGAAAAGCCTACTGCCACTACAGCAAGTATATCTGCATTCTGGAAAGAAGGAAGAAAGTAAAAGCTGGTAGAAGATAAGAAGTGTGGACCTTTCATTTGGGTCTCGCTTTAAGCAGCCCTCTCAGGAGATATTACAGAAGGTACTATACAACACTTTTGCCTCCATCTCAGGGATGGAAACTTAATCACATGAACATATCCATGGGAGTCAGGATATACAAGGGAGACAGGATAATCCTTCAACTGGGCACATTGCTGCTTCAATTAAAATCTGGATTCTGTCATTAAGGAGAAAAAAGAAAGGTGATATATTAGGTTGCATGTAGTTGTGAGTAAACCATATAGGGGTTATTATAGTTAAGATGAGAGATAATTTACTTTTTTCAGCTCTGTTGAGATATAATTGTCACATAAAATGATGATTTGATACATGGATATATTGAGAAATAATTTCCACAGTGAGGTTAGTTAACACATCCATCACCTCACATAATTATCTTGTGTGTGTGTGTGTGTGTGTGTGTCTGTGTCTGTGTGTGTGTGGTAAGAACATTTAGGATCTACTCTATTAGCAATTTTCAAGTATATAATACAGTATTGTTAACTACTGTCTTTGTGGACTTTACACTCACAGCACCCCCCCAAAAAAACACACAAAAAACAAACAAACAAAAAACCAGGGGATGGTGATGGGGAGAGTGTTAGCTGCTCCAGAATTTCCATATAGGAGAAGTTACAGAGGAGTCAGAGATGGGACTTAAGGCTTCATTTATACAGTAAGGACATTGTTATTACTTAGACTTTAGTTAAGAAGTAAATAAAAATAATAGTTTTCCTTAAGTACTTTTAGCCACACGTTGACCTGGAGGAGGGCATGGCAATCCACTCGTGTTCTTGCCTAGAGAATCCCATGAACAGAGGAGCTTGGTGGGCTGCACACCATAGTGTCACAAAGAGTTGCACGGGAAAGAAGCGACTTAGCACATGCACGACCATCTTAAAGACTATTATTATTTTACTTTTGTTGCCTACTGTAGTTTTCCTTGTAGTTGTTAAGGTGAAGGCTGTGAAGGTTAATGGGGATTCAAGCCTCCATTCCTCCCACCAGCCCTTCCTGTGTTAGTCACTCAGTCGTGTGCGACTCTTTGCAGTCCCAGGGACTGCAGCCCGCTAGGCTCCTCTGTCCATGGAATTCTCCAGGCAGGAACACTGGAGTGGGTTGCCGTTCCCTTATCCAGGGGATCTTCCCTACCCAGGAATCGAACTCAGGTCTCCTATATTGCAGGCAGATTCTTTACCATCTGAGCCACCAGAGAGCTAAGGACTATATTCTAACTTCTAACCCTGTTTGCCCCAGTGCTTTCTCGCATTAAAGGCTGTACCACCCTTCCTCAGCGGATTGCCCATTGTAACATTTCTCTGTCACGTCGTTTCATCCAGGGGTGGACTCCCATTCTGACCTCTCCACACTCCCTGAGTGCTTGTCCCGGCAAAATCCCTTACTGTTGTTTAGTCGCTAAGTCGTGACCCACTCTTGCGACCGCATGGACTGTATCCCGCCAGATTCCGTTTCTATGAGATTCTCCAGGCAAGAATACTGGAGGGGTAGTAACCCTTGCCTCACTCTAAAAACCCACCAAGGCCTATTTCTCCGGTGTACGGAATGGACACACTTCCAAGATGGCGGCCCGCCCGCAGAAGCACCATTGGGTGCAGCCATGTTCTCTACCCAACAGCGGCCCCCGCCGCGCCGGGAAACTGCACTAGTCTTTTAACGTCTCTTCGCTCTGTTGGACGCGACTGTCAAAGTAATCCGGAGCATGCGCAATGCCAACCGTCCGTAAGGGGTGGTGCTAGAGGTCTGCCAGGAAGCGGAAGTGCCTCGCGGAGGGTTTTTTTTTTTCCTTCGGCTTGTGTGGGGAGCTTTTTCACACTTTATTTCCGAGAGGTCTCTGTGGTGATTTTGGTTGGTCTTGATTAGGAATTCTGTGAGGTCAGTGATGGAAGGCTTGTCCGTGGAGTTAGTGATAATGGTGTTCGGCTTCAGTGGTGGGGGGTCGTGTCTGTGGCGTCCCTTGATTGGTATCAAGAGTTCAGTGATGGGGTTCTGGGCAACAATGAATATCTTTAGGAAGACCGGGATTTTGGGGCTCAGTGATGGAAGTCTGTGGTCAGTGGTAGGGCTTGGGGCGTCAGCATGGGGTCTGTCATGAGCTTGTTTTCTAAACATGCACAAGCATTTTCCTTATTGCTCACTTCTCAGTGTTTGGGTTTTTGTTTTTGTCTTTTTTTTTTTTTTAAATCTTTTTGACCCGTGAATTATTCGAAGGGCATTCTTATTTCAAATAATGCCTCTGGGTGAGGCTCGAGAGTAAAAATTCCTTATGGCCCAGTTCAGGGTCAGTTTTCATAAATGTCACACATCTTTTACGGAAAAACAATGTGTGTTCTTTAATAATTACATTGTTTAATAGTGAATGTATTTCCATATTATTTTCTCTACTTAATTACCGAGACAGGTAAACTCACATTGGAAAGGTTATTTGTCCTCTTGCTCTTCTTTCTGCCAGTTTCTGGTTTGTATATTTGAAACTATTATTAGAAACAGTTATTTGTATTTTTTGTAGTAGTTGAATCTAAATAACTCAAAAGATACTGTAGCCACTTAAGCACCCACCACTAATTTATAAAAGAGCTCATTTTCCAAAATGCTTTCCAGCATTTAAAAAAAAGCTTTTACAGTTCTGAGGGTAAAGTGATATCTAATTGTTCTAATGCAGTCGGCCATCTAAATTCCCTTTTCTGTGAATTTGCGTGTCCTTTGTCACTTAAAAAAATCTATTTGATTGCTAGTTTTTGTTGGTTTTTGTTTTTTTTTACCATTAGGGATAACTTGTCATCACATATTGAAAGTTTTTTTATATATATCTTCATTTTTATTTTTAAGGTGTATCTTTATAATCAGAAATATTTTTTCTTTTATAGTTTCTGGGTTTTCTCTCATTTTTAAGTTAGGTCTCATTTATAAGCTAAATATTTATAAGTAAGATCCCTCCTACTCCACTGGAATGTTATACAAATGTATTCTCCTAAAGTTTATTTTAATATTCTTTGAGGTTTTAAAAATGTATATACTTAAAGTACTTATTCCTGTTGGAAATCAGTCTAAAGTATAGTGTGATGGGGATCTAGTTTGTTTTGTTCCAGGTGGATGGCCAGTTACATCAACACTGCTTATGCAATGAATGTCTTGTGTACATTGAGTTGAATGTCACATACATAAATCATTAAGTAATACATACATAAATCATTGTCTGGTCTGTTATTTTCCTTGCTTTGATTATATTGTTTTTATATTGTTTTAATATCTAATAGTGCTGGTAATTGCTGATATTTATTGCATGCTTCTTGTGTTCCAGGGAGGTGTTGAATACTTTACAAGCACCATCTCATTTAATTTTCATAATTCTATGAGGTAGGCATTTTCATTCTTATTTTTGAAACTAAAGCTAAAATAACTTCATTTTCTCATAGCCAAAAAATAGCTGAGCTGCAATTCACATCTTTAGTACTGTTTCTCTGTATCTCATGTTTTTTCCCCATATTTTACCATGAATAACTTATCACAGGGTTTGTTAAACTTTCTGTCCTTCACAGCAGTTGCATCTGACTTTGTGACCCCACAGACCGTAGCCCACCAGGCTCCTCTGTCCCTGGGATTTCCCAGGCAAGAACACTGGAATGAGTTGCCATTTCCTCCTCCAGGGAATTCTCCCGACTCGGGATTGAACCTGTGTCTCCTGCATTGACAGGCAGATTTTTTACCGCTGAGCCAACTGGGAAGCCTGTACTCCACAGCGCTAGTTCTCAAAATGTGGTTCCTGAAACAGCAATATTAGCATCACCTGGGTACTAGTTAGAAATGCAGATTTTGGGGCCCTGTTATGATCTGAATATTTGTTCCTCCCAAATTCATATGTTAAAATCCAAACACCCAAAGTTATGGTGTTAGAAGATGGGACCTTTGGGGAATGATTAGGTCATAAAAGTAGAACCCTGGTGGGATTAGTGCCCATACTAAAGAGACACCACAGAGCTCCCTAGCCCCTCCCACCATGTGAAAACACAGCTAGAAGGTGCTGACTTTAAACCAGGAAGAGTACCTTCATGAAAACATGGTCGCGCTGGCACCTTGATCTTGGACTTCTCAGCTTCCAGAACTGTAAGCAGTAACTTTCTGTTGTTTATAAGCTACCGAGTCTGTGGTATTTTGTTAGAACAACCTGAATAGTCTGAGTTGGGCCCTATCCTAGACTTGCTGAATTGGAAACTGTTAGAATGTGCAGATTTTTAACTGTATTAATATTTTAACAGACCCTCCAAGTGATTTGAATGCACACTCAAGTTTGAGAACCACTGTTCTGTGGTGTCTGGCTCAGGAAACTACACCTTGGAATTCCTTGAAAATGTTGATGTGATGACTGACCATGTGAACATTATCTTTCTAGGAGCCTCTGGGCTAGATCTTCCTTCAGATTCCACCTCACCACTCTTCAGCGGCTCTGCTTGAGTTTATATGTGCACCAAACTTTAGTTTGCTTAGAGAGTAAAGGTTGAGATCCAACATGACCATGCCAACTAATCGGACCTCTCCCCAGAAATCCCTGGGCTTGGCTTCAGAGGAACGTGGTGGCTCATGTGAGGTGAGGAGGAGGAATCCCAGTGGGTGGAAATTCATTCTGGGAGTAGTTTGATCTTTACAACAAGGTTTTGGATAAAGATGATACCTAAAGTTATTCCCAACCTTATTTTTGATATTTGTTTCATTTTGTTTACTGTGTAACCTTGATGTCCCAACCAGTCAATAATAGTAAAAGAATTGAAAATTATAAATATAGATTCAGAAGTCAAATATATTAACTATTCACAGCAAAACAATGCTCAAAAATAATCTGGAAAAGTTTAAGTGAAAGTTAGTCACACAGTCATGTCTGACTCTTTGTGATTCCAAGAACTGTAGCCCGTTTGGCTCCTCTGTCCGTGGAATTCTCCAGGCAAGAGTGGAGTGGGATGCCATTTTCTTCTCCAGGGAAAAATAATCTAGAGAAATAATTTATCTCAAATAAATAAAATGTAAATTGCAGATGAAATGGGTGTATTTCTAGGAATATATTAACTTTCCCATCAAATCTTTAATTACCATTTACTGTATTTTACCTTGTAGATATTATGACTTTTATTTTAAAAATTCTACTTTTATTAAGCTTGAGATTGGCCAATGCCAATTTTTCACAGAATGTTTTTATTGCTTTCAGAGAAAACTTCATTTCTGTGTTACTTTTTTTCTTTACTGATCTGCCATTTTGTTTAACAATTAAATAACAATTTCTTAACTTGTTTTTCCAGAATTTATTCCTTGGACTCTTATATCCCTATTTACTTAAGTTGTTGCTTGTTTTAATGAATTCCTTGAATTCATGGTGATTGTGTTTGTGTGGCAGCTTATTTCTAGCATGTTCCTTTAAATCTCCTGTTTCTTTTATTCTTTTTGCTTATAGTGTCTTTGTACATTAGATTTTTATTGTTATCTTTAAGTAAGGAGATTTTTTTCCCTGGACAGATTGTTTATAAGAAGCTCATTTGGTGTGGAGTCAAAGCCAAGGATATGACAGCTTCTTGATTCCTTATTTAATTATTGATGGCATAGGGTTCAGGGGCCAGGACTTTAGCGTGAAGTAGGTTGTGAATGTGCAAGTGTATGAAAGAAAAATATTAGAGCATATATAGTCTTTTCAAGTATATAGGGGACATTTTTCAAAGAAATGATAATGTTTTAAGCCTCCTAAACAGAATAAACACATTGCATAGAGGCAAACTAGAATCTTTGAAGACAGTTAAATGAAGAAATAAAAAGATAGCTTTTAAACATCATAATTTTATATATTAAAAACCAAGAGCATCTTTAAAAATTTTTTTTTGTATTTATTTATTTTTGACTGTGCTAGGTCTTCATTGGTGCCAGCGGGCTTTCTCTAGTTATTGTGATGTGTGGCCTTATTGTGGTGGCTTCTCTTGTTGCAGAGCACAGGCCCTAGAGCACACAGGCTTCAGTAGTTGTGGTGCACAAGCTTAGTTGCCCCATGGTATGAAAAACCGCAAGTATCTTGAATACTTTCTCTGTTCTGTCCTCCCTACATGCTTATTCCCTCCTCTGAATTCAGTGACCTGCTTTATTACAACTGAATCATCATTTCCATACTAGCTCTGTATCCATCTGCCTAGTGTCCCTCCTTGTATATGTTTTATCACCTAAACCTCAATATGTACAAAATTTATTAATTCTTGTCTTCCTCCCCCAGCCTCTACCTCTAGTACTCAAATTCAACTGTGACCTTAGAATCTGTAGCAACACAAAACTGATAACTGAGAGTTACTTGAGTTCCATTATCTTATCTTCACATTTGGTATCAATTTTACATTCCTTAATAATTAATATCAGTCTGTTCTATAGCCTTACTACAGCCTTACTTTAGGTAAGTAAGAAATTTGTATTCTCCCACCTGAATTATGCAGTGGTTTTCATGACTTATTTTCCAGTTTTGCTCATTTCAGAATGTTCTCTTATGAGAATAATCTTTCTTCAATATAGTTTTTAAACTTTTATTTGTTTTGGAATAATTATAGTTTCAAAGAGCATTGCAGAATATAATACAGAATTCTTCCATAAATTCCTGTTTATTGTGGTGCATGGTTATTTTTATTCATTGCTTGATCCAGTCTGCCAGTATTTTGTTTAGGATGTTTGCATCTAAATTCATAAAAGAGATACTGGTCTGTAGTTTTCTTTTGTACCGTCTTTGTCCTATTTTGGTATCAGGGTAATAATACTGACTTCATAAAATTAGTTGGGCTTAATTAGAAGGGCTTCCTCCTCCTTTACTTTCTGAAT
Organism: Nanger dama; assembly: GCA_917880005.1. Taxonomy (NCBI): domain Eukaryota; kingdom Metazoa; phylum Chordata; class Mammalia; order Artiodactyla; family Bovidae; genus Nanger; species Nanger dama. Next base: position 46,759,049 of record CAKJTW010000012.1, on the reverse strand, counting down.
GGGATTATGTAAAAATTAAAAAAATTGAAAATTAAAAATTTAGTAGAACTCTAGTAAAATTATCTGGGCCTGGAGATTTTCTTCGGGAGATTTTAAATTATGATTTTAATTGAATGGTTGTAGGATTATCAATTTATCTATGCCATAATGTAAGTTTTGGTAGTTTGTGGTTTTTGAGGAATTGGTCCATTTCTTCTAAATTGCTGACTCTTACCAGCATAGAATTTTTGTATTCCCTTACTTTTCTTTTAATGGCTACCAGATCTGTAATCATAGTCCTATTTCATTCCTGACATTGGTGATTTGTATCTTTTTAATCCTTGATTACTAGGTCAGTTAGCAAGATTTAGCAATTTTATCTATTTATTTCCCCCAATAATACATTGTGTGTTATTGATTTTTCTCTAGTTTAAAAAAGTTTTTTGTTTTCCAATTTCATTGATATTTACTTTCTATTATTTTCTTTTTCCTGCTTGCTTTGGGTTTATTTTGCTTTTCTTTTTCTACTTTCTTGAGGTAGGAATTTAGATTATTGACTTGAGAACTTTCCCCTTTCCTTCTTTTTTTTTTTTTTAATTGATGTAATTGACATAGCACACATTAATTTTAGGTATACAACATTATTCAATCTGTGTATATATTGTGAAATGGTCACCACAATAAATCTAGTTTTCATCACACGTAGTTACAGATGTTTTTCTTGTATTGAGAACCTTTATTTATTAATTTTCACAAGGCAGTTATATTTCTAATTTTTGAGGAACTTCTATAGTATTTTCTATAGTGGTTGTACCAGTTTACATTCTCCCAGTAATGCACAAGAATTCCCTTTTCTCCACATCTTTGCCAACACTTGTTATTTCTTGTGGTATGTTTTGTTTTTGTTTTGTGTGGTCAGGTTTTTTTGATAGTAGCCATTCTAACATGTGTAAGGTGGTATCTTATTGTGAATTTAACTTGTACTTCCCTGATTATTAGTGATGTTGAGCATGTTTTCATATATCTGTTGGAAATCTGTATATTTTCTTTGGAAAAATGCCTTATTCAGATCCTTTGCCCATTTTTTATTTGGAGTTTGTTTCCCCTTTTCTATAAATTTCCCTTTCAGCATCTCACAGATTTTGATATGTTACATATTTTTTTACCAGCCAATAAACACAAAAGTTTTGATTTAGTTAGTAATCAAATAACTGTAAAGATAATAATGCATTACCATTTTTGCCCAGCATGACAAAGATTTTAAAAGGACAGCACTTAATGGTAATGAGAGATAAGAGGAGTTGATATGTAGTATTTTTCATTTTCTTTCAGTTCTGTGTATTTTCTAAATTTCTTTTGAGGATTTATCTTTGACTTGTAGTTTATTTAGTAGAAGTGTGTTGATCGATTTCAAGATATTTTGTGACTTTTCAGTTTTTGTTATTATTTTCTAACATATTTCCTTTGGAGATTTTTCTGTTGTCTTTCTGTTACTGATTTTTAATTGGATTCTATTATTTTCAGAGAACAACTTTGCATTATTTCAGTTCTTTCCAGTTTATTGAGATTTGTTTCACACCCTAGGATATGGTCTGTCTTGGTCTTTGTTCTGTGGGTTCTTGAAAAGAATGTGTGTTTTTCTTTTGTTGGAGTATCCTATAAATATTGATTAGATGGTGTTTGATTTTCTATAGCATAGATAATACTCTCTCTATTATTTCTGCAATTTGCTGAGTGTGGGATGTTCAACTCCCTATAATCCCTTTTAAGTGTTTATGACTCCAGGTGGAAATAAGTCATTCCTTCAATTATGCATTTCCAGACTAGAATTTTTAAATATAAATGATCATTTATTAAAAAAAAAAAACTACTTTATTATGAAAAAAAATGTAAACCTATCCAAGAGTAAAGAGAATAGTATAAGGAATCCTTGTATCTATTATACTGATGATTCAGCTTTAGTAGTCATCAATACTTTGTCATTTTTATATTAACTAAAGTCACACTCCTTCCCAACTGCCAGATTATTTTAAAGTAAATTCCAAAAACCATTTTATCTGTGAATACTTTGATGTATATCTCTTAAGATATGAGAATTCTTTTTTTCTTTTTATTTAATGTAACCATAAAGCCATTATCACACCTATAACATAGTGATAGTAATTTCTAGATATCATTGAATATACAGTTTTTATTTGAATTTCTCTCAAGATCCCCTATATGAGGAAATGGTAACCCACTCCAGTATTCTGGCCTGGAAAATCCCATGGACAGAAGAGCATGGTGGGCTACATACAGTCCATGGCGTTGCAAAGAGTTGTACACAACTGAGTATGCACAAAGACATACATACAAACATGCCATAAGTATCTTTTTAATGTTGGTTTGCTGTAATTAAGAGCCAAACAAGGTCCATAAGTTGCAGTTGTTGAGTATGGCTCTGAAGTCTTTTTTTTTGGAGGGGGATTTGGGGAGCACAGCACAAGGCTTGTGGGATCCTAGATGCCAACCAGGGACAGAACCTGGGATCTTGGCAGTGAAAGCTCCACCTTCCAACCATTGAACCTCCGGGGACTTCTCTTAGTCTCTTTTAATAAAGAAAAGATTCCCCTCTTCCCTTCTGTGGCCATCACTGAAGCGCCAGCAGCCAAATGAAGTTCAGTCCCTTTGTGACTTCTGGACCTAAGCAAAAATTGAAAAAGGCATTTCAATGCGCCTTCCCACATTTGCAGGAAAATTATGTCTTCTCCTCTTTCTAAAAAGCTAAGATAGAAGTACAGCGTTTGATCCATGCCCATCCAAAAGGATGGTGAAGTTCAGTTGTATGAGGGCACTACAAAGGGCAGCAAATTGGCAAAGTAGTCCAGGTTTACAGGAAGAAATACATCATCTACACTGAGTGAGTGCAGCAGGAGAAGGCTAATGGCACAACTGTCCATGTGGGCATTCACTCCAGCAAGGTGGTTATCACCAGACTAACACTGGACAAAGACCTCAAAAAGATCCTCAAAGGTAAAGCCAAATTTCTCCAAATAGGAAAGTAAAAGGGCAAATATAAGGAAGAAACAATTGAGAAGATGCAAGAGTAAAGTCATCTTGTCTACAGCTTTCATTAAAAACTGTTAAAAATTCCCCTCCATATTTTTTCTTTTGTGATTTATTTTTGGAAAAAACAGATCATTTGCTGCCTTCTGGATTTAGCTTATGTTTTAGTCTTGATATTGTTGAACATTTTCCTCTACACTTCACATTGTTGTTTAGTCACTAAGTTGTGTCTGACTCTGCTACCCCATGGATTTTAGCCTGTCAGGTTCCTCTGTCCATGGGATTTCCTGGCAAGAATACTGGAGTGGGTTGCCGTTATTTTTTCCAGGGAATCTTCCCAACCCAGGGAGTGAACCCCCATCTCCTGCATTGCAGGCGGATTCTTTGCCCCTGAGGCACCAAGGCCTTACATATGAATAATTTGTTGGATCGAGAGGTTTAATGAGTTTCAGGTTGTATTTTTCTTTATATATCAGGTGGCACATAATACCTGGTTATCTCTTTTTATGATGTTAAAATTGTTGATTCATTGCAGATGTTCTTAGCTCATTCATTCATTTTAAACTTCTCCTCAGTCTTTCACATGAAACAGTTGAGCAACCTTTAGTGATTATTGTCTATTATTTCATTATGAATTATGATGTTATTCTGATTCTATCCTAACTTCTTCATTAATTAGCCAGAAAGCATTTTGTAAGAAACTGTTCCTCATCATTTATTTGGTTATTCTGCTGTACAAAAAATTTTAATATAAATCTGATTAGCTTAATTACCTTTACTTAAAGTGGAAAATTCGTACTTCTTCTATGAGCAAACTGTTTTTCCTTTAACCACCTTCCTGGCATGTCATGCAGACTTCTCTTCATTTACATAGAGCTATTTGCTGTTATCCAAACTCGTGTTTTTTTCCTATATCCACACCTTTGGTTTTGTCTTTTCTGGGAAATGACCTCCCTCACTCCCCTCATTCTGTATTATACTTCTCATCTTCTAACTTAAATTCCTCAATTAATGTAAACTTACACCCCCATGTAGAATGTATTTTTCCTTTGGGGGACATCAGTGTTTTCTACATGGAGATTCACTTTTTAACCCTTTAGTGAATTTGTGACTTCCTTTTTTTTTAAAATCATAGGTCTTGTTTATTTTCTAAGTCTTTAAGTTGCTAGAAGATTAGAAATGTAAGTAATTTATTTTTGTGTTTCCAGGACTAGCATAATGGGTTGGCCTAAATTAATCAGAAATTATATTTTAGGTTATTCATCAAGTTGCTAGAAAACTACAAGAGAGCCCATTTCAGTCTTCAGTTTTGAAAAGTGAGTAATTGACTGATCATAGTATAGAACAATGGAGAAGGCAATGGCACCCCCACTCCAGTACTCTTGCCTGGAAAATCCCATGGACGGAGGAGCCTGGTGGGCTGCAGTCCATGGGGTCACTAAGAGTTGGGCATGACTGAGCGACTTCACTTTCACTTTTCACTTTCATGCATTGGAGAAGGAAATGGCAACCCACTCCAGTATTCTTGCCTGGGGAATCCCCGGGACAGAGGAGCCTAGTGGGCTGGCGTCTGTGGGGTCGCACAGAGTCAGACATGACTGAAGCGACTTAGCAGTAGTAGCAGCAGCAGCATTATAGAATAGCAGAAATTCTTTACTGGACTGACTTCTTCCATAAAATATTATGTAGAACTAGATATTTAATATACACTCTGTATAAACTGAAGTGACTGTCACACACACACATGCACACTCTATATGAAATATTATTTTTAAGTGTTCCTGGATTACACAAATATATGCCTTTGTCAAAACTTCAAATGGTACTCTGAGGGTTTGTACATTTCATTTTATATAAGGCTTATCTTAAAAACAATAAAAACATGTTATACTCTACTTAATGATTTGCATTTTTGAAGTATTTAGAAGGAAGTATACTGGCACCTATAGTTTTTGAAATGCATAGAAAAGTAAGATGGATTGATGGATGGGTAAATATGTGGTAAAAGTAAGTAGGGTAACATGTTAGTGATAGATTATAAGTGGTTATAGATTATAGTTTTTCCCTATATAATTCTTTTACATCTTCTGTATAAAATTTCATAATTTTTAGGAAATGAGGGGGTGAGGTTTCTTTTAAAAAAGGTAAACTAATAACTACAAAACTCAAGTTCTATATTCCTAAATAAAGTGTCTCCATTCTCCAAAGCTATTCATGCTGAACAGGAATGTGCCCTTACAGGGATCAGTGTCCTTCAGGGACGTGGCTGTAGATTTCAGCAGAGAGGAGTGGCAGCAATTGGACCTTGATCAGAAAAAACCTGTACTGGGATGTGATGCTGGAGACCTGTAGCCACTTGCTCTCAATAGGTAAGCACAGTCACCTGGGTGTCTGAGGGAAGGCCCCACTGAGAGTGTTCTTATTCTCAGGTGCTGAATGCTATGAGACATCTAACTTATATGATGGTTTTGCCCTTATTTGTCCAGAATTCTTTTTCCCTTTTGGGCACTGTGAATATTATAGTTGACTCTTGAACAACACAAGGGTTAGGGTGCAGACCCCTGCACAGTTGAAAATTTACATATAACTTTTCACTTCCCAAACACTTAACTACTAATAGCCTACTGGTGACTGGAAGACTTACCAGTAACATGTGAAAGTGTTAGTCCCTCAGTTGTGTCCAACTCTTTGTGTCCCCGTGGACCGCAGCCCGCCAGACTCCTCAGTCCATGGAATTCTCCAGACAAGAATACTGGAGTGGGTAGCCATTCCGTTCTCCAGGGGATCTTCTGGGGTTGAACCTGGGTCTCCTGCATTATAGGCAGATTCTTTACAGTCTGAGCCACCTGAGAATCCCTACCTATTAGGCTTATGTTACCTATTTTATTTATGTTATTCATTTTATTATATTTTTTTATTTGTTATTTACCTGTTTTATTTATGTTACCAATAACATAGTCAATGTATATTTTGTATATTGTATATATTATATATTCTTATAATAAAGTAAGCTAGAGAAAACAATTACAAAGAGGCACACTTACAGTAATGCAGTTCTTGGAAAGCAAAGTTATAAAACAGTAAGAAAACTAAGACCTTATTAATTATATATTAAACATCACTCACCTTATGCTTATGTAAGAATAGTCTGTCCTCAGTACAGGTTTTATGCATGATGTTCTACATGATGAATACTTAGGTGATGAATACAATGATGATGATGAAACTAAAACTCCTCATACAGTTCTTATCAATAGATTTTCACAGGAAGACGTGTATATACAACAGATAAATTTATTAACTGTATAGCACGGTGAGTATTTACTGTTTTTAGGTGGAAGTAGATCATCATAAAAGTCTTCATCTTCATCATCTTCACATTAAGTGGGATGAGGAGGAGGAAGAAAAGAAATTGGTTTTGCTATCTCAGAGGTGGCAGAGGCAACAGAAGGTGGGGAGGTAGAAGAGTTGAGGCTGGAGAAGCAGGCACACTCAGTGTAATTTTACGGAAATATATCATAATTTCTGTCTTTTTCACTTTTTCATTTCTCTAAAAATGCTTCTATACCATACCAATCCTTCTTCCACCATTTTCTTTAGTTTTAGTGCTCATATCATAGAACAGTCCATGTGGTAAAGAAGTTAGAAACAGTCTTAAGCAAATGGAACCTGTCTGCTAGACTGTCTCATGTCATTTTGTTCTCTGGCACTGCTTATTATATATCTGTTTCCTACCATCTGGCACTGATTCGGAAGCCCTCATATTTACCAAGCCTGTGGTGTGATGTCTATTAGCTCTTGAATTTCTCTAAGATCCATATCTTCAAATCCTTTACACTTTGACCTCCAACTTTTTGCCTCATTCACAATGTCTTTCTTGATTTCCCTGATTGGTTCTGTCGTAAATCCTGTAAAGTCACGCACAACATCTGGACACAGTTTCTCTGGCAGGAATTTATGGTTCAGGCTTGATGAATTTTATAGCTTTTTCTATCACAAGAATGGCATCTTCAGTGGTGTAATCCTTTCAGCCTTTCATGATGTTCTGTCAAGGTTCTCTTCCATAGCATTGACATTCCTTTCCATGGACTATCGTGTAATAAGCTTTAATGATCCTTGTGACCCCCGCCCCCTGATCTAGGGGCTACATTAGAGATGTGTGTTTGGGGGCAACTAGACCACTTTATCACCTTTGGTGTTGAACTCGGGGGTTCTGGGTGGCCAGTGGCATTGTCCAATATCAAAAGAAGTTTAAAAGACAGTCTCTTACTGGCTAGATACATCCTGACTTAAGGGACAAGCATCAGTGGAACCAACCCAGAAAGAAGTTTCTTGCTGTTCAGGCCTTCTTGTTTTACAGCCAAAAGACTGGCAGCTCTTGATGATTTTCTTAAAGGCATCTAGGAACTCATATGTTCCCTTTTGGTCAGCAGAAGCTGCTTGTCCTATTACCTTTTTAAAAGCCAAACCTCTTTGTAAATTTATCAAACCATCCTTTACTGGGATTATATCCTCTCTCTTTAGGCCCTTCATCTTCCTTTTGCTTTAATTTATCATATAATTACTTTGCTTTTTCTCAAATAGTATTAGAGTTTTAGATATACTTCTCTTATAGCAATTCTGAACCCACATAAAAACTACATTTAAAAAAAAGTTTATTTTTGGCTGTGCTGGGTCTTTGTTGCTGTGCAGACTTTTTCTAGTTGCGGTGAGCTGGGGCTACTCTAGTTGCAGTGTGCAGACTTCTCATTGTAGTGGCTTCTCTTGTTGCAGAGGGCATCAGTAGTTGCAGCACATGGGTTCCGTAGTTGTGGCTCCCAGGCTCTAGAGCACAGGCTCAATAGTTTTTGTGGCACACAGGCTTAGTTGCTCCACAGCATGTGGGATCTTCCAGGATCAGCGACTGAACCTGTGTCTCTTGCACTGGCCGGCAAATTCTTTACCACTGAGCCACTTCTCTATGCAGGGAAGCCCAAAACTCCACTTTTAATACAAGATAAAAAGTATTTCTTAAAAAGTGCAAGGTTTTTGTATCTTCTGGTTTAGCTACAGCAATGCTTTATGAATTTCTTTTTCTTTTTTAGAATGGTCCTCATACTGAGTTTGTTTATTTTGAAATGGCTGGCAACCACAACTTTAGCTTGGAAAATATTTTCAATAAAATCCATGTGAGTGGACCCATGCAGTTCAAAGCTCTGTTGTTCAAGGGTTAACTGTACTTTGTTCTCTAACTAAACATGGTTAGTTTCCTGAAAAACAAAGCCTCACTGAACAACAGGACTTTACTGATTGGGCTCAGAAACACAATTCAGTTCATTCGCTCAGTTGTGTCCAGCTCTTTGCGACCCCATGTACTGAAACACAATGGGCTGGACCTTAATCAAGCAATTCAACTTTTTCTTATAATGGCAGTTAGTATGGGTTCCATGATATTATTCAAGATTTATGGTATTGAGTAAACATGAAAAAGTACATGACAACCCAGGGAGATTAGTTTTTAGTGCTATGTGCAATTTATTGGAGAGAGGGATTGTTCATGAAGTGATGATTAGGGTGTTTTAAGTGGATATTCACAGCACTTAAACTTACTGAAATAGCAATAGGAGGTAGCTACAGAATTACTACAGCAGTACAGTATGTACTACAGTTTATGCAGCTGTAATTTATTATTGCATCTTTATGTTTGTCTACATTTCTGTGCTCTGTGAATGGTGCCAGTTATAAGTTTTTGTGTGCATAAATTTTGATAAATTTTAACTTTTTAGAATAGATTTGTTTATACTTTATGGTGGGCTTCCCTGGTGGCTTAGACGGTAAAGAATCTGCCTGAAATCAAGAGACCCTGGTTTGATCCCTGCATCGGGAAGATCTCCTGGAGAAGGAAATGGCAATTCACTCCAGTATTATTGCCTGGAGAATCCCATGGACAGAGGAGTCTGGTGGGCTACAGTCCATGAGGTTGTAAAGGGTCAGACATGACTGAGCACAGGCAGAAGCAGACCTTTTATTATTTCTCATGAACAGGATATCAAGTTCCTGAAATCAAGGTTTTCATGTTGGAACAAGAAAATGAGCCATGGGGATTGCAAGGTGAGGGCCCATATCAGAGCTGTCCAGGTGAGTGAGAGTGACCCAGACTGATGGGGCACAGGGGAGTAAATCTCAGCCATCTTGAGAAAGGCTAGCATCTTTGAATTGCTATTAGTGTGACTTTTCTGGAAGGTTCTGATTTTTTTTCCCTTTGAGAGCCCTTGACATTAGCCTCTCAAATAACTAAATGCCTTCTACATAAATGCCTTTGCCAATTCTAACTATCTTCTTCCTTAGCTTTTTGGGCTCTGGATCACATGCCAATCTGCCTCATTAAATATCTTCTTTTTTTCTTGGTTATGCTCACATTCTGTAACACTCTTTTCTTTCTGCTTTCCCCATTGTCTGAGATTCACTGTTTTTGTATTCAGCTGTTTGTGTAGTTTTCTTTAAAACTTACTATGTGTCACACACTCCCATTCCTGCTAGTCCTCTCTCATTTCTTATTGTGAGATGGTTCTAAACTTTATCTCCAGTCATGCTCTCTTCCTGTTTTCTCCATAGTCACTGACTTAAGATTTCTCACTTTCCCATTCCCTATGCCTTTCATCCAACTGATTACTTAGGGCTCACTGTCGCTTAACTGTTAGGAGTACCTTTCTGACTTTTCATTCCAAAATTACTTGAGACTTCATACTGACTGGGGAGTCTCTGCCTGGCTGATTGATTTTTTTTTTAATTAAATTTATTTATTTTTTTTAATTACAATACTGTATTTGTTTTGCCATACATTGACACGAATCATGATTGATTTTTGAAATTGCTTTATTTCTGTACTTTGCAAGATGAGATTTGGGTTTGATCATGTCTTCTTTCAGGATGCACTATCATCATCAGTATGAGTAAGGATTCTCTATAATTTTTTTTTCTGTTTATTCCTTTTTTCTTCTTTCCCCCATATTCATCTCACTTCCCATCACAGGCAATTGTTTCTTATGATAGAAAGATATTTTTCAGTTCATATGTGGTCTTTTAAAGTTTAAAATGACTTGGGGTATGTATTATTAATTTATATAAATCTTATTGTGCTGTATATCTTGTTCTTTGCCCTTTTTCACTTCTGCACATAGTGAATTGAGTTCATAAAGTTCATTCTCTAAATAAACTGAATTCTATCCCACAGTGTTTCCTATCACCCCTGTCACCAAGTCTACTAATATTAAGTCACTGATTCACCCTCATCACTCTTTTCAGTGTGTTCAACTAGGATAAACCATATGAGCCTCTCATCTTGCCTTTGCTAGCTATTCTTTGAGCTAAAATCATTCTCCTTTGAGAAGGAGACTTTGGGTTTCAAACCTCAGAAACTTTCTATGTTGAGAGGGAAGGTGATGCTACAAATGACGTTTTGTTGTATTTTATTCTAGAAGAAGTGTGGCAGATTGGTGACCAGATAGAGAGCTATCATCAGAGAGAAAACAGATCTTTAAGAAATGTGGCTTTCATCAAGAAAGTATTGACTATACAGAGGGATTATGCATATAAGGGCATAAGAAAAATAATTTGTGTGAGCCAAAACATTCCTTCCCCAAAGAGACCTCATCATCCATGTGACTTACTTGGAAGTGCTTTAAGCTGTAATTTAGATTTATGCAATCATAATAGAAACAGTGGATCAAAGAACATTAATAAGATTACTGAATATGGTAAAATTTCTTCCTATACTAAACAAGAGCGTACTCCAACAGGAGAGAAATTACAGGACCATAATCAATGTGGAAAAATTCTCAGCTATAAACAAGTACCCTCTCAACATCAGAAAATTCATACTGGGGTGAAATCTTACAAATGTGCTGAATTTGGAAATATCTTCACTCAGAATTCACAACTTAAGGTACATCTGAAAGTTCATACAGGAGAAAAACTCTATGTATGTATTGACTGTGGGAAAGCTTTTGTACAGAAGCCAGAATTCATCACACATCAGAGAACTCATACTCGAGAGAAGCCCTATAAGTGCAGTGAATGTGGGAAAGCCTTTTTCCAAGTATCTTCTCTTTTCAGGCATCAAAGACTTCATACTGGAGAAAAACTCTATGAATGCAGTGAATGTGGGAAAGGCTTCTCTTATAACTCAGATCTTAGTATACATCAGAAAATTCATACTGAGAGAGAGACACCATGAGTGCAGTGACTGTGGGAAAGCATTCACGCAGAAGTCCACGCTCAAGATGCATCAGAAAATTCATACAGGTGAGAGATCCTATATATGTATTGAATGTGGACAAGCCTTCATCCAGAAGACCCACTTGATTGCACACCGAAGAATTCACACTGGAGAAAAACCATATAAATGCAGTAGTTGTGGGAAGTCCTTCATTTCCAAGTCACAGCTGCAGGTACATCAACGAACTCACACAAGAATGAAACCGTCTATGTGCAGTGAATATGGAAAGTTTTTCAACAGTAATGCCAACCTCAATACACATAAGAAGGTTCAAATTAGAGAGAAATCTTCCATATGTACTGAATGTGGTAAGGCGTTTACCTACAGGTCAGAGTTGATTATACATCAAAGGATTCACACCGGAGAAAAACCTTATGAATGTGGTGATTGTGGAAAAGCATTCACTCAGAAATCTGCACTCACAGTGCATCAGAGAATTCATACAGGAGAAAAATCATATATATGCATGAAATGCGGTCTAGCCTTCATCCAGAAGGCACACTTGATAGCCCATCAGATAATTCATACAGGAGAGAAACCTTATAAATGTGGTCACTGTGGGAAATCCTTTACTTCCAAGTCACAACTCCACGTGCATAAGCGAATTCACACAGGAGAGAAACCCTATATGTGCACTAAATGTGGGAAGGCATTCACTAACAGATCAAATCTCATTACACATCAGAAAACTCATACAGGAGAGAAATCCTATATATGTCCTAAATGTGGCAAGGCCTTCACTCAAAGATCAGATTTGATTACACATCAGAGAATTCATACTGGGGAGAAACCTTATGAATGCAGTACCTGTGGAAAAGCCTTCACCCAGAAGTCACACCTCAATATACACCAGAAAATTCACACTGGAGAGAGGCAGTATGAATGCCATGAATGTGGGAAAGCCTTCAACCAGAAGTCAATACTCATTGTGCATCAGAAAATTCATACAGGAGAGAAACCCTATGTGTGCACTGAGTGTGGGAGAGCCTTCATCCGGAAGTCAAACTTCATTACTCATAAGAGAATTCATACTGGGGAAAAACCTTATGAATGCAGTGATTGTGGGAAATCCTTTACCTCCAAATCTCAGCTCCTCGTGCATCAACCAATTCACACAGGAGAAAAACCATATGTGTGTGCTGTATGTGGGAAAGCCTTTAGTGGCAGGTCAAATCTCAGTAAACATCAGAAAACTCATACTGGAGAGAAGCCCTACATCTGTTCTGAATGTGGAAAGACGTTCAGACAGAAGTCAGAACTGATTATACACCATAGGATTCATACTGGAGAGAAACCTTATGAATGCAGTGATTGTGGTAAATCATTTACTAAGAAATCACAGCTCCAAGTGCATCAGCGCATTCATACAGGAGAGAAGCCTTACGTGTGTGCAGAGTGTGGAAAGGCCTTCACTGACAGGTCAAATTTGAATAAACACCAGACAACACACACTGGAGACAAACCCTATAAATGTGTCATCTGTGGGAAAGGCTTCGTTCAGAAGTCAGTGCTCAATGTGCATCAGAGTATTCACACTTGAGAGAAACAGTCTGAGAGAAACCTCAAATTAGATCTGATTTTATATTATGAAATTTGTGCAGCAGAAAATATGCATATTATCTTAAATAGAAATGCTCCATCATAATGTCACATATTCGTATACAGAAGAGGACCTCTGAAAGGGCCCTAAAAGAGAGGGCCCCTTTCCACATTGTCACCAGCCTCAGTAAACGCTGAGGCGTTTATACTGAGAAAGAACTTTGTCAACTTGGTACATTAGTGGGATTTTTCTCATGAAAACTATAATGGAACACTGTTACCAAATTCTGCACTGGAAACATTATGTGAAGTCATGTTAATGATAACCCTGTTTACTGTGGAATAAGTAACATGCCAGTAAGCTAAATGGTAGCACAACATAATATATATGATAATGATAAGCCCTGAGTTCTGTGAGGTGTTTGTTGCAGAACACATTGTCTAACAGAATTTTGGGTGACATTCTTCTGCTGAATCTAACATGGTTTTGTCTATCCAATTCCCTATTGCATATTTTTATCAAGAAAGGGATGCCACAATAAATGAGAAATTATTTTGTATACAATTGACTGCCCCATTATCCTCTAGCACCCCTTGTTAGCTATCAGTAGATGTCTTCAACTCCCATACAGCACATTGTCTTCTGACTGCTGTAATTGTATTATGACTGCTCATTCATGCTAAATACTGTGTCTGCTGACTACCCTTATCTCCTAGATTTATTGACCCTTAATTACCCCTCAGCATAATGTCCTGTGAGTTCCCATAAGCTTCAGGAAAGCTTCTGAAATAAGAATGTTCAGGTCATCTCAGTCAACTCTTCACCTCAGTCTCCCGTTTACTGTCATAGTTCTTCCAGCTAATTTGCCTTCCTTAATGACTTGCCCTTTATAATGACAGTAACAAATCACTAACTCATAAAAACAAACCTCAGCATTACCTTCACTGTCTTCTTTCTATCCATCTTCATTCCATACACTCCACAAGGACCTTCTCCCCCATGTCCCTCAAACACATCAAATTAGGTCCTGCCTGGAGAAGGCAATGGCACCCCACTCCAGTACTCCTGCCTGGAAAATCCCATGGATGGAGGAGCCTGGTAGGCTGCAGTCCATGGGGTAGCTGAGGGTCGGACACGACTGAGCAACTTCACTTTCACTTTTCAGTTTCACGCATTGGAGAAGGAAATGGCACCCCACTCCAGTGTTCTTGCCTGGAGAATCCCAGGGACGGGGGAGCCTGGTGGGCTGCCATCTATGGGGTCAACACAGGGTTGGACACGACTGAAGTGACTTAGCAGCAGCAGCTCAGGGCCTTTGCATTTACAGTGCCCTCTTCAAAGAGCACAGTTCCTCATATATGTGTGCTTTACTCCTTCATGTCTTTCGTCCAGCAGCATCTCTTTGCAGAGGCCTTCCCTTCCCTACCTATCTGACTTAAAATTCCATCCTTCTCCTCTTCCTCCTTTATCATTCCCCATAACACTTATTACCACAGTACTCTGTATATTTCACTTGTCCATGGTTCGCATTCTAGAATTTTTTTTTCCCATTTTGTTCACCATAGTGAACTTAGACCCATGCCTAACATACAGCAGTCCTTCCATGAATGTACATTATGCACTGTTGACCCTGCTCTTCTCACGATTTCCCTTTGATGCTTTCTATATGTGTGCTGTGCTCAGTCACGTCCAATTCTTTGTGACCCCATGGACTGTAGCCCACCATGTTCTGTCCATGAAATTTTTTTCCAGCAAGAATACTGGAAGGGGTTGCCATTTCCCTCTCCAGGGGATCTTCCCAACCCAGAGATTGAACTCCCATCTCTTGTGTCTCCTGCATTAGCAGGCAGATTCTTTACCACTGAGCTACCTGGGAAGCCCAGTGCTTTCTATATTGCAGCATAAGATGCTCTAATGGGGAGAACCAACTTACCTAATACACAGAAGGCTTTTTCACCCTCAGTCCTTCCTTCCTGTCCCAAAAGTTGTAACATCATTGTAAACCTTTTGGTCTGATGCCAGCCCATTTAAGCAAAAGAAAACTGAGGCACAGGAAATCAGTCCCACATAGATACTTGATGTTTCAAGATTGCCTTCAAAGATTCCAAAATACCTCAGTCAGCTCCAAAGTGATCACAAAGAGCATGCTCATTCTGCCTAAGCATTCACAACCCTGCCCTACCCCCAATTGCACCTTGACAGGGCCTTCCCTACCTCATAAGCTGATGTACAGACCTGCTTATCATGTCCTGACAGGTCTGTCCAAAGCTGCTAATTTGGAGAGACCAAGAGCAGAGAGAGGGGTTGCCTTTCCTTGGAAGTCAGGTGGGCAGCCTAAGACTGGGGCAGCAGTGGCCTCACAAATGCATGCAGAGGATCTGATTGGATGATCAGCTGTTGGGTGGCCAAACTGGAACCAGCAGAATGGTTCCTCCAGGTCAGTCCATTGACAATGCTGAGAGTGAGCAATAGGTGGTACAGAACTGTTCTCACCGTTGTGAACAGCAGCATGGGGATTGAGAATGGGGACAGAACCTGGTTGAGGGAGCAGGATTAAGGATTCTCATATAATCTCCAATAATCAAATTGGGCAGTGATTAGTGGCATGTCCCATTACCTTAATGAAGATGTCTAATCCATCATTAGCTCTTTATCTCACTGCTTCACAGTAACTGATGAACCCACTATCTTAGAACAATATCTGGTGACCCACTACCCCCTTTTACTGCATCCAGTATTGTTTCTGGGGCTTCACTAAATGTTTTGTGACCCAGCATTATCCCCCAACTGGGGACAGTGTTTGCTAACTCCTCAGGAGAGTGTCTGGAGATCTTGCCGTTATCCCTTTCTTAATTCACAATGTCTGGACACCCTCCATTATCCTCCTTTCACCTTATTCCATCACTGTGTCACCTCTTACTAATTCCAGGAAATAATGTCTGAAGAGCTTCTTCATTACATCTCCCAGTTAACCTCTAGCATAATGTATATTACTTTTCCCCATTTGTGAAAACAGTCTGGTAACCTCTATACTCCTGATTTATTCCCATTTTCACCTAAATCATGACTGATGACCACTTACAACAATCCTTAGAGTAGAAAACCATAGTTTACCCTACCAAATCCAACTTTTAATATTACCTTCTGATTCTCTGACACCTCTATCTGGATGGCTTTTGTTTCCCTCCATTAATTGTCTCTTATAGTGGTAGTGACAGTCTTCCATTACCCCCACACAGCAGTGTTTGTAACCATCCCCAACACAGTATGTGGTGATGCCCCCAATACTCTCTGAACATTAGTGTGTTCTGTTCATTTGCTTCCCTATCCCCAGGTAAGGGCAATGACTGATCAGACATCATAGACTTCACATTAGCCATCTCTGTAGGACCCCCATTAACAACTCATACAAAGTCTCGACCATTACCCACTAATACAGTATCTGTGACTCTTCCATTAAATCCTGGTAATACCTATTTCCCTATTTGCCCCCAATAACATAGTGTCTACTGGTTCCTCGTTGCTCACATTGCTTCATCGGGCCACATAGTGTTACTCCTGTAAGTCCCCCAGCATTGCTTGTCCAAGTTCCCACTGTTTGCATGGAGAGGAACATTGTGGGGATGGAGAAGAGATAAGGAAAGGGTACTAGCCTCATACACACTGTCCAGGGAATTGTTGGCCTGGAGTAGACTGGGGAGGATCTGGGGCCCCCAGGAGATCACATGCTGAGATACTGACTTACTACATGAGGACTGATGCAAGCAGTATAGCTAAAGCTGTCAACATGGATTAAAATCCTGGTGCCAACCCTGATGCCCAGTAACCTCCCCTGAGCCTTGATTGCTTCACTTGTAAAATAGATTTATGAAAGATGAAGGGATTTAATATGGTTCACATGAGGGGAGCAGAGCTAGTAGAGACCAATAAGAGTGTCCCTGTTGTTAATAATATTACCAGTTATAAATTGACACAAGACCAACCTCTGAATGGCTGTACCCAAACCTCACAGAGGGAAATGTATGTTATTTTATAAATTACTTTCAACTATTTCTGTTTTATATTTACTGTAACATAGTATCATAGTGCTGCTGTGCTATGCTTAGTTGCTCAGTCCAGTCTGGCTCTTTGTGACCCCATAGATTATAGTCCAGCAGGCTCTGCTGTCCATGGGAATTCTCCAGGACAGAATACTGGACTGGGTTGCCATGCCCTCCTCCAGGGGATCTTCCTAACCCAGGGATTGAACCCAGGTCTCCTGCATTATAGACAGATTCTTTACTGTCTGAACCACCAGGGAAGCCCAAGAATACTAGAGGGGGTAGCCTATCCCTTCTCCGGGGGATTTTCTTGGCCCAGGAATTGAACTGGGGTCTCCTGCAATGCAGGTGGATTCTTTACCAGCTGAGCTACTAGGGAAGCCCAGTGTTAGAGTACTGAGGTATTTTTAAAAGTTAGATTTATTGAGGTATCATTTACACACAGTAATAATCACTCTTAAAAGTGTACAGTTCTGAGAGTTTTTGACAAATGCAGCATACAATCAAGGAGTCAACACTACAATCAAGAAAACATTGTTCGCTACCCTAAATTCCCTCCTATCTCTTTAAAAAATTATAAGTATTTCTTTCTTAAATGTTCTTTTTTTAAGTGGAATATAATTGCTTTACAATGTTGTGTTAGTTCCTGCTGTACAACAACCTGCATCAGCTGTATGTATACATATATCCCCTCCCTCTCATCACCTCATCACGCCCCTCTAGATCATCACAAGCACCAGGCTGAGCTCCCTGTGCTATACAGCAGGTTTCCCACTAGCTATTTTACACATGGTAGAAAGGTCCTATCCCTTTTGATCAATCTATCTACTCCCAGCCCCTTGATATTGCTTATCTGTTTCCTGTTTCTAGTTTTGCCTTTTTCACATGTCATGAATGTGTGCGTATCCATATAAATATGTAAGTATGTATCTCCTTTTGAGTCTGACTTCTTTCATTTAATGTATCTGAGATTCATCCATATGGTTGTATGAGATACAAATGAAAGTATGGTGATGAAAAGACGCTGGACATAGTCATCAGGAAAATGCAAATAAAAACCATAATGACATACCATTACATGCTTGTTAGAATGTCAGTGAATAAATAACATAGTACCAAAAGTTGGCAAGAATGTAGAGCGATAGACACTTTCATGTATTGCTGTGGGAATGATACAGAGTAGTATATCCACTATGGACAAAAATTTCACAAGTTCTTATAAAGGTAACTATATACATATCCTATGACCTAGCAATCCCACTTCTAGGTTTTTACCATAGAGAAATGAGAAATTATGTATATACTTGAGTGTTCACAGGAACTGCATTCATAATCACCAAAAGATTGGAAACAGCCTAAACGTCCATCAATAGGTGAATAACTAAATACAGTATAGTATATCTATACAGTGGAATACTACTCAGCCATAAAAAAGCTGAGTTATGACACAAGCTCCAACATGGATGAATCTCAGAAGTATTAATATTTTACTGTATGATAAATTATGTTTGATAAAAGATTATTTATTAAAAATTAGATATATATAATTAGATTTGTACATTAGTTATAATTTTATATTGCATATAATTATATACTATAACATGGTATATAATATACTACACTGCAATATCTATTGTATATTCTTATTACAATAAAATATTTTATATGATATATAATATGTACATATGATTATATATTAGAATATGTAAGTTTTTCTATTTTGCATATGTCTTTCACATACAATTTTGGTTATTTGTATTTTTACAAGTTTACATTTAATGTTTATAGTGTAAAGTTGATACCCACTCTAGTTTTCTTGCCTGGAGAATCCCAGGGACAGGGGATCCTTTTGGGCTGCCGTCTATGGGGTCGCACGGAGTCAGACACGACTGAAGTGACTTAGCAGCAGCAGAACTATAATAAAAGGGGACATGGGGTTGGAAAACCCTTTAATTGTAGCTGGTCACCATTTTTATTTTCTGTCAACATGCCCATTCTAGCTGCTCTTAACATCACAGAACCTTGTTTCTCTTTGGGCCTTTGCCTGGCTGTGTTCTCTGAGACTCTGCTTCCCCAGTCTCCATGAAGCTTGCTGTCCTCTCCTTGTTTGGAGAGTTTACACACACACCACTGTGTATGAAGTAACACACTTCTTGGGGTCACTCCCTATTTTGTACTATATTTGCGCTGCAAGTACCACCCTCTGACCTAATATTAAGTGTTTCTTTTTTGATTTATCATTCTTCCCTCCCCACTGGACCATAACCCTCATGATGTCAGGACTTTGTCTTCCTTCTGCTGTGTCCAAGGCACCCAGCATGGCACCAACACAAAGTAGAGACTCAGTACAAGTTTGTTAAATGGATGGATTAATGATATCAATAGCACTGAGGTTGACTGAGTGCTCCACACAGTGAACTAAATTTGTGGGGAGGAAGGAGAGGATAGAAGGGTGGGTTGAATTGAACCTGTGACCCCTGCATTGACAGATGGATTCTTATCCACTGTGCCACTAGGGAAGTCCCAGAATTACTTTCTGTTTCAATGCAAAATCCTCTTTCAGGATGCCTCACATAGAGTGGGATGAATTCATTCTTGGATTTTCTTGGTCTTTTTATTCCTGTTGTCCAGTGACATCATCTGCAGTATGACTATTTTTGTTTCATTCTTAAATATGTCCAATTTTAACTCTATGCTTTTTCTTATTAGCACTTAATCGCATGGCTTCTACTATTTTTCATCAAGTCCATCCTAGGGAGTTCCCTGGTGGTTCAGTGGTTAAGACTCAGTACTTTCACTGCCATGGCCCCAGGTTCAATTCCCAGTCCCTGGTCAGAGAACTAAGATGCTATGCAAACATACAAAAAAAAAGAAAAGATTAACCACCAAGCATTCATTACCCAGATCCAACAATTATCAATACTTTCCCAACTTTGTGTTAAGAAAAATTATCAAAAACCTGGAAATAAGGAAACTATACTGTGTCATCCTGTGTGCCTTTTCAAATCATACTAGAGCATGGTCCAACAAACCCACCCAAAGTCTAACAAACCATTCTTGAGAAAGTTTTCCTAAACTCAGCACTCTTTGCATTTGTGGCCAAATAACTCTGTTGTACCAAGTTGTTCTCTGTGTGGTTGAAAGCAACCATGGCATCCACTCCTCCCCTAAACTGTCTCCAAAGATTGCTTAATGTTCCTGGGGTTAAAACTCTACCAGTTTGAGAACCCACTGCTCTGGTAGAATGTACCCTTGTTTGGGTCACTTTTTACTACTAATTAGGATGCAGACTACATAGATAAAATGTTAACTTGGCAGTTGGTACATTTCATATATTTGTTCTATATAAACAGATTCTCTGAAGAAAAGATTACCTTCAAGCTTATAGTTTTGCTGCCCTATAGGACATTAGTTTTATATCTAACTTTGCAGTCTTATTGCAAGATTCTTTATTCCACTGACTATATACCTATTTGTGTGTGTGTGTGTGTGTGTGTGTGTTATGCTGTCATTTCTGACTCTTTGCAACCCCTTGGACTGTAGCCTGCCAGGCTTCTCTGTCCATGGAATCTTCTAGGCAAGAATACTGGAGTGGGTTGCCATTTCCTATTTGAGCGGATCTTCCCAACCTAGGGATTGTAACTACTTTGAACCAAATCAAACCTACTTTGCACCAAATCTCCAATCCTGCTAGTTCCTTTGTTAATAAGTTGAGTATCTGTATGAGTTCTAACTTTTTGAAAATTATACTTTGGGACTTGTATCACCAATTACCACCACCACCAACACCCCTGACTCAAGACAAGATAGGATGGGGTGTGGTCTTCGCTCATGCCAGGCTACTCTCAAGATCTATCTTGATCCAGGAAACAGGTCACATTCCACCTAGATCCAGAACAGTCTTCACTCATGCAAGGGCAAAGGCCTATTTCTGCTCAGGCCAAGGCACAGTTCTTTCTGCTCCAGAGTATGGAGGAGCTATGCCTCCTTTTATGCCAAACTTGGGGCCTGGCATCTCTTTAAATGATGACAGTGTGGAAGGTCACCATATCTGGTACAACAGGCTGAGACCTATCAGCCTAGGGAATAAATAAGAGCTGATGGTCACTGCAGGCTAGGTTAGCCCAGAGCCTTTAATTTTCCAAACCATGAATCCTTGGAGACTCCTTTCTCTAATGCCTGTGTCTAGAGAGGGTACTATCATAAGCCATAAGTGCTGTGATGGTCTCACCAGGGCCTCATCTTTCCACAAACTAAGGTAAAGTTTTGTCAGTTCTTTCACATCTCTCTCTTTTCCCTACTAACATGATCTCTCAATACCCTGAACACTCTTTGGCTTCAAAAAATTAAGGTACAATTTACAGATAATAAATGCACAAATCATAAGTGTTTATATTGATGAGTCCTGACGATTATACAGACTCTTGAAACCACCACCCTAAACCAGATATAGAACAGTTCATCACCCAAGAGATTCTCTTCAGAGTCAATTGTTACTAGAGTCAACTGCTTTCTGATTTATAACTCAGTAGATTTGTTTTGCCTGTTCTTGAGCTTCACATAAATTGAATCCTACAGTGTATACTCTTAAACACTCTTTTACTCATTTTCTTGTGTATTCCTTTCCCCCACCAGGCTGCAACATCTTGAGTATCCTTTATCAGAGACCTCAGTCCTATCTTTGTTCCCTAATTCAGTGCCTTAGATACGTTGAAGCAAAATTTAACAATAACAAAAAAAAATTAACAATAATGGTAATGATCTTTGTTGCTGTTTAGTCGCTAAGCCATTGTCTGACTCTTTTGTGACTCCGTGGATGTAGCCTACCAGGCTCTTTTGTCTATGGGGTTTCCCAGGCGAGAATACTGGAGTGGGTTGCCATTTCCTTCTCCAGGGGATCTTTTCGACCCAGGGATGGAACCTGTATCTCCTGCATTGGCAGGTAGATTCTTTACCACTGAGTCACCTGGGAAGCCTGTGATGATCCTTTACCTTTGTATAAAGTAGACATACCTGGCTCTGAGTCATTCTGTTTTACTTACTGAGAGATTATGGATTGGTCACCTCATCTCTATACTGCATTTTCTTTAGGATGGTGATGATAACACTGTTCTCATAGTGTTTGTGGATATCCTGAAGTTTGTGGTGGGTGGTTTACTCGCCAACTAGTGTTTGACTCTGCAATGCCATGGACTGTAGCCTGCCAGGCTCCTCTGTCCATTGGATTTCCCAGGCAAGAATGGTGGAGTGTGTTTCCATTTCCTTCTCCAGGGGATCTTAAATATTTCTAGCTCTCCCCATTCCAAGCTTATGCTAAGATTGTATTTCTGTTTCTATGTTAAGATTGTATTTCATGTGGTTGGGTAACTACTCAATGAGTAGTGAGAGGAAATGACTTGTGTCATTTCTGAGGCAGAGCATTTAATTCCAAGCATAAGACACTCCAAGACTCTGCTTTTACTTTACGACTGGTGCTAGAATGAGGGTAGCCCTTGAAGTGAGAAGGCTAGTGACAGGCCAGGCATGTCACAGGCACTCTCTAAATGGTCATTTTTGTTAATTACTATAATTATTTCAAAAGTGTCACATAAACCCACTTGTATTAATTCAAATGAAGCAAGACTTTAACTCTTTGTTAAATTTTAAATATCTAGTAGAACCTTTAATTTCTGTATTATGCAAATGAAGAGGAAATGGCTAAAAATCCCCTCTGACTTGCTAGAACAATCACAAGTTTAGGAGCTTAAGAAATCCAGAGAGATCACTTAGAGCATTTTTACCAAAAGTATCTAAATTAACTACTGCTGAATAACAAATTACTCCCAAACTCAGTGGCTAAAAACAAATATTTATGACAGTAAAGGATATGGGAGCTGCTAGCTGGGTGTTTCAGAGTCCCTCATGTGGTAGCAGTCTGTGTACTGATGGGGGTTGCAGTCATCTCAAGGCTTAATTAGGGTATAGTATTTGTTTCCAAGGTGACCCACTTGATACAAGACGACATCAGTTCCTCCCTGCTTGTTAGCAGGATATCTCAGCTCCTTGCTACATGGGCCTGTTCATAGTCTGTCTCAGTGTCCTTAATGACATGGCAATTAACTTTTCTCAGAGTAAGTTACTTGAGGGAAAGAGCATGAACACCTCCAAGTTAGAAGCTGGGGTGTCATTTACAACTTACTCTCACTTCTACTGTATACTATCAACCTCACAGATCTGCCTTGGTACAATGTGGAATGGGGCTACACAGGGTGTGAATGCCAAGAGAGAGGAATTGTTGGGAGTCATTTTCATTTTATTTTTGCTTTATTTTAAATTATTTTTTGCTCGCTGGGTCTTCATTGCTGCATGCAGGCTTTCTCTAGTTGCAGCAAGCAAAAGTTACTCTCTAGTTATGGTTCGTAGGCTTCTTATATGTTCTTGTTACAGAGCATAGGTCCTAGGGTGCATGAACTTCAGTAGTTGTGGCATGAGGGCTTAGTTGCCCCTAAGCATGTTGAATCTTCCTGGACCAGGGACTGACCGGTGTTCCCTGCTACTACAGGCAGATTCTTAATCTCTGGACCACCAGGGAAGTCCAGGAGTCATTTTAGAAGTCAGATGTTACAACTATTTTGACCACCAAATAGAATTATGGGTTTATTTTTTAAAAAGTATTTTCATAGGACAAAGCAATCATTTCAAGAGATGTTCCAAAAAATTACTGTGATGTGCAGAACACCACTTTGGCTGGTATTAAAAACAGGACTCCGGTGAATCCTGTCTGTACCATGCCCATATGCTGAGGGCTGGCTTCTTCCTGAACACACCTACAATACTCTGCCTGAGACCTGCTCATAAGGCAGGCTGAAAGTGCTACAGCTTTAAGGCCCTTACAGTAGCCCTCAACAATGAGGAACCAGAGATGACATATAACTCTCTCATCTTCATCAACCCTTGACTGAGCCCCCATTGCTCAGGGATACTCTACTTATGGATGCACTCTGTGTGGGTTTTCATCCGTCGAGGTCTCACCCATACCCTACCTGTCAAATAAACAAACTGCTTGCACTCACACCCTTGTGTCTTCTGGATTACGAAAACAGAGGAAAACCTCACTCAAATAGAGTAGGGGCGGCCTGAAAGGGGAGATCTCAGGCAGTACCATCCCATGTCAATTACAGTAAGAAATGTCAATTACAGACCTCAACAGAGGAATCAAAAGGAAATAGTTATCACTCACAGGCCTCAACAAGAAGAGATGTACATTGTACCTCCTACAAGAAATCCACTACCCCAGCAACTCAGCCAATAAGAAACTGTCATCACTCAGAACTTTCACGTTTCTCCAAGGGACTTTCCTTCAAAACCACCGTCCCCCACCAACTTCCCCCAACCCCAAATACCTTCCTCTTTCTTTATAAAATTAAGTTTATTTTCCTCGTTTGTTGGACTTGCCTATGAGTTTTGCTGTAGCTTGCTTGTCTGGAATTGCAGTTCCCTGCTATTCCAGAATAAACCCATTTTCTGGTAAAATAACTGGGCATTTTATTTTTAGTGTGACTAGAGTAAAGCCACCTATGAAAAAGACCCGGCTCTTCACGTATTCTTTCAATAACCGGCTAAGAACTTCCTACTTGCCCTTTCTTGCTGCTCCGCCCCCCCGCCCCCCGCCCCCAGTGAAGACTCCTCTTCCTCCCAGGGCCTTAGGCTCCTCTAGAGAAAAGCTTCTCTCTTCCGCTGTTCATCAACATACAAAGCTGGCCCAGACAAAGTTGTACCTTGCTTTACGGACGTTCCTCCTGGGAGATGGCCGCACACACCGCACTTAAGCTGTATAAGACGTACGCGGCCATCTTACCTCACTGTCTGCCCTACTGGAGACAACGAAATCTTAATTTCCAGGTCAGGGAGCCGCTATATTGACCTCAGGAGGTTTGGGCTTCTGAGATGCTAAAAGCAGCAGTGACATCTGTGTTTAGGGACCCAGAAACACTTGCTTTTTCCCGCCCTAAAATAGCTTAATAGCCTAACAAAGGGTCTAGTCAACCGCTGTACGGTGTAGATTCAAACATGGCCGCCCCCCTGCAAGCGGTTGGCTATTGGGCGCGGCCATAATACCTTCTCTTAACATTCGGAAACCCAGAATCCTGTTCTCTGGAAAGATGCCAGGTGGCGGCAGCCAGCCTCAAAGATGCGACTGAGTCTGCGCACGGCCACTCGTTTTGGGACGAGCTCATACCGTGGAGAGGCAGCGTGGTACGGCAGTCAATTTCAGGTTATGGGCGCGGATGCGGGGAAAATGGGAAAGACCAATGTGAGAAATAGTCAAAATTCAAGACGTGTGTAGGATGGCGACCAGGCGACTACGGTGGCCCGACTGGGTCAGTCATGGATACCCGTAAGGGTCAGAGACTGAGGGGACTGAAGGGTTAAGTGATTGGGCGTCTGAGCCTCTTGGGAGAGAGAGTCTGTGGTGGCGGGTTTATGGGAATCAGCGTTAGTGTCTGTGAAGAAGATGGATTGGGAGTATGTGGGAATCAATAAACTAGGATTCTTGACTGACAGAATCAGTGGAAGTCAGTTTATAGTGATCTTCAAGTGTCTTGAGGACAAGTGAGTTTCTTCGAAGACGCTGATTTGATCGGCGTTAGGACTCAGTGATCAGAAGCCTGAGGGTCAGTGACTGGAGGTTCTAAGTTCTGTTTAGGTACCTGAAGCTAGTGATTGTGGAAACTTCGAGGTTCATCCTCACTGAGGGTGGTCAGTGAGGATCAATGTTTGGAGAAACGCTTTAGGCAATCAGTGATGGAGACTCCCTTTAGATCGTCGCAGGAGAGAAATCTGAAGATATCAGTGACCCGACTTGTGTAGATCAGCGTATGGGGAATAGCGGGATCAGTGGAGGAGGGGGTTAGTGATTTGGGACTGTCAGTCATTGTGGGGGGACGTGGGACAGTGAAAGTCAGTGATTGGTTCTCAGTCATTGGGATATCATTGGAAATCAGTGTGGGTTTGCCATCAGAGATCTGCTTAATTTACTGTTCCGCAATTGGAGTGGATCAGTGAGTTTTGTAGTCACTGACTAGTGGTCTTTGACAGTCATATTTGGACATTCTGGGGTATCTGTGACCACAAGGGCCACTGAGAATTGTATATTGGAGACACCGGCTACGTATGTGATTAAGAGGCTTACTGCCAGTTGATGCTGGGGCTTGCAAAATGCAGAAGTTGAGGATGGGAGAGGCAAGGAGTTGAGGCTGCATCTCTGCAGAATGACATTTCCCAACTGATTAGCAGCCAGTTCCATTAAGTTGTGAAGGCTAAAGCCCACCTCAAACTATTTTTGAAACCTCCCTCTCCAAGAATTCCCTGGCCTTTCAGTGGTTTGGACTCCCCAAGTTCATTGCGGAGGTCCCGGTTTCAATCCCTGGTTGGGGAACTAAGATCCTGCAAGCCAATCAGAGCAGCCAAACAAACAAACAAGCAAAAAGGAAAAACAAAAATAAACTTCCTTCTCCCTTTCTTTTTTTTTTTTTTGTTCCCTACATTAGTGAAAGTACTCTAAAAGGATCTAAAGTAACGTGTTATTTAAGATGTGGCCTCTGTTGCTTTTGCCAAGGATTTAATGCATATTTCTCCTAATATTTCCTTTAAGGTTCTTTCTAGAAAATCTAATGAGATGTCCATCTGTGACAGCATCTTGAGAGTGAGCCTGGTTTCTAAAAATCTATTCTGACTCCATGGCAGCTAGGATGGATATAACTTTGCCTGTGGTTAGAAAACAAAGAATTTACTGAGTAAGTACCTAAGTCTAATGTAAAGGTTTTGCAGAAGGAGCAAACCTTGAGAACATTTGGAAATTATTTTAATCTGGGCTTAACTTAAAAATAATGTTCTTATCACACACACAAAAAAAAAGGAAAAGAAAGGTAATTATGTGAGGTAATTATTAAGATGTTAACTAATCCTACTGTGGTAATCATTTTGCAATGTATACATGTATTAGATCAGGGCATTGTATACCTTAAACTTACACAATATTATCTGCCAATTATATTTTTGTAAGGCTGGGGAAAATATGAATTATGGAGGGAAAAGAAACTGGACCTAGAAGTTACTGTGTTCCAAGAATTTTTTTGCCTTGTTCTATGTTTTGTTTTATTTTTTTTTTTAAGGCATGGCACATTTGACTTCCATGAATCAGTGCCTTATAAAATCCTGGTTGAACAATTCAGTAAACATAAAACCACAATAACAACCGACCACAAAGACAAAAGTTAAAACTACCTGTAGAAACTGTTCTTCACTGAACTTAAAATCCAGCTAATGGTGAATAAGATGGACTGAGACAAAATCACAGATGTAATGGAAATAAGATTTTAACCATCAGCTTGATAAAAGGGTGAAATGCTGAAACAGTATTTATTTTTATAAATGTTACAATCAATCCTTCTGTAGTCTTTAGACAAAACATGAGTATATCATCTTAAGCAACAAAGGAAGTTAAGAGGTAAGGCAAGTAACATCTTTTAGAAGCCATCAGTGTCAAGCTTTCATTTTTAGAGAAGATAGCCCCTGCTTTTTACATGCACAGAATGCAAAACAGGTAGTTTTCTGTGACTCAACACGCATGTATATGGATAAGGAGTTGGAGCATTTTCTTTTCTTATTGCTCTTTTCCTTCACCTATACTATACCTAGTGCCAGGTTTGGGAGCAAATACATTTTTAAGTTTTTAACATAATTTTTTAAATTGAGATATAAGATAATATAATAATATACATTTAGCTCAATAAATTGTCACAAAGGGAACACCTCTGGGCAATGTGCTCAGATCAGAAAACAGAACATTATAACACCCTGAAAGCTCTATGACACCCGTTCCTCGTTACTACCCTACCATAGGGAACCATTTTCCCAGTTCTTACATAACAGATTAGTTTTGTCTGTCTTTGAACTCTAATTAAAAGGAATATTCATACCTGATGGGGTGGGAGTAAATGACTCATGTGAAAAAAAAATTTTTAAGTTTGAATCCAGATTGTTTCATTTTATTTAGGGAACAAACATTTTTTCCAGATCATTTCCAGGCATAACACACAGTCAAGTATTCTTATGTTAAAGCTACAGCTCAGTGAATTTTTACATTTCAGAGAACTGTGTAAACACAACCTAGATCAAGATATGCATCACTTTAGGGACTTCCTTCATGGTCCAGGGGTTAAGACTCCATGCTTCCACTGTAGAGGGCCTGGGTTCAAACCCTGGTTGGGGAATTAAGACACCTGCATGCCCCAATACACAGCCCCCCAAAAATCTGGGAAGATATCCATCATTTCTAGCACCCTGACGCCTTCCTTATCAGTCAATACGCACTGCCACCCTGGGTCTAATTCAATGGATTAGTTTTATCTGTTTTTGAACTTGAGTTAAATGGAATCATAGAAATTATTTGAAGCCAAAACCATTCATACAATGTGAAAGTTTTGTCTTAAAATTCTGAAACCAGACAAACCAGGGCAAAATTTTATTCTATGGCACTTCTTGGCCATTTGAGATTGCTTGTTTTCTATTACTTCCTTTGGGATCCAGACACATGAACATTTAAGTGGATCCTCTGGTTTGGAGTAGATTTGGAGTCAGAATCCTGTTAATGAAGTTAACAAGTTAAGGCTGGTTCTTCTTTGTAGGTAATTTGGAGGGGGACTTAAGAGCCTCTGGTCAAAATCTCTTAGCCTTTGGAGACTAACCATTGGCTGCAGTGACCTGAATAAGGCTAAGAACTTTCAGGGAATTCCCTGGTGGTCCAGTGGTTAGGACTTGGAACTTTCACTGCTGTGGCCTGAATTGGATCCCTGCTTGGGTAACTAAGGTCCCACAAGCCATGGGGCATGGTCAAAAAAGAACCTCCATGAGGTTGCCTGCCTGCCATTTGATAGTAAGTTGTTGGCATGATGTCCCTTTACCCCAATATAAATTTCCTGAGTACAAGAACATTTTATTCTATGACCACAAGATAATTATCAAGAGCAGGAAAGTTAACATTGAAGCAGTATTACTATTGTTATTATAGTACTGTGAAGTGAAGGAAAAAAAACGCACAACGTTAAAACTGTGAATTGAGTTTTATTCAGTCTTACCTATAAGCACTATAGCTAAGCACTATAGCCCAGGAGACAGCCTCTCAGATAGCTCTGAGGAATTGCTCTGAAGAGGTAGAGGAAAAGCCTCAAAGCCTCTCTCTCTCTCTCTCTCTCTATATATATATATATAGATAGATAGATAGATTGATTGATTGATATAGATATAGATATATGATTTTGGGGCGGAAACTGGGAAATACATATAGTCAAGCCTGAAAAGATGACTGCTAATCACAAAGAAAAAGACATCTCATAATTTTAGTGCTTTTCTGTGTTTAGAAGATGGAACAATCTGGGGTCCTTAATTCTTAGGTGCCCTTCATCCTAAGCACAGAGTGCCTCCTGCTTTTCCCTCAGGGCATATTGTTGGTAGGCACTGGCAGTAGCTAGCTAGTGACTTAATACTTGTAGAACTGAAATGGTGAACAACATTCTTTGTTTACAGCAGTGTCATCCACAGACGTCATTTAGGTTTCTTTAATTGTCCCAATAATGTCCTTTATAGCATTTATTTTTTCTGGTCCAGGAATATAATTCAGAAATACATGTTGCATTTAGTTGTCATATCTCTTTAGACTCCTTTAATTTGGAATATTTTCTCTGTCATTTTTTGCCTCTTTTGACCTTGATGTTTTGAGGAGTACAAGCCAGTTATTTTTATAAGATGACCATCAATTGAATTTTTCTGATTTTCCTCATGCCTAGAGTCATGTACATTCATGATTGCTACTGGAGCAATGGTGTGTTCTCAGTGTCCCGAATCAGGAGATGCCTGATGTTGGTTTGTCATATTGGTGGTAATGTTCACCTTGATCATTTGTTTATGGTTATATGCACCAGGGCTGTCCACTATAAAGTTATGTTAGTAATTATCTAATGGGGGCATTTTTTGAGACCACGTAAATAACTTCAAACTTTCATTTACTAGTGTTAGTTTAAAAAAAAAAAATTATTTATTTGGCTTACCAGGTTCAGTGCAGCATGAAGGATCTTTGATCTATCTTGTGGCACGCGGGATCTTTCAGTTTTTAGTTCCCTGACCAGAGATCGAACTTGGGCCCCTTGCATTAGGAATGAGGAGCCTTAGCCACTGGACCACAGGGAAAGTCCCTTATTCACTAGTGTTAGTATTATCCTTTAATGACTCTTACCTGAATCAGTTACCACTGATATGGTTGCCAAATGATGATTTTTCTAGTTGCTTCTATATTGATTAGTTCATTCCTTCTACATTGATTAGTCAGAGCTTTCCTTTATCCCCCATGTATTTATCAGTATAAATAAAAGAGTGTGCCCTAGTTATATATAAAACAGAAGCTATGGGACTTCCTGGGTGGTCCAGTGGTTAAGAATCCATCTTGCAATGCAGGGGATGCAAGTTCGATCCCTAGTTGGGAAACTAAGATCCCACATGCCTCGGGGCAACTAAGCCCAGGCACCACAGCTAGAGAGATCCCACATGCCACAACTAAGACCTTATGCAGCCAAACAAATAAATATTTTAAAACAAAAAGAGAAGCTACACTTTGGAAACTTACAGTCTGTTTAAAATGTTGAGTTAGATCATTAACCAGAGCTCAGATCTTCTAAATCTCAAAGAAAACATCTTGAGAGATTGACCAGTTTACAGAGAAAGAGTTGTCAGATCATGTGACAAATGACCACATAGACAGGAAACCTCTAGGGTCCCACTTTGGTCAGATAGATTTCTAAAGCGCTATCATAGTGAGGGATTTGGGAGTGAGAGAAGGAAAATAAATGGACTGTCAGAAATGCAGTAGAACTGTCAAAACCTGATGAAATGATCCATACATGTTGTGAAAGCTAAGTTGTGGTTTTGTTGATTCTGTGACAGTAAATTATATAAATCATATTGCATTTTTTAAAAAAACTAAGGTGGAAAAGGTCAGATGAGATTATGTGGGATAGTTTCTTCAGCTGAGTTTTGCCAAATTGTGGGTAGTTTTCTGTGCTTTAATTTTCGGTCTTGATTAAACATTCAGTCAAAAAAATTAGAAAATACACATGAAAAATGGAAGACATCAGTAGTTACAAAAGGAGAAATTAATCAGTTAAAAAGGAAAAAAGAGATAACTGATAAATCTGATTTTTTAAAAATCAGTAATATAGATTAAACCACTAGCAAACCTTAATCAAGTGAAGAGGAAAATGGGACTTTCCTAGTGGTTTAGTGGTTAAGACTCCTTGCTTCCACTGCACAGGGCATAGGTTTGATCCCTGGTCTGGGAACTAAGATCCCACATGCTGCATGAAGCACCAAAATAAATAAATTAATTAAAATTTTTTAAATTGTGAATTATCCCATTGATAATTTTAATATAGTTCTGACATTAGACATTCAAAGAATTTACTTATACTTATAAACTATGATTTACTTTTTAAAAAATGATTTAAGCCTTATAGTTATTTCATTAATTAAACATCTTAATTAAAAGTAACAATTGTTTGCTCTCGTCTGTTAAAAATGATTTTTAGGGAATTTCCTGGCAGTCCATTGGTTAGAACTTGGTACTTTCATTGCCTGGGTTCAATCCCTGGTCAGAGAACTAAGGTCTTGCAAGCCACACAGAATGTTAGAAAAAAAAATTTTTTTTAATGACAACACTTAATAATCTGCTGGATGAATAACAAAGTTTAGCCTTTCAGTAATTGTTTGTACCACAGTTTAAGTAACCATTAGTTTTATTAATGTTGCACAGTTATTTTACTTTGCTTTGAGTTCCTTTTGTAATATTTTCATAACAGGTATAGAAGCTCCTTTCCCAGAATATACTTGGGGCCAGGTTTGTAAATTTTAAGGAGTTTGTTTTTTATTCCCTTTCAGTTCTTACTTGGTAGCAACTTTTGTTTCCTGGAAAGTTTGTTGTATGTATCCACATTCTAAGTTGAATGGCACCCTTTTTTCCCTCTACCACAATGATGTAAAGCATGGGTTTTTGTCCAAGATTTACATAGGGAATTTGCAAGTTCTGAAACAAGCCTGGTCCCTCACAGCTCTGTTCTCTTTCTCCATTCTCCTCTCCACCCCCATCTTCACAGGCTGCAGATCTTTTCCCAAAAACAACAGAAAATGATCGAGTACCAGGTAAGTACGACATTAATGAGCCTACTTTCACTTCCTGGGGAAACTGGAAAATATGCATTTCAACCACCTTGCTTTGTCATAGGTTGGGTTCTCAGGAAAACACTTGGGGATGAAAATTTGCACACAGGAAGTTTACTAGGGAGGCTCTTAGAACACTTGTAAGTCAGTGAAGGAGGCAAGGTGGGCAGAGGGAGTTGTTGAACAGAGGCATCAGCTGATCTTATAAGATGCTCTATAGCTGGTAGTTGTTGTTGTTGTTTTGTTGCTCAGTTGTGTCTGACTCTTGCCACCCCATGGACTGTAGCCCACCAAGCTCCTCTGTCCACGGGATTTCCCAAGCAAGACTACTAGAGTGAGTTGTCATTTCCTTCTCCAGGGGATCTTCCTGATCCAGAGATTGAACCCATGTCTCCTGCTTGGCAGGAGGGTTCTTACCATTGAGCCACCAGGAATAGTCCTCAGTGTTGTCCTGAGTGGAGGCAAGGAAGCCTTTGTATTCTGAAATCAACCAGTCATTGGTTTAGGGTGCCCCAGGAGGGGACATAACATTGGTTAGAGTAGCTCCCTTTGGCCAGAGGAAATTCCCAATAGGTTTCATACCTGCAATAGCCAGCTGTCTCCTAGCAGCTGGGAGAAGTACCTCAATACTGCAGGGAGATTTGGGTGGAACACCACAATCTCTCTCTCCACATAATGACATAATGACCAGATACATCCTACACATACTACTCTCCCCTTTTTGCCCAATTCAATTATCCTAGACACTTTACCCAGAGAAGGCGATGGCACCCCATTCCAGTACTCTTGCCTGGAAAATCCCATGGATGGAGGAGCCTGGTGGGCTGCAGTCCATGGAGTCTCGAAGAGTCGGACACGACTGAGTGACTTCACTTTCACTTTCATGCACTGGAGAAGGAAATGGCAACCCACTCCAGCGTTCTTGCCTGGAGAATCGCAGGGATGGGGTTCTTGCCTGGAGAATCGCAGGGACGGGGGAGCCTGGTGGACTGCCGTCTATGGGGTCGCACAGAGTCGGACATGACTGAAGCGACTTAGCAGCAGCAGCAGCAGCAGACATTTTACCATTATACCTAGAACCATGCTTTTTTTTTTTAAAAAAAAGCAGTGTACATAATGCTCCATCATATGCATGGACTATTAACCCATCCTCCATATTAAGGACATTCGTGTAGTGTCCAGGTTTGATATTTCAAGCAACGATGCAGGAAACATCCTTTGTTGGAATACAGATTTACAAAGGAGCGAGTCCAGTGAGAGTCAGTGGACTTCCTGGTAGCCCAGCAAACAGGCAGACATGGCCCATGATTTCCATTGGCCATAAGGAAGGAGCATATTGTTATTTCCAGGAGAAAACTAGCTTTTCAGGGCACTTCTTTTTAAGAGCGACTTTCTTAGGGCAGCACTGCTGCTATTGGTGTGGTCCCAGGACATAGGCACCTACTAGAAGCTTGTTAACATCAAGAGTGGCAAACCCCACCCAGACCTTCTGGATCAGGTTAACAGTGGGTGGGGCCTGAGAATCTTTGTTTAACAAGCTCTGGATGATCCATTTGTGCTTGAAAGTGTGAGAAGCACTGAGAGAGTGAACAGAATTTTTAACAATTACTGAAAAATACAGAAGCATGTTTTCAACAGTGGTTCAACTCTTCCCTTGGAGTGGAGTGTTAGCACCACAACAAAACTCAGTTCTCCAGGTGGCCAAAACCATCATGTCTTAGCCTCCCAATGATGTAACAATGTTTTCTATCAAAGTTGCAGGAAGTTTGAACTCCTCTGTGCTTTGTGACCCACATGTAATGGCAGGAAAATGCTCAATTTCAGTTATAAGAAAGTCAAAATACAAATATTTCTTTTGGTGGGGCTGGTGAGGGGGCAGGAAGATTCCTCCAAGTTTATAGAAGTTCTGATTTTGGTCCAAGGTATCTACATTGAGGAAACGATGAACTGCTCATTATTTGAATTACTGTCATTCCTTTTTAAGTGTCTCTGCTAGTTTTGCAGCAAACAGTTGAACATCTTATCCTCAGCAAGTATCAGTTTGAGATGTCACCAGTTCCCCCTCCTTCCTCACTGACTTTTGATGATAAAGGAGATGGTGAAGGTCTCCTTCTCAGCCCCTGAGTTCCTGCATTCCCACCTTTCAGAGTCCTTTCTCAAGCAAGGGCATCTCTTTCTGGAAAGCTATCCATGCCTGCCCCATTTCCTAGGTCTTTTTCCTTGTCCTTACAACCATTGTCAGTAATGTCAACCCTGGAAACCATTACTGCTTATAACCCCAAAAGTCCTTTCCTTTCTCTCCTGACCTCCTTCATCTTCTGAATTGATTTCCTTGCTCTTAATGTGTCCACTCCTGCTTCTCATTCTTTCTTGAGTCCAAAATCCTCTCTTCCCACTTAACTAAAACTTTTCTGGCCAAAGTCCCAGGTGACCTTGCTGAGGCTAAAGTTAGAAGATGCTATGTCTGAAAGGCAGCACCATATACTGGGTAAGAGCACAGAACCTGGAACTGAATTGCTGAGTTTGAATCCCCATCCTTACCATCTGTACAGCTTTGGCAAGTCCCTGAACCTCTCTGCCCCAGTTTTCTTTAATATGGGAATAATGGCACTTACTTCAGAGAGTAGAATTAAATGAACTAATATGTGTAAAGTGCTTGAAATAGACTATTTGTCCTTATTATGTGTTTGTTATTGTTACTAAGTTTAGGCCTCCTTCTTTCATGCCAGGGATAGTGCTTCCCTACAGCTTCCCTACATCTTTTGAGGTTTCTCTTTCCATCTTCTTAGGTCTCAGACACTGATGTTCCTGTGGGTTTGAACCTTCTCTGGGGCCTCTGGGGTGCCACTCTTTTTTTTTTTTTTTTTGGCTGCCTCACATAATCTTAGTTCCCTAACCTGAGACTGAAGAGAGCACTGCCTTTGGCAGTGAAAGCTCAGAGTCCTGACTGCTGGATCGCCAGGGAAGTCCTGGTTTCATCCACTCTTAAGGTGGGTGCTGGTGAGTCTGCACGTGGCTCCCTCCTCCATATCTAAGCCCAGGCCTCCTCCAAGAACTTTAGACCCCTTTGTCTAACATCTGTGCCTTTGGCTGCCTTCAGTTTAATGTGTGCAAAGTTGAATTTTTTTCTGTCTCTTCTTCCCTGTTTCTCATCTCAGGAGATGATACCAACCCAAACCCTCAGGCAAGCCCAGACCCTGAGACTTACCCTTGACGTCTCCCCACCTTCCACTTCCATCCCTCACACTCAGTCACCAAGTCTTCTTGATTTTAGGACTTCCCAGGTGGCATGAGTGGTAAATAACTCACCTGCCAATGCAGGAGAACCTAAGTCTTGCTGATTTTACAGCCTCAGTGTTTCATCCATCCTTTTCATCCCTGCTCTTGCTGCTACTAAGTCACTTCAGTCGTGTCCAACTCTGTGCAATCCCATAGACAGCAGCCCACCAGGCTCCCCCATCCCTGGGATTCTCCAGGCAAGAACACTGGAGTGGGTTGCCATTTCCTTCTCCAATGCCGGAAAGTGAAAAGTGTTAAGTGAAGTCGCTCAGTCATGTCCAACTCTTAGCGACCTCATGGACTGCAGCCTACCAGGCTCCTCCGCCCATGGGATTTTCCAGGCAAGAGTACTGGAGTGGGGTGCCTTTCATCCCTATATTTGGTGAAAATGGCATGGCCCTTTAGATGCAAAATTATGTCTCTTCTACTTTTTTCTCTTCTGTTCTATCCACCCCCCCATTCTGTTTCATCCCATCCCATCCCACTCCACTCTACTCCATCCTATTTCATCCCATTCCAGTTAGCTGTGTTTGGGGAATACTGACCCAGAGCCTGTCACCCAGAGCTACGCCCTGTGCTCTAAGATGAAGCCTGATTGTTGCTCACCTGCTACCACAGTATGCTGTTCTGGCATCAGTGAGGGTGTCTAATTGGCACCTTCTCTGTCCCACGGCCTTTGTGTGAGTCTTAGGGTCCCAGGTGCCAGCTTCCATTGCCTCCATCCTGGTTTTGGTCCTGTCTTCACATTTACTTACGTGGGCCACTCCTCAAGTGCCACACTAGCATTCATCAAGGAGACCTGCAGTCTCCTGGGAGTGGAGAGTGGCTGCTCTCAGCCCCTTTGTCTCTGCAGGGCCTTCTCAATGCTTCTTTCCTCTGGCCACTACCAGACGTGGTGGGCTGGTGCCACTGCCACTGTGCAGTGCACTAGGGCTCTCCACCCCATTAACACCCTCCCCTTTTCTGTCCTTTAGAATTGTTCTCCCTTTCTTAAAAGATTTTCAAAATATTGACTTACAATCTTTTTTCTCATTAAGTAACATAGGTACCTTTATGTGGCATTGTCATATTCCAGGCACAGTTTAAAGGCTTGACATATATTAACTCATTTAAACTTCATACTATAACAACTGAGAGACAGACATAACTGAGAGACAGACATTATTATTGTCTCCAATCAACAGATGAGAAAGCTGAGGCAGAGATGTTAAGTAGCTTTCCCAGGGTCATGCATTTAGTGGTATAGCCTGTATTTGAGCTCAATAAGTCCAGCCCCAAAGTCCATGCTTTTAGCTGATCTGCCCTATTGCCTCTCGTGTCTGTCAATGACTGTAAAGTTAGACAGCAGTCCACAAAACCACCTTTGCTTCTTTTTAAAAAATTAATTAATTTTTGGCTGTGCTGGGTCACCATTGCTGTGCATGGGCTTTCTCTAGTTACAGAGAGCAGCGGCTACTCTACAGTTGTGGAGCAAGGGTTTCTCATTACAGTCACTTCTCTTGTTGCAGAGCACAGACTCTAGGGCACACAAGCTTCAGTAGATATGGCACACAGGTTTAGTTGCACTGCAGTATGTAGGATCTTCCCAGACCAGGGCTCAAACCCTTGTACCCTGCATTGGCAGGCGGATTCTTAAGCACTGGATGACCAGGGAAGACCCAAAATCACCCTCATTTTGGCAGCATTTGTAATTTGGAGGTTTCCAAGACCACCCTCAGTTCTGATAATTTGCTAGAAAGACCTGCAAAATGATGTATTTACAGTTAGGATTCATTACAGCAGATGTACAAAGATTAAAATCAGCCAAGAAAAGAGGTGCTTGGGGCAGTCTAGGAGAGTTCTACACACTGAACTTCCATGTGTCCTCTCCCAGTGAGTGTGAACAGTGAAGAAATTCTCCCAATAACCACGTGTGATGGTACAGAGTATTGCCAACCAGGAAGCTCACCTAAGCCTTGGTGTCCAGAGCTGTATTCGGGGTTGGTCAAGTAGACATGATAGCCTGCTAGTGGAGGCTGAGCTAATTGACGCCTGTGAGCCAGAGCTTCCGCCAGAAATCATGTTGTTAGAATATCTGGTGTAGCC
This sequence comes from Nanger dama, assembly GCA_917880005.1. NCBI lineage: Eukaryota > Metazoa > Chordata > Mammalia > Artiodactyla > Bovidae > Nanger > Nanger dama. Next base: position 46,721,578 of record CAKJTW010000012.1, on the reverse strand, counting down.
GAAGGCCCCAGGTAAACCAAGACACTCTTATCTAGGAGGACATTCCAGGGGCTTAGAGATTAACTTCTGGGAACTGAGGTCAGACCTTTCCTTCAGTTCAGTTCAGTCGCTCAGTCGTGTCCAACTCTTTGTGACCCCATGAATCACAGCATGCCAGGCCTCCCTGTTCATCACCAACTCCCGGAGTTCACTCAGACTCACATCCATCGATCAGTGATGCCATCCAGCCATCTATCCTCTATTGTCCCCTTCTCCTCCTGCCCCCAATCCTTCCCAGCATCAGAGTCTTTTCCAATGAGTCAACTCTTCACATAAGGTGGCCAAAGTACTGGAGTTTCAGTTTTAGCATCATTCCTTCCAAAGAAATCCCAGGGCTGATCTTCTTCCAAATGGACCAGCTGGATCTCCTTGCAGTCCAAGGACTCTCAAGAGTCTTCTCCAACACCACAGTTCAAAAGCATCAATTCTTTGGCACTCAGCATTCTTCACAGTCCAACTCACATTCATACATGACCATTGGAAACACCATAGCCTTGACTAGATGGACAGTTGTTACCAAAGTAATGTCTCTGCTTTTGAATATGCTATCTAGGTTGGTCATAACTTTTCTTCCAAGGAGTAAGCGTCTTTTAATTTCATGGCTGCAGTCACCATCTGCAGTGATTTTGGGAGCCCCCAAATAAAGTCTGACACTGTTTCCACTGTTTCCTCATCTATTTCCCATGAAGTGATGGGACCAGATGCCATGATCTTCATTTTCTGAATGTTGAGCTTTAAGCCAACTTTTTCACTCTCCTCTTTCACTTTCATCAAGAGGCTCCTTAGCTCCTCTTCACTTTTTTCCATAAAGGTGGTATCATCTGCATATCTGAGGTTACTGATATTTCTCCCAGCAATCTTGATTCCAGCTTGTGCTTCTTGCAGCCCAGTGTTTCTCATGATGTACTCTGCATATAAGTTAAATAAGCAGGGTGACAATATACAGCCTTGATGTACTACTTCTTCCTTTTGGAACCAGTCTGTTGTTCCATGTCCAGTTCTAACTGTTGCTTCCTGACCTGCATATAGGTTTCTCAAGAGGCAGGTCAGGTGGTCCAGTATTCCCATCTCTTTCAGAATTTTCCACAGTTTATTGTGATCCACACAGTCAAAGGCTTTGGCATAGTCAATAAAGCAGAAACAGATGTTTTTCTGGAACTCTCTTGCTCTTTCAATGATCCAGCAGATGTTGACAATTTGATCTCTGGTTCCTCTGCCTTTTCTGAAACCAGCTTGAATATCTGGAAATTTATGGTTCACATATTGCTGGGGCCTGGCTTGGAGAATTTTGAGCATTACTTTACTAGCATGTGAGATGAGTACAATTTTGCCGTAGTTTGAGCATTCTTTGGCATTTCCTTTCTTTGGGATTAGAATGAAAACTGACCTTTTCCAGTCCTGTGGCCACTGCTGAGTTTTCCAAATCTGCTGGCATATTGAGTGCAGCACTTTCACAGCATCATCTTCCAGGATTTGAAATAGCTCAACTGGAATTCCATCACCTCCACTAGCTTTCTTTGTAGTGATGCTTTCTAAGGCCCACTTGATTTCACATTCCAGGATGTCTGGCTCTAGGTGACTGATCACAACATCATGATTATCTGGGTCATGAGGATCTTTTTGTACAGTTCTTCTGTGTATTCTTGCCACCTCTTCTTAATATCTTCTGCTTCTGTTAGATCCATACCATTTCTGTCCTTTATCAAGCCCATTTTTGCATGAAATGTTCCCTTGATAGCTCTAATTTTCTTGAAGAGATCTCTAGTCTTTCCCATTCTGTTGTTTTCCTCTACTTCTTTGCACTGATCACTGAGGAAGGCTTTCTTATCTCTTCTTGCTATTTGAAGTGAAGTGGACCGTTCCTTCAGTTTAATCGCTCAGTCATGTCTGACTCTTTGCGACTCCATGAATCGCAGCACACCAGGCCTCCCTGTCCATCACCAACTCCCGGAGTTCACTCAGACTCACGTCCATCGAGTCAGTGATACCATCCAGCCATCTCATCCTCAGTCGTCCCCTTCTCCTCCTGCCCCCAATCCCTCCCAGCATCAGAGTCTTTTCAGTGAGTCAACTCTTCACATAAGGTGGCCAAAGTACTGGAGTTTCAGCTTTGGCATCATTCCTTCCAAAGAAATCCCAGGGCTGATCTCCTTTAGAATGGACTGGTTGGATCTCCTTGCAGTCCAAGGTACTCTCAAGAGTCTTCTCCAACACCACAGTTCAAAAGCATCAATTTTTCGACATTCAGCCTTCTTCACAGTCCAACTCTCACATCCATACATGACTACTGGAAAAACCATAGCCTTGACTAGATGGACCTTAGTTGGCAAAGTAATGTCTCTGCTATCTAGGTTGGTCATAGCTTTCCTTGGGCAAGGTTAAATTCTCTAGGTCACTTCAAGATATAGCTAAAGTACTAAAGTAACATCTATTTACTCACAAGAGTAGCGGAGGTTTTTCCCCAAACTAAACAATTCTCCAATTCTGGGAGACCTTACAAGTTAGGGGCTCTGTCTCACAAGACTGCCCCCTACTACCACTTCAGATGCAATCGCAAATCCCAGGTTATCATCTGAACTTCTGACCAACTGTAACCACACAGTTCAGACTGGGACTTCAACCCAGCCAAAACCCAGACTGGAACTTAAATCCATTGTCTTTTCATTGAAATCACGTGTCCGGTCTCAGAATTTAATGAAGCTCAGGTTCTGTATGTCTCATCACAGGAAGAATTCAGTGAGAGACAAAGTGGTAGGTAAGAAGTGGATTTATTTACAAAGATACGCATTCCATAGAATATGGTCCCTCTCATAAGGTGAGAATGGCCCTGAGATAAACACACCACAGAGAGAGTGGGGCCATCTCAGAAGGCAAGAGACACCGAATGCTGGGTGGTTAGTTTTATGGACTAGGTAATTTCATAGGCTAATCAGAGAATGCAGAGTTCCAAAGAATAGCAAGGAGAGATAAGAAAGCCTTTTAAAGTGAACAATGCAAAGAAATAGAGGAAAACAATAGAATGGGAAAGACTAGAAGTATCTTCAAGAAAATTAGAGATACCAAGGAAACATTTCATGCAAATATGGGCACAATAAAGGACAGAGATGGAATGGAGCTAATAGAAGCAGAAGATATTAAGAAGAGGAGGCAAGAATACACAGAATAACTATACAAAAAGGATTTTAATGATCCAGATAGCTACAAGGGTGTGATCACTCTCCTAGAGCCAGACATCCTGGAGTCCGAAGCCAAGTGGGCCTTAGGAAACATCTCTATGAAGAAAGCTAGTGGGGATGATACAATAACAGCGGAGCTATTTCAAATTGTGAAAGATGATGCTGTTAAAATATTGCACTCAATATGCCAGCAAATTTGGAAAACACAGCAGTGGCCACAGGATTGGAAAAGGTCAGTTTTCATTCCAATCCCAAAGAAAGGCAGTGCCTAAGAATGTTTAAACTACCACACAATTGCACTTGTTTCATATGCTAGCAAAGTAATGCTCAACATTCTCTAAGCTAGGCTTCAATAGTATATGAACCGAGAACTTCCAGATGTACAAGCTGGATTTAGAAAAGGCAGAAGAACCACAGATCAAATTGCCAACTTCCATTGGATCATTGAAAAAGCAAGAGAATTCCAGAAAAACATCTACGTCTGCTTCATTGACTATGCTAAAACCTTTGACTGTGTGGATCACAACAAACTGGAAAATTCTTCAAGAGGTGGGAATACCAGACCACTTTACCTGCCTCCTGTGAAACTTGTATGCAGGTCAAGAAGCAACAGTTAGAACCAGACATGGAACAATGCACTGGTTCCAATTTGGGAAAAGAAGTACGTCAAGGCTGTATATTGTCGCACTGCTTATATACAGAGTATATCATGCAAAGTGCCAGGTTGGATGAAGGACAAGCTGGAATCACGATTGCCAAGGGAATATCAATTACCTCAGATATGCAGATGACACTACCCGTATGGCAGAAAGTAAAGAGGAACTAAAAAGCCTCTTGATGAATGTGAAAGAGGAGAATGAAAAAGTTGGCTTAAAGCTCAACATTCAGAAAACAAAGATCATGGCATCTGTTCCCATCACTTCATGGGAAATAGATGGGGAAACAGTGGAAACAATGTCAGACTTTATTTTCTTGGGCTCCAAACTCACTGCAGATGGTGACTGCAGCCATGAAATTAAAAGATGCTTGCTCTTTGGAAGAAAAGTTATGACAGACTTAGATAGCATACTCAAAAACAGAGACATTACTTTGCCCCAAAAGGTTCATATAGTCAAAGCTATGGTTTTTCCAGTAGTCATGTATGGATGTGAGAGCTGGACAGTAAGAAACGCTGAGTGCTGAAGAACTGATGCCTTCAAACTGTGGTGCTGGAGAAGACTCTTCAGAGTTCCTTGGACTGCAAGATCAAACCAGTCAGTCCTAAAAGAAATCAACCCTGAACATTCTTTGGAAGGACTGATGCTGAAGCTGAAACTCCAATATTTTGGCCACCTAATGCAAAGAGTCGAATCATTGGAAAAGACCTGATGCTGGCAAAGACTGAAGGCAGAAGGAGAAGGTGATGACAGAGGATGGGATGGTTGGATGACATCACTGACTCAATGGACATGAATTTGAGCAAACTCTGGGTAATGGTGAAGGACAGGGAAGCGTGGAGTGCTGCAGTCCATGGGATTGCAAAGAGTCAGACATGACTGAGTGACTGAGTCCATCTAGTCAAAGCTATGGTTTTCCTGTGGTCATGTATGGATGTGAGAGTTGGACTGAAGAAATCTGAGTGCCGAAGAATTGATGCTTTTGAACTGTGGTGTTGGATAAGACTCTTGAGAGTTCCTTGGACTGCAAGGAGATCCAACCAGTCCATTCTGAAGGAGATCAGCCCTGGGATTTCTTTGGAGGGAATGATGCTAAAGCTGAAACTCCAGTACTTTGGCCACCTCATGCGAAGAGTTGACTCATTGGAAAAGACTCTAATGCTGGGAGGGATTGGGGGCATGAGGAGATGGGGACGACCAAGGATGAGATGGCTGGATGGCATCACTGACTCGATGGACGTGAGTCTGAGTGAACTCCGGGGAGTTGGTGATGGACATGAATTGCGTGCAGCAATTCATGGGATCATAAAGAGTCAGACATGACTGAGCGACTGAAATGAACTGAACTGAACTGAGAGATTTTCAGAAATTGAAAATCTCACCTTTCTGGCCTTTTATGGTTGAACTCGTAACTGTCATGGCACATGTGGGTGTGTCATTTAATATATGCTAATGCATTACAATGAGCATATAGTGAAGCTCAGGGTCCACTAGAAATTGAATCTTCTGCCATCTTGGACTTCATCAGTTCTGACCAGTTTTTGTCATAGCTTCCATAACTGTGTCATTCTTTTAAAGGTTGTGCCCTGCCCCCTTCCTTCCTGTTTCACAACCAGCTATAAATTGGGGTCCCTCCCCATTGATAATTTTATATTATTCACAGAACTGAGGGAAACACTTTACTTACTATTACAGATTTATTTTAAAGGATATTGTCAAGGATATAAAGGAACAGCTTCCCTGGTGGCTCAGATGGTAAGGAAACTGCCTGCAGTGCAGGAGACCTGGGTTCAGTCCCTGGGTCAGAAAGATACCCTGGAGAAGGGAAAGGTAACCCACTCCAGTATTCTTGCCTGGAGAGAATTCCACAGACAGAGGAGCCTGGCCACCTACAGTCCATGGGGTTGCAGAGTCAGACATGACTGAGTGACTAATACACACACAAATGAACAGCCAGATAAAGGGGTATGTATGGCAAGATACAGAAGGGTCCTGAGCACAGGAACTTCTGTCCCCAGAAAAATTTGGAGTGCACACCCCAAACTGGATGTTTATCAAACTGGAAGCTCTCCAAGGTTTTTATGGAAGTTCCATTATATAGGCACACTTAATTAAATTGTTGGCCTTTGATGATTAGCTTAATTGCAAATCCCTTTCCTGTCCTCAGAGGCTGGGGGCTATATGGCTGTAGGTCCTAACCAACTAATACCTGGTTGGTTCCTCTGGTAACCAGACCCCGTCCTCAAAGAGTTACATCATTAGTATAAACTCTGTTTGATTGACATGGGCTTGTTACTACTAATAAAAGACCTTCCTATGACTCCTGTTACTCTGGAAGTTACAACGATTTAAGAAGCTCTGTGCCTGGAATCAGGCAAGAAGACCAAATATATATTTTTCTTAATACATCACAGTATCACAACAGATGCCTTCTTAGATTAGTACCAGTGGAGCTCTCTCAGCAGGTGTCTCATCCCAGGGCACAGGGCTCTTTGAAGAATTTGTTCTCTGTGCCTTAAATCAGAGGACTGACTGCATGAATATTACCATCTGAGGCTTGTCAGATGATAAGCCTTGCCTCCTTCCCAAACTATATTCCTCCTCTGGATCTCTAGCTGAACTCTCCTGCCACTGGCCTCTTACTCATTAGTGTGCCCTGGGGCTCTGGCCTGAGTGCTCTGCTCATCCTGTCTCCTTGCATAGAGATCCCACACCGCAAGCTACCATGTCTGTGCTGGCACCTCCTATAGCTTTAGCTCTGTTCCTGACCTTGATCATCTATTCATCCTGCTGCCTGTCAAGTGTCTCCCACCTGTGTGTTCCCAACATGGCTTGCCCTCTTCACTTTTGCTGCTTTTGTCAACTCCAGTTTACCACCACCATCACCCGGTTGCCTTTGAGATACCTGAGTGTCAACCTTAGACCTTCTTCACGCCCCACAGCCAGTTAAGGTGCAGGTTCAGCTTTTCCTCACAGTGATCCTTCTCTGTCTCACTATTTCTGTCCTACTTAGGAGCATCATCTTCCATCTGCATTAGTGCAGAGTCTTTCCCTTTCTCCTCCCTCCAGGTCTCCCACCACATTGCTCTTTCCATCCATTCACCTTCAAACTATCTGTGAGTTCTGTGTCTCTTGTAGGCAGTATTCCTTTTTTATCCAGTCTGTCTCTGCATTTTTGGAGCATTTAATTGTGTATTAAATAAACCTTCTAGTTTAATATATTGTTGTTCAGTTGCTAAGTTATATCAGACTCTGCGACCCTATAGACTGTAGCCCACCAAGCCCCTCTGTCCATGGGGTTCTCCAGGCAAGAATACTGGAATGGGTTGCCATTTACTTCTCCAATAATTTAATATAGTTTAATATAAATGTACTTATCGGTATGGTTGGATTTATATCTATCTTTGGTATTAGGTTTTCTATTTGTCCCATTTGCTTTTGTTCCTCTGTTTCTTTTCTCTTGTGTGTGTGTATTTGTGTGGATTAATGGGACATTTCTTAGAATTCTCTTTGTTTACTTCAGTACACCTCTTTGCACTATAAGTTTAGTGATTACTGTAGGGATACCATATATGTACTCATCTTTTCACAGTCTGCTTAGAGTTAGCATTATACCACTGGGCACAGGATGCAGGAAACTCACATGCCTTCTAGAATGTGCTTTCCACACACACGACTTCCTTGATAGATTTCTTATTGTCTTCCAGTCCATCATCTCATAACTCACAGGCCTGTGTACTCTCCCCTGTAACTAAGTTGCTGCCTTTACATATTACTGTTTGCCCCATGCCTTTGTTTGCCCTATGCTGTTCCCTCTGCAAGAAAGGCAGTTTCTCCATCTCTGCAGAGAACACTCAGCTGTACACACATCCCTTAGCACTGAAGCCTCACTACACTGATAATTTTTTAAATATTTATTTATTTGGTTGCACTGGGTCTTAGTTGCAGCACATGGAATCTTCTGTCTTCACTGTAGCACATGGGATCTCTAGTTGCAGCATATGGGATCTAGTTCCCTGACCAGGGATTGACTCAGGTCCTTGCATTGGGAGTTCAGAGTCATTTCCCTGGACCACCAGGGAAGTCCTAGACCCTGATAATTTTAGTGGACAGTTCACTTCTCTGCATACTAGAGCCCAGATACCCTGCTGTTACATCCCTTACCATCTCACCCTGATGGCCTTACGTATTGCCGTCCCAGCTAGGCTGTGAGCTCCTTTAGGTCGGGGAGCCATCCATGACTGTGTCCCCAGTGACCAGGACTGGGTCATACACAGTCTTCAGTCAATATGTGTTGACCCAAAGTATAAATGACAGTGGCTTCCAATCCCACCATATAGAGCCCAAAGCCAGGAAGAGAAAAGGTAAAAAGATAAATGATCAGAATAATCTGTGACCTGGGACTTCCCTGGTGGTCTAGGGGATAAGAATCCACCTGCCAATGCAGGGGACATGGGTTTGATTCCTGGTTCAGGAAGATCCCACATGCCTCAGGGCAGCTAAGCCCACGTGCCACAACTCCTGTAGCCTTGTGTAGAGCCCATGCTCCACAACAAGAGAAACCCCTACAATGAGAAGCCCAAGCACCATGTCAAAGAGCAGCTCCTGCTTGCTGCAACTAGAGAAAGCCCACATGCTGCAAGGAAGACCCAGCACAGCCAAAAAATTAAGTAAGTGATTAAAAAATAAGTTCTAACCTATGAATATTATAGAAAGTCAGGACCATCCACTCCTGCCTGCATTTTCCCCGTGTGACCCAATGTCATTTCATCTTCAGCAGAGACCTGTATCATTCAAGGATGTGGTAGTGGGCTTCACGCAAGAGGAGTGGCATGGGCTTAATCCTGCACAGAGGGCCCTGTACCGGGATGTGATGCTGGAGACCTACAGCAACCTCGTCTCAGTGGGTAAGAACAGTTATGCCACACAATCTATACCACGCTTGAATGACCACCTTTCTTCTTTCAGTTGCTAAAAGTAACTGAAGTACTGAGAGTTCCCTGGTGGTCCAATGGCTGAGACTCCAAGCTCCCAATACAGAGGGCCCAGGTTCATTCCCTGGTCAGGGAACTAGATCCCACATGCAGCAACTAAGACTTGGTGCATTAAAATAAATTAATTATTTAATATTTTTAAAAACGTAACTGAAGTAGCAAACATTTTCTATGTGCCAGACACTTTTAGCCCCTTTGTTTATTATTTCTTTTAATATTTATTTATTTGGCTGTGTCAGATCTTAGTTGTGGCATATGGGATCTTCATCCTGTCATGTAGGACTCTCTAGTTGTACTGCAGGGGCTCATTAGTTGGGATGCTTGGCTCCAGAGTGCATGAGCTTCAGTAGTTGCAATGTGCAGACTTAGTTTCTCCACAGCTTATGAGATCTCTGACCAGGGATCAAACCCATGTCCTCTGCATTGCAGGGAGGATTCTTAACCACTGAACCACCAGGGAAGTCCCTGGCCACTTGAAAAATATTAACTTGTGTAATCTTCATAAGTGCTTTACAAGGTAGGTACTGTTAGTACCACTCTTTTACATTTGGGAACTGAGGCAAACAGGTTAAGTCTCTTGCCCAGTGTCACCCACCTAGTACATAACAGAGCCAAAGTGGGATTTGAATGCCAGCAGTCTGGCTGCACAGTTTGCATTCCTAACCCTTATACTGTGTTGCCTCAGCAAGTGTGGCTTGAGTTTCAGTGGTCCTGGATGACTAGTTCCTTTTAAGTTCCAGACAAGGTGTGTGTATAGTCTCCTCCCAAGTACAATGTCTGTTGTGCAGCCTTTAATGTTGCCTGAATGGCCCTGAAGATCACGGAGCTCAGCCCAAGGCCTGGATCATTTCTCTGGAACAGGTTATGAAGGCACCAAACCATACGTGATCCTCCGGCTGGAGCAGGAAGAAGCACCCTGGATTTGTGAGGCAGCATGCTCAGGCTGCCACTGTTGGGGTAAGTATGATCAATCCAGCAAAGACGTATTATGGGAGGCTGGCAACTTTAGAATTTTGTTCTAAGGCTTTGAAGCAGCTGGAGACATTTCTCTGAGAGCTTTATTTAGCCTTCTTGGTGACCCCTCAGGCTCCATGCATCCCACTCCATGTGCTTGGTCCATCTCCCTTTCTTCAGAATCCTGATCTCTCTTTCTCTCTTGAGGTTATCAGTACATTTCTCTTTCACATATAAGGATTCTTGCAAATAAGCTTTGTGAGTCTTCTGTTCTTACTGGTCCCTTTCTAACCTCTACTCTAATGGTTTTGGGGTAAAGGCCCCAGACCTGCCTGCCATACTCAGTCTCGCTTCCCATCCTTTCTAAATCCCTTAAGTTATCCCTGAGTCCCTTAATTTCCTTAAGTCACAGAGGAGGAAGCAGTGAATTCCAGGAAGTGACCAGGAACAGTTGGGTAGTGAAGGAGGCTGAGGATAGCCTGTCTTAACCCCTTCTATTTAATATTCAGAATAACTCCCCCTCTCCCATCAGCTCTATAAAATTTCTCAACAATAATCCCTGGTACTCTGAGTGCTGGTAGCCTACTCTTTAGGATGCCTCTGGATTTCTGCTTCCTCAATAAAGTCATGAATTTAGCATGAAGAGCCAGTGCCGGGACTTCCCTGGTGGCCCAGTGGATGAGCCTCTGCCTTGCAGTGCAGGGGACACAGGTTCAACCCCTGGGGAGGAACTAAGATCCCACATGCTGTGGGGTGACTAAGCCTACGCCCCACAGCTAGAGAGCCTGCATGCTGCAGCTAAGACCCCCTGCAGCCAAATAAATAGATGAGTAAAAAAAAAAAAGAGCCAGTGCCATCTGTTTCCAGATCACTTTATGCCATTTATACTTAGTGTTGTAATCACATAATTGAATTAAATATTAAATAAATTTAACCTTCAAACAGTCAAGTCATTTTCATGCTTCTCCCTAAAATAATATCTTTAGGATTACCACTATCCAACTTTCCACTGGTTGTAGTAGTGACCGAAACAGCATTAGAATTCCTGGCCAGTGCTCAGTGTGTGCTCATTTTGTGCCAGGTCTTTTCTAAATCCTTTACATATATCAATTCATTCAACCCTTAAAACACTTGTGAGGTGTTTATTACTAGCCTTTAAGATCCCATTTACAAATGAGGAAGCATCACAGAAAAGTTAAAAACTTGTCTAAGAACATATAACAAAGTAAGGGACCAAATGAGGATTTGAACTCAGCTGGTCAGGCTCTGGAACTAGTATTCTTTTTTTTTTGGCCATGCCACATGACACATAGGATCTTAGTTCCCTGACCAGAGATTGAACCTGTACCCACTGCAGTGGAAGCTTGCAGTCTTAACCACTGGACTTCTGGGGAAGTCCCTAGAACCAGTATTCTTAACCATCACACTCTGGTGCCCTCTGAGGTATATTTTGCTTCATGAAATTGCTCATCAACCTTCCTGAAGCCATTATAACCTGGCTATCAACTTTTTCTTTCTCATCTTTCAAGAATTTTATATAATTATAAAAAGTTATCCAGTCAGCCCTCCTTTCTAAGTGTTCTATATCCTCTCATATTAATACCCTGGTTGCAACCTAGCCTTTTCCTTCCAAGGGAATGCTGTATTTTCTGTCTTCTAGACTTGATTCTCTTCTCAGTGGTGTAACTTCCTTAAAGAGTTCATCCATTCTGAAACCAAAATGTCCTCACAACTAGCTTCTTTGCCATTTTACCAACTTTTATCCCCCTTGTACCACCAAGGCTCCCCTGCCCACCATTTTACCAGTCTGTGGATCATCTCCATAGTTATAGCCACTCATCCCAGTTTGGGGGGGCAAAAACTGAAGTTATCCTCTCTTCTACTTGCTACCTCCCCTCCACCCCACATGCACACAAGTGCACGCATATACCTACCTCAGCTTACTTCTCATTCCAGTGTTTTGCTACCATGAACTCATTTTGAGTCTTCTCTCTAATTGTTCTATGCATATGTGCTAGTTCTGTTTTTTTTTTTTAATTTGAAAAATGACTTTAAATCTTTCTGTCTACTTTTCATTTTCCACTGACTTCTCCTAAAATTGAACCCAAATTATCTCATGCCTGAATATCTTTAAGTCAGGAATTCTTAATCATTTTTGTGCCATAGAGCTCTTAAGCATTCTGGTGAAGCCTAATAGATTCCTTTTTATGTATGTAAAAAAAAAAATCCTTAGGATTACATGAAAAACAAATTACTAAAATACAGTAATTAACTGAAATAAAGTTGGAAAATGCAATGTCAAAATATTAATGATATTAGTGGATAATAGTAGATATACTTCCTTATTAATAAATAGTGAGATCTATCAGGTCAAGTAATTGTCATGACCTCAAAATAGAGATGATTATAAACACATTTTGAGAAATCTTTGACAGCTATAATGTGACATGAAAATACCTTATTCACAAAGTTACAGGAGCTAATACTAGTGTGTTTTGGTGTTCACATGCATAATCAAAGGAAATGCTCAATTGTAGTTAAACCTTAGTGAAAATAAACCTGTAATTTTTCCCCCATCCAAGTTCACAGCTCCCCAGATTTCTGTATACCAAGTTAAGAACTCTTGCTTTAAACTCTAGTTAGTTTGGTTAATTCCTTCTTTTATCTAGTTCACCTTAGAGCCCTGGATGTTTATATTATGTCTAACTAGCTCAACATGATAAGCTCTCTGACTGCTGTATCAATGCTTGTCAAATAGTAATATGATAAGCATTGGCAATTTGTTAAAATGCAGAATCTGATTCTGTAGGTATAGGGGTGGCACCCAAGATTCCGCATATCTGTTACAATATCAGTTCCCAGGTGAGGCTGATGCTGACCATTGAGAACCACGTGCTGGTAACAAAGTGCTATATGACATTTAAACCTCTTTCCTCTGTAACAGGGATCAGCAAACTTCAGCCTATAGGTTAGCCACCAAATTTTGTGAATAAAGTTTTTATTGGAACACAGGTGTACCCTTATATTCACATACTGTCTGTGTTCTTGCCATACAGTGGAAAAGTTAAGTAATTGTGACCAAGACCATATGGCCCAAAAAGCCTAAAATATTTACTCTCTGACTCTTTAAGAACATGTTTGCCAACTACTGCTCTATAATATCCTCTCTTCTTTAAAATTATTCCTATCTTCTATCACAAGGTCCACTCCATTTGTGCCAGTTTCTGAATCTTCCATTCTCATATGACACTTCCCTGCATTGGTGCCTTTAGTTATGATCCATGCCCTCTATTCATATACCGTGCACCCTTAAAATTTTTAGGGCATTTCCCAAATAGTTTTATTCCAGATCATAATCACAGATTAATAAGGAAAAATTTCCTATATTTTCTCCAGAAAACATTTGGCAAGTTAACGTCCACAGGAAAAGGCGGCAAGACACGCTTTTGAGGCAAGGTCCATTCATCAGCAGGAAAACGTTCCCCAAGGAAAGAAGCCATGAATGTAATAAGTGTGGGAAAATATCACATCTGAGCACTGACCTTTTTCCTTCAACTCAAAGCTCCAGTAACTGGGACTCTTGTGGAAAGAGTGTGAACAATAATTTAGACTTAAATGGTTTTAAGAAAAACTACTCAAAAAAGCAAGATGAGTGCTATGGATATGGAAAACTGTTACAACATACAAAGCATGATAGAAGACAAAATGAAGAAAAATTCTGGGAATGCAGTCACTGTGAAAAAGCTTTCAGCCATAGCCCAGCACTTATATATAAACCCCCAGCAACCAATTCTCTTGTGTACAAACGTAAGAGGATTCCACCTACAGAGAAACCCCACGTCTGTACTGAATGTGGAAAAGCCTTCTGCTACAAGTCTGAATTCATTAGGCATCAAAGAAGTCACACTGGGGAGAAGCCATATGGATGTACTGACTGTGGAAAAGCCTTTTCACATAAGTCAACCCTCATTAAGCACCAGAGAATACACACTGGTATTAGACCCTTTGAATGTTTTTTTGTGGAAAAGCCTTCACCCAGAAGTCACACCGCAGAGAGCATCAGAGGACACATACAGGAGAGAGACCCTTTGTGTGCAATGAATGTGGGAAGTCATTTGGTGAGAAATCATACCTCAATGTACATAGAAAAATACACACAGGAGAAAGACCCTATCGTTGTAGAGAATGTGGAAAATCTTTCAGTCAAAAGTCATGCCTCAATAAACACTGGAGAACTCATACAGGAGAAAAACCCTATGGATGCAATGAATGTGGCAAAGCATTCTATCAGAAGCCAAACCTCAGCAGACATCAGAAAATTCATGCTAGGAAGAATGCTTATAGGAATGACCTAAAAATAGTAGGAAAACCTTGAGCAAGATATCCTATTTCATTATATGTGGAGGAATTCATCCTTAGGAAAAAGCTCATATTTAATGAATTTTGACCAGGTGTTTCATCATGAGGCAAGTCATATTCCAATTGTGATAGAAAATTTTATATAAAAGATTATAGAAAATACTCTATATTTAAAATATAAACATGATCACTTTGGCTTATGGAAGTTTAAAATATATTAAATGGAATGATTACAGAACACAAAATATATGTAAAGAAAATTAAAAGTATATTATGGTATGTCTCATAGTGACCCACATAATAAGCACTATTTATATTTTAGAATTATAAATGTGAATTTAAATTGAATATCAAGCACATGTTTAGAATGCCATTCACCAAACTTTTTCACTCTAAATATCACCATTGTCTTTTGGTGTCTTTACATACGTGTGTGTGTGTGTGTGTTCTCGGTTGTGTCCAACTCTTTGTGACTCCATGGACTGTAGCCCACAAGACTCCTCTATCCATGGAATTTTCCACACAAGAATACTGGAGTGGGTTGCCATTTCTTCCTCCAGGAGATCTTCCCAACTCAGAGATTGAATGCACATCTCCTGCATTGGCAGGCTTATTCTTTACCACTGAGCCACCTGAGAAACCCTTTAACAATACAAGCAGCAACAATAATAATAATAGCGTGACCATTTTTTTAAAAAGCTTTAACATATTAAACCAGTATATTTTCTGTCTTTCTGTAATACATGTAAATGGCCATAATATTTGTTGTTGGTCCGTTTTCTGAATAATAATGTTTTTAATATCTTTTGTTAAATTAGTCAAAAACTTTATTAAATGTTTTTAACTTTAAAAAGGCACTATTTTGCCTTTATTATTTTAGTATGTAAATATATTATTAAACAAGTAAACATTTGTTCTGCCTTTTTAATGTTAAAGACAAAGCTAAGGAATAGTTTTACAACTTAATACTCAGTGAACAAAATGATGACTCAGCATATTCATTACTTAATAGAAAGTAGGGTTGGCACTAGTGTTAAAGAATCTGCCTGCCAATGCAGGGTATGTAAGAGGTGAGGGCCTGATTCCTGGGTCAGGAAGATCCCCTGGAGGAGTGCACAGCAACTCACTCCAGTATTCTTGCCTGGATTTGGACAGAGGAACCTGGCAGGCTATAGTCCCTAGGGTTGCAGAGTTGGACATGACTAAAGCAACTTAGCACATGCGCACAGAAAGTAGTGTGGCCCTGATATATTGCGCACTATTCCTGTTTTCTTAGTCTTGCTTAAAATACCTTGCAGCAAATTAGTAGGAGAGACACTTTTTATGAGTCTTATAATTGAGAAATATTTCATGCACAGACTAATGAAGGAGAATTCCTTTCTTTTTTTTCCCTCCAAATTAATTCAGCAACACTGATTTTTTTTCCTTCCCTATAAATTTCCCTGCTTATGTCCTAGACACTGATATCCAATTTTTTTAATCATTCCAATTCAAGTCCATCTCTTTGAGCTGCCATGTCATTTATATAAGAAAACAGTTGGTCACATTGTTCAAGATTTGTCTCCCTGTAAGAATGCCTAATCCAGAATGAAAGAGAAAATATAATCAAAGATAAAGATGTATTTAAAAGAGTGATAAGGGGAATTCCCCAGTGGGCCAGTGGTTAGGACTCCACACTTTCACTGCCAGGGGCCGGGTTCAATCCCTGGTCCAGGAACTAAGATCCCACAAGCTGGAAGGCATGGCAAGAAAAAAAAAAAAGAATGATAAAATATTTTATGCAACTGTAGATCAACATATTTTTGAAACAGGAAATAGATGCTATTCTAGCAAAATGCAAGCTATGAAAATTGTAGTACATAGTGGAAAACTTGATGGAACAATTACCATTGGAGAATTTGGAAAAGTGAAAGGTTCATGATTGAAAAATGCTTCAGGCCTAGATGATTTCATGATTCATTCTATCTAACTTTTAAAGAAAGAGTAATTCCAGTGTTAGTTAAAATATTTCATCCTATAGACTATGCTCCCCAATTTATTTTATGAAACGAGAACAAGTTTTAACACCAAAACCAAATAAAGGTAGTTGGAAAACAGGAAACTCCAGACCATCCTTACTTATGAATATAGGAACAAAAACTGATGAGAATAATAGAAAACAGAATTTACCGGTATACCTAGACAGCAATATATTATAATGACCAAGGAAAAGTCATCATGATATGAAAAGCCAATACAATACTAACAGGAAACATATCAATAAAATTAACTTAGGAGAGAAGATGCTATCAATACTTGCTGATAAAGCATTTAATGAAATTTATAAACATTTCTAATTTAATAAAATACAAATTAAATTATAAGCAATGATAACTACCTAGAGTTTCTTTACCAAAACCCCATAGTGTATGTTATGCTGAAACCATTTTTTATTTATTTCTTTATTTTGAAACCATTTTTTAAAATCAAGAATTTAATAGTTTAATAGATGTCCACTGTCATCTGTTTTTACTAAAGATTATCTTGGAAGTTCCAGTGAAGGTGATAAGAAAAAAAATTGAATAATTGTTTTGAATAAGGTTTAAAAAAGGTAAAACTGTTCCCTATTGCTGATGATGGGATTGTATATCAATATATGGAGAGACTTAAGATTTTTTTTTTTAGTTAAAAAGGTAATTTTCTAAGCTAAGAAGACAGGGAATAGAAATCAAGAGATTTTCTCCGTAAACATCTTAAAATTTGCATGCACTTCTTTTGGAATTATATTAAGTCCCTCTGATTTTTCTTTTCCCCCCACTGCAGCTTGTGGGATTTCAGTTCTCTGACCAGGAATTGAATTCCAGCCATGGCAGTGAAAGCACTGAATTCTTACCATTAGACCACCAAGGAACTCCCTTTTTAAAAACAAAAACTTATGTGAAATGATCTTAAATTCCATATGGAAAAATAAATGCCTGAGAATCTAGACAAGTATAAAAGAGAAATTTTCATGCCAGTGTCATAATATAAGATGAAGTCATTCTAGGCAAATTAATGTAGTTAATTGGCAAAAGAACTGATAAATACATCAATGGAACAGAATAGTAAATACTCAATAGACTGCAGTGTATATGAGTTTTATCACATATGGAAAGCATATAGTTTCAAACCATAGGGGAAAGGAACTGTTTATCTAAAAAAAATTCTGGCACAACTGGCTTTTAATCAGGAAGAAAGTAAAGTTGAACTAACAGCACAAACCATATAAAAAAACTCCAGATGAACTTAAGATTTAAAATTTTAAAATAACAATAAAATTCTTGAAATAAAAGGAGACTATATGTACAATTTAGAAACTGTGGAGATTAACTTTACCAATACATGACACTCAAAAACTGTTAAATGAATATTTGACTACATGAAAAGCTCAGTCTTTTGTACAGCACAAGATGCCATCAACAGCCAATAAACAATGACTTGGGGGAAATATTTGCAGTTAGTTAGAGAAAAAGTGCTCGTCGTGTTGCAAGAAAAAAATAGCCCAGTAACGAAACATGGCAAAGAATATAGTTGAGAGAAGAGCAAATCCAAGTGACTGATGGGCTTATCAAAAAATGTTTAGCCTTAGTAATTGCTGGGGAATGCAGATTAAAGTTATGAGATAACGGTATACAGTCAGGCTGGCAAGAAAGAGCAGGAATGCTTTTTGCTGTCAGAAACAAAGAATGAACTTAGCTACTGCTGATAGAAACATAAATTCTTACAGCTCTTTTGAGAAGCAATCTGACATCTATTATAACTGAAAGTATATCTATTATAAGTGAAAGCACTCACTTTAGGGGATCTTTTCTTAGAAATAAAACCCCAATACATAAAGGACATCTATGTTTATTGTGATGCTATTCCTAGTGGCAAAAACACAAATCAAAATAAATACTGGAAATTGGAAGCGGGAAGGAGATAGGGATATTAGAAGAGGGAAGGAACTATAGTATGTCCACTCCATAGGATATATATATAGCCATTAAGGTGGACAGGTTAAAACTATGCTAGTGAACTTGAATGAAATTCCACAATGTTTTCTTGAGTGAAAAATCAAGATAAAAATAAGTGTGTAAAACATGACTCTGTTTTTGTAAATCAGTTACAAAAATACTTCTAGGTGTCTATGAGTGATGAACATGTATCATATGTTTGTGTAAGATTTCATATGCATGGAGAAAAGTATAGAAAAGTATGCACTGGGTTGGGGAGGAGGTGGGTGATGTAGGTGGTTAATGGGAGATTTAGTGGAGGAAAGCCCAGAAGAAAAAATATGTAAATATCTGAACCACATGATATGTCCAATGTATGATTAAGGAATTTGAAGGGTTAGTAGAACTTTCATTTGTGGAGATATTTGTGGTATATTGTTAACTTTAAAAGAGAAAATTTCAGGATAATGTATATGAATCTATTTTTTAAAATTAAAATACCTATATGTGTATATATGCATGCATGTGTTTATATGAACAAAGAAAAGTGTGGAGGGATATCAAACAAGGTGTTAATTAACATTGATTACCCTGGTGGAGAACAGAAATAGTTGTTTAATTTATATACCTTTGTATTAAAGGTTTGACTTGTTAAAAACATGAACTTTTATAATTTGTAAAACAAAATAAAGGGGAAAGAAATGATTTAAAATACATGAAGCCTGGGAAATGTTTTCATTTTCTGACAAGATGGCACCCTGGCCTTTCCCCTAATCCAGTCTTTGGGATATCACCAGGGTAACATGTAGATCTAAAGAGCAAAGGCAGTACTTCAAGAAATCCCTCAAGTAGAGAGATTTTTTGGTTTTATTTTGAAATAATTTGACTTTCAAAAAATTGCAAAATAGTTCCCAAATAGTCTTCACTGAGCTTCCCCCTAATGTTAATGCTTTATATAATCATAATACAATGATCAAACTAGGAAATTAACATTGATATACCATTATAATAAGCCCTTCCCAGTGATGTTCTTCACCTAGTCCAAGATCCAGTCCAGATCCCACATTGCCTGTTATTTCTCTTCAGTTTCCTCCAGTCTATGACAGTTCCTCAGTCTTTTGGTTTTCATGACTTAGACACTTTTGAACAATACTGGCCAGTTATCTTGTAGACTATCCCTCCATTTGGGTTTGATTCAGTGGGTTATGCATTAATATTACAGAAGAGATACATCTTCCATTCATCATATCAGCGGACACATGATGGTTAACCTTGGACAGGGTGCTCACTGTCAGATTTCCCTACTCTAAAGCTACTATTTCTGCTTTTGTAGTTAATATCTAGGGCAAGATACTTTGCAGGTAATTTGTTTTTATTGTTTTTTATTTTATTTATTTTCAGCTATGCTGGGTCTTCATTGCTATGCACGGGCTTTCTCTAGTTGCAGCAAGTGGGGACTGCTTTCTAGTTGTGGTATGAGGGCTTTTCATTGCAGTGGCTTCTCTTGTTGCAGAGCACAGGCTCTAGAGCACAGACTCAGTAATTGTGGCACACAGTCTCAGTTGCTCTGAGCCATATGGGATCCTCCTGGACCAAAGATAGAACACATGTCTCCTCCATTGGCAGGCAGATTCTTAACCACTAGACCACTAGAGAAATTCAATAATTTAAATTTAAAAAAAAATTACACATTAGCCCTGAGGAAGACATGGCAACCCACTCCAGTATTCTTGCCTAGAGAATCCCATGGACAGAGGAGCCTGGCAGGCTACAGTCCATATAGGGTCTCACACGGCTGGAGTTGGACACGACTGAAGTTAACTCGGCATGCGTGCACACTTTAGCCCCAGAGATTATGTTTGATTAGCTCTGACAGAGGCTTTGAGCATCTTCAGTAATTCTGATGGTCAGACAAGGGTGGACCTCTGATATGGATCACACTCCTAAACATTAGCTCTGATACAAAGCACCTTCTTCACAGTACAGATAATAATGAAAAACAATTATGACATTTGTTAACCCTGGTCTCTAGACAACTAACACACCTAAATATTTTAGTTATCTAGTGCTACCTAACAAATTATCACAAATTTAGTAGCTTAAATCAACCAACATTTGTTTTCTTACAGTTCCTGTGAGTGCATATATTAGGGGAAGCACACACTGACTGAAACTGCCCACCTTGGCCAGGCACCATGGTAACCATTTGCTTGAGCTGTTTTACGACAGGAGGTCCTGGTAAGGAACACGGAACTAATAAGCCACCACCAACCGGAAGAATTCTGGAAAGGTCAAAAGGAGATACCACATGTCCAACCACTTCCCAGAATCCGTCTCACTGATATCCATCTTGGCTGAACAAACTGTGCACCACCAGGAAGGACTCTGAGTCAGAATGACTGGCGAAAGACAACCTGGGAACTATCCCATCACCATAAAACCTGAGACTGTGAGCCACATGGCAGAGCAGTTCTGGGTTCCCTTACCCTACTGCTCTCTGCCTGGGTGCCCATTCCCAATAAAATCTCTTGGTTTGCCAGCCTATGTGTCTTCTCAGACAATTCATTTCCGAATGTTAGGTAAGAGCCCAGTTTTGGGCCCCAGAAAGGGTCCCCCTTCCTGCGATACATACATGATTCAGCTGGGTCCTCGAGTTCAGATCTCACAGAGCTGCAATCAAGGTGTTGACCACACAGTCCTCAACTAGGGGAAGAAGTTGCCTCCAGGATCACATAGTTGTTGGCAGAATTCAATTCCATGTGAAGTGCTGGACTGAGGACCTCCATTTTGTGCTGGTTGTGGGCCAAAGTCTACCCACTATTCCCTGCCACATGGCTCTCTCCAATGTACAGCTCACAACAGAGCAGCTTGCTTCAAATAAGGAATCAGCTACCAATAGAGACAGCAGGTGGCGCTAGTGGTAAAGAATCTGCCTGCAATGCAGAAGTCAAAGTGAAAGTTGCTCGGTGCACCCCATAGACGTCCATGGAATTCTCTATGCCAGAATACTGGAGTGGGTAGCCTTTCCCTTCTCCAGCGGATCATCCCAATCCAGGGATCGAACCCAGGTCTCCCGCATTGCAGGTGGATTCCTTACCAGGTGAGCCACAAAAGAAGCCTAAGAATACTGGTGTGGGTAGGGTAGCCTATCCCTTCTCCAGTGGATCTTCCTGACCCAGGAATGGAACCGAGGTCTCCTGCATTGCAAGTGGATTCTTTACCAACTGAACTATTGAAAGGTTGTTGCTGAACCACAAAAAGACGCCGGGATTCTTGGCCTCCGGAGGAGAAGAATTCAATCCGGGGCCAGAGACGAGGCTTGATCGCTTAGAGCTTTTGTGTAATAAAGTTTTATTAAAGTATAAAGGAGATAGAGAAAGCTTCTGACGTAGACACCAGAAGAGGGTAGAAAGAATACCCCCTGCTAGTTTTTAGCTGGATGTTATATAGTCACTAGCAGTCTGTTAATGAAAGAAAAAAATGTCTTAAAACTCAGAATGGCACCAGGCCTTTCATCCATAAAATGTATTTTGGGATAATCTTGGCACCAGATGAGTCATCCCAGGCCATAAAACGATTGACTTGAATCTTGTAGAAAGACAGATTACCATACAAATAGTTTTGTTTACATAGATTAGGGGAACAATGTCTGAGTATAACATACTGGTTTGTCAAGTCGGTTCTGAGTCAGGCTGAACCAACTTGAAGACAGAGTCTGGGGTAAATGCATAGTATATTAACATAGTTTAAGACAAACATTTCCATAAGAAAAATGCATTGGTTAACTCAAGGTTTGGGAATAGTTAACTTCAGGTGGAACCAGGTGTCATTACGGCAACACAGTATTTTAAGAGAAACCTCCTTTTAAATTTGTATAGAGAAGGGGGTGGGGGGAATATGTATATACATATGAATATATATATGAATA
This sequence comes from Nanger dama, assembly GCA_917880005.1. Taxonomy (NCBI): domain Eukaryota; kingdom Metazoa; phylum Chordata; class Mammalia; order Artiodactyla; family Bovidae; genus Nanger; species Nanger dama. The sequence goes on along the minus strand of CAKJTW010000012.1, from coordinate 46,699,519 downwards.
TATACATATATATGAATATATACATATATATGAATATATACATATACACATATGTATACATATATACATATATGAATATATATATACACATATTCCCCCTCACCTCCTTCTCTATGCAAATTTAAAAGGAGGTTTCTCTTAAAATATATATTTTTAAGATATATATAAGTGATATATATATATAGTGAGATATATATATATATATATATATATATATATCATTAGTTTTTTCCTCCTGCTGCTTAAGGGAGAGATAAAAATGTCTGACACTTGCAACTTGTTTCCTTCATTTGGAGACCCCTGGCCTTCCTGCTATTATCCTCTCACTATCAGGGTTCAATCCCTGGGTTGGGAGGAAGGCATGGCAACTCCAGTATTCTTGCCTGGAGAACCCCCATGGACAGAGGAGCCTGGTGGGCTACAACCCATGGGGTTGCAAAGAATGGACACAACTGAAGCAATTTAGCACACACTCACCAATACAGAAGTTACACTTTATTATCATGCATGTGACATCCTTTGCTGTTATTTTATTGGTTTGATGCAAGTCACAGGTCCCAGTCACATTCAAGAGGAGGAAATTATATAAAAGTGTTAGGTAGTTGGAACAGAAAACAGGAGTCCAAAATGGTGGTGGCTAAAAGACAAGGAAGGGAAAAGCCTGCAAAAAATAGAACAAAGGACGGTCACAAGAAGGTCCGAGGACCGGAGTGAGGACTTCAGGTAGAACAAACACTCCTGGCTAACCCAATTACATAGGGCAGGCCGGGGGGTGGGGGGGTGGGGGGTGGGGGGTGGGGGGATGGGGGGTGGGGGTGGGGGACATATAAAAGAGGAGCCAAAGTGCACTCTCTCTTTCTCTCTCCTGCACGCTGGGGCGTTCTTCTCTTTGCGTCTTTGGGTTGACATGCCCTCACACCTCAAGGATGGATTTTCCTGCTATTACCTAAATAAAATGGAGCTGTAACATGGAGCTGTAACACTGATTTGTCTAAGAGCTATAACACAGTCCGTTTGAGACCTGAGAGGTATAACACAGTCTGTCCAAGACCTGAAAGCTGTGACATGCCGAGGGCTTTAATGTCCATCACTCCAAGTCTTTCTTGTGACAAGACAGAACCAAGGAGTATACGCTTACCTAACAAGGGGAACTCCTTTCAGATTTTTCAGGAGGTAGTGGTCACTGCAGGCAGCTTAGAACCTACCCACCTCACCAGAGAAATAAGTTTGAAAATAGGAAAGAGTCAGAAAGGTGACTGTGCTGGAACAAAGCTGAGTGAGCCATGTATTCTGGATATGCTTGATGGGACTTAAAAAAATTTTTTTTTTTTCTTGGCTGCACCACAGGACATGTGGGATCTTAGATCCCCAACCAGGAATCAAACTCAGCCCTCCGCAGTAGAAGCTCAAAGTCTTAACCACTGGATTGCCAGGAAGTCCCTTCCTGAGAGTTCTTGAACTCTAAATAGAAGTAATATATCCATTTATCACAAGTGCATACAGAGTGCTTACCATGAACCAGGCACTGTTCTTGGTGTTAGGGATAGCAAGCAATGCCAAAGCAAGAGAGTACCAGAAAAACATCTACTTCTGCCTTATTGACTATGCCAAAGCCTTTGACTGTGTGGATCACAACAAACTGTGGAAACTTAAAGAGATGGGAATGCCAGACCACCTGACCTGTCTCTTGAGAAATCTGTATGCAGTTCAGGAATCAACAGTGAGAACTGGACATGAAACAACAGACTGGTTCTCAATCGGGAAAGGAGTACGTCAAGGCTGTATATTGTCACCCTGCTTATTTAACTTATATGCAGAGTACATCATAAGAAACGCTGGGCTGAAGCACAAGCTGGAATCAAGCTTGCTGGGAGAAATATCAATAACCTCAGATATGAAGATGACACAACTCTTATGGCAGAAAGTGAAGAAGAACTAAAGAGCCTCTTGATGAAAGTGGAGAGAGTGAAAAAGTTGACTTAAACTCAACATTCAGAAAACGAAGATCATGGCATCTGGTCCCATCACTTCATGGCAAGTAGATGGGGAAACAGTGGAAACAGTGGCAGACTTCATTTTGGGGGGCTCTAAAATCACTGCAGATGGTGACTGTAGCCATGAAATTAAAAGACATTTGCTCTTTGGAAGAAACGTTATCACCAACCTAGACAGCATATTAAAAAGCAGAGACATTACTTTGCCAACAAATTTTCTAGTCAAAGGTATGGTTTTTCCAGTAGTCATGTATGGATGTGAGAGTTGGGCTATAAAGAAAGCTGAATGCCAAGAATTGATGTTTTTGAACTGTGATGTTGGAGAAGACTCTTGAGAGGCCCTTGGACTGCAAGGAGATCCAACCAGTCCATCCTAAAGGAAATCAGTCCTGAGTATTCATTGGAAGGACTGATGCTGAAGCTGAAACTCCAATACTTTGGCCACCTGATGCAAAGAACTGACCCATTTGAAAAGACCCTGATGCTGGGAAAGATTGAAGGCAGGAGAAGAAGGGGACGACAGAGGATGAGATGGTTGGATGGCATCACCTACTTGATGGACATGAGTTTGAGTAAACTCCAGGAGTTGGTGATGGACAGGGAAGCCTGGTGTGCTGTAGTCCATGGAGTCGCAAAGAGTCGGACGTGACTGAGCGACTGAACTGAAGTGAACTGAATGATTGGTTATATTGAGCATCTTTTCTTGTGTTCATTGGCCATCTGTATACTATCTTTGGACAAATGTCTATTCATGACCTTTGCCCATTTTTTAATCAGGTTTTTTAAAAATTAATTTTTGGCTGTTCTGGGTCTTTGTTGCTGCTTGGGCTTTTTTTTCTAGTTGCAGTGTTGGGGTTACTCTCTAGTTTCATTGTTTGGGCCTCTCATCACAGTGGCTTCTCCTGTTGCAAAGCACAGGCTCTAAGGGGCAGGCCTCAGTAATTGTAGCTCCCATGATCTAGAGCACAGGCTCAATAGTTGTGGTACATGGGCTAAGCTGCTTCCAAGGTATGTGGGATTCTCCTGGCTTAGGGATCTAACCTGTATCTCATGCATTGGCAGTTGGATTCTTTACCACTGAACCACCAGGGAAGCCTCTGTTTTTATATTGCTTTTGGAATTCTTTATATATTCTAGATATTAATCTCTTATCAGATTTATGATTTGTAGACATTTTATACCATCCTATGAATTGTCTTCTCATTCTCTTGACAATCTCTTATTTTTTTCCTCACCAAGAGGTATGTGGGATCTTAGTCCCCCAATCAAGGATCAAACCTTCATCCCCTGCATTGGAAGATTGGCATGGCAACCACTGGACCACCAGGGATGTCTTTTTTCTACGTTTGAATTTAGTTTGCTTTCATTATTCTGACATTTTCTCGTATATATTTAGTTCATTTATTAATGATTTCCTGATATTATCAGCAAGCCAATACATTAAAAATTTTAATTTATGTATGGCTGCACTGGGCTTTGCCTGGTGGCTCATACAGTAAAGAATCTGCCTGCAACGCACAAGTCCTAGGTTCGATCCCTGGGTTGGGAAGATCCCCTGGAGGAGGGCATGGAAACCCACTCCAGTATTCTTACCTGGAGAATCCTCATAGACAGAGGAGCCTGGTGAGCTACAGTCCACAGGGTCACAAAGTATCGGACACGACTGAGTGACTAAGCACACAAGCAGGGCACATGGCTGCGCTGGGTCTTCGTTGCTGCAGGGTCTTTCTCTAATTACAGGGAGCAGGGGCTACTCTAGTTGCCATGCTTAGGCTTCTCATTCCAATGGCTTCTATTGTTTCAGAGCACAGGCTCTAGAGTGCACAGGCTTCACTAGTTGTGGTGCACTGGCTTAACTGCCCTGCAGCATATGAAATCTTCCTGTTGCTGCTAAGTCGCTTCAGTCATGTCCGACTTTTCCACTACACTGGCAAGTGGACTCTCAACCACTGGACCACCAGGGAAGTCCCAGTCTATACATTCTAATCTAAATACAGATCTAGTTACCTGCCAACCCTCAAAAGTTTTCCCTATGTAATGTGTTTGTATGCTTTTGTGTGTGTGTGTGTGTGTGCTTTATACTCAGTTGTGTCTGATCTTTGCTACCTCTCAGACTGTAGCCAGCCAGGCTCTTGTGTCCATAGGATTTCCCAGGCAAGAATACTGGAGTGGGTTGCCATTTCCTTCTCCAGGGAATCTTCCCAACCCAGGGATTAAATCCATGTCTCCTGCTTGACAGGTGGATTCTTTACCACTGAGCCACCAGAGAAGCCCCAACATTTGGAGGAGCATTGTCAATATTTAGATATTGTTGTCTATCATATTTTAATTTTTTTCCCATTCTGGAAAAGAATATGATCTACAGGTTTTCTGAGAAGGAAGTGATTATTAACTTAATATTTCATGTCTTTCTCTTTTTGACAAATGGGTTTTCAACTGTTCTTGATAAATAAGTTTTTGCTGGTACGAGATAATTGTGTAGCATGAAGTACAAGGTGTTAATGCAGGCTTATTCAGCCATTCTTTGTCTCTGAGTTTTCTTAGTGTTTTCTTTTTCTTTTTATTCTTTATGTTGAATAAGGAGTAAGTGTTGCTAGGATGCTTTTTGCAAACATTACAGCCATAGGTGCTTTTTTCATTATAAGTTCTTTGATATAAATTATGATGAAACATGGTAAAAGTCCTTTCCATAAATAATAATGTTGAAAATATTAATGTTAATTTTGGATAACTACCAGCTACATTCTTACTATATGTTAGCAAGACTCCCATTTTTCACTTGACTCAAATGAGTTAAATCCTTACAACAATCCAACATAACCATCATTAGTAATTACACACAAAAAAGTATAAATGTTTGGTTGTATGTACACATGCATGTAAAAACTTTTTAAAAAAGGTTTCAACGGATAAAAATAAATTCATAATAGTGTTTATGAGGGAATTTGGGATTATTGGCAATTTTTACAGGGAGAAAATATTCATTAGTTATTCCAACATTGAAATTAAATGTTTTGAAATTTAAAACAAAAAAGTACTAAAGTTGCATTTAGAAGGCAACTTCTGTAACTGCAAAAGTTTAAACAGGCACCAAAATATTTATCAGTAGTTATTTAGCAAAATGAGAGTCAACCACAGAAAAAATTATGACATCATTAAAAATAATAATACATAAACATCTGTACTTAAACAGTAGTGTGATAAAAGCAGGTTATGGTACAACATGTACCATATGTACAACATGTATGTCATGATTATATGAAATAAAGCCTGCAATGATATACTATAATTTGAAAGCAGTCATTTCTATTTCACAGGCTTATAAATCTTTATTTCTTTGTGCCCTCTGTTTTTTAACAACAAGAAAATATTAACTTAACAAAAGGAAAAAAAATAGAGCTTTCTTCAAATACAAATTTATAATTCTACCATGAATTCAAAGATAGCCTATGCAACACAACTTACAGTGTAGTATGATGTAGGCCACAGAAATAGAAAAGATGGTCCTAAAACATAGAATTTTGGGGACAGAATTTTTTGAGGGAAAAGGGGGTTTAATTTAGACCTTGAATTATTAAATTCACATTATTAAATACATTTGATCAATGTTATATATAAAATTACAAACACATTAGAAAAAAATGTGTTAACAGTGTAATGGGTTGAACTCTGTTGGAAGTCCAAACCCCTGGTATGTCAATGCGATAGTACCTGGAAATAAGGTCTCTGCAGTTAAAATCTAGTTAAGATGAGGTCCTTATGGTGAGCCCTAATCAAATATGACCTGTGTCTGTAGAACAGAACAGATGCAGAGACACACAGAGAACGTAGTGTGAAGATGGAGGCAGAGATAGCAGCAATGCTTCTATAAGCCTAGGCATGTCAAAAGTGCTACTATAAGAAGCTAGAGGCTGTGGAACAGATTCTTCCTGAGTCCCTGGAAGGAACCAAACTTGCCAACTTTGATTTGGGTTTTCAAGTCTCAAAACTATGAGAGAGTAAGTTCTGTTGTTGTAAGCCACCTTGTTTTGTGGCACTTGGTACTTCATTACAGCAACCCTAGGAAACTATTACACAGAAGAACCTTCAGGTTTTTCTCTTGCTTTTTTTTGCATCACTTGTTTTAAAAATATTACTATCAAATTTATCAAAAGGAACTATCATCACTTATCCCTTATGCGTTCCTTCATGGCGGATGAGGTCTGAGCGACTACCAAAGGACTTTCCACATTCTTTACAGTCATAAGGTTTCTCACCAGTGTGAATTCTTTGATGACGAGTAAGGTTTGAGCCTTTATTAAAAGCCTTTCCACACTCATTACATTCATATGGTTTTTCACCTGTATGGATTCTCTGATGTTGAATAAGTTCTGAGCTCTGAATAAAGGCCTTTCCACATTCTTTACATTCATAGAGTTTCTTGCCAGTATGAATTCTGTGATGGTTAGTAAGTGTTGAGGCACTACTAAAGGCCTTCCCACATTCCTTACACTCATAAGGTTTCTCACCAGTGTGCATTCTGTGATGCTGAATAAGCCTTGAATGTTGAGTAAAGGCTTTCCCACATTCCTTACATTCATAAGGTTTCTCACCGGTATGAATTCTCAGGTGTGGAAAAGTTGTGAACTCTTAGTAAAGGCTTTTCCACATACTTTACATTGATACGGTTTTTCACCAGTGTGAATTCTCTGATGATCATTAAGGTTTGAGCAATAATTAAAGGTCTTTCCACATTCCTTACATGCATAGGGTTTCTCACCAGTGTGAATCCTCTGATGTTGAGAAAAATATGAACTACAACTAAAAGCCTTGCCACATTCTTTACATTCATAGGGTTTTCACCAGTGTGAATCCTCTGATGTCGAGTAACAAGTGAGCCACGACTAAAGGATTTCCCACACTCTTTACATTCATAGTTTTTTTCAGCAGAATGAATTTTTGATGTTGAATAAACTGTGAGTTTTGATTAAAGGCCTTTCCACATATTTTACATTCACAGGATTTCTCTTCATTAATAGTTTTTGATGTGGAATGAGAAATGTCGGCTGAAAAAAAGTGGGTAGGTCTTCATGGGTAAATATTACTTGACTAAAATGTCTCTTCTTTAGAGATAATAACTTGGTCTCACACATGAATTCCAGATCTGAAAGAAAACAGAAAGGCATATGCTTATTTTTCTTATTCTGGGAAAGGTTAAACATCTGAAAAATGCAAAGATTAAACTTAAAATAATACTTGGGAAAGTAAACAGTTAGATAGTTCTCAAACATGGCTAAGCAATTTGTAAAATTGGTAAGAAAAGCACAGACATTAAGGAGAGGCAACAGAGGAAGCTGAAGAGAACCTGGTGGGGATCAGAATCACCTGCAACTTCAGTGAGTCCACACTATTCAGGGGTATCTTCCACATTACATAGTGATTCTAAGCATATATCCATTTATATAAGCACATACGCACAGAGCACCATACTAGGTCTTGTAATTTGTGGATAACTGTCATGCTCTCAGGACTACTGAGGAATAAATGTGTTGAAATGTATAAATGGGGATAGTGGAGGGTTAGTGACTTTAAGCAAAGGGTATACTGTTGGCAAATTCACATTGGGGTATAGCCCACAGTAAGTCTAGGGTGCTGAATGAAACTGGTGAGAATGGTAGACAGGTAAATCACTTCTGTGAATAGAGCCTGGTACATGATGGGGATGCAGTGAAAACAAGTTTGCCTTCGAATTCTGTGATGCTGATGCTGGGAGAGAGGAATGGAATCTTCAAGCCATGGCAGTCACTAAGAAGTGAGGCAGCTTGAGTGTGAGGAAGAAGAGAATAAGAATGAAATAGTCCTGTGAGAAAAGAGGATTTTCCGCCACTCTGCATTATATCTGCTAGTGACCATGAAAACACTGTAAGTACTGATTTGGGATTTACAAATTTCAGTGAGTAAGTGAATTCATAAATATAGAATTTGTGACTTAATGAGGGACAACTTTATTTTTTAAGAAAGGGGCATAATTTCTGTTAAAAAATGGCAAACTGTAGGTATAAGTTTATAAATGCTTTTCATGAATCCATAAGAAAATTACACTAAAAGCTTAACAAGGGGAAAGGAAAACCCCAGGAGGATAAAAGACACTGGAGAAGAAATAGAACTTGGAAACTGAAAAGTCAACTGATGAGTGATAAGTGACTGCAGACCAGAGAATACCAAACAAGCTCCAGTGGGTGAATTCCACAGTATTGATTCATGGTGCAAATCCCTTCAAAGACATAAGAACTGGAGGCATCAGGCACTTCTAATAGCAGAGTGCAGAGCAGAGTAAAAGCTGAAGGATGAATTCAAAGAGTTTATCTCCTCCCTATCCCACAGGAAAGGATGATTATAGTTTTCCATTCTCAAAGAAAACTGGAAATCTAGAAAATGGAACCAGAGAAAATCTGGAGTCAGGAACATCCAGCATAGGCAGGACACTGGTACTAAACTAGGAAGAAAGAATTAACAGAAAATATACATACTTGTGATATATTAAAAAAAAAAAAAGTATCTGGTCTTTGTTTCCAGTTGCTGGCAGAGCTTCAAACACCACTGGATTATCTTTCATTATTCATAACAAGGGTCTTTTGATCATATCTGACTTTACAATAAAGAGGTGATTCACAGTGGATCCTTTGTTTCAAGGGATGGGGCTGGTCACACTTGTCTAAATAATGACACTCCAGTAAAATACCTGGAAGGACTGGAGGAAGCTTCCTGGTTGGTGAACTAATCTATGTACCAGATGGGTACAAGGTCAGTAGCACAAAGAGTGGATAAGGAGAAGTAAAATTATTTTTGTATGTGACTGTTATCAGCATAAAACATAGTGTTATATTTCTGAAAGCCCCATGATAACTACAAAAAAACACCTTATAGAAGATAAACAAAAGAAAAATAAAGGATTCAAAGCATATCAATACAAATAAAGAAAGAAAATGAAGGCAGCAAGGGAGGGAAAGAGGGACAAAAGAACTACAAGGACAGAAAATAATAAAATAGCAATAGTAAGTTATTACTTATTAACAATAACTTTAAATGTAAATGGATTAAACTTTCAAATCAAAAGAGAATGGCTGAATGGAGAAAACAATAGAGTAAGCCCCTTACAGACAAATCTTCAAGTTGCAAACTTTCAAAATGCAAAAGTACATCCTTCACATGTCCAATCACATAACTTGTATGTCTGGTGTACACTGTCACATGTGTGCATCCTCCACAAGTGGTTGTGCTTTTGTATATTTTACTGTACAGTATTACAGAGTGTAGTAGTACAATATCTTTATTTCAAGCCCAGGATGTTCAGAAGCAAGCATAAAAGCAGATGGTGATCAGCCACATTAACAGAAAAAAGGATAAAAATCTTTAAGATAATAGGATAATCCTCCTAGATAAGAATAAGATAATAAAATATTATCCTATTCCTACCAGACTACCTTTTCCACTAGACAAATCACTTGCAACTTACCAATCTTTTAAAATTTAATATCTAATTTTAAGAGAACTTGGTCCCTAATGAGTAGTAAATAATAAGTGAAACAAAGGTACATTTCCCCAGATAATTAAATAATCCTCAAATGAATGTGAAAAATACACTGGTATGGCACTGGAAAGACATTAAGTATTTACCCTTTTGTATGATTTTCAATTGTAGATATACACTCTAAAGTGGGGCATATGTATACCAGTTTAAGTAGTAACAGACGAGAAAGGCAATACCATTTTATACTTTTACCAAGAATGGATAAGAATTTCTATGTCCCCACTCACAGCTGTCATTATCCAGCTTCCTACTTTTCCATGTATAGTAAGTGAAAGTGATATTTCATTATTGTCATCATTTGCATTTGTAATTATTAAGTGTCAATATCTGAAAGGCTTATTAATTAGCATTTTAACCTCATTAACCATTATCAGTATTTTTATTGGGTCACTAACTTCCTATTAATTAGCAACTATCTTCCAAACTACTCTGCATTAAATTGTGTCCTTCATTTAACAGGAATTCTTAATTTTGATGTATTTTCAGTTCATGATTTTGCTTTATGGTTTGTACTTTTGGAGTTTTATTTACTGACTTAAATAGCATTTAAAGGAAAAAGGGAAAAACAAAAGCTTCAAAACTAGAGTGTAATACCCTGTTAAGTATGCCTAGTAAACACTTTTTTTCTAATATACATTAAAAGTACTGGAAAGGAGGCAATTTTACCGAAAGGCAATGTCAATAGGACATGTGGACTATAGTTATAAAAGAAATTTTGAAAAATACAGGTGCTCATGGAAAAGAATAGAGGAAACAATGTCAATAACACAGAACAGTGAGCAGGTCTTTGAAAATGCTATAGTACCACTGTAGTATGGTATTCAGACAAAGATAGTCAAGCAAATGGAATATAATAAAGTCCAGAGACAGATTTATAGGTATGGCAACACATGATTTATGGCAAAGTAGCCTTATATAGAGAGAAAAGTCTTTCCAGTAGACCTTGCTGGGTTAACTGCATATTCACATAGGGGGAAGAAATGAAATTTGACCCCTACCTCATACTACATCAAATATCAGCTCCAAGGAGCTGGAGATCTAAATGTAAGAGGTAAAGCAACAAAGCTACTAGAATATAACACAGGAAGTATCTTCATGATTTCGGAGTAGGCAATGAATCCTACACAAAACACAAAAAGCAACAGCTATAAAGGAAAAGATAGGCAAGCTTGTCTTCTTAAAATTAATAACATCAAAAGACAACACTAAGAGAATAAAAAGTAAGTGATAGAGGTAGATATTTACAAAGGCTCATATTCAGAATATACAAAGAGCTTCTTCAAATCACTAAGAGAAAGAAAGACAACCCAATGATCAGAACTAAGAAACTTAAATGGGCAAGTCACAGAACACACACACATGCACATAAACATACCACAGGGTGGCTAACATTAAAAGGTCTGGCAATATCCAGAACTGGCAAGAATGCAGAGCAATAGCATTCATACTGCTACTGGAAATATAAATTGGCATAACCACTTTGGAAAACTGGCATTATTAAAACTGAACCAACACATATCCTGTTACCTAGTAACTCCATTCCTGTGTATACACCAAAAGAAATGTGTATATATATGCACCAAAATATATGTACACAGATGTTCACAGCAGCATTATGTAATACAGCTAAAAACTGGAAAACAACCCAATAGTCAATAGTAGAAAGGACACTTAATTTATAATAATTAGCAATACAGAATAAATAATATAAAATATATCCATAGAATGGAATACCACACAGCACTGAGAATGAACCAACATTAGCTATATACAATAAATGCATGTATATTATCACCCTGTTTATTTAACTTACCTGCAAAGTAAACCATGAGAAATTCCAGGCTAGATGAAACACAAGCTAGACTCAAGATTGCTGGGAGAAATATCAATAACCTCAGATACATAAATGACACCACCCTTATGGCAGAAAGCAAAGAACTAAAGAGCCTCTTGATGAAAGTGAAAGTGGAGAGTGAAAAAGTTGACTTAAAACTCAACAGTCAGAAAACTAAGATCATGGCATCTGGTCCCATCACTTCACGGCAAACAGATGGGGAAACAATGGAAACAGTGACAGACTTTATTTTTTTGGGTTCCAAAATCACTGCAGATGGTGACTGCAGCCATGAAATTAAAAGATGCTAGACAGCATATTAAAAAGCAGAGACATTACTTTGCCAACAAATTGTCTAGTCAAAGGTATGGCTTTTCCAGTAGTCATGTATGGATGTGAGAGTTGGGCTATAAAGAAAGCTGAGAGCCAAAGAATTGATGCTTTTGAACTGTGGTGTTGGAGAAGACTCTTGAGAGTCCCTTGGACTGCAAGGAGATCCAACCAGTCCATCCTAAAGGAGATCAGTCCTGAGTATTCATTGGAAGGACTGATGCTGAAGCTGAAACTCCAATACTTTGGCCACCTGATGCAAAGAACTGACTCATCTGAAAAGACCCTGATGCTGGGAAAGATTGAAGGCAGGAGAAGAAGGGGACGACAGAGGATGAGATGGTTGGATGGCATCACCGACTTAATGGACAGGCATAAGCAAGCTCTGGGAGTTGGTGATGGACAGAGAAGCCTGATGTGCTGCAGTCCATGGGACTGCAAAGTGTCGGACACAACTGAGCAACTGAACTGAACTGATATGCAATAACATGGATGATGTATACCATAAAGTTGAGGGGAAAAAAAAAAGCATAAGTACTGTATGAATCCACTTACATGCAACTCAGAAACAGGCAAAAATTACTTCATAAAGTTAGAAGTCAAGATAGTGTGTATTTGGGGGAGGACAAAGAGGGGAGTGATTGGGAAGGGTTCTGAAAATTACAGCTAGTAATTTTCTGGAAAGCAGATAAAATGAAAACCAGTATTGGAAGAGGAAACATAAATACACACACACACATACACTTCTTAGGGTGGGAATATCTACTGTTACATATGTCTAAATGCAGCATATCCTATGAAGGAATGAAATCTAAAAAGTGGGTAGAATAACTGCCTTGGAAATGAAGAAGGAAGGCATTAATACTCGCTACACTGGACAGAAAGAAAAGTATAAGTGGAAAAAAAACAAGATATATCTTTTATGGAAGAGGCCTTGAGTTTTTGAAGGGAGTTTCCTGATAACATCTTACAGGTAATATCTCCTCAGGCTCTACTCCTGCACTATCATCTCTCGCTTACCTGAACAAAGGCCTCTGGTCAGTTCTCTGTCAATCATCCAGGGCTCTTTTCCTTGTTCCAATAAGGAGATCACAGCTGGTTTAGAACTGGAAAGTCCTGATCACAAGAAAAGACATAGGACATGGTTATGCTGTTGGTGTCCCAGAAATCAGATCCAGTCTTTTGGTGATCAAGAGAGATGCCACTACAAAAGGACCAGAGAAAAGGTGAAGATGAAGCTTCAGCCATAACCCAATAGAGCTGCCCATTTCCAGCTCTTCCATTCCATTCCAACTCAACCATTCCTTAGGGGACAGAGAGCAGGAATTTAGTTGGTTACCTGGAATGAGTAATTCACAGTGGAGAAAGGAGACATTCCCAAGAGCAGACTCTGAATTGGGGGACAGTCATCCTTACCCACTGAAACCAGGTTGCTGAAATTCTCCAACATCACTTCTTTGTATAAATTCATCTGACCAGAGTCCAGGCATTCCCATTCCTCCTGAGAGAAGTTTACAGACACGTCCCTGAACATCATTGACCCCTGAAAATGACACACATGCTTTCACAATGGAAGGAGAGAAGAAAATGATGGTAGCAGATGAGATGGTAGAGAGCTCTATAGAAAAGGACAGATTATTAAGCAAATTGAAGGAGCTGGACCCTATTACATCAGCCAAGCCATTTCTGCTACGTACAGAGGGATCTGTCTAGGAGTGTGCAAATAGAGTGGACTTTTCCAATGAGATGAAATAGCAAGCCTGCAGCTCAGTGCCTGGCCACAATAAAGTCTGCATAAATAAGAGAACCTTCCCATTTTCCCTTTAAGCCCTAAAAGAGGGGGAAATGTGATAGACTTTAAAAAATATATTTTGGAGTAAAATTTCAGAATATCAGGGAAAAACAGAACTTTTAAAAGCTTCTGTGGATCACATTAAAAATTTTCAGAAATCAGAATGGCAGTGGATGACTCAACAGCACTATTTAAAATAAGAAAATGAAATGATCCATTTATTTTTAATTAATTAATTAACTGCATGTGGGATCTAGTTCCTTGACCAGGGATCCAACCTGGGTCCCCTGTTTTGGGAGTGTGTAGAGTCTTAGCCACTAGAACATTAGGGAAGTCTCTAATTCCTTTAATGTTACAAAGGACAAGGAATTTTGGCAGAGAATTCAATACTCAAAGTTAATATGAAGATTATATACCAAGCAAGATTAAATATCAAGCTAGTACGAAGATTAGCTCAAGACAATTCTAGATTCATAGAGAAAGAATGTTAAATTTTCTCCTGTCCAGCTTTTCTTGGGAAGGTACTGGCTTATGTGATCCAACAAAACTAGAGAATAAGCAAATGAAAGGTATTATATTCAGAAGCTAGGAAACTAATAAGAGAATAGTGAATGAAGTCCAGTATAACTGTAAAAGGCAAGGCCCAGGATAGTATCTGGGAGCAGATCCAGAGAATAATACCTAGGAATAGGAGGATAAAGGACCATGGGAAAGAAATGGACTACAGAGCAAAGAAAGGAGTTCAGGTTAAAGAAACAAAGCAACTTAGGACCATGTCTTCCTTATCACAATGCAAGCTTCTAGCCTGAAGTAAGCCTGAGATCAGAGAACAGGCTTTAAATAAAATTTGCACATTATTGCTGCCATCTATGGGGTCGCACAGAGTCGGACACGACTGAAGCAACTTTGCAGCAGCAGCAGGAGCAGCAGCACACTCAACCAGAGAGTGTAATTCCTAAAATAAGACTGATCTTGTGACTGAAAATAACCAAAAATACTGAAGAGTGATCAAAACAATTTTAGGGACTGCACGAGCTTTTATCCAGGGCAACAAAAAAATTAGCCATAGAGTTGAGAGTGGAAATTTGGGAAAAAAAATTCTTTTCCTTGCTTCCTATCAAGTACTGCTTATTTCAGAGTGTTGGTATAAGTTGATTTGGTTTTCCAGGTACACAGTCATGTCATCTGCGAAAAGTAATAATCTTACACCCTCTTTTCTAATTTTTAACCTAATTTTTCCTTTTGTTTAAGTGCTTTGGTTAATGCCTACAGAACAATGTTAAATAACATTGGTAATGGTGTGTACCCTTGTCTTTCTCTGATTTTACTGGAAATGTTTCAGATATTTCCAGATCAAACATTAGGTTAGCTTCTGAAAACAAATTTCAATTTATTCCCCACTGCAGTATAATACCTCCCTAGAATATTAATATTAATATTGGGCAGTATCTTTAATATAGAGCTGGTGAGTGTAATTAGAGGTTGATGGGAGAGGGGAACCAGATGCTCTGTTTGGGCTTTGGCACAGGATAATGGATTGGAAGGACTCAGCTCTTTCTGAAGAAATTCAGATAGAAAGGCCTTAAGATTATTTGAGAAGACTGATTCTCATCCTGATTTTCTTTGCCTCTGTACCAAACATACATTCTTAAAATTGAGAGTTGTAAATTTAGTTCCATGAGAACTGAATTTCAGCTCCAAATGTAGACCTTGAGAAAACAGTATCCCTGGGGCTGGTCACATAGCGCCCAAAACGGCCACGCCCAGGCGACTGGAGCGGAGCGTGGCGTGAGCCCTCGCGGGGCCGAAGGAGACCCGTGGCGGCCGTGGCTGCACGGAGGAGCTTGTAAGGCTCAAGATGGAAAATCATGAACCAGATGGTACTATCATCAAGAAGAACTTAATTGATATAGCCTGAAAAATTAACCAACTCCCAGAAGCAGAAAGGAATCTGCTTGAAATGGATCAATGTACGCTGGACTTAATGCTGTTCTCTGTGGCCTAATAGCAAATAGTCTTTTTCGACGCATCTTACATGTGACACAGGCTCGTATAACTGCTGGCTTACCAAGGGCAGTGATCCCATTTTTGACAGCAAATGTATCTTACAAAGGTTTTGTAAGTTTACCTTTGAATACAGGTGATCTGCATTGTGAAACCTGCACCGTAACATGAGGTAGATTGGTTGGTCTTGTTTTCAGTGGCCTGTACCCTGTTTTCTTGGCTATCCCTGTGAATGGTGGCCTAGCAGCTGGGTATAATTCAGCCCTGCTACCGGAGAAAGGAAACATCTTAAATTACTGGATTAGGATTTCTAAGCCTGTCTTTGGAAAGATGTTATTTCCCATTTTACTCCAGACTGGGTTTGCTGCAGACCTCGGATCTAGACAATATAAACTACTTATAAAGGCTCTTCAGCTGCCAGAACCTGGCCTAGAAATTGAGTGACTGTTAAGCAAATCTGTACACAAAAATAAAACTATTTTAAAAAAGAAAAAGAAAATAGTATCCCTATTCTGACTCTTCTACCTAGGTACACTCTAATAGTCAAATAAAAAAAATAATAACGTGATTGTTAGCCTTGTGATTTGGTGAGTTCCCCAAGATGAGCCATGTTGAAACATAAGTGAATAAAGATATCTTTGTTTCTTCTAGTTAGAAGGAGACTCCAAAATTCTAGCTGCCTCCACCCGCTTCATGAGATAAAGCAAAGACTTCATGTCTCATACAACTGATTTGAAGAATAAACTATAACTCATTCATGAAAAAAATAATATGTATCTTTGAAAAAGTGTATTTACAAAGATCATTTGATGACAGGGGAGAATACTTTTTGGCCTGGAGAATTCACAGACAGAGGAGCCTGGCAGGCTACAGGCCATGAGGTTGCAGAGTCACACATGACTGAGTGACTATCACTCAAAATGGTAAATGAAGTGTAATTTGATTTTGGAAAAACAATGAACATACACAAAAATATTAACACTAGTTTTTGAGTGGTCCTATTTTATTTTTTCTTGGTAATTCTGTTTTTATACTCTCTAAAATAGTCATGCTTTTAAAGTCATAATAAATATTGCATTTAAAAAGAAAAAAATTTGACAAACAGAAGTGGAAATAAGTAAACATTAGGTTTATGGGAGTTACTGTGCTTCAGTAGCAGACTCAACTATCCTTTTCTCCAGTAGGAAAATCATAGGAACTTATTATTAAATGATGTACCTTTATTAAGCATTAACTTTCAGAACACAGAAAGCAATGAGGAAATCCCAACATACCTTGGACACTGCTTGCAGAAGTTCATCATGCATTCTTTCCTTCTCTTTTGAGCCTCACCTGGAGAAGAGTAGAACTGGGAGAGTAGAAAGTAATGGTAAGACACTGGTCAGTCACAGGGCAGCCCCAGCCCAGCCCAGCCCCATCCTCATCCCCACCCCTCAATACACACAGGTTAAAGAGATAGAGGAAAATGGGATATCTCGTCCATTCCCAGTGTCTCAGGAGAAAGCTGAAGTTACTGCTGTTGAAGACTCCAATCAAACCAAACTTTACAGAGATTTCCTAAGAACTGAACTCTGGAGTTAACAACCGCACAGCTGATCAGACTCGTACATTCCGCACGTGCGTGCATGCTAAGACGCTTCAATCGTGTCCAACTCTGTGCAGTCCTATAGCCTGTAACCTGTCATGCTCCTCTGTCCATGAGATTCTCCAGGCAAGAATACTGGAGTGAGTTGCCATGCCCTCTCACGATCTTCAATCGCTAACTCACCACAGGACGCATAATTACACTCACACAGTTGCAGGCACCCCACTGTCTTGGTGTTACTAGCACGTACCACCATATGGACACAGTCACAATTCCACAATTCCACAAGAACAGGCATCCTATAACTGCATACGGCTCGCATAACCTCCCCCCTTCTCACTCCATTCCGCAAGCACAGAAGCTCCGTATCGGTCTCCAGTCTCTTCAATTTAGACCTTTCGGGTCCCCCGAGGTCCAAACCTGCACAGTTGAACCAGGTCCCCAGGGGCCCACGATCTCTGGCCTCAGGGATCTAACTGTCCCGCCAGGCGTGATGAAAATTTCGAGTTCCCGCGAGAAGAGTGACAGGCCGCCAGGCCCTCTGGGAAATGTGGTCCAGAGTTGTCCCCACGGCCGATTCCTCTCAGCGCCCTGCCTGGACCCACCCGAAACGACTGCTCCTTCAATTCAGAGGTTAGCCAGGTCTCGGAGTTGCAATTCGTGGTATCTCGGCACGATTGGGCCCACCTACCCGATAGGACCTGGCTCACCTCCTCGCTCACACAGGAAGCACCTGCTCCTTTCTGGCCGGAAGTTGACTCCGGCCGCGGGACCTTCTGGGAGGTGTTGTGTTGTGGAACGTCCGTTGGGAGGCGGGCGCGGAGGGGTGGTTCGGAGTTACCCGCTCCTGACCTTCCCGAGTGTCGCCTTAACCCGGCGTCCCAGACACTGCGCGCTAGATGCGCATTCGGGTGTTTCCGGCAGGTGACGCTACCGCGTCCTCGGAGCGGGACTTTAAGAAGGCCCTGAAACATTCTTGGCTGAAGCAACGAGGCTGGCGGGCGGAGCCTTTAAGGAGGCCCAGAGTGGAATAGTGGCAGTGCGGAGTGCTCCGGGTGGGAGTACGCCCCTGGAGAGTGGTTGGAGTTCTTAGAACAAGAAACTGGTGGAGAGTTTAGAGTGTGTGTGTCATTATGATGGTCTGTGGCGTTTCGATGCTGTGTGTGTGTGTGTGTGTGTGTGAGAGAGAGACAGAGAGAGAGAGATTGTGATGTGAGGATGGTGAGGGGTGTGGTTATGTGGGTGTGATGGAGTGCTTGTGATGGGATGTTTGTGTCATGTGATGTTTGTGATTGTGATTTATGATAACGTGCGGTGTTGTCTGTGTCAGATAGATGTACAGTGTGTGTGAATGTGATGAAATGTTTGTGATTGTGATGTGTAATGGTTCTTGTCTTACCTCAGTTGACTTCTGTTGTCGCCTTTTGGCATAATTGGCTACCGCTTGAAAGAAATTTCTGTATCTAGCTTCACGTGGTCTTTCCTCCCCATTGGTCATTCTTTCTTAGTCTGCTTCCCAGCCCTCTTTGCACCCCGCCCCTAGCCATACTTAGCCCTGTTCTGTTACTTTCCAGTTTGCCTTGGTGATCTTTTTCAGATGTATTATTTCATCTTCCTATGGCTTCTTTTATTATTTTTATTAGTCATTGTGATCATAGTAATGCTGCCTAACAAACCACTTTTAAGCTCAGTGGCATGCAACAGCAAGCATTTATTCTCTTATTCACAGGTTTGCAGAATTTCTGTGTTCAGGTTATGTAGGCTGGGCTTGCCTGGGGGGCTGGGCTGCAGAATCCATTCAGACCTGCTCCACGTGTGTTCTTTATGCAACTCAGGAAAAAGAACAGTGTTTACCAGGGCATGTTCTTCTCTTGGTGGATCACCAGAGTACAAGATAATCATAAAAACCTCTGCTCCCAAGTATACCAATGTTACAGATGCCTGAGCTTAACGTTAATTATACCCAGTTAGAGGGCAAGGCAAAATTAGATGGCAAAAAAATGTGAATGTCTAATCCTGTTAGAGGTGGGTGAAGAATTGGGACTAAGATTTCAATCTGCATCATGAGGAAACATGGCTGTTTATCCTGGTGAATGTCTTTTAGTCCACGGTTCTCTTTTGTCTGTTAATATTGTTTTTCGGGTTTTGTTACCGTATTTTCCAGGAATTTCATTTTACAACCCCTTCCCTTTATGTCTTTATACTTCAGGTCTGTCTCTTATAAAGAGCATATTGCTGGGCTTTCCCCCCCTTTTATCCTGTTTGACTTATTTTAATAGGTGAGTTTAATTAATTTACATTTATTGTTGCTGATAAAAATTTGCTTTATTTTCTATTATGCCTTCTTTTTAATTGAGCAGGTTTACCTTATCCCCTTTTCTCTCTCCACTGCTTTGGTTTCCTATCCTTGAATTTTTAACATGCATGTTTATCAAAACCCAAACTAAATAAGATTTTAGAACACTTGAGCTCCAAACTATCCACCCATTTTTTGTTTTTCTTATCTGATATATTGCTTTCCTGTAATTTTAATTACCTGAAATTAGTAGTATTTCATTTGCCCATGATATACAGTTGACCTTTGAACAGTATGGGGATATGAATCCCCTCCCCTTCTTTTTCAGTCAAAAATCCAAGTAGAACTTTACAATTGGCTCTGTGTATCATAGATTCTGCAACTGCAGATTCAACCAACCTCAGATTGTGTAGTAGTACTGTAATATGATTGATTGAGAGCAAATCTGTGTATCAGTGGACTCATGCAGTTCAAACCCATGTTGTTCAAGGGCCTACTCTGTGTGTATGTGTGTGTATTTAAAATTATGGGAAAGTAGAGAGAACATAACAAATGACATAAAATTTGCTGTCATGATATCCTTACTCCCATGTTCACTGAAGCATTATTGAAATACCCAAGATATGGAAACATCTTTCTATTAACAGATGAATGGATAAAGAAAATGTGGCATATACATACATTGGAATATTACTCAGCCTTAAGAAAAAAGTAAATCTTGTCATTTGTGATAACATGGATGAACCTTTAGGACATTATGAAATAAGTAAAAGAAGCCAATTGCAGGACAAATACTACACAGTTCTTTTTTTTTTTTTTCTTTACACAGTTCTTTTCTATGTGCTATCAAAAATAAAATTCTTTCATATGAGCTATCAAAAATAATCAGATTCAAAGAAACAGAGATTAGAATGGTTATTGCCAGGGGCTGGGAGAGAGGAAATGGGAAATTGTTTTCCAGTGAGTGCAAGTTTCAGTTATGTAAGATGAATATGTGGGCTTCCCTGGTGGCTCAGAGGTTAAAGCATCTGCCTCTGATGCAGGAGACCCGGGTTCAGTCCCTGGGTCGGGAAGATCCCCTGGAGACAGAAACGGTAACCCACTCTGGTATTCTTGCCTAGAGAATCCCATGGACAGAGAAGCCTGGTAGGCTACAGTCCACGGGGTCGTAAAGAGTCGGACACGACTGAGCGACTTCACTTTCACTTTAAGATGAATAAACTTTGGAGATCTGTACGACATAGTACCTATATTTTAAAAAAATGGTATTATGCACTTTAAAATATGTTGAGAGTAGGTCTCATGTTCAGTGTTCTTACTGAAAAACTAAACAGCACAAGGAAATTTTTGGAGGTGATGGATATGTTTAGTACCTTGGTCATGGTATTGGTATCATAGATACATATGTCCAGACTCATCCAGGATATATACATTAAACTTGTGCAGTTTTTTGTGAATCAGTTATACCTCAATAAAGGAAAAAAAACCTACAAAAATTTACTGTCTTAACCATTTTCAAGTCTTCTTGAAACCACTTTCAAGTTCAGTGGCATTATATCCACATTGCTATGCCACCATCACCACTGTCCATCCATAGAACTTTTTTATCTTGTGAAACAGAAACTCTGTACTTATTAAATAATAAGTCCCCGTTCTTAACAATCCCCCAGTTCCAGGCAACCACGATTCTACTTTCTGTCTCTGTGAATTTGACGTTACCTCATTATGTACTCTGTATACCAGATCATACAGTATTTGTCCATTTGTGACTATTTTAACTTAGCATCTCTTTAAGGTTCATCCATGTTAAAGCATGTGTCAGAATTTCCATCCTTCTTAAGGCTGAATAATATTTCATTGACTGTACATACCATGTTTTGTTTATCCATTCATCTGTTAATGAACAGTTGGAGTGTTTCTATCTTTTGACTTTTGCAAATAATGCTGCTATAAACATGAGTATACAAATACCTGTTCAAGTGCCTGCTTTCAGTTCTTTTGGATATATATCCACAAGTGGAATTTATGGATTCTGTATTCTGTTCTTAATTTTGTGACTGCCATACTGTTTTCCCTAGTGGCTATACCAGTTTATCAACATATTTTCTGAGCACCTACTAACAGGAGCAAAACAGACAAAAATAAATCCCTGTTTTCATTTATTTTATATGAGGGGATGGACAACATGCATGATAAATTATATAATTTATTAGTGATAATGGACTTTGGAAAAACATAGAAATGGTGTGAGGGATATTAGGAGTATATCCCAGGCATAATGCTTCTCAAAATTTATTATAATTGAATGTTTTTTTCTGTTTTTATTTATTTTATGTCACACAGAACAAAGATTAGTCTCCTTTCTTGTGTATGTTTTTTTTTACCATAGATGATAAATTAATGTCATGTGAAAGTGTCACTGTGACATGAGTATAGTTCTCATTTCAAATGAGTATGGGAATTCTAAATTGCAATTCTTATTTACCTCAGTTGTCAAGATAGATAAGAAATGGAACAGCTGGACTTTTAATGGAGCTCTCTTTCACTCCAAGTTTGGGATTGCTGAAAATCTGAATATTTTTTGACTCAGCTTTATATTTGTCACTGCATTAGGCCTATACCTTTATGCTCACAAAAGATATTTGAGGAGGAGATATTATGTGAACCTGACTATTTTTATCCCCTTTGTTTCTAGACTCTTGGTATTTCTATTGGTTAAACCTGAGTTGCTGAGTCTAAGTTGTCTTCCAAACTGCTGCTATCTCAGTATCTCTGGTCAGTGACTCCAGGGACTGTGAATTAGAAGCAAGGAAGTCAGTTGTTTGGGACTATATTAGTTATCTATTACTGTATAATAAGGTAACTCAAAATTTAGTGGCTTAAACAACAGTAAACACATTATCTCAGCTTTTGTGGGAAGTGGGGAGGGTATTCTGGCTCAAGTATTTCATGAAGTTGCAGTCAGTTGTTGGCAGAGCTGCAGTCATCAGAAGGCTAATGGGGATTGGAGGATTTGCTTCCAAGATGGCTGGCACAGGCTTCTCCCTAGGGCTGGTTGAATATCTTCATGTCATGGTAGCTGGTTTCTTCCAAAGTACATGATCCAAAAATGTGCAAGACAGAAACAGCAATATCTTTTATGACCTAACCTTGGGAGTCACACATTGTCATTCTGCATTATCCTATTGGTTAGACAGGTCAACTCTATTCAGTATGGGAGGGATGTATGAGAAACATGAATACCAGAAGATAGTGATCCCTGGGGGCACCTTGAAGGCTGGTTCCATAGGGATAGGGATGCAGTGAGAAGACATGAGGTAAATTGGATTTATATCTTAAACCCACAGGTCCTGGCTCCACAAAGATAAGACAGATCTGTGATGTAAGGAGAAAGAAGCATGAAGAGCAGGTATCTGTTATGGAAGGAGACCTCCTGATCTGAGACCTTCCCCACCAGCTGGGGAGTCCTGAGATAGAGTGGACCCTGGAATTGCTAGACCTGCACCCTATCTTAACCCCCTCTGGATTGTGGAAGGACTGAAGGACATCTTAATCTTCAGAGAACAGTAGCAGTGTGACAATGAAGCGTTTGACTCGGATGATGGAAAGGACAGGTGAGGTGGCTCAGAGATGAGCAGAATTTAGGAGAGAGGATGTAAAAAGATAAGTTCAGTACTCCTACCAAGAAATTACACAAGTTATTGACTATTGTCATGTTTTGTTTTGTTTTATAATTTTGCTGTACCAAGTCTTGGTTGAGGCATTTGAGATCTAGTTCTCTGACCACAGATTAACCCTGGGCCCCCTGCTTTGGGACCATGGAGCCGCTTGACCACCAGGGAAGTCCCTTTGTCGATGGTTTTAATTCACTCAACAAGTGCTTTTAAATAAATTTTTCATGTAATTTATATTTTTCTTAAATACATTTTGATTTTTTAAAGTGCTGTTAAATATATAACTATAAACAAAAGTTTCCTGTTCCATTCCTTCCCATACCCTCTTCCCACTAGCCATCAGCAACTACTTGGAACATTTTCTTTCTGGCTATTCTGGTATTCAGCTCTGCTTTCCTGAATAACATCCTCATACTGCTAATGTTTGATTTCTGTTTTAGATATTCCCTATTGACTTTTGACAGTGGAGGTGGGGATTTATCTCTGTTTTCTGCCTAACCCCTTCCTCATCACCCTCTCCCCATCCTGACTTCCACCCACTGTTCTTTCCCTTCTTTCTAATATAGTGTTTTGTTGGAGGTTGAAGGTTGACCAGTGTCAGGATCTATATGCATTTTCTTTTAAGCTAGTCAAATTCCCCAGCAAGAAGTCCAAGGCAGACTGAGGAGTATAAGCTGGAAAGCTGGGAGGCAAACAAAGGAAAGAAGTTGAGGGAGTACCTCATCTTTCAATCTGACAACTTTCACTTAATTCCCTTATTTTCTCTACATTGCTTCAACCCCACCTTATATTTAGTTCCTTGTTTTTCAGCCCCACCCCAATCTCCTGCTTACAGAAGTAACTAGTGCCTCTGTTCCTGAGGCTTTCAAGTGTTCTGTCATGATTTCCCCAACCTGAAGCTCAGTTAAGCTTCACTCTTCTCTAAGTTAGAAACCAGTCATCTGTCTGCTCTCTAGCTTTCAAAATTTTGTTGACATCTCTCTCTCTCTCTTTTTTTTTTTGAACTTTTATTTGCATTTATTTTTTGTGGCATTTATTCCCAGGCCATAAGTTTGTGTTTCTTCAGTTTCTTCTGGGATATCTTTTTCTTCTGTGCAACCTTGTCTTCTGGTTTAGGACAATCCATTCTTTTTCAGTAAGAATCATCTCAGTGTGGCAGGGAGAGCACATGTGTGAGTTGATCCAACCATGAGCTCTATAAGTCCTGTGCTGCTTCTTGGGGGCTCTGTTCACTTCGATGTGCTCAATGACCAGAGAATCTACATCTAACCCCTTAAGTTCAGCATTACTCTCTGCATTTTTGAGCATGTGCAGTAAAAATTCAGCACTCTTTTGGGCCACTGATCCTGCGTCCAGCCCCACTGTTTGGCCTACACACACCTACCAACTCCACCATTGTAATGACGGAATGGCACACATTGCTTCTTTAAAGTGGCATCCTTCAGATATTTGGTGGCTTTTCTGATATGCATATCCTTTATGGCCTGGGCAGTTTCATGAGTGTTCTTAAAGTAAACACAAAGCTTTGAACCTCTTCATTTGCATGATTTTGTGGGGTTTTCTGGGTCGAGTGAATAGCCCACCATTTTTAGAGGTCAGCTGAGGCTGCTTACTGGAAAAGGAAGTGTTGACATCTCTTCTCTGTCAAAGTCCTCTATATTCTTTGTCCTTGTGAGATTTTTTTCTTTTACTTCTTTCATTTTGCTTGTGTTTCAGAGAGAACAGAAATAAATACAAGCGTTCAGTCGTTGATTTCTAACCTGAAGGACCTGAATTTTTTAGGGTAAAAATGTCAATTAAGTTATTTTAAAATGTCTTTAGAATTATAACTGTATTTCATTTCATCATATGAATATTCCACAGTGCCTATAACCTGTATATGATTAAAGTTTTTCCAGATTCTTTATAGTACTTCATAAATAATTTAATCCTTAAATCTCTGTAGTATTTATTATTATGTACTTAATATGTCTCCTATTAGGAATAGGATCCTTATATCAGGATCCTATGGAAATAGATTCATTGGGCACCCTAGACTTAGCCATCTAGAAATTCCCATAGAATTCTATAGGATTAAATTATAAGCCATCTGTGTACATTTCAGTGTGTTTGTAGCCTGGTGGTGGTGAATATTTCTCAAAGCTCTGAGGGTCGTTACAGGTAATCTTGTAGCTGATGTTGAAGATTTCTGTAGTCCTTTATCTGGAGCTTTAAAGTAAATAGGTTTTTATTTCTTTTTCCTCAGCTTGGCATTCTCCAGACTCTGCCCTTTTCCAGGAAGAAGAGGATATGGCCAGTTCTCTTGTATGTTTTAAGCATGTATTTGTTTCTTGTATTATTTTACAACCAGTTGCAATGAGTTACCTTAACCTACCAGTAAGTTGGAAAAAATGAGTCAAAAATCATGGTGAGGAAAAACATAGCTAGAAGATCAGAACCAGGGGAAATGTGGGATATGGCTATGCATAAACAGGTCCATACAGGGTTATAAAACTTGAGTTCAAATTTGAATATGATCTGGAGAAACAAAAGCAAACTGAAACATAAAGTTCATCCAATAGCTTACACTGTTTTTGAGGAAAAAACTTATAATTCAGGAAAGAAAAGAACTTTTCATTGACACCTAGATTAAAAAGAAATCCAAAACAATTCCATAATTCTAACGATTTTAAGCTCAGTTTACTAAAAGTCTTTCTTGGTCATAGATTAAAATAAGAATTATATGGTGGAGTGATTTGAATACTTCTTTAAAATGATCTAATATTTTCTTCATTGAGATTTTTAAAGTTGAGCTAAAATATATGCTAATATTATATGACAAAATTTTTTGTAGTTCTGACATCCATAGCTCTTCATATTTTTTTTTTTTTATGGTTTCAAAAGGTAACAGTATTCTTCATATTTTTACAGAATGACTCATTTTCCTTTGCTGTTGATTCTGTTTCCAACTCTGGAATCCCTCACGCTCTTATATTTTAAATGTTTCCCACTTTACTGGCTCTTTTTTTCTCAGCTCGTATCTTTTCCATCTTGAAACACACAATATGTGACCATATGATCATGTGACTCATCCAGTTATTTCTCCTTTTGGCAGAGTGATTTTTTCTGGGCCTAGACAGACTTGGGTTCAAATCTTGGCTGAGTGACTTAATAAATGCATGATTATGGGCAAGTTTCTTTATCTCTTTGGCCTTAGTTATGTCATCTGTAAATGTAGATAGTAATAGTACCTATCCCATAGGAATATTGGGAGGGCTAAATGCACAAGTAAGTGCTCCATAAATGATAAATATTGTTAATAATTATTATCTATATCACTTTCTTTTGTTAACTGTATTCATTGGCCTACTTTTTTAGTTTAGCATATAAAACTGATAAAAGAGAAGATGCCTTATTCATGTTCACAAAAGTAATCCTTCTCTCCAATAAACCTGCCATAAACACTGTAATAAGGCAAAACTGTAAACACTTTTTGTAATATAGAAGTATATTGGAACTTTCCAGGTGGTCCAGTAGTTAAGACTCCACCTTTCACTGTGGCAGGTGTAGGTTCAATCCCTGGTTGGGGTACTGAGGTCCCATATGCCTCAGCATGTGTCCAAAAATTAAAAAGAAAATAACTAATAATTCTTAAAAATCAGTAATTAAGAATATAGATAGTTGGGTGAAGAACATGAGCAAGCAGTTGGAAAAAATGCAAGTGGCCAGTAAATACTTTAAAATATCATAAAATGTCACAAAGAAACAGACTGTCAGATTTGTATAGATAGATTTTTTTTTTTAAGATGTATTTTGAATTCATGGGTAATGATTATCCTTTAGAGGATTCCAAATAGTTCTTTGTGAGTTTTCTTTAGAAAGTAAAATCCTGGAGGTAACGAGTTGTGATCTACATATAGGATTCTCTAAGCTTTCAAAAAATTTATGTAGTTCCTCTCAGATGCCAGAGTCAGACGTTTTGGTCTGGATTATCAACTAGAAATGGACTGCCTATGTTTCTGGACATGTAGACCTAAATTCATTCTAGAATATGGTTAAAATTATATTCCATGGCAGCTTTTATTTATATTTGAATAGACTACATAGGAGGTAGAAAAATCTTCTACAGCAATAAGTATAATAGCGTACCTATTATGTACTATTTTGTGCTATAAATTTACATAGCTTATTTCCTGTAATCATTACCAGAAGCTTGTGAAGTTGATATTATTTTAATTTTTACAGAAAAGGAAATGAATCAGAGATTAAGAAACTTTCATAACTTCATGCATGAAGTATATAATAAAGAGGATTCAAACCCACTCAGCCTGACTGTAGGACCACCCTTTATGATACTGTACAAATGGAAATCCACTCCTAAGTGAAGAAATGTAAATTTTGCCAATTGACTGTTCATAGTATTTGTCCATTTTATGTTGTTAGTCCTTTTTCTACTTGAAATTAAGGAATTTTAAGAATGCCTGCTTCAGCATTAGGATTTATGCAGGTATCTTCTAATTTGTCAGTTACATATTATCATGTATCTTTTGTTGTATATAAACTTTAAATTTGAATAGTTATATCTAGCCTATGACAGGTATGGCATACAATAAGAATTCAATCAAAGTTAATATGCAACATTAATTTTTATTGTTGTTAAACTTGGGGGACATTTATTTCTACTTTCCTATTTCACTAGTCCTATATATGAGTGGTTAAATCTTATATCCTCAGGGAAAACATAGCACTGTTGAGTGACTGTTATATTCTATGGAGAACTTCAATCTTTGGTCACAACATTAAGAGCTCCCAGTTTTGGTCTCATAAGCCCCCTTTGAAATGACCTGTGCAACATTAATGAAGTCTTCTTTCATGAGTTGCCAATGTTGTCTTTTCTAAGATATCTTTCTTAATATTATAATGTAGAGATAGTTTCTTTTCACGTCTTTGTTTTTCATATTTAGTCTTTGATCCACCTGGAATTTAATTTTGTGATTGGCCCAAGGTAGGAATTGGCTGCTAATTATATCAGTGAAATTATTTTGCATGTAGGAGACCAGTTGTTCCAATACTGTTTGTTAAATAAATACTTCTTTTGTGATGCCACTTTTACCATATACATGCTTAATCATTTCTAGGCTATTTACTTTTTAAAGGTTTATTTATTTATTTATGGCTGCGCGGGACCTGCATTGCTGTGCTCTGGCTTCTTAGTTGTGGCAGGTGGGGGCTACTCTTTGTTGCAGTACTAGGGCTTCTCATTGCAGTGGCTTCTCTTGTTGCTGACCTAGCTAGGCTCTGGAGCAGGCAGGCTTCAGTTGTTGTGGTATGTGGGCTCAGTAGTTGTGCATAGATTTAGTTGCTCCTTACCATGTAGAATCTTCCCTGGACCAGGGATCAAACGCATGTCCCCCTCTGTTGGCAGGTGGATTCTTTACCACTGAGCCACCAGGGAAGCCCATTTCGAGGCTCTTTATTGTTTCTTTAATCTGTTTGTCTACATCTATACCAATACTATACTCTGTGTGTGTATATATATGTTTACATTGTTTTAATTACTTTATAATAACCATGCTTGATTGACAGGGATCTGCACAGTGTTCTAGTTTTTAAGAAATTTCTCAGCTACTTTGGGACCTGTGTGCTTCTCTTTGAATTTTAAATCAGTTTATTTCCTATCTAAGGAAAAACACCCATTGGGATTTTAATTGGGATTGCAAAGAATTATAGACTACAGACCTTCCTGACTTACATCTGTTAAACCTATCATAATTTAAAAACATTATAAATTGAAAATATATTTAATATTTAATACATCTAATCTTATGTTTCCACAAGTTCAGCAATGGAAAGTAATCAAGACTTTATGTGAAACCACCCACTATGGATACAAGGCTTTTGGAAAGCCCTTCGGAATTTATTGCAAAGTTTGTTTGTAAGCAAAGGAATAAAAATGGTGGTGGCTCAGGTTACCAAATCACGTGATACGTGTTTACAAAACAATCCTAGAACAGTGTCACCCCCTTCTCTACTAGTTAGACCCATTCAACACTGAGGAAGCAATGTAGAAGAGAATTGGCAAATTAATTTTAATAAGATCCCCAAGTCCAGAAGACGCAAATATTTATTAGTAATGGAAGACACATTCACTGGATGAATAAAAACTTTTCCCACACAGACAGAACAGGTCTCAGAGGTAACAAAAACTTGCTTCAGGAGATAATCCCACATTTCAGATTATCTCAGTTTATACAAAGTGATACTGAACCTGCCTTTACCTCTAAAATTACTCAACAAGTAGCTGAAAGCTTGGGGATAAAATATTCCCTTCAAGCAGCATGGAGACCCCAATCATTTGTGGAAAAAATGAGCAATATTTTGAAGCAAATTATATCCAGATTCCTTCCTCCAGGGAAGAATTTAGCTATAGTTCCAAATTCCACCCCAGTATTCTTGCTGGAAGAATCCCATGGACATAGTTGCTGGTGGGCTACAGTCCATAGGGTCACAAAGAGTCAGACATGACTGAAGGGACTTAGCCTGCACATCCAACCTACACGTAGTAGCTTAGTTTAGCCTACCTTAAGAGTGGCTTATAGTTGTGGAAAATCATCTAACACAGAGCCTGTTTTATAGTAAAGTGTTGAATATCACATGTGATTTATTGAATACTGTAGTGAAAATGAAAACCAGAATGGCTGAGTGTGTACAGAATAGTTGCAAGAGTTTATTGGTTGTTTACCTTTGTGATCATCTGGCTGACTGGGAGCTATGGCTTGCTGCCACTGCCCAGCATCACCAGAGAATATTCTACTACATATAGCTAACATGAGAAAAGATTAAAAATTTGAGGCATCTACATTTTCTTCACTTTCTCTCCATTGTAAAGTTGAAAGTTTGTAAGTCAAACTATTGTACATTAGGGACTATCTGTAATCAGAGAATAATTGAAACATTTTTTTCTATCACAAAGATGTTTCATTTTAAGAAAATCCACTAACATAATTTATCCTATTCAAGAAAAATATAATCAGCTCCATAGAACTGCTAATTTTTCTTAAATCAGAATGTGAGACTTTTAGGAGGATATATTTATAAAATAGAAGTAAAAGGATACTTTCTTAACATGATATTTAAAAAATCATTCTACATACGTAATAAGCTAAAAGCCAGAATCATATTTACTGTGGAAAATGAGACATATTCCTACTGAAGTCAGGAATGTGACGAAATTGTTCATGCTACCACATTTATTTACTAAAATTCTATATACATATAGGGCTTCCCTCATAGTTCGGTCAGTAAAGAATCTGCCTGCAATGCAGATCTGGGGTTTGATTCTTGGGTTGGGAAGATCCTCTGGAGAAGGAAATGGCAACCTACTCCAGTATTCTCGCCTGGAGAATCCCATGGACAGAGGGTCCTGGCAGGCTGCAGTCTGTGGGGTTGCAAGAGTTGGACATGACTTAGCAACTAAACCACCACCACCACTATATACATATAGAGTAGAGAAAAAAGATAAAAGTTGGGAAGGTGCATACAAAATTATTATTTCTAGCTGATACATTTATGTGTGTGTACACCTGAAGATGAAACAGAATTCAAAACAGTATGGACACAAAATTAATATGCAAAAATTAATAGCATTTCTATATATTAATACAAACCACAACCAGTTCAGAAATAAAATGGAAACTGGGAATTCCTGGCAGTACTGTGGTTAAGACTCAGCACTTTCATTGCCATGGTCAGAAGTCAATTCCTGGTTGGGGAACTAAGATCCTGAAAACCTTGTTGGGGAGCCAAAAAATATATAAATTTTAAAAATGAATAAAATAAAATGGAAGAAAGATGTTAAGAGTAATAACAAAATCCTAAAGGAAAAAAAAGATGTATATAGGAGAAAGAAACCTTTAAAACACTGAGACCTAGAAGAGGATTTGAGTAAATTTTTGATATATACTTTTAAAAATAAAATTGTCATTATTAAATCAATATAAATTCTCTTTAATCTTCAGATTTATTGAAATCTCAGATATTCTAAATACACCTTTTAGAATAAGGCAGTTCTGTTCAAGCTGAGTGTAGAAGACATTTGGAAAATAAAAATGTATATAATATCCAAGAAAAAAACATGAAAAAATACTGTTTGTTATGCTCCAAGTTTTAGAAAGAATAACATTTATTTAATATTTGTATAACTTTAAGGAAAAAATATCCTTTTACAAAAAGTTGCCAGTCAGCATATACACCATAGAATTGATATGTGATTACTTTTATGCCTTCACTGTAAACTTTATTTTTAAAAATATTTATCATATTAAGTATGTTAAAAATGAAGGAGAAGGAGACTGCTGTGATTACCAGCAGGACCTCTGGAAATGTTAAGGCTTCCTGTCAGAGCTAGAGTGATTCTCATCTTTTTCTTGGTTCTGTCTGATAGGAAAAGGAACAAAAATTTAATGACACAAACTAAATTTATGTTTTTTGACAATCCCCTTTGTTCCTTGCTCCAAAAATGGAATTCTTGGCATATATACATGTAAAGAGCATCAATATCTTAGGAAAATAGACTGTTATAAAGCACTGATTCATCACTGTATACAGTTAGAAATTAACCCATATTTACTTTTGTTACTTGTTTTACAGTTTCTGTCAAGTCTTTTTGGATATGAAATTTATGCTCATATACTAGGTAGTGGGAAAGATGTTCTAATCGTAATTTATTGGAGGTAGTGAAAAATACGGTTTTTGTTGTTCCCTATTTTTTTAATGGTTCATATTCCATGAAAAGTGAGTGTTAGTCACTCAGTCATGTCTGACTCTTTGCGACCTTATGGACCAGACTCCTCTATCCTTGAAATTCTCTAGGCAGGAGTACTAGAGTGGGTAAGCCATTCCTTCTCCAGGGGATCTTCTTGGCCCAGGGATTGAACCCAGATCTCCTGCATTACAGGTGCATTCTTTACTGTCTGAGCCACGAAGGAAGCCCAATAAGGGTTATTTATTCCTGAACATTTATTAAATGGTTACTGGGTGCCAGGCTCAGTTCTGTGTTTTTCACATTTTTTTGGTCTCATTTAGTCCTCATAACACCCCTTTGAGGAAAATGCCACTTTACAGATGAGGTTTAAATTTGGCTATTTGTTGAGTTTACACAATTCGTTAAAAAAGAAAAAGAAAAAAAAAAAAATTTTTTGGCTATGCCAAGAGGCTTATGGGAATCTTAGTTCCCTGATCAGGGATTGAACCTGGGCCAAGGCAGTGAAAGAACCAAGTCGTAACCACTGGACTTCCAGGGAATTCCCACACAATTAGTAAATTTTGAGGCCAGGATTTGGACTCATGATGTCAGATTCTATAGCCTGTTGACCAGTAAAAATATCTAAATCCAGCATTTCGAGAGCTTAGTTCTTTGAAAAATTTTCAATCAACTGTGTTAAATCAGGTTTCTTTTCAGCTTTTCTGCTTCTTTTCTGAGTAGAACAACAGGTCTTTATTATGCAGGTTGACTTTGTGGACTTTGGGCTCTGCTTTGGGCTGCAGATCACCTGGTCTTGACACAGGCTGTGGGATGGGCTCCTAGCTCCTCCAGGTTGTGTTCATTCAGGTGAACGGGCAGCAGCTTCCTGGGGCAAGCTCCTCACTTGCCTGATCACTGGAGTACATGGACCAAGTCAAAGGGTGTGTTAAAATACAAATTCAACTTGAGTACATTTTGAAGATCTTCAGTTCAGTTCAGTCGCTCAGTCGTGTCCAACTCTTTGTGACCCCATGAATCACAGCACACCAGGCCTCCCTGTCCATCACCAACTCCCAAAGTTCACTCAAACTCATGTCCATCGAGTCACTGATGCCATCCAGCCATCTCATCCTCTGTCGTCCCCTTCTCCTCCTGCCCCCAGTCCCTCCCAGCATCAGAGTCTTTTCCAATGAGTCAACTCTTTACATGAGGTGGCCAAAGTACTAGAGTTTCAGCTTTAGCATCATTCCTTCCAAAGAAATCCCAGGACTGATCTCCTTCAGAATGGACTGGTTGGATCTCCTTGCAGTCCAAGGGACTCTCAGGAGTCTTCTCCAACACCACAGTTCAAAAGCATCAATTCTTTGGTGCTCAGCCTTCCTCACAGTCCAACTCTCACATCCATACATGACCACAGGAAAAACCATAGCCTTGACTAGATGGACCTTTGTTGGCAAACTAATGTCTCTGCTTTTGAATATGTTATCTAGGTTGGTCGTAACTTTTCTTCCAAGGAGTAAGCATCTTTAATTTCATGGCTGCAGTCACCATCTGCAGTGATTTTGGAGCCCCCCAAATAAAGTCTGACACTGTTTCCCCATCTATTTCCCATGAAGTGATGGGACCAGATGCCATGATCTTCGTTTTCTGCATGTTAAGCTTTAAGCCAACTTTTTCACTCTCCTCTTTCACTTTCATCAAGAGGCTTTTTAGTTCCTCTTCACTTGAAGATCTTACTGGCTTTATTTCATGATTCATGAGTCAGAGAACTTCCAATCTAGCAGATATACAGGAACTTTGAGGAGCTATACTAAGTTAATGTTACATGCAGAGGGAGAGGGGCAAGGAAGTTACAGTAGCAAAAAGCAGATTGGTTCTGGCCCGATTACTTTCCCTTAGGGGATGATAGGGTCTATCAGACAGATTACTTCACTAATGATCATCAGGTGATTTCTGCTTGACTAGTGTAATAGTCCAGTTTTAGGAGAGGCTGAA
Source organism: Nanger dama (assembly GCA_917880005.1). NCBI lineage: Eukaryota > Metazoa > Chordata > Mammalia > Artiodactyla > Bovidae > Nanger > Nanger dama. The sequence goes on along the minus strand of CAKJTW010000012.1, from coordinate 46,665,723 downwards.
ACTAATTAAGTCTCAGTTTGATGTGTGAGGCTTAGCATAAGTGACTCCATTTTGGGCCTGTTGTCTTATTTTTAACAGGTGTAAGCATTTTTCTCACGATAAAGTATTGAGTTTTGTCAAGTGCTTTTTCTGCAGCTGTTGAGATGATCATATGAATTTGTTCTTTATTCTGTCTGCATTGTGTATTACATTAGTTTATTTTCAGATGTTAAACCAGTATTGTTAAATCAGCATTCCTGGGATAAATCCCACTTGGTAATGGTTTGTAACCCTTTACATATATATATATATTTGTTTGTTTGTTTGCTTTTAACGAGCAGTTTATATATATATTTGTTTGTTTGTTTGTTTGTTTGCTTTTAACGAGCAGTTTCAAGTTCACAGCAAAGTTGAGAGGAAGGTACAGAGGTTCTCCATATACACCTTGCCTCCACATGTGCATAGCCTCCTCCATTATCAACATCCCCCATATGAGTGTTACAGTTGTTACAACTGATGGTTCTATATTGACATATCATGATCACCCAATGTCCAATAGTTTACATTCAGACTCACTCTTGGTGTTGTACAATCTATGAATTTGGACAAATGTATGTACATGTATATATATGTGTGTATATAAATATGGGTGCTTGCCTGGTAGCTCATTGGTAGAGTGGTGTGTGTATCTGCCTGCAGCACAGGAGACCAAGGTGTGTGTGTGTGTGTGTGTGTGTGTGTGTGTGTGTGTGTGTGTGTATCTGCCTGCAACACAGGAGACCAGGGTTTGATCCCTCGGTCCGGAAGATCTCCTGGAGAAGGGAATGGCAACCCACTCCAGTATTCTTGTCTGGAAAATTCCCTTGACAGAGGAGCCTGGTGGGCTACAGTTTATGGGTCACCAGGGGTCAGAAATGACTGAGCAACTAACATATACACACACATATATACATGTATCCATCATTATAGTATCATACAGAATATTTTCACTGACCTAAAAATCCTCTGTGCTCTGTCTGCTTGTTTCTTTCCTCTCCTCCAATGCCTGGTATCCACTAATCTTTTACTGTTTCTGTTTATAGTTTTGCCTTTTCCAGAATGTCATATAGTGGAATCATACCATAGATAGCCTTTTCAGCTCAGCTTTTCACTAAGTTACATACATTTAAGATTCCTCCATGTCATTTCATGGCTTGATAGCACATTTCTTTTTAGCAGAGTAATATTCCTTTATCTGGGTGTACCACCATTTATTTACCCATTTACCTTCTGTCTTTATTACTTCCCTACTATTCCCATGTCCTCTTTCTTATTAGATCACACAACTGCTTGGACAGGTTCTGAGCCTGTGAATCATATCTGTGTCATCTCTGTCACAGTCCGGTACAAATCAGTGACAACTGTTTCCAGCTTCCTGCAAAATAAATGATGAATTAATAAGTTTGCTGATTCAGTAATAACACATGCCTACAGGGTATTTCTATTATGGTATATCTTCTCCCACAGTGTAAATACAAAATTAAGTATTTAGAAATTAGAAAACAATATATGGTATCTGATCCCTGGATACTATCTAAATGAGTTCTTGCATGTTTTGACCACAGTGTTTAGCTTTGATGACTTCAAATTGTGTTTTAACAGGAAACAGTGACATTTAAGGATGTGGCCGTGGACCTCACCCAGGAGGAATGGCAGCAAATGAAACCTGCTCAGAGGAACTTGTACCGTGATGTGATGCTGGAGAACTACAGCAACCTAGTCACAGTGGGTAAGAGTAGCTTTGCAGTCTTACACAGAATTCTATTTTTGAAATATGTGAAGACTTCAACTTGCCATATGTCTTTAGCATTTCCTTTCTTCATATGATTGTATGTGCTAGTCTTTAGAGTAAATGCTAATTATTTTGTGTCACTGTGAAAGTTCCTCCATCATCTTTCATAGGCCCTCCAGTCCCCAGGACTCAACCCAAGATCTGGATGATTGTCTCCAGCATTAACATTCAGGTCCTTTGCTGTCTCTCAAAATAGGTTGTCAAGTCACCAAACCAGATGTGATCTTCAAGTTGGAGCAGGAAGAGGAGCCATGGGTGGTAGAAGAAGAAATGCTTGGGAGGCACTATTCAGGTGAATAAGTGAAAAGGCAGGTCTGAATGAGAAAGCCACATAGCAGTTGTTCAGGAGGTTAATGCCATTTCACATTTTCCAAGATTTGCTTAAGTCTTCTAGAATGACAGAAGATATGAATGCCTTGAATTATGGTGATACTTCTAGATACTATTCTTCTTATGTTGCAGCTCTCTTCCTTTTTCAAATTTTAAATACTAAAACTTCCTAGCTCATTTACAGCCTTATTTTCAGGAGTGTCCCTTTCTATGATCCTTAAGCTTTCCTTTGTATTCACAGGTTTTCTTTTTGTGTGTTCAATATTTGAGTTAAATTCCCTTTCATTTCTTTTCTTCTTTCTATTTTGAAAAGCTTCAGATTTGTTTCATAACAATACTCACACTTTCTGTTGTACTTCACAACTCTCACAATCCAGTATAGCTTTGAAAGTCTCTGACTTACAGTTTGTTACCTCCTCCTTGCTTATTTACACCTTTCATTCCTTTAATTTTTTTGAAATATAATATATGCACCCTTGGTTGAAAAATATTAACAATCCAAAAGGTAACATTAATAAATGAGTCTCTCTCTTACCCTTCACATTCAGTCCCTTTCTTTTCCAAGTTAAGTACACTTTTTTTTTTCAGAGTCGTGCTGACTATTCTTGTTTATTTCACTATATGAATTTTATTTTTTGATTTATTTTTTGTTTATTGGTGTTTTTTATTTTCAGGTGGAACAGTTTATTAAAGGAATTAAGGAATTTTTTTTTTTTTTGGTCTATGCTGGGTATTTGTTGTTATGCAGGCTTGCCTCTAATTTCAGTGAACAGGGGCTTGCTTCTCTTTGGTGTGCATGGGCTTCTCACTGTGTGGCTTCTCTTGTTGCAGAGCACGGCTCTAGGGCACTCAGGCTTCAGCAGCTGTGGTTCTTGGACTCTAGAGCAGTCTCAATAGTTGTGATGCACGGGTTTAGTTGCTCAACAGCATGTGGGATTTTCTCAGATCAGGGATCCGACCCATATCTCCTGCATTAGCAGGTGGATCTTTACCAACTGAACCACCAGGGAAGCCCCTTCACTGTATGAATTTTAGATTTAACTATCTATTTCCAGAGAAAAACCTGTTGGATTTTTTTGCTGG